>OX638259.1:3256913-3941080 GCA_951806755.1 Brenthis hecate
CTACAAACGACCCATCGTACTCGACAGCAAGGACAAGACAACACTTCTCATCATAGAAGAATTTCACTGCCGCTTCAATCACGGGAATCACGCGACCGTAATGAACGAAGTAAGACAACGCTTCTGGGTGCTAGGACTGAGGTCAGCGATCAAGACCATTCAACATCAATGCCAGTGGTGCAAAACAAGAAAGGCAAGACCTCAAGAACTACCAGTGGGCAACTTACCTGCTGAGAGGCTGATGCACGGAAACCCTCCATTTACGTGCACGGGAATAGATTACTTCGGCCCTATGACGATCACCGTAGCAAGACGCCATGAGAAGAGATGGGGTGCTCTATTCACATGCTTAACAACACGAGCTGTACACATTGAGCTCACTCCTTCACTCTCCACTGACAGCATGATCATGGCACTACGACGATTCGCCGCGAGAAGGGGAATGCCAAAGATAATCTACACCGACAATGGCACTAACTTCGTTGGCGCCAACAAAAAACTCAAGGAAGCACTAGACACCATGAAGCAAGAAGACCTTATCTCGGAAGCGGAGAAGATCGGCGTGCAGTGGAAGTTCATACCTCCTGGTGCACCTAACATGGGAGGTGCATGGGAGCGTCTGGTGCGATCCATTAAAACCGCACTGGACGCCACGCTCAACGAAAGGCAACCACGAGAGGAGGTACTTCATACCCTCCTGTTAGAGGCCGAGCACATAGTCAACTCTCGGCCCCTCACCCACCTCTCCGAGAACCCTGAAGAAGAAGCACTTACACCGAACCACTTTCTCATCGGGCGATCATGTGGCGCAGCAAGAATCGGCAGCTTCGAGGACAACGAGCTTGTGGGCAGACACACCTGGAAGGCTACGCAGCGACTTGCCGATCACTTCTGGCAACGTTGGCTGAGAGAGTATTTGCCCACTCTACTACCAAGGAAGACCAAAGTAAGAGTCAGCGCCACAGATTTGCAAGTCGGAGACATCGTACTGATCGTCGATCACAGCCTACCAAGATGCATCTGGCCACGCGGAAGAATCCTGCATGTGTATCCTGGACCAGACGGGCGGACCAGAGTCGTCGACGTCGAGACCAGAGGAGGTGTTCTACGGAGGCCCAGTTCGAGAGTGGTGCTGTTGGTGCCGGGAGCGTCGCCGAGTCCAGGAGTTGGTGCAAAGCACGAGGGGGAGAATGTCGGCGACGGAAAACCTATCTTCGAGTAACGTGTGCATTAATATAGGGACAATGTTATTTTAGCGTATTATGAATAATTGTTGTAAATATGAAATCTCATTCTTATTAGATTTATTATGTTAAAATAAGTTCTAATTAGTGTAATAAGGTTAGTTTAGAGTATTTTTTGCTTATTTGAATCATATAAGACTATTTAACATTAATTTGAAAGGAATAGGTACGTAAGTAAAATGTTAGCATATAATTACGTAACTTGAAAATGAGATTTTTTGTTTCTTGCAATAGCATAATAGTTTATGTTTTAAATAATAGATTTTATTATAAAACTTATAATAAAACAAGAATTAGGTCGATAGGACTATCCGTTCAAAAGTTATAAGGGAAAATGTATAGTAAAAATGTAGCAACCTAGAAAGTTAGATAATTTTGTTTTAAGACTTTTTAATTAATTATTATATATTGAATATTATGTTTTAATATTGTATAATAGTATGTAAGGCATGTAAATAAATAAATATGTGTAAGGTGTTTTACTGAAAACATAAAATAAAAGGACTCTCAAGGTTTCGGTTTAGGGAAATTTTACTCGAAAAATGAGCTCAAAGTACGCGGCTCTCTGTAAGGTATTAACGGGCCAAATAAAAGGCGAGCCATTTCTCGATTCAAGTCAGTCGCAAGACAGCCACCGAAGAGGCAACAACTAAAAGGAAAAGGAAGAACCGAAACCAAGAGAGAAAAAAGGAAAAATTGTGTTTTTATTTCATCGCCTCTAAGTATAGTCTCCTGTCAACGAAGAAACCCTAGTGGATCGGGACCCAAGCTACGCATTCAGGGGTGCGTGGTGGCGTACATTACCAGCGAACGGACATACTGCCGTGTACGCCAAGAACGTCTGGGAGATTGTCCCAGGTCGACCTCCGGGTACTAGACATACCCTGGTTCTGGTCGTCCGAAACAATACCTATGCTATTTAATGACTCATTAATTTTTTTTCTAATGTACTTGCTTGTAGTTGTATATAATATGTTTTATTTTATTATTATTATTGTTACAGTTATTTTTCTGAGGTAGCCAGAAAGGGTAGAGCTAACTTCTACTTGGTGTTTTAATCAAATTATTCAATTTCCATTCAAATCTGTCGAATCTTAATAGCGTGAAGTAACAATTTCACGTACAAAATTTTCCATTATAATATTTAGAGGGACTTTCTTGCTACTTTATACTCATTTATTATATTATTAACCGACTTCCAAAAAGGAGGTTCTCAATTCGTTGGATTTTTTTTATGTATGTTCACCGATTACTTGAAGACGCCTGAACCGATTTGGATTATTTTTTGTTTCGAAGGGTGGTGGTTACTTCACTGGTGGTCCCATTTAAATTTTATCGAAATCGGTCGAGCGGTTATTTAAAAAATCAACAATGAATTATTTTTATAAATAAATTGCTCAATCGAAAAAAAATTTTAAAACTTTTTTCTTACAAATTACCTGCTTATTACGTCTACACGAAAAATAAAAAAATTAAAACTTAAAAAAACCGACCTCCAGGCACTAAAATGTAAAAAATAACTAAATGGGGGTTTTCATTTAGAATAGATACCTAATCAGATATTTTCGAAGTCGGTGCCAGCTGACAATATTTTAAGATATGAATATCTAATAGGTAAATAGGATTAGGTATGAACTCTTATTATAGTTAACCTATTATACATCAATTTGTGATGTGTTTTACGTATGGAAATATATTAGATTTGCTTTGCATCGGCTAACACATACAAATTATGTGTTACATATTAATAAGATATATTCGGCTGGTGTAAACTGATTTTTAAGATTTTATTAATAAATAAGTTGAAGCCAAATAAGGTAGTATCCCTAATAAATTTCAGTTAAAAATCAATCACAAGAGCTTTTTAATTGAAAATTAGCTTTCAGAAATTTATTCGCAGGAGCCAAATAAAACAATTAAAATCAAGTACAATAATTTATTTGAATACTTTCAACAAATTCACTGAATATCTCGTTATACGATTGTGAAGTGTTTCCTGATGCAATATTGAACTTTCTCAAAACCATTGAATATCTCAATTAATAATTGTGACATTTTATTAAGATTTGCTGTAGAACGCTGGTGAGCTTGTCCTCCGCCTATCCATTACTTCTCTGACGGCTTCCTTGTTGCTGATCGTTCTTGGAGATATGGCCACTGGAAGGTACATCTGAAAAAAAAATTAAAATAAATGAGAAAATTATAGGCTAATTAAAACTAAACCGTGGATTTATTGAATTTAAAAGTGAACATATCTTTAGCATGTACGTAAAGTATAAATTGATAAAGTGCGAAATGCGAAAATTAAATCCGAAAATTGATTTTTGAAATGATATATGTAATACAAATACCTTTGATTTCCAATTCATTAGACAAAGCTAACTTCCTATTGTGAAGAAATTTCTTGAAATTTTATGTTAAATTGTACGTATTCAACACACCTTACTCGTCAAATGGCCTTGAGCTTATGGGGCCAGAAAGCTCGATTAAAGTCACACAAAACGCATATTTCTGCGCATCAATCAATAACATGCAGGGGGTGGGTGCAGTGTCTGGGTGCATCAGGATAAGCTATACAAGACGTTTCCACAACTTTACATAGTATGTATATATAAAAAAGTAAGCGAAAATATTATTTTTAAATTTTATAGTACATTAGTGACATATCCCCGCTCTGCTCGGGTATGTTTCTAGGTGTATTACAGTAGCCATGAAAGTATTTCTTTTTTATACTAATATTATAAAGAGGCAGAGTTTGTTTGTTTATTTGATTGATTGAACGCGTTACTCTCAGAAACTACTAATCCGATTTGATGTTTCAAATCGGATTAATAGTTTCTGAGATTAGCGAGTGAGTCGCTAGTATATGATATATACATACATACAATCTTGAATACTCTTGTATCACTCTCAAAAATGGTAGCATTTAACAAAAATAAAACTTAAATTTAAAAGTGTACAATAGAAATTCGCCTTATTAAATTCTATTGTATACAAGCCCCGAGCTCGCGCTCACCCGAACTCGTGCCAATAATAAATAAAGGTGTTTACCAAAAATCCACAACAATTGCCCAATTAGGGGTCATTTTTAACGTATTTATATGCAAAGAAGACGAAAAGTTAGTATTATTTTATTTAAAACTTGATTTAGTAAATTTATTAGCTTTTGAATGCGATTTTTTGTATGTAACAAAACGCTTTGGGTATATGTTTTATAACAATAATTTGTTGATTGTCATGACTCTTATGTGACAAGCTTACTACAACGAAGTAGAGAGTTCAAATACCATATACGGTGATTTTGTCATGTTTTGTAATGTAAATTAGGTTTACAATAGCTAGTGGCAGATATAAAGTTTAATTAAGTATAATTTAACATTTTTTATTATATTTATTTAAAATTAAGTAATTAATTATTATCTTATAACTTTAGACTATTGTTGGTATGTAAACTTATAAAAAAATATGTTATTAGTATAATATACTCGTATATATATAAAAAGAATCGAAGATTTTTGCCAAGCGTTGATGCTATATGCAATAAAATAATTTCAGTTTGTTTTTTTATTATTTAAAATAGGAAAAGACTCTCTTTTTCGAAGACAAAAGTGAAATATTTCGAAAAATAAAAATATTTTTCTTGTTTCTGATACGAACGAATAACATATCACTAAGTACTGTTCTATAATTATTTAGATACCATCTATATTTATATTCCATTAATACATTGTGTAAAGATACTTTTAACACAATAGGCAGACGTAATTCTGCCACAAGCCTCCATAAATAAAAAAAACTAGATAACAAAATCAGCGCCACCTACCGGATTCTAACTAGACCTAAGATCCATCCAGATGACGAGAGACATAAGTACACAAAAAAATCATCAAAATCAATCAAGCCCTTTAGGAGAAGAGAATTACAAACAAACGAACACCAAATTGAAATTTTCAAAGATAACTATGATAATGAAAAAAAGTTTAATTTAACTGGGGTTACAAAACAAGCGCTGATTGACCATTGTCAGTCGGAGCTTGTGCATCTGCTTCATCTGCTCATATTGTGTTCAAATTTCAAAGGTATTATATTAAAAGGTGTATTATATTATTAAATATAAACAGTTCACTTGTTTATTGTATTTAATGTATAATCATAAATAATAGTTTTATTTAATATTTCGAATATTCACGTAAATCTAAGACAGTATTATACAGAAAATAGTTATTAATTAATTAAATCTTACGTCATACTAAAATTATAAATATGAAACTTTAGATGTTTGGATATTTGTTACTCAATCACGTCAGAACGGCTGAACGGGTCTGGGTGGAATTTGGCACAGAGTAGATTATAGTCTGGAATAGCATGGGCTATGTACGGTTCCCGTGGAATAGATTTGTTTTTATTTTTTAGAGGCGAACCCGAGCGAAGCGAGGGTGAGCTTCTAGTGTTTTTATATGTAAAAATGTGATTAATATGTAGAGTATTTATATTGTAAATTAGCTGGTCAAACTGACGTCATCTTGGGCAAATTTTTAATAAATTGTTTGTAATTTTTGTATGAAGTCCAACTTTATACAAAAATTATATCATAAAAATCACTTTTAGTTTTTCCCGATATTCCCAAATTACCTGGGCACTTTTCCAATTTTTTTCCTTAAAAACCTCAATTAGACTGTTACTAGGTATATATATATATATATATATATATATATATATATATATATATATATATATATATATATATATATATATATATATATATATATATATATATGTGTGCTTACAAACGTTTAACGAGGAGTATTTTATTAGAATTCTATATGTCATAAGGTTTTGTTTCCAAATCCTTCATTGGCTTTCATTTAATTTACATATATAAGATATTGACTCTAACTAAACCAGTCTAAATAAATTTATTTTCGTAACAAACTTAATATACTACTTTCGGGATTTATAATTATTTCAACGTGAAAGCTTTAAAATAATGTTGCATTCGACTAGTAAAAATATATATTTTACTAACTTTTTATTTTATTTACAATTGTAAAGGAATTAGTGAAACCATGCCAATAATTATAGCTCCTATTTGGCCTTAAGGCTTTTTGTTAACCAAATTTTTTCCAACGAATTTAATTTTAACTAGTTCTTAGCCTTACAAACTGTTTAAAATTTAGTTTAAAATTTAAATAACATTTTAAAAATTACTGACTATAAAAGTAGAGTGAATTTGAGATATTATTTTATAAATAAACTATATATAATGTAGAAAATACATAATTATATTTTATTGAATAGGTAAATGCAGTAATAAATTTATTAATTTAATTAATTACTTTTTGGACTTTAAAAAATATTTAGGTAATAATTAATTAAGCAATATTATTTAATAGTAATAAATTTCGTTAGTATATTTCTACTCATTAACAGATGGCGCTACAATACATACAAGATATTTTTCAGACAAATATTAAAATTTTTAATGATAACACAATTCCGTAAATTATAGACAAGTGTGTCTTAAAAAATACCTACTTAATATATAACACGTTCTTAGATTTACGCGAATATTTGATATTTTAAATAAAACTATGCTTTCGAAAATCTAAATTTACAAAAAAATAAGGCTTCAATAAATAGATAGTTATCCATATTTAGAGCAATAAAATTAAATTCTCATTTCCCATTTTTAAAATACACAGTAAAAATATATGGTAGATATTTTATTAAAATAAAAATTATACAGCCCATACTTTTCTCTTCTACTAAAAATAGAATAGAGGTACTCCTACTCAGGCGAAATTTTAAACATAACATATTTTTTTATTTACTATTTGATTTTGAATTGCTGTTAGAACCTTATAAGCTATAAAAAGTAAAGAAGGCAAAAAGGGCTTAATACCTCATGATAATTTAGTGTAATTTAATATATTTTGGATTCCTTATAATATCATTGTTTTAACTATTTTAAATTATATTAAAATTATTATATATTATATTATTTCTATACAAATAATAAATTTTTTAACATGATTACCACTTGCCTTACGGCGAAGGAAAACATCGTCAGGAAACTTGCATGTCTGAGATAACCTAGCAAGTTTTCAAAAGACATGTGAAGTCCGCCAACCCGCACTTGGCCAGCGTGGTGGATTATGGCCTGATTCCCCCTCGTATTGAAGGGAGGACCGTGCTCAGCAGTGGGACGTTAAAAAAAGGGCTAAATACATACATACATATAATAAAATTCTGTCTGGGTCGAATTTGTTCGTTGAATATTTTTTTGGAAATCCTTATTAAAATGGTCATTATTATCGTTACAGAGACCGAATCTATAATTTTTAGAATTTTGGTGTCTGTGTGTCTAGGAACGCATCACGAGAAAACCACTTGACAGATTTTGATAAAATTTGGTATGATGACAGCTGGTTATTCGGGTCAACATATAGGATACTTTTTAGAGCGGGAAAAAATCTCATCTCTGAGAAATCTATGCTAACCGTTAAAACGCACCTAAGGGCGAACCCGAGCGGAGCGAGGATGAGTCGCTAGTTATAATAAAAAATAAGTATACTGTAATATATAATTACATTGCACTGTATAAAATTACTTTAATTATATTTTTACTTATACATATACTATGTTTAATTTTTTTAAAGTGAAAAAAAAAACATTCTTTAAAAAAGAAAAATATTAAAATATTTTTATTTAACAATTTCAAGATGATAAGCCACTTAATTCTGATTTACTATCGACATATCTTATAATTAGACGATTTAATACTGCGATTATGATTTAGGGTCCATTAAAGGTGGTCAAAGATCGTTAGACTATAATTTATATTTAACCCCCAACGTCTTGGTAAGGCACGGCCCAGGTGCCTGCTTAATTGGAAAAAAGCCAATTTCATTCAACCCTAGTTCTTACGGAAGACCGTATAAAGACAACTCTATGTAGAGCTAAGAACATTTTTAATATAGAGGCTACATTATATTTCAAAGATTGACAAGTAATGCAAAATGAAAAATTAAATATTTAAACTAAAGCTATACTTAGTCATATTCCTTTGAGAAATTTTTTTTATTCGATTTAAAATTGTACTTCTTTTATATTTAATTCTATACGAGTATGTGATGTTTCTTATTTTCCTTGTTATTTTATATCTAATATTTTTTTGTATTATGTACTTTTTTATTTTATATGTTAGGTATCGAGAACGCAACATAAAAAGTACTCTTTATACTTATTTTGTCATATTTTTTGTCAAATTTATATTGTTAAAAAGCTATTCTTCTTCTACTTGTTCTTATCCCACACTACATGGGGTCGGCTCGGCATGTTTCCTTCTTCCATTTTCCTCTATCACCCGTCATCTTAGCACAAACAAGTTTCACACACATCTTCCTTTACACTGTCCGTCTATTTCTTCCTTGGTGTACCTCTACTTCTATGTCCATTTTGTTTTGGTTTTGTTTGTATTTACTTTGTACAAGAACTATAATATAACATTAAATATGCATTTTGCTTTATATTAACTTAAATATCAGCAATATAGAGAATTAATGAAATAATACTTATATTTTAGGACATACAAGCTCTTCCCTTAGAAGAAAGTTAATTTGGACAAAAGTCCCTATATTAACCTAATTAAATTTTGGTTCAATTCTACTTATTTCTAAGTCTATACCATCTGGTTATCCAGTAAAGTATGCACCTGGGGAGGGAGTGACCCCATTGTCTTAGATACAAGATAAAGATATTAGTAATTTTATGCAAGGTATCGTCGGGTAATTTTATTAATTACTATCTACAGTCTATGGAAGTCCTTATGGTATATGTTTTGCCTACTTCAATGCATGAATGAAATACATATATTATAGAGGTTAATTAGAAAAGTACGATGAATTAAAATAACAATTGAGTAATGAATTTATAAGTATTTTAAATAACTATATTTTAGGATTATTCCTGGTTTTAGTTCTTTTTTTGACTTTTTGCTACCAAAATGTGATACAACTAATATGGTTACGCGAAAGATTTATGTTTTTGACGTCTCAAGTATTAAAATTAGTTTTTTTTAAAAAAAGCAACTTTATTTTAATAATTTTAATACTTTTGATTCAATTTTCTAGTTAATCTTCTTCATTCAAACAATAAACAACTATAAATGTAGCTAAATAAAACTGTCAATGACTGAACTTAAATATGTCAAAACAATAAGTATTTTTAAATTTTAACAGTAACTTTTAGTTTTTATTCGCAAATCCACTGACGTACTTTATTTATGTATTTATCCACAATGTAATATCATGATATTACATTCCATAAAATTCTTCAATAAATAGACCATAAAATGCAAAAATTTTCATTCCACTTTGACTGTTAGTTTTAGAGTTAACGAACAAACACGAACAATCTATTCTTCTTTATGCATTTAGAATAGATTTCTAATACTATTTTTTATATTTTGATAATAAGGCTTATTTAAATATAATTTACGGGCAGAATCGATGAAATAAAACAGTTAATTATAATAACACTTTAGATTTTAATTATTATCGTCAACTCTATACTCCATCTACGAGTATCTTGTTTTTCAGAGTCTGAGCAAGAACTACGTAGACTAAAGAATCCAATAATGAAAGTGCTACGATCGAAGTAACTAGTGATGTAATAATTATTTCACTTTTTATTAATTAAATGCTTTTAATCATTATAAATGCTTATGTTTGTTTGTTGATTTCGATAACTATAAAGAACTAAACTTGGACTAAATATAGTAACAATTTCAATATGAACTTTAAATATATGAAGGTGTTGATTATAGGTTGTCAATTTGTTCTTTTCCTCGTTGCAACGAATCGAGCGAACGGGATGTTGTGACTTTTACCTTTATAGATCAAAACTTCTTAAGTCTGTCGCAAGAAGGCTTTCTATGGATGCTATTCTAAATGATACTTGAGTGGAGCGTGGACGAGTTACCATTCATCCGCCTAAGCAGACGAAACTTTAAACCAAAAAAATATTTATCAGAGCTATAAAGTTCGTCCTTTAATTATTATTATTTGTTGCTTCATCCGAGTTTAGAATTTTTCCGGACAATCTTTCCAAATTTTTCCCTTGAAAATCTGAGACTATAAAGAACAATTAAAGTAAATAGCTAAAACCGTTCAGTTAAGTGATGCGTTATTCACGAACAGGGTTTTATTTTTGAGTTCAAGTCGAACAAAGCTATACATAAACATAGTATTAAAAAAAGGTTCAGTAGAACGGTGACTTACATTTAAAATATGCTAAAACAATTCCGATGCAACCACACGGTGGTATGCTATATGTTCTATCGCCCATCTGCCGCACCACCTGGACGCTGAATTAATTAGCTACAGTCTGGGCACGCGCGCATATCAAATAATCTTATATTAACCGACTTTTAAAAATAAATAAATTCTTACTAATGTTATAAATGCATAATTTATCCTATACATACATATAATAAAATTCTGAGTCGAATTTGTACATTAAATATTTTTTGGAAAATCTTATTGTTCTTATTATTGACACAGAGGCCGAGCTTTTAGAATTTTTGTCTATCTGTCTGTCTGTCCGTGACACCCACACACGGGAAATCCGCTGAACAGATATTGATGAAATTCGGTATGATGATAGCTGGTTATCTGGGTCAACATATAGGATACTTTTTACTGCGGGAAAATATCTCATCTCTACGAAATCTACACTAAACTCTAAAACGTAACTAGGGACAAATCCGAGCTGAGGAACGAGGGTGAGTCGCTAGTCTATACTAATATTTTAGAGATAAAGTTTATGAGATTATGAGTCTGTGACGTTGTAGTGGGTAATCTCTGGATCTACTGAACCGATTTAGATGAAATTTGATAAAAATATAGTTTGATACCCTAGAAAGGACATAGGATACTTTTTATTCTGGAAATCATTCCATAAGGGGGTGAAAATCCGGATGAAAATTTGTATGGGGAATCAAGCTAGGGATGAACGCAAGCGAAGCGAGGGTGAGTCGCTAGTTTGTAAATAAAATTAAAATCACTTAAAAATTAATTATTGTAATTATTTTAATTAATTATTAGGGATTAATTATTAGGGATGGATTACTTTCTTGAAATGTTTAAGGAACTATTGGGATATTCATTAAAAGAAAACGAGAATATCGATTCAAAAATAGAGGCAATTGATTAAAAAAACTTGTTTTTGAAGTCATTTCAAAAGTGTATCAATGCGTCAAAGTCATTGACAATAGCCCATAGACGATTTTTTTATCTGGTACGTGCTTGGCAAGGGTCTAAGTAAAACGTAGTTGTTTAGCTTACTTTTAATTAACTTTAATATATTAATTTTAATATATTTAATACTAATTATTGTACAGCACAGTTATACAAAGTAAAAAAATAATAAATATTCATCGCTGAGATTTATAAACGTAAAGCAAAAGCGACATTAAGATAAAACTATATTTAAAAAGTAATGTGCATTTTTTTGTTGTCAAATGACGTCTATCTCCACATAAGTTACATAACGGCTATAATTAAGAAATGTAAGTTTTAATGAGCATGAAATTCAACCCAGATGGCTAATGTACCCTCAGCAGAAACACTTCCCCTGATCCTTTACTTGATTATCGTGAAATTATAATTACTGACTTCGGTAACACAAATGTGTTGATATTAAATATTTTGTGGTAAGAAATAGTAGTCTTGTCGATCTATTTACATCGATAACTTTATACTCATTAAGGTTTTTTATTATTTTAAAGCTTACAATAATACTTTCTTAGATTTACGCGATTATTTGACATTTTAAATAAAACAATCTTTTTGGATTATTTTGTGGGTTTTGATTTTTGGTTCCTGACGTTTCGAATGCTTTACAGCAATAATGGTCATGGGAGAGACTAAGGTTTTAGAATTCTCAAAGGCGTTATATACTTGTTACAAACAGTGCATACCCACAATTTTACAATAAAATGAAACCTTAGTCTCTCCCGTTACCATGATTGTTGTAAAGCATTCGAAACGTCGGCAACCAAAAATCAAAATAAAGCCGCGAAACAATTCGAAAAGATAGTTTTATTTAAAATATTTTAAAGCTTTTTTGAATTTTAAACACTGAGAAATACCTAATCTCATACTTATTATATTTACGTTATATGATTACGAAAGCTTTGCACCATTTTACCTAATAAAATAGAATTTATAAATTAATACTTGGAAGATAAATAAAAAAGGACCTTCATATTTAAAATATTATTAGTATTTAATATTCCGGGGGAGAAACCACATATCATCAATATTAGTGAAGACATGAAAGTAAAAAAAAAATACATGAGGTCCAGTACCTACAAGTTATTTTCGTTATAATTATGTATTTCTAATAGTTACATCAATGCAATTTAATAAGAAAATAATAAAACTTAAATTGTAAATTCAATACAAATATTTCATCAAGTTAATTTTATCTATAAATAAATAGGCAAAAACAAAACAAGATCTTTTTCTTCTCAGTTTGTCAAAAAAAATCTTTAATTTAGTAGCTATTGAAAAGCTTTAGTATTATCAATAAAAAAAATTATAATCGAATTTTGGCCACTGGACGAACAGTAGTTTTAAAAAGGTTTTATATCGATCAGTTTTAATTATTATTGTATAATATTGAATAATTAGAATAAAGTATGGTGATGCGTTTAAGGAGATTGTACGTAACTCAACGTTTCGGTGAATGAGTCAAAAACCCATTTTTAAATGACCCGATATAATCGAAAAATGAAGAAATTAACATTTTCTATGCAAGTAAAGCATCAAATTATACGGTGCGCACGCGCCGCATCTGCATACAATGACGGCAATTTGGGACCATATTGTAAATTACTTTGAAATATACACAATGATCATTTTTTTAGAGGTTAGGAAAAGTATGGGTGGTAAATGTAGCCAAAACTTACAAAAATCAAGATGTACCTATTATTTGAAATGCAAATATTTTGATATCTTTAGAATCAAATGTGAATTTACTAATTGAAAAAGTATGTAAAGTAAGTAAGTATGACTAAGTAATGTAAGTATGACTAAGATAAATTACAGAAGGTTAGGTGTACATATTTTTTATATTAATAACTGAAAAATAAAAAATATATTTTTTTCAACATTTTAAAGATTATATTTAAAATTATGCAACAAAATTGTATACTAAAGTTTTACTATTTTCGTGAGCAACAAAACATGGAAAGAAATTTATATGATACAGATCTTCTGACTTAGTAATTAGCCTCTCCTATATTATTAATAGGATATAGAGTAGGTATTTTAATAACAGAGTTGTCTAAGAAATATAAATTTCAGGCTACTGAAGCTGAATCTGGTTTTTCCATTTTCGCTTAGTAATTTTTATTTTTTTATCATTATTCTACCTAGACCTTTATCATATAGTAAATACTAAGTAAATTTGTTTTGTATATCTATTTTAGTATACATTTAGTTAAATAATAAAGCTATATTTAATATGACTCTATGACTGCAATACGTGTTTTATCAGTTATCGCGATGCGTCTGCGCATATATTAAAACTGTTGTTAACATTAGACACCTTTGCCTCTGCGGGATGTCCTAAATATGTTGAAAGTTGGGCACGTTCTATTATTTAAGGGGAAAAAAATTCTTAGATGTTTCAAAAGTATATTATATTTTTTTATAGTGCCAATTTGGGTTGGTTTTAAATGATTCTTCCAATACATTTTTTAATAAGGCGTGGCGATAAAACAATGTCTTGATGAACTATAATTGAAAATTATGTAATCGAAGATCATATGATATTTAATTACTTTCTAAGCCATCTTTATAATCATTCAAAAGTTGTTATGGAATAATTTTGCACTTTCATAGTGGAATTATTCCTTGTATTTATAAGAAAACCTGGCGGAGCAATGAACTAGGTAAAAATAGAATTAAAAAGTCAGTTCAAAATTGAGTATCTGCCACTTTATAAAGTTAGTCATTGAAAACGTTTTTTTTAATTAAATTTAACTGAAATATGATCCTATAATAAACGAGGATGAGCTGTATGTTATAACTACTTTTATGACTTCAAAATCTTTTCCATCTAAGAGACTCCGAGAAATAGTCTGTAACAAACGAAAAAGTTTTGATAGAAGATATAGGGTCTCATATTTTATGAGCTGAACACACAAATTTCATTCTAGCCTTCAAATTTCATAGAAATATTAATAATTATTAAGTTATAATAGTTAAAATATCATCCCCTTAACTAAAAGTTGACAGTGGGCGCGTGCATCACGCATGTAGAGGCAAGAGATACGATCGCGCAACTGCCGCACTCCACCCCCATGCAGTGCGATAACAGAATTGCTACTAATTGTTAATATCTAGGCGGTTTATAAATAAATGATGATGACATAAATTCAAACAGTGTTAGGCATATTTTGTTACATCTATACATATAATAAAATTGTAAGTAAGTCGAATCTTCGTCGAACAGAGGCCGAATCTATAGTTTTTAGAATTTTTGTCTGTCTGTCTGTTACCGCATCACGAGAAAACCACTGGACAAATTTTGATAAAATTTGGTATGATGATAGCTGTTTATCCGGGTCAACATATAGGATACTTTTTACCGCGGCAAAATATCTTATTTCTGAGAAAAAATACAAAAACTGCATTGTAAGAGTATACTAATATGTAAAATCTAAGAATTTGGTTGTTGGTCATCTGGACGCAGGCGGAGCCGCGGGCAATGCTAGTATAAAATATAGAAAAAGAAGACACATTTCTGTATCTTTTCTGTTCAATTTGTGAACCGATTTTTTGTTTAGTAGTTATTGACGAGCTTTAGTATTATCATTAAAACCATTTTTAAAACGATAAGTTTTGTTTTTATTTATATATTCAGCTCTTTTTTAATGATCTAGTGCTAGGCACGGACCTCCTTTTACTACAAGGGGTACAAGCCATAATCCACCACGCTTGCCAAGTGCGGCTTGACAGACTTCACATGGGTTCAAGACCTGGAACTTGAACCCTCTTCACTCGGTTTACGAAGCGAGCACGTTACCACAGGGCTACCACTCTGTATTTACTATTAATTACTCGTTTTGTTTATTACGTAAAACATGATATACATACACAAACCTATGTATATTGGATCTACCGCCTTAATAAAAGTAAGCTGCCGAGCTGGTTAAGGTTCACCCGTTCAGATGATACAATATACTGAAAATCTAAATAGATGATAAATGATGAAAGATGATAAATCATCCTACATTATATGCAAAAACCAAAGAAATTTGTTAAATATATGTAAGTTTTAAATGAAATAATTATTATGAATATTTATTACCACTAATTTAAAATAACTTCATGAACTAAGTTACATGCTATTCTTATCAAAAAAATAAAATGACAAATTACCTAACTTAGAGCTTACTAAATAGAAATTAGCAAATTACAACAGCAATTTTTAATCAAAAGATATGTTGGGACAAATAAATATGTTAGAAATTAACACACAGCACCATCTAGTTTATACACTACACATATTATATAACATTAGGTACCGTGACTGGAGAACAAACGTCCGTGCTCATCACACAAATGAATGCTCCCAGCGAGACTCGAACCCGCGACCGCTGGCACAGCAAGTAGGGTCACTACAAACTGAGCCAAACTTGGCGTCAAAAGATGATCAACAGATGATTTGAACCAATATTCCTGCGGGATGTTTTTTAACAATAAAACACGCATCTGTCTATTGATATTAATGATGCAGCTTAAAAATATATTACACCAAAACACATGTTATTGATTACTTGATAAGGGGTTAGAGGAAATAATTGCTTGTAATTCACACCCGTCTCTTATTTTCATTTTTACTTTTAAAATGATTATCTCTACATATAATAAAACTCTAACTAAGCCAATCTGTACATTAAATATTTTTTTTGAAAATCTTATAAAAATAGACATTATTATTAATACAGAGGCCGAATATATAGTTTTTAGAATTTTTGTTTGTCTGTTACCGCATCACTGAAAAACCACTGGAGGGATTTTGATGAAATTTGGTATGGTGATAGCTGGTTATCCAGGTCAACATATAGGATACTTTTTACCACGGGAAAATGTCTCATTTCTGAGAAAAAATGCAAAACTACAATGTACTGTATACTAATATGTAAAACCTAAGAATTTGGTTTTAGGTCATCTGAACGCGGGCGGAGCCGCGGGCAATGCTAGTTACATATAATTATATAACCTATATATTCTTATTAGACTGAGATGCTAGAAAGTTTATAATTTAACCTGTTTTATTTGCTACTTACCCAATTCCCTTATATTGATAAAAATAATTATTTATGTTATTGTATTATTAGCTTTTTATTATTGTTAATGATAAAATATCTTGTTAGCGTATACAGAAAATAACTGTGCCCAAAATGGAACAAGTGACTTAGAGCTTAATAGTTAGATAAAACTATCTTTTCGGATTTTTTGCCGGATTTATTCAGATTTTTGGTTCCTGACGTTTCAAATACTTTACAGCAATCATGGTCACGGGCAAGACACTGAACTGAGTCTCATCATTAAAATAAATCCACGAAAAATTCCGAAAAGATAATTTTATTTGATGGGATGCATCAATAGGTTCGAATTTTCTATTTGTATACGCGGCGCACGCCAGTAAAGTAAAAAAGCCGACATGATTTTTTTGACATTTTCTACAGTCATCGTAATGTTTCAGCTAATTTCCAGAAAATCTTAATGAATTATACACCATATGAAAATCCATTTGATAGGTTTTGAGTGTATCGCGTTCAAACAGACGGACAGACGCGTCGGGGGGACTTAGTTTTACAATATGTAGCGATGTCAAATATTCACGTAAATCTAAGAAAGTATTACCCAATTCATTTGCTAACAATAATAATAGCTTACGTTCTATAACGAACGTTACACTCTTACGTTACAATTTTTGTCGTAAATAATAATATTCTATTTAAAACAGAAATAATGTAAGCAATAAATAATTATTATTTTCAAATATAAGTATTATACTTATATTTGATATACATGTTCAATAAATAAATTATTTATTATTCTTCGGTCAAGCTTTTACCAAAATTAATCGTGAGAAAATTTTCAAGTATCATCAGAAAGACATGGATGGGGCTACGCACGGACAAGTACCCATATGCCCGCTTGCTTTATCTTAAATGAATTAGTCTAATCAATAAAATTACAGCCCTTTTTTTACTATAAGCCCTTTTTATAGAGCCCTCGGTTACATCTTCAGTAATACGGGTGTATTCTTTAATAATTTGACTATAATATACATTATATAGGGGTTGTAACATTTTTTATTGTAAAAAACTGTCGTTATGTGAAAATCACAATGGGTCAGCAAGAAGTAGATAAAATTGCTTCGGACTCAACCTATCAACAATATTTGTACATTAAATCTATACGTAAACGTTTTAGACAAATAAGCGGGTTTTAGTCGAAGTTTTTACATTCTCCATTCGACACTAGATGCCGCTATCGTACATAGTTTGTTATGTAAGAAATAAGTATGAACTATACGGAACTAGCAAATAAGTATTTATATATAACAAAGATTGTTTATTTATCACATATTATTATATTAAAATTAGAGAGATGCGAGTTGGGTTCTTCATACTTTTTTGGAAGAGTTTTATCAAAACTGAGTGTTTTTCAAAATTGCAGTTTTATTAAAAGGTACGGTCCTAAGTAATCAATTATTTTTCATATAACTCTTTTATTTAGACAATAATGATGATGATGTTCTCCTAGCCGATTTCGGCCACGGCGGCCAATCTCATTGAGATTATCCAACTGCGCAGGAGATATTATAGTGCACAAGTGTACGCGCAGACACAAGTGCACTCTCTATTCCTGTGACTCTCATACTTCGGTGGGACGACTGCTCGACACGACCGGTGAGAGTTTAGGCGCAGGACCGACGGCTTTACGTGCTCTCCGAGGCACGGGGATGAAACACCGCCAACTTCCCAACTCAAGGCTGTTACTGAGACTTACTATACAGAAAGACTCAATAACTAAACTTGGCCCGCCCCGGGACTCGAACCCAGGACCTCCGGGTGTGCAACCGTACATGCTAGCCACTACACCACCGAGGCAGTTTAAAGAAGATAATAATAATGACATACTAAAAAGTCATTTTGGTTCAAAAATATTCGTAGGATAAAGTAATTATAAAAATTAAATACCTTTACTAATCTAAATATTTTAAAACTTTTCTCATTATATTAAAAAAATTAAGTCATTGTTGAAAATAAAAATTAAGTTATATTTGAATTTTGTAAAATATTTTGTTTCTTTATATTACCTAATACATCAGATACTAAAAAAAAACCAAAAAATGAATTAAAATTTCCAATCATTACAAAAGTTAACCTGCGATTTCCAGCTAATTAGCGGTTCTGTCTTCCTACCACAGAGGTAGAGGACCATCAAAATAAATACAGCAAGCAAAAAACACCATAAATCATAGCGAAAACCAAATGGTTATGCAAAAACAAGGGCAAAAACCTGCTATGCTACGCACCACAGTGTCGGATAACCGCCATCTGGATAGTGTTACCACATGTCGCGTTGTACCTGATGTGGACAACCGCAATACTACTGCAACATGAAACGATGAATGTTTGTTTGTTTATTAATTATGCCAAAATGTAACTGTTTCTATAGCAGCATACGGTGAAGGAAAACATCGTGAGGAAACCTGCATGTCGAGAGAACCTAGCGAATTTGCGAAAAGACATGTGAAGTCCGCCAACTCGCACTTGGCCAGTGTGGTGGACTATGGTCTGATCCCGCCCATACTGAAGGGAGACCCGTGCCCAGCATTAGGACGTTAAAAAGGCCTAAATACGACCCATAATAAGCATGCGTAATTCATTTCTAGTTGTACATGAAATTACAACCTAAGAAGAATCAATTTTTACAACATCTGGAAACAGTCTATTTTAATACTAATATTGTATTTTCTCTTACTAGTTTTCGTCAAGTGGTCAAATTTGGACAACATAATTGAAAATTTGAGGAAAACATATATGAATAAAATTTACGTATTCATATTTAAAAAAAACTAACAATTTCCCAATATTTTATATTGATAACACTAAAGTTTGTGAATAGCTAGATACTAAACAAAAAAAGTTTGACAAACAGTTTCGGTTGACAAATAGAAGAGAAAAAGGTACACAGATTTGTTTTTGCCTATTTATATAAAAACTAGCGACTCACCCTCGCTTCGCTCGGGTTTGTCCCTGGACTGCTTCCCCATACAAACTTTCATCCCCATTTTCACCCCCTTAAGGGATGATTTCCGAGATAAAAACTATCCTATGTCCTTCCCAGGATCGCAAAATATCTTCTTAATCAATCTTCATCTAAATGGGTTCAGTAGTTTCGGAGCTTTTTCGATACGAACAAACAAACAAACAAACAAACAAAAATTATTTCATCTTTATAATATTATCATAGATTATAATAATTATTAACTACGCATTACTACTGCAACGTGAATGGAAAATAATCGTAGAAAAAATATTATAATATAATATATTTAAAGAAATGGAAATATGTACGAGTATCTTAAAATTCGTAAAGGATAAAAATTAAGAATTCTAATAGGAATTTTCTTAATAGGCACATTTTTGTAAGGTACGATACAAGATCTCATATTATTATTTCTGGTCCATCCATCTCCATCTGTCACGGATACCCTTTAATGGTAAATTCGTAGATTGTCCCATTTTGAGGGTAGTTCGAGAAAATCGATTTGCTACGGCTTAAGGGTTACATGCGGGATACAAGCCTCGCGTGATACTATTTTTTTAAGAAATCGATTACTATTTAACGCATCCTGTGAAAATAGCGTCATGCACGAAATATGTGATTTATCCTTATTTTATATCAAAATAGTATAAAACAAACTCACTTTCTTTTCATATATATATGTACTAGCAATGCCCGTGGCTCCTCCCGCGTTCAGATGACCAAAAACCAAATTCTTAGGTTTTTTATATTAGTATACTCTTACATTCAGTTAGGTATTTTTTCTAAAAAATGAGATATTTTGCCGCGGTAAAAAGGATCCTATATGTTGACCCGGATAACCAGCTATCACCATACCAAATTTCATCAAAATCCCTCTAGTGGTTTTTCTGTGATGCGGTAACAGACAGACAAACAAAAATTTTAAAAACTATAGATTCGGCCTCTGTATCGATAATAATGTTTATTTCAATAAGATTTTCCAAAAAATATTTAATGTACAGATTCGGCTTAGTTACAATTTTATTATATGTATTGATTTAGCTCTTTACGATAAACGATAAACACATATGACACAAATCTATTAATGTTTATGAAGTTTTTTTTTCAAAGTAGTGTTTTTTTTTAATAATATATATCTGTTTCAAAAAAATCATACTATTACATTCATAAGTATGTGATGACATACGAGCTACTTTCATTAAATTACTATTTTAAATTAGGTACATTGCTTTTGAATGAAATGTACATATATAGGTTATGGTCGTGAGTTACGTTGTTAAAATATACCCCAGGTCAGGTCAGGTTATTACATGATCTAGAAATGTTTATTTCTTAAATTAACTCTTAAACAAAAAAGTATATATTAAAAAAAACTCCCTTATGATTTTATCTGTTACATTGAATCTTTCCTTCTGAAGTGCAGCAAAAATCGTGATCTTCCAATTCAGACCCCATACGATCTGCCAGCATAAAGAGCAATCAGGGACAGTAAAATGCATCGTAAAATAAACTTTTATTTATTTTACATTGGCATCGTCAGTGTAAAATATTCAATTACGTTCCCCACTAGGGTTTGAGCCTGTTTCAATTGATTTAGAGTTTTATAAATTGATAGCGGTATCTCTAATAGTTTTACGTTTTATTTGAAATAATGGGTGATTGGGACTGGGTGGCCCTTTCCTAGTTTATCTAATGTTATATAATTCAACTACTGACTTGCCCCTTGACTCTTGCTACGCTCGGATAATTCTCTAGCTGCCTAATACTTTCTTAGATTTACGCGAATATTTAACATTTTAAATAAAACTATCTTTTCGGATTATTTCGCGGGTTTATTTTGATTTTTGGTTCCCGACGTTTTGAATGCTTATATTAGAGAGAGGTTTTATATGAGAGAGCTTTTTCCTTTATTTAAAAAAAGTGCCTGTGTGTCAGCTCTGACGCACGACTGGAGTTTACTCCTTAAGTAGGTTTTTTTGAATATGCAATAGGCAAATAGGGTAAATAAACGCATCTCATAAAATAAAGCATGGATATATTTTATTCTATTCACATTTTTCATAGTGATATACTAATACTAATAAATAAATATGTTTAGACATCAGACCATCTAGTTCCATGGTAAGCTACGAGGCTCGTGTTATGGATACTAGATAATTGATACACTACACATATATAACTTTAAATACATACATATACACAGTAAATGAATACATGATAAATAACAAATATGTTGGGACATTTGTTATTTTATTACATGAATTCATCGTTAGGAAGATTGATTTACTTCACTACTAGCGATTCACCCTCGCTTCGGTCGGGTTCGTCGGTAGGATGATTCCACATACAAACATTCATCCCCATTTTCACCCCCTTAAAGAATGATTTTCAGAATAAAAATATCCTATGTCCTTCCCTGGATCTCAAACTATCTTCTTAGCAAAGTTTTTGAGTTTATTCGTAACAAACATACAAAATAACAAATCTTTCCTCTTTATAATATTAGTGTATCATCAATACTCTCGTCATTATTAATAACTGTGATATTTCAAAGTGGACGTAAGGTACGTTGCGTAGAAAAACGTAACGCTTTAGGTACTTAAAGATCGTGGTACCAATTTTTACAGCGTTGCCATCGATTGATTTTGATGTTATTAATCGCCATATTTACAAGTTACAGCAACATGAATAAAATAACAATATTTTCCATACAAAACACACATACGAGTACAATAATCAAAATTAAAGCAATTCGTGTAGAACTGTCGATGATTTCCAGTTGCATAAACGGACTGGTACATTTTTCTATATTAGCATAAAGGAAGGAAGTCCAAAGTAACAGTTGGCGATTAAAAACATCAGTAGCTTCTAAGTACTTTTTATACAACGAAGAAACCTTAGAAGAGCAATAAGAAAATGCGGACGTCCGTTTCCAGTTTAGGATATATTTTTTGTACTAGTTTTTATATAACTTATATATAGATCACAGCTGATATCTAATGGCTTTTACTTGTACATATTATTAATATATAAGGAATATACACGATTAATATATAAGGAATCTCATACTGTCTCGAAAGTCTAGAGGCAAGTAGTACGGCCGCACAACCGAAGGTCCTGGGTTTGTTTTCCGGATCGGGCCAAGTATACCTATTCGATTTTTCTATCGAGAAATTCTCAATAACAGCTTGGAATTGGGAAGTTGGCGGCATTTTACCCCTATGCTTTGGAGAGAACGTAAAGCTGTCGGTCCTGCGTCTAATCTATCACCGTTTGTGTCGAATTGTGATCCCATCGAAGTATGAGTGTTAAAGGGATAGAGTGCGCATTGTGTTTGCGTCCATACTTGTGCGCTATAATATCTTCTGCCAAGTTCGCTAGTCTCAGTGATATTGACCATCGTAACCGAATTTGATCAGATCATTCACATAGTATTATTACTGATGGAGAGATAAATTTTCTGTAATTAATAACTATAACGTTATACTTTGGAGACATCATAAACTTCTCTGCGTTCACCATTTTCCTGTAAAGCAATCGAAATCAAAATAAAACTGCGATAAAATCCCAAAAAAAAAAGTTTTATTTAAAAGGAATACGTGTTAGTAATTTGTTCTACTCGAGTAAACACAATCGATCCTCTTCGCATCTGATATACACCAGGCACCCTTTAAAAATGTTTTTTTGTATTGTCCAAAGATTTGTCCCGGGTACCGGAGCGTGGCCAGGATTTCCTCTCATTACTATGCATGAGATACAGTTTTCGTAGTATGTTCTTACCCCGTTTTAGACACCATGGAGGATGCAAGGGAAAGTAAATGCGTTAAATTTGAATAATACATATTACAGTTAGATTTGTTTATTTTCGTTTTAGATTAAGTTTTTTTTAATTTACAGTAAGTACGTAATAGTAATAAAAAAATAATAGAAGAAATAGAAATAGGATTATGTCCAAGAGGTGGCTTTATCGCATATTACATTTCATTCTTATATATTACATTAGCGACTCGCCCTCGCTCCGCTCGCGTTCGTCCCTACTTACGTTTTAACGTTTAGTATAGTTTTCTCAGAGATGAGATATTTTCCCGCAGTAAAAAGTATGTTGACCCGGATAACCAGCTATCATCATACCAAATTTCATCAAAATCTCTCCAGTGGTTTTTCTGTGATACAGTCACAGACAGACATACACACAGATAAAAATTCTAAAAACTGTACATTCGGCCTCTGTATCGGTAATAATGACTATTTTAATAAGATTTTCCAAAAAATATTAAAATTACAGATTCGACTCAGAATTTTATTATATGTATAGATTCTTTATATATTACATTCTTTTTGTAAAGACGTATTCATCATTTCTTTATGTTAACCCTGTAGTTGCTATGTAGGTACTAGGATTATAAGGGCAATATTATTTTTGAGATGATTGATAAGTATTGAACCATGTCTCATCATCAGATCTCTTTAAACACCTATTTTCGATTAGCAAATAATGTAATTACAATATAACACTACTTTCCTCAGTTCCGGTAACAACCGTTAGGAAAATCTAATCACCGACATACATAGATACGAGTATATACAATATTAATGTATTAAAAAAAAATCTTCTTTCAATTTTGCCATTATATTAACATATAATAATACAATTGTTTATAATATTATATAATAATAACAGTTAGACGACACGTTTCGCTCAGTTTGTAGTGACCATAATTGCTGTGCCAGCGGTCGCGTGTTCGAGTCCCGCTGGGGGTATTCATTTGTGTGATGAGCACGAAATTGTGTACTCCAGTCATGGGTATTTATATTTATAATATGTATGTATTTAAAAGTTACATATGTGCAGTGTGTCAACTATCTGGTATCCAAACACATGCCTCGTAACTTACCATGGAACTAGATGGTGCTGTGTTAAAGTCCCTATATATATTTTATTATGTATTATTATTTAACAGTTGTTATTAACATTATAACTTACTTATGTTATTAACGCTAAAAATCACTTGTTTGTATGTTTTTCTATCATGCTGTAACAGGCCAATGATTTACAATAGTTACATATAACCGATATATTAATGTACATATGTATGTTTGTCTATGTATGCTTTTTACATTTAGGAAAAACCAGGCCAAGTTACTAGTCTTAACTAAATATTTGGAGTAGGCCAGTAGTTAAATGCGTAGATATCAATCTCGTAGCAGGCTCGCACATCATGCTTTGTCCGCAAGAGACAGGGCTTGGGCTACTTGCGCAGTGGCCGTGACGCAGATTGCATCGCAGGGCGGGTTCGATTCCCACGGGGCAAGATTGAATTACTGTATATTTATGTTTCCGTTTCGCATACATATTCATTGATTTATATTGGTACGGATATGTCACGTTAGGTAGTGATTTTTGTGTGATTTTATTACCTTGAATGACTCGTTCTAAGAGAATCATAATCTACTATTAATTTAATATATGGATAATGAAACCTCATATTAATAAACATTTTTCCAGTCATTTATCAACCGACTTCAAAAAGGAGGAGGTTCTCAATTCGACTGTATGTTTTTTTTTTTTTTTTATGTTTGTTACCTCAGAACTCCGTCATTTATTAACCGATTTGGACAATTTTTGTTTTGTTTGAAAGGGTATACTTCCAGATTGGTCCCATTTAAATTTCAAAAAAAAATACCACCCCTAAGGGTGGAAAAACAACTAATGATGAATTTAACCTACTTCTAATTGTCATATTGACTTGAAACTTTGCAAGTATTTCTATTTCCGTTGATAGTACAGTGGTTCGGTGTTGTTGACCTGATCTGATGGCAAGGCCAGAAGGTGGATAGGTGGAACTCTTCAACGGCTAATAGTAGATACTTTGAGTTTGGGCTTATTATAAAACTACACTTAATAATGATAACTAAACAAAAGCGTATGTGTAGCTCCAGGCCCTTTGGGAGTCTGGTCTGGATATGGGTCTATCTGTCCAAGTTTCATCCAAATCCGTTCAGTCGTTTCAGTGTGACCATTAACAAGTATGCACACAAACACACAAATTCTCGTATTTATTATAGTAATCCGAATTTTGATTTAGTTGAACTATCTCTAATATATTATATTACGCCGTAATTTGGATGTAAGACCGTCTATGTTATATTTTTATCATACATATCTAAAATAATATAGCTTTTTTTGAATTTTTTAGCAGAAGAAGTTATGAAGTCGCTAGTATTTAAGTTAACGAGGAGAGCCAAATCAAAATCTATACATATAATAAAATTCTAACCGAGTCGAATCTGTACATTAAATATTTTTGGAAAATCTTATTGGAATAGTTCTTATTATAGATACAGAGGCCGAATCTATAGTTTTTAGAATTTTTGTCTGTCTATCTGTCTGTTACCGTATCACGAGACAACCACTGGTCAGATTTTAATGAAATTTGGTATGATGATAGCTGGCTATCCGAGTCAACATATAGGATACTTTTTACTGCCGGAAAATATCTCATCTTTGAAAAATCTATACTAAACGTTAAAGCGTAAGAGTGAGTCGCTAGTACCAAATATAAGCAAGTAAAACCGCAGTAGACTACTAATCTACAGTCTAAATACAGATTGCTCAAAACGATGTACAGATTTAAATACGGGCACTCGTTATAACATGCATTACACATGTCAGATATTTCCGTTAGCTTAAATCTAAGTGAGTCCTTGACCCTAGTGGAAGACAATTTATTATGATGATATTTTATTATGTACAATTGACACTAACCCGGGGGATATATCCCGGATGGGAAGCGGAAGATGCTAACTTTGAATGTGGCGATTAGATTTAAATGAGCAGTACTCTAATTCACACACAATGTAAAATAAGTTGTTTCTTTTATTTACAGAGTATATTCTACTTTCTTAGTATCTTTGAAGTGCGTCCTGAAGTAGCTTATTGCAAAGGATTTATGAAAATCATTTAATTTAAACGTTATTATTTCATAATTTGAGATTATTTTTCCCTAAAATTTGTATGGTAATCCTATAATAATGTATGTATGTATTCAGCTCTTTTTAAAGTTATATATGTGAAGTACACCTATCTGGTATCCACAACACAGGCCTCGTAGCTTACCATGGGACTAGATGGTGTTGTGTGTCTATGTTTTATTATATTTAATACTTTTGTACTTAAAGTATTCATAGAAAGGCTGTTTTATCTGTGGAGTTACTAATGTTACTATTAGAACACTTTCATGACAATCAGTATTATTTTGTTATTGTCAACTTCCCCTTGTAAAAAGTGTTTCGACCTCCTTGCATATATTTTCATATTATGTAATAAAATGTCTTGCTAGAGAATGTTGTCTACCAAACTTTATACTTATACCATACTATTTCACCACAAACTAATTTTAACGGATTTCTCAATAAAAAAACGGTTTTTGAGTTACTGCATACTATTTTTTGTATCTACACGATATTTTCGGCTATTTTGGACGGATTTTTATGATTTAAAAAAACCATAATTTCTTGAGACTTTTATCATGGGAAAAATAGCAGTGGTAGTCCAGTGGTAACGCGTTTGCTTGGGAAACAGAGTGAAGCGGGTTCAAATCCCGGGTCTCGCAACTCTGATATTTTAATGTGTGAATCATTTCTAACATTTACCATTGATTACCACTTGCCTTACGGTAAAGAAAAATATCATAAAGAAACCTGCATGTCTGAGAGAACCTAGCAAGTTTCCGAAAGACATGTAAAGTCCGCCAATCCAATACAAATTTTGCCAGCAAGGCGCACTATGGCTTGATCCCCCTCGTATTAAAGGGATGCTCGTGCCCAGCGGTGGGATGGTAAATACATACATATTATAGATATAAACAACCATGACTGGGGTGCAACATTCGTGCTCATCACACAAATAAATGCCCCAGCGGACCTCGAACCCGCGACCGCTGGCACAGCAAGTCACACTACAAAGTAAGCCAAACGTGTCGTCAACACAAAAAAGTAAAGCCATCTTTTAATGAAAATAAATATATGTATTCACAAAAGCACACAAGCTACAAAATGTGTTGTAAAGGTAGAAAATATGACAGCACTTTTGAGGTAAAACTAATTCAAAAGTTGACAATTAATAAAGTATGATATACTTACATCTAAAATGTCTATCTTCACCCAAATTGAGTACCATGCTCTTTTAAAGTTAAACATCATTAAAAAATTAATATTTTTATAATATAAAAACTGTTATAAAATAAAAAAAAATGGTGGAGACCCCTACTCACAAAAACCCACTGGGAAACATAGAAAAGGGGCGTTATAGGATATAAGTCGAAAAGTAGGCCTACGAACATGAACACAAGTATCCTATAAAGTATATACTCCAGTAACAAGAATAGCATGTCAAAGTACAATTAAATAATTTACTCTATTTAGTTGTTCAAAAACAGCGGACAAAGCCGCGGGAAAGGACTAGTCTGCAAACACGGGTTGCACGAGCTTTTAGATAACTTTGTATGCACTAAGTTTCCTAGCAACAGTTTATCGCCCAGGTGGTTTGTAATCGATAGTCATAATAAACGTTATTGATTGTGCCATAAATATTTATATATATAAAGGAAGAAAATACTTATATTATTTATTTAAATAATATTATTTATAGATTTTATTAACACTAGTGACCTGATCTGGCTTCTCTTTGGAACTCAATACATGTTAAAGCAAAAATATATAAAATTGTATGGTTTATCTTGTAGGAGTTTTTTTTTTCAGGATTTCGAGATTTCGCTTACATTACATTCAACACTTTATAGGATAATCTTTCTAATAATTTTACTAAAATCGACTGAAAATTCTGAGTCAAATCTGTACATTAAATATTTTTAGGAAAGTCTTATCAGTCAATTTTGAGAAAACCACTGGACAGATTTTGATGATATTTGGTATGATGATAGCTGGGTATTCGGGTCAATATATAGGATACTTCTTGCAGTAAAATATGTTATCTCTGAGAAATCTGTACTAACCGTTAATAAATAGTACCTAAATATAGTAGGTATACTAATTAAGCTCATTAATACCTACTAAACAAAATAAAAGAAAATCATTTAACAACAAATAAAGGAGAAAAACGTAGCAAAATGTTACTTTTTGCCTATATATTTGCTCGTTAATATAAATTTCTGTTTCTTAGTCTTTCTCTTATTTACGTCTTATATTTAACTAAAAATCCATATAAAACATAGGACACCAGTGCTTGTTATTGCCTGGGCACAATTAAAAAGGTGAGTGAGTTCGAATCCTGTCCAATTCCCACATATTTACTATAAATTAAATTATTTAAAGTACCAACAATAAACATAATAAATAAAACAAACACGTATATAGCAAATAATTTAATTAAAAAAAACCAATTACAATAAATAAATATAATTATATTAGATTAAAACTAATTTATGACACTATACAATTTAAAAATATCGTCAATAAAATCCAAATTTTTACTCCATCGGGGGAATAAGTACAAGATAAAAAGACTTCTATTAGAAATGACTATCAACTAGAGGACTGACTTTGGATGCAGCTGTGTGTACAAACTTATGTACAGGTTATGTCATATTAGCGATAAAATAGCCAAATGTATGTATTAAACAGTTATTTTATTTTGTCAACCGACTTCAAAAATGTTAGTAATTTATTAGGAAATTACCTATAACATATTTTATTTCTTATGTATTATTTTATTAATATTAAAAAATCGGACAAGTGCGAGTCTGATTCGCAAACCGAAGGTTCCGTAGCTTGAGACATTAAATTTAATAAAAAACGATGACCCAATGTTTAAGACTTTAGAAGCATTTAAAGCCGGAAGAACATCTATCTGAGTTTAAAAGACTTATCCATAGATAAACCCCACGCTAATGGCGATTTTATTCTTTTTTCATCAATGTTACATGTTGGGGGTGCCACCTTTATTTTTTTTTATAATTTAACAACGGAATTGTCTAACAGTTTATATGAGACACCTACCTACCAAACAGCAATGTAGCTTCAATAGTCTTCGAGTAAAATGGTTGTGATATATGGACAGAGGGTTAAACTGCTCAAACGGACAGGCAGATATCGGGATATCATAAGGTTTCCGCATCAGTCATTTGGCTACGGAACCCTGAAAGGAGATTTAATAAAAAAATTCAAAAATAATGTAGATCTATTTATAAGTTACTTTAAGTTGCTTTTTGATACTGTGCGAGACAAATGTATGTTTTTAAAGAAATATTATTATAATAAATATAAACTAATAATTGATAACAGATAACATTTTGTAGAGTACCTACCTAATGCTCAATATTTTATTTATTGGTTGTAAAACATTGAAATCAGTTAAACAGCGATTATATGTAGATTCAAAAGCAATTTGTTAATTAATGAAAGCTTTCTATATAAACTTAAAACAAGTAAAATTTAAATTTTAAACAATTTATCACTAAAATTTTATACTTAATTTTGTGTAAATGCTTGGAAATTTTGAATTTTGAGATTGATTCAGGTACGTAATGTTTTGTTTTAAACTAAGCGATTACGTCTGTAGTTTCAATATTTTTTTATTATCCTTACAATTTGTTATGTAATTTATATATAATATGTATATTAATACTTAGTTAAAGCTGAAAATATAAATGTTTAAAGATTTTTATTTAAAAATACAGGCAATAATCTTTACATATTATAAAATTCTGAGTCGAATCTATACATTAAATATTTTTTGGAAAATCTTATTGAAATAGTCATTATTATCGATACAGAGGCCAAAACTACAGTTTTTAGAATTTTTGTCTATGTACCACATCACAGAAAAACCACTGGAGGGATTTTCATGAAATTTGGTATGATGATAGCTGGTTATCCGGGTTAACATATAGGATACTTTTTACTGCGGAAAAATATCTCATCTCTGAGAAATCTAATATAATAAATGTACATAAAGTAAACTTTAATTCAAAGCAAAAGAGTAAAAAGTATTACAACACTATACTAAAAATGCTTTTAGTCACAATTTTTCAATGAAAAAACCCTTCATACGCATTTGTAAAAATAAAAATATTTCCAAGCAAGTACTAACTAAATCTCACTACTCAATGACTTACAATTTTAAAAACATCGGTGATCATAATCGTCCTTGCGAAAAAATTAATACTAAAATGTTATAAAAGAGATCAGAATCTTTAGAATTGTACAATTTTTGATTAATGAAGACAACACATAATTGGTTTTTTTGTTAATTTTTAATTTTATGTCCAGTTCTTTAATTAATATACTCATCTGATATCCATAGTACATAATTGAATTATTTGGTTTAGAACTAAAATTGGAACTAATACTGTGTTAATATGTGTGGAATGGCACTGTGTATATTTTTGAAGACATTTTTTGTTAATTTCTTCAGTTTACATTTACAATTTATATAAATAATTATGAGTTAAAAATTAAAAAAAAAACCCTACGCAAATTAATTGTCATTTAACGATTACACTGGCACGCGTGAAGCATTTAATCGAGTAAACATACGCCAAAATGTTTTACGTCATTTTGGAAAAGAGCTGATGCTCTTATACTGCTGGACCGATATTAACCAAACATAGCTTAGAACCACCGCAAGGAAACTGGCTTTCAAATGAAAAAACCGCATCGAAATCGGTCCATCCGTTTGAGAGCTACGATGCCACACACAGACAGACATCGACGTCAAACTTATAACACCACCCTTTTTGCGTCGGGGGTTAAAAATAATTTTAAATGTAATCAATCATAATAGCTTCAGAAATAGGTATAATAAATTTACATTACTGGTTTAATTATTTTAATTAAAGCATTTTGTGTTGTATCTATTTATATACAATAATATATAATATAAGTGAATGCTAAACCAGCGTAAGTTAAAAAGCCGAGACATTAATGCTTTCGATGAACTCTGATCAGAGGGTATACGTTCGATTCTCGCTTGAGGTAATTGTTTACACTAAAGTGACATTCATTCGAGCTTTAGCGTATTTTTAAATTTTACAAGTGTTTTACAGTATAAGTAGTGCAACTTGCATCGACACTCTAACTTGATTTAAATATCTTAAATTAAAATTTTTATATAAGTGGTCTTTAATGAATTTCAATCTAGAATTAAACATTTATATTAGTTAAAATTAAACTTGTGGTGTTAGTAGTGGAATGGTTATAAAACGCATATATTTACAAATTACGTCTAAAAAAATCTAAAAATAAATACGCGACTAAAATTTTAAACGTAAAACAGTCTTTTAGAAAATACACAGATCGAAAATATACCGAAATACTTGTAAAATGACTAAGTAAATACATCTAAACATTTTAAATAATTTTACAAACTATAATTATATCAAATGTGGCACATTGTAAATCTTCCAAACTCTTTATAATTGCACTTAAAAAACCCATTAGTTCCATACAATTGTACATTAAAGTACAGTAAGAAACGGTAATTTCCAACTTGCAACTGTCTTAACAGAACGTGTACGTAGTTATAAAAATATTTAATATCTATTAAATTATAATTATATTATTTTTTTACAAAGATTTATGAAAATGCGTTAAAAACTTTAATTTTGACATTGGATTCTTGACTTTTGATAATATTGGAACCAATGAATCTAACCTTTAGTTAACTATTGAAAACTAATTCTACGTCTTACTTCTCTATTTGGAATATTATTTATCTTTTCAGTATTTCTTCTCCGCTTCTTCAAATTTAATTTTACTTCTGTATTAGTTTTCGGGGTAGCTTCGTTAATCTTCTTAATGGAGAATTCTTCTTTTTGTTTCTCCGTCTTCATGCCAATCCATTCATTACCGTCCTTCTTGTACCATTCGTATGGTCCTTCTAAAGGTACTTCATTCTCAAAATCAAAGTTCCATTTTTGGGACTTTTCGATTTTATCTCTATCGAGAGATTCTTTGATAATGTTTGCAACATTATCGATCTTCGCTTTATCAGTTATTTCATCTGCTTCAAACAGACGTCTCCTGACACGTGGGTTGACTGGTCTATGCATCTTTGGTCTGCTGAGGTAGTCTGCAAGCAATAAGAATGGACAATTAAGTAAATGTGGTATATTTACTGCAGTCACTTACAACTTTATGTTGAAAACCTTCGCAACTTAACTGTGAAGCGAAATTAAGTTTAGAAAGTTGTGTAGGCCGTGTGATAATTGAAATATTTAAGACATTCACTAAACTAACTATAATAATTATATACTAAATAAGTATTAAAAAAAGAAATATTTTTAAATTTTATTTAAATATGTTGTGTATGATAAATGCTAATTGATAGCAGGTAAGTTACATTTGTTAGTGCAGTTATAAATTAAAAATTTAAAAAACCACTATGCAAATTAATTGTCATTTAACGATTACACTGGCACGTGTGAAGCATTTAATCGAGTAAACATACGCCAAAATGCCTTACATCATTTTGGAAAAGAGCTGATACTCTTACACTTCTGGACCGATACTGGACTAAACATAGCTAAGAACCACCGCAAGGAAACTGGCTTTCAAATGAAAAATACCGCATCGAAATCGGTCCATTCGTTTGAAAGCTACGATGCCACAGACAGACACACACACACAGACAGACATACAGACATCGACGTCAAACTTATAACACCACTCTGTTTGCGTCAGGGGTTAAAAAAATAACAGCTAAAATGAAACCTACCTACCACACTACACACTGCACTACCACAGCTCAGCAAAGTATGCTTTTATTCGTTAAAACACTTATTGATTATTATGCAAGACTATATGAAGTGAAACCTGACAATATCTTAGTTTATATCTAGCGACACTGTAAATCTTATCGCGAATCCACTGTCCTTTGAAAGGTTATCAGACACAATAGTACCTATATCGATTTTTGGGAAAAAGTTCATATCTACATATCTACATGATTAAGCGATATATTAGACTTTTCGTTGACCCTTCACAGTTTTATCTTATCGACAATATAATCTATTAAGAAATAAAACAAATAATTACCCCTCATGTACTATTAGCAACAATCTATCTATATATACATAAAATGCTTTGTTCTGACGAACTGACTGATCAATCAACGCACAGCCTGAACCGCTGGTCGTAGCAACGTGAAATTTGGAGGACATATTTCTTATATAATGTAGGTATACGCTAAGAAAGGATTTTTCGTTATTCATCCCCTAAGGGGGTAAAATAGGGGATAAAAGATTGTATGAAAATCTGTCATACTTAAAGCGAAATGCAAGGAAAGTGGTATTTAGATTTAAGTTGAAAAATAAGTATGTATTAGATTTTTTCAAAATTCATCCCTTAAAAGGGTAAAAGGGGGTGATAAAGTTTATATGGATAAACAATTATTTATGACCAGAATTACTTGAAACTTGGTATTAATACTCTTCATGATACAATTAAATCCATATCCCATATGGCTGTCAAATAGGGGATGAAAGTTTGTATGAAACTCTGTGATGGATGCACGGATATTACCTTCAAAATGAAAACTAAAACAATACAAATACCTATCATTTCTTTTTTCGAAATCCATTCCTTAAAATGGTAAAAGGGGGTTGTGCTGTTTATATAAGGTAAAATTGTTTATGATAAAAATTACCTGAAACATGGTATTAATTCTCTTCAATACAATTTAATAAATACGTGTTTTAGCATTTTTCGAAATTTATCCCATAGGAGGGTTAAATAGGAATGAAAGATTATATGTAACCTACCTTTTTAGAATTTTTTTTTTGCAGTCTTAGCGCGAGCGAGTCCGCGGATTCTGCTAGTCTATGCATATAATAAAATAGTAACTTGGCGAAGTCTGTACATGACTTTTAAAAGAAACCAATGGCTATAACGTATTGTGTGCAAATTACAGAATATAGACCCCAAAACAATAATTATTAAATTTTTTGTCTGTTTTGTATGCCTGTTTGTCTGTCTACTGGCTAAACCTTAAGAGATACATCAAAACAATGAACCTATTAGAAAATTGTAGATCTTAGAAATACCTACAGACAATTACCTACAAGTATAAACCTATCTCCTAAGGAAAGTCGCAATAATAACTATTTAGATTTAAATAGTAGTCATAAGGTAATGGCGCACCCGAGCGAAGCGAGGGTATGTCTCTAGTATACACTGTACATATAATATATATAAATAAAAATGTAGTACTGTTCGTTGGTAAACGCATTATTCATATAAAAATATCAGTTCAGTCTAAGACTTAGATAGTCAGAAATTGCGTAACATAAAAAAAAAACATACACTCGAATAGCACCTTGTGTTTTTGAAGTCGATCAAACATTAAACGCAACTGGAAGCACTGTACGTGTACATTTTTTCTAGGTACTCATCATATGGTTCGTGCCATCCGTCCGTCTGGTCTTATTCATATCAAATTACCGTAACTCTCGATTAGCCATAACCCAAACAATAATGCAGAAGTTAATAATCGAATGACACCAACATTAAAGCAATACGTCGACTGCAGTCTCGTCTTACATCTATACATATAATTAAATTCTAACTAAGCCAAATCTGTACATTAAATATTGTTTGGAAAATCTTATTGAAATAAACATTATTATCGATACAGAGGCCGAATCTATAGTTTTTAGAAATTTTGTCTGTCTATCTGTTTGTTACCGCATCACAGAAAACCCACTGGAGCGATTTTGATGAAATTTAGTATAGTGATATCTGGTTATCCGGGTCAACATATACAATACTTTTCACCGCGGGAAAATGTCTCATTTCTGAGAAAAAATACAAAAGCTGCAATGTAAGAGTATACTAATATGTAAACCCTAAGAATTTGGTTTTTGGTCATCTGAACGCGGGAGGAGCCGTGGGCAATGCTAGCCGACATTATAGTTATTGCTACTGTCATCCATACTTTGTTTTTACATTAACGTATACAACTTGTTAGAAGAAAAGCGTATTATGAAAACAATACTGGCCGGTCTCATTCCCATAAGCCATAAACATAATTGAGAACAGCTCAGTGTCTGATACATTTGTTTGACATATTGATATAAAATATGGCCTCACCGACAATTTAATCTAAACAAAAAAGGGGCCCACTTCGATATAACCTAAAAAATTGTTTATAATTAACTGCTAAGTTGTTTACTGTAAGTTAAAATGGGACATTTTAATTTATGAGTCCTAATTTAATGTTAAAAGTGACCCCTTTAATGTTTTTAATTACACTTATTTTCCTGCGCTTGCTGGAAACTTTGCAAAGATCCTTTTTGCGTATAACTATTTTGATTAATTTCAATATTAGTTCTGATGATATATGATGGTGATATCGCCGTCATATGGATATGGAAATAGCGACTAAAACGGTAATTTTGCTTCAAGAGGGAGAATTTCAGAGATCTACAGGCTGTAGCGATATTTTTCCGTGTGTCACGAAGAGCTATTCGAAATCTTTGGGAACGCTACCAGGAAGCAGGTAGCGTAATTAGAAGACGGGGATAAAAACGTGTGTCACAACATCCCAGAAAGACCGGTACATCAGGTTAAATGCGCGTCGTGATCGTACTGTGTTCGCGCGAACTTTAAAAAACCAACTACGACAATCTAATGATACAAGTGCTAATGATCAAACCCTCCGACTTCATCCATGACTCCATGAGGATGGAAAATGGTCTATAATGCGTGTTAATCGGTTGAAACTAACTAGGAGTTATCGTGCAGCCCGCTTAACATTTGCACGTGAAAATTTGTATCGGACAATAGATAACTGGAGGACTGTGACTGGACTCTTGACAGATGAAAGTAAAACATGTTTTATTGACAATAGACGAGTACATGTATGGAGAATTGAAGGAAAACGTTTTACAGAACCACATTTCACGAAACAGACCGTTTTGGGGGGCCAAGTGTAAAAAAAAAACTTATGAAACATAGGACAATTTTCGCTATTCACGTATTAACATACATACGGGAAAATACGGGAACATATATACGGGAAAAAATAATATAAACCGTCATCTGATCTAATCATTGGTATATATCTCCCACACTTTCCCTAAAGAACTAGGCAAAACAATGACGCAGTAAATATTGTTTATGTCTACTGCGTCATCCAACAAAGATTACGATCATCTGAAAATCGAACCTGAGACTCTCGAAAGCATTGCGAATTCCACATAATATGTTCATATCATCACAGCGTCTAGATTGTTCATGTAATAACAATGATCAGTTCATTTTACCTTGCAATACAGACAAAACGTTTGATTAATAATTAATAGGTATTTACTATTTACCTCATCTCTGTACACTTAAAATTATTTAAAACATACATACACCCACATAGCTTTAAACAATTAAAGCCCTAAAGCAAACATACGTATAGACTTATGAAATATGTATGTAAAAAGGTGATCAATGCCTGGGTCTCGCAAGCATGTCGTTATCGAAACCCACGCGGATGTTTGGCAAACACGTCGTCACTTCGAGTGTAGTGCGGGAAGTTTACGAAATGACCTAAATCGCTGATTGACAACATCAGTACCAAAACGAGAATTCTTGTGTCTATTTATAGAACTCATCACAGTAATGCTATCTGACTATAATATTCCTTCTCCTTATAAGGATGTTTATAATCACATTGGAAGTAATATTTGGATGAAATTTAATATAAAGACAGATTATACTTTTTTCCAGGGCGTTTCTTGGCTTCGCGCCCGGCTGGATTGCCGGACACTAATGAGCCCCCTACCAAGACAAGGTACGTACTTGGAGTAGCATATATGCTACATTTATTACTTAAGTTTGCCAAAAGCTAGCGTTACTTGTATAGCGAAACGAGAATAAGTCGCTAGTATGTAATAGACTTACTAATGTAAGTAATACTATAACTACATAATAGAATCTGACTACAATAGGAATTAATAATCAACAGTTTTGAATTTAGTCTATACTAGCGACTATCGTTCGATTCGTCCCTAGATTGCCTCCCCATACAAACTTTCACCCCCATTTTCACCCCCTTAAGGGATGATTTCCGGGATAAAAACTATCCTTTGTCCTTCCCAGGGTCTCAAAATATCTTCTTACTAAATTTCATCTAAATCGATTCAGTAGTTTTGAGGCTATCCGATACAAACAAACGAACAAAACAAATCTTTGACCTTTTCTCTTTATAATAATACATTTTAATTTTATAATAATACACAATAAACATATAACAATAAACATCTATGAGTAATTCTTGAGGAAGGTTTAGGTATATAATTTATTATGCTTTTATGTAAATTAGCTGAAATACGGCGACAAATGTTGAAGAGGTCGCAAAAAATCTCGCCAAATGGGAACTTTCCACGCGAACGCCGCGTAAACTAGCAAAGATACAGTTAAGTAATGTACTAGAGAATTCAAAATCTATAAAAATGCTACAAAAAAGTCCGCGATAGCATATCTCTATCTCTTACGGTTGACTTACAATAACCACTTTTATGTTAACATTTTTAATTAAAAACATTACGTTATTTTCAAAGTTATTTTCTTTAGTTCGGTATTAATCCTTATCCAAATGAATATTTTAGTTAGCTTAGTCATTTAATGCAGATTAAAATTGCTCTTTACACTAAATCAATCAGATGAATAGTTTTTGAGATATCGTTGTTAGAAGTAATTAGTAGCGAAACATTTTTAATGCTTGGCGAGCATTGAGATGCCTACGGCGAGTCCATCCCCTCTGCCCCGCATCGCTCGACCGCCTGCTCAAGCTATATAAACCGGGCGATGTAGCGCGCGATCCTAGGATACTTTTTACCGCGGGAAAATATCTTATTTCTGAGGAAAAATACAAAAACTGCAATGTAAGAGTATACTAATATGTAACACCTAAGAATTTAGTTTTTGGTCATCTGAACGCGGGCGGAGCCGCGGGCAATGCTAGTATTTTATAATAATACACTCTTTATAGTTAGATATAACAAACTAATTTGCGAGTTATAATGTTATTCTTTGTAAGTTTCTACACACAGTTATGTATCTGTATGACTATACATATCGTATTTTATACAAACATATACACATACATACATACATACATACATACATACATACATACATACATACATACATACATAATACATATGTATGTATGTAAGAAAAAAGTCATCGCTATCATCATATTATACTGTACACACCGTCACTTTCGCTTTTGTTTATAAAACTAAATATGTAAATGCAAGATGACCGGAAGCGACGACGGACGAAACCAGCGCGTAAACAAGGGATGCAAATGAAATTCGGCGATTGATTAAAAGGTCTAACGATAAGAGCCGTATATTTGGAAAGATCATTAACCTTTGAACTCAGACCAAATATATAGACAGAGATCGCCAAAAAATTTGTTAAAGTCACAAATAGTAGCGTGATTTCTGTTAATGTAATTTTTTATCGTCTATAATCTTTACATAGTATAAAATGAAGTCGCTTTCGCTGTCTCTTCGCTTGGATCTTTTAAACTACTCAACGGATTTTAATGCAAATTTAATTAAATTTAATGCAAAAAAATGTACAGTTACAATACATTATAATATATTATTTTAAAACTCCTTTTGGCTTCAAGTTTATTTCTATGAAACTCTGTCGCTATATTATTCTTTATTATGAGCCTGTGAAATATTATGTGTTGCTTTTATATAGATCTTTTAACCAAACATTTTTGTTCATGCATAGCAAACTAATAGAGTAATTTTACTTAGTGATAGTATAACGTCTTTTCACTATGAGGTCTAAACCTAGATAAAAATTTAGTTTGTTTACATGAATTAAATAAGAGCGGAAACCGTAAAACAGATTGAGATATTACATTTAAGTACTACATCTATTATTATCTATACTACTTCTATGTTCCTAAGCCTTTGTATTACTCCAGTTATAGTCTACCTGACGTAAATTTCATCCAAATCCGTCCATCCATTTCAACATACATACATACATACATACATACATACATACATACATACATACAATAATTTTCGAATTTATAATTCTAATCCCCTTTACATCTTCAATTAAAACAAAGCACCCAAGATTTCACCTGTGCTAAACTTCGTTATATGACAAAGCTTCTCAAACATAACATATCGCAACAAATCTATGTACATCCGTAGCATTTAACAGTAATCCTCAAACAAAACATGAACAGTTCATCGCATGTAGATTAGCAACACTTAACGTTTGAGCGAGACAAAGCCACCGTTAGCTCGCCGCGCCTCTATATAATTATCTCCTTCCTTGCGAGTACCGCTTCACTAAAATTATGGCACAATGGTCTCTTGGTTGTAAAACTTATATTTACCTCAATTATTTAATAAAACGAAAACAATTATTTTGAAACAAAATTATAGATTTCTATAATCAAGATTAAGTATGTTAAAAAGTGTTACTCTAAAGTTAATTTTTAAGCAAAGATTTCACTTTGGAGATAGATAAAATATATAAGAATATAATATCCGTTTCATTAGCAGACTTCTATTATAAATGCGCAAGTTTGTATGTACATATATGTAAGTGCGTGCAAGTGCTCCACTTGACTAAAAGGTCTGGACAGATATCGATGAAATTTAGTAAACAGACAGACTATGACCAAGAGTAACACAATACGATACTATTAGGCACCCGAGCAAAGCGAAGGTAGGATAATTAAAAAAAAAATCATAATTTTTAAGCAACTTTTGCAATGTGCTATGGAAACGATTTCGACCAACTGTCAAAAAAATTAGGTACGATCGAATTCAAAGGTTTTTTATACTTCAATGGCTGAAAGTTGCGGTAACAGCACAAAAACTTTTTGCAAGTGTCATTCAAAAATTTTACTAATAATCGGAACAGCCGATCAAACGAAATTATTGAATTGTCATTGGAATATCAAATCTATATAATATCTAAAAGTAGGTAAAAAGTGACTTCCGAATCCGATCGATTTAGAATCAAAAAACCAATAATAATACTTAAACTAATAATACATTTATTTTTACTTAAAATAATAATACTTTTATTTTTTCAACCAACAAAAATTAATGTTCAACTCTATTCTCTTGTTAATTAATGACTTTAAAACGTCGTTAGCACAGATTGCTAAAAATTAAAGTTATACAAAAAAAAAAAGACAAGACAATGTCAGTTTAAATAAATTTAACTGTATTTTATTCAACTATTACCTAAGTCGTAATAACACGAAATTTAATAACGGTTAAAATTTTAACTAAACAAATACATTTTTGAGTTTAAAATTAACAACATCCTTTAATTACTTTTTAATTATAGCAACATCGACCTAAAAATCACTTAATATACTCCACCATCACAATCAAAAGTGGATTTTCTTCTAAAAATGTATAAGGAGCTTATTTGTTAAGAAAAATAATTATGAACATCGATTCACAATTGACGAAGACTCAAGACATCTCGTATCCTTTACAAAGCAGATATTATATACTCGAATTGAGTGCCTCCTCTTTTTTTTAATGTCGGTCAAGAAAGGGGTTCCATAAAAAGGTATCCAAGTGTGAATATTCACGGTAGACATCACTGATACGCTTTTTTTTAACTTTTAACGAAAACAATTTTTATAACGAGATTTAATGGTAAATAAAGCTTTATCGTTACGGGTAGTATTTTTTTTAGGAAAAGAAGAAAAGAAGCCTAATAGTTGGCTTAGTTTTTTCAAACAACTAGCTCATATGAATTGCTAGTATTTTAAACGTACGATAGTAAAATAGAAATATATTCAGTAACTATAATGCTTTTTATATATACATCTTTATATATATAATTCTTCTGTGAGTGTGTATGTCACTGAACTTCTCTCAAACGACTGGACCGATTTTGATGAAATTTTTTGTGTGTGTTCAAGGGGATCTGGGAATGGTTTAGATTCACAATTTTGTCCAAAAAGTTTGAAATTTTCAAATTAAAGACGTGTAGACAGGACAACGTCTGTCGGGTCCGCTAGTACCTATATAAAAAAGCAGTTTTCTAGAGCCTCAGACTAAATACTAAACATGAAGCCAAACAATAATGTTTTAAAATAATATACAAATAACAATTTATTTACTGAGTCATAAATAAGTATATGTTAATAAATAAAATAATATAAGCTAATATATGCTGTCCTAGCAACAACAATAAAAAGTAGTCTATGTGATTCCAGACTATAATCTATCTCTGTGCCAAATTTCATCCAGATCCGTTCAGCCGTTCTGGCGTGAAATAGTAACAAACATCCATACTCACAAACTTTCACATTTATAATATTATTACGGAGCTCTTTCAAGGGAAAGACAACTAATTTAAAATAAAAATACAAAAGAATATAGTATTCTTTTATTATTCATAATTAATTCTCAAAAATTGTATATTAATTTAACTAATACATATATGAAATTACTATTATTATTTAAAGAAAGTAAACTATTTGTATAGCAAAATTGAGAAAAGTAGCATGATAAATCTCCTTCGTGTCTTCTCCATTCTAAGTGACATTGGAATATTGAAGTAATCTGTGCTCAACTGGCACACTTTGAAGTCATTTACAAGAGAATTGTATTAAATAATTCTTTCGTCTGAGTCTTATAGCAAACCTGTCCGTAATCACTCGACCCTATACTGACACTATATATATTATACTAGCATTGCCCGCGGCTCCGCCCGCGTTCAGGTGACCAAAAATAAAATTCTTAGGTTTTACATATACGTATATAGTACATTGCAGTTTTTGTATTTTTTTTCAGAAATGAAACATTTTCCCGCGGTAAAAAGTATCCTATATGTTGACCCGGACAACCAGCTATCACCATAGCAAATTTCATCAAAACCCCTCCAGCGCAATAGCGCACAGAAATATCTGTGATGCGGTAACAAACAGACAGACCGACAAAAAATCTAAAAACTATAGATTCGGCCTCTGTATCGATAAAAATGTCTATTACAATAAGATTTTCCAAATAATATTTAATGTACAGATTCGGCTTAGTTACAATTTTATTATATGTATAGATTTATGTTTATTCATTGAGTCAATAAACTCGAAGTCCCTACAAATATACACTGCCACTACACCAGAGGATTCCTAAAAACAATACCTTTTCGCATATACAAAACGAGGAAAAACTAAAAAAGAAAAATTAAACTAAGTTCATCTAATTGAGAATAAAAAGTGGTATTATTTATCATCGTCTGTTCACAGCCTAATTATAATGTCCCCCTTCATATTTCCATAAAGGCGCTATATCTGTGAATCTTCACGCAGACTTATTCATATATTAGTAAAATGCATTCAAATGATTGCAAAAATAAAGAAGAAATGCAACAAAAAAAAATTTAAATCCTTACGTCACAGTCTGTAAGTTCGAGGGGCGTTTACTTGACCGTTTTTGATATTTTTTTATAAGTGATTGATCATGTTTTGCATATACTTAATGAGTTTAATCATATTTTATGATCTATTATATTTATAATGCACTTAAGAAATTCCATTATTATATTGTACCTACAGTCTACATATTACAGAGACCATAAGTAAGCATTTGTAAGAAAATAATATCCCACACAATTACTTGTACCGAAGTGAAAAGTGTATTTGTTAGTTTCTTTTCTATAGAATCCTACAAATCTAAGTAAATTGTGTTATTCCATTATTGAGTAAAACAGCCAAATTAAAAAAAACTATCACATATTTATTACATTACTAGCAGAACCCGCGGCTTCGCTCGCGCTAAGACTACAAAAAAATCTCAAAAAAGTAGTTTCATACAAACTTTCATCCCCTATTTTACCCCCTTATGATGAATGAATTCCAAAAAATGCTGAAATAGGTATTTATTTAATTTTGTTCAAGAGCATTTATACCAAGTTTCAAGTAATTCTGATCATAAATATTTTTTTGGTTTGTATTATAGCGTATTTTCCTGTTAGAATTAGATAGTGTCCCGGGGTAAAAAGTAGCCTATGTCACTCTCCAGCCCTCCAACTATCTCCACACAAAAAAATCACGCCAATCCGTCACTACGTTTTAACGTGAAAGAAGGACAGACAAACAAACAAACAAACACAACAAACAAACAAACAAACATACTTTCACATTTATAATATTAGTATGGATATAATATTCAAACAAATAGAATTAAGTTAAAAATATCAAAGAAATTTAAAAAAAAAAAACATATTATAAAATCTATACTTTTATTCTATACCACTACAAAAAACCAAACCAACGCGCTCATTCTCAGTTGTACTTCCTAAATAAATTCTGCTTTATTTTCCTTTAGAAGGCATAACAGCTCAGGTCACAGGCAAACACTTGTATAATAAGATATCGATGTGGATCCGTCGTTACCACTGTAACTCAACACTGCGTCTCTCATTACGTATATTCATAACAGCACTTGGTGGACTTCAACGGAAGAGGTTACATCGGGTGTTCATTTTATCGCGCGTGCTGTCACTGCTCGAATTGCTGAAACGCTTCCGTACGTTTGAACATTTGAATGAATTTTTCATTTCCGACGTCGAAAAGGTCAATTTTGATCGATTCGACGGTTATTATAATAAAATGACCGTAGTGACTTTTTGTTTTATACTTGTACCCACGAGGAATACAGGATATATATTATCAGAACAATATAATTTGCTGGGATGAAAAGTATCCGTAACATATTCCGAGTAGGTATCTGTTGTTTGAAATAAAGATTATATGTACAACAAACAAATATTTCATATTTATAATATTATAAAAACAATTTGGTTATATACCTATACCTCATAGGGCCTACTATACCCAATACCCATTGATGTTTACTATCTATACAGATAAATAAAATTGAAGTGTATGTTTGTAATCTCAAAATAAGAGCGTTGTACTAAATGCATATGAAATTATATAGGGTACTTATAAGAAAAACACATTTATTTTTAAATTTTGCCTGTCTGTCTGTTTGTTCCGTATAATCTCTGAAACGGCTGGACTGATTTTGAAGGGATTTTCACTGGAAGATAGCTGATGTTATAGGGAGTAACATAGACTACTTTTATTTTAGAAAAAGAATTAGGGTTCCGCTCAAAGAAATTAAGACGTACCTAGGGACAAATTCCAGCGAAGCGAGGGTGAAATAAAAATTATGTTTCTAATCGAAAGAGTAAAATTAGTTTTTATATCACATTGGATAAAATACAAAATTACGTTAAGCCATGTATGAATTTAAATAAATTCTAAATACAATATACATATATGTATGTATAAACATTTTAAATTAACTGTATAAAATAATTACTTTTTGAAATAATTTGGTACCAAATTCAATACCTACCCCTAAGGAGTGCCTCCATATATTATGTTGAAGTAGTAGGAAAAAAGTCGACAACAAAAAATTCCAAAAAAAATCAAGTCTTCGAAAATCCTAAAAATATGCCAAACAAAACAAAATATGCGAACTTCAGAAGCGGGATTCTCAGTGGGAGATACAATGTAAATAGACGTTTCACGGCAGTGCGCGGGCGCAGTCGTAAACGCCTAATTTAGCGACGTGTCTGATCGACTCCCTCCAAGTCCAAGGGAGATTTGCGCCCAAAATTATCTTTTAAAATTCTAAGAATGTATACTGTGTTTCTATATTTGTAAAAATGAAGCCAAGCTTATTTCACTTTAGAGGGAATGTTTTAAAATTTTATGTTTAAAATAGCAAACCAAAAAATAGAATTATTTTTAAATTTACGATGACTTTTAATGATGATGAGAAATCACTTTTCATATTTTTATGAATGCTTTTTTACTAAGATACTTGTATAGAATTTATTTAATAGATATTATTTATCATACTTAATTAATCGGTGTTACAATTAACAATAGATTTCATAGAAATTTAATTAATTTCTTAGAAACTTAGAAACCTGGAGGTGTTAAACGTACATATAAAATTTGGCAAAAAATTACTATAATATTACTAGCAGACCCGACCACGCGTTGCTGTGGCACACATATGAAATTCATTAATTTTGCTATAAAAAAGAAAATAATCGGGATAATAACTATCCTACCTTTTAAGTTGGAACAAATCACATATTTTGAAAAAAAAAACGTTAAGATCGGATAAGTAGTTTCGAAGTTCATCGCGGACCAACATCGTGACACGAGAATTCTATATAGTAAGATTATTCATGACTCATTTTGAATTCCATATGAAAATTCTTTTATAGGTATTGTATTTCCAATCATTAGAGTATATTATACTAAATATAGACAAATATTATATCGATTGATCGATTACTACAATAGAAAGCGAATCAACTATTTCATTTACGTCAAAAGTAAAGTGCCGAAAAGCGATCGCAACGAATGACCGCTAATAGCGCTAACAGATAAATTGGTGCCCAATTTGTGGCTATTACTTGATCTGAGTTTATCTCGGAATTGGCGCCCGCATGCAGCATCCCTCTCCAGTGTAACAATTTACATATGACAGACAGCCTGTGATTAAATTGTATTTTAGCAAGTCACTGTTTACGCTTCATAAGTCTTGAGAGACCATAATCATAGAAAATAGTATAAAATTAATGGAAAAAACGTACTAAATATGTAATAATAAGTGTGTTAATATAGAATAAAAATAATGTACTCCTGACCGATTTCAGACACGGTGGTTAAACTTCACTCAATCATCACTGAGACTAGTAACACTGGTAACGTGATGTAAGTAGAAGTCCAACTCCAGGTTACCACTGAGACTTTTTAACAGAAGAAGTCAGCAATCAACAATGGCTCGAACAGGTAACCGAACCCAGGATCTTCAGATCTGCACCCGTACAGTATACTCAATAGACAATTTTAACAGAAAAAACTCTTTATATATACAAAATATTACAGTGATTTCTTTCTAAAAAAACACATTCTCATATACATATATGTATGTAATACTATCTTATACCTGCAGCTCTGCTAACATAACATACTTCGTACTATTGCTCCGATTTTTAACCGACTTCCAAAAAGGAGGAGGTTCTCAATTCGTCACATATAATAATATACTTAATAATATATTAATAATATTTTTTTTTGTTTCAAAGGGTATACTTCCCAGGTGATCTCATATAAATTTTATCAAAATCGGTCGAGCGGTTTTTTAAAAAATCAACATTAAATATATTTCTTAAATAAATTGTTAAATCGAATATGTTATTAAAAAACTTTCTTCCTACAAATTACCTGCTCATTACGTTTATACTAAAAATGAAGAAATAAAAACTTTTTTAAAAGGAATAGAACCGATTTCCAGGCACTAAAATGTAAAAAGTAAACGGATGTTTTCATTTAGAATAGATAGATATATAGATTTACCTCCTTCCTCCGTTTAGCTTTTTTTTACATTTTAGTGCCTGGAAGTCGGTTTTTTAAGTTTTTAAGAATCGCAATGTGATTTCCGATAGCCTGCAATCTTCCCCAATGAATGAGCCATAAAACTCAAATCACACTGTTAGTTCCAGACAAAAGCGCGTACAAACAAACAAAAAATAAAATATATATATTATAGAGTATAGATAGTAAACATTAATTAAGCTACCAATATCGTCTAACAGAAGCCATAAAACTAAGCAAATAGTCGTTGAATTCTCCCCTAGACGGACGGAACTTGCGTCCACATCCTAGCGTGAGGGGTCTTATGTTACACTACCTCTTTTAACTCAACTCATTACGGCAATATTTATTAAATAAAACATTTAAAATGAAAGATCAAAAATTTCTATTTATCGACTTCAAAAAACACGTAATCAAATCGGATATACGAGTATGTATACTAATATTATAAAGAGGTAAAGTTTGTAAATTGTGAGTTTGTGACGTTGTAGGGGGTAATCTATGGATCTACAGAACCGATTTAGATGAAATTTGGTAAGAATATAGTTTAAAACCCCGGTAAGGACATAGAATACTTTTTATCTCCAAAATCATCCCTTAAGGGGGTGAAAGTGGGGTTGAAAGTTTAGATGGTGAAGCAACCTAGGGACGACCCGAACGAAGCGAGGGTGAGTCGCTAGTAATTAATAAGTTTTAAAAAGTCACAAAATTCATAACAAATCGATCGTTCACTAGTTCTCAAACTATTATACCTAATCATGAATGGAAGCGAGTCTGAAATGGATCGAATGACTCAGTATCATATAGACAAGCGGAAGTAGCATCCCGCATCCTATGAATGCCCATTTATATACTACAGATATTGTTAGTAAGTATATACATATGTATATACTAGTACATACTGTGTGACTGGAATAAATAATGCAAAGTGATAAGAGATAAATAATATGTGTATAATAATCTTTCTTAATACATATTTATATGTAACTATCTTTTAAGTTTTTTTGCGGATTTGAGAGACATGGTCTCTCCCGTGACCATGCACACGACCAAAGCATTCGAAACGTCGGTAATCAAAAATCAAACTAAATTCGCAGAATCTTTATTCGCAGAATTCTTGTTAATTGAACCCTTGTTCAGGACAGTTTTAAACCGTAGTAAGAACATGGACGAAACGGGGGTGAAAATAATTATTATAACTCTAATGAAAAACTGACTAAATTAAGACTATCTACATTGACTAAATTTAACTTACTTTAATGTACGTAACAAAACAATGAGTACTGTTACTATTTACGTACAGTTCAAATAACCAAAAATACTTTCAAGAGCACTTCCCACAGTCTCCCCTAGAGGCGGAAGCTGTAAAAATTGATGCATCCCACATCCTCGTGGAAAGGGTAACCTCTTACGCTTCACTCACATGTTGAATTGAGTGGCAAGCAATTCAATCTGATAGTTTGAAGACAATCAATTGGTCTGTGCGTACCACATACTTTATAGCAGTAATAAATAATAAACTATTTAACCTACCTATAATATACTTATAATAATATATAGTAAATATTTATACATATATATATATATATATATATATATATATATATACATACATATCTGTCTATTTGTCACATTTTACGACGTAATTTGTGACAATAATACAAAAAAAACATAATGTAGTGAAAGCTCGCGCTTATAGAAGCGCTTAAAGAAACTACCCTTGGCATAGCCTATTAAGTATGAGAGATCAACCACAAGCCAAATCATTTGATTCATATCGTTATATATCGTACGAAAATTATTCAACACCTCCGGGTAAATTTCTAAGAAATTAATTAAATTCCTAAGAAATCTATTGTTAACTGTAACGCCGGCGTGTCCGCGGTCGTGGAGGGTATAATTATTACGTTTAATCGTGAAATGTACAACATTTCAGAGCGGTGATCATATTTTAAAATAAGTCCGTTCATATTCATCACCAATTAATTACTTATTTATGCTCAATAATGAAAATTTTCATTGTTATTTTCTGTACATTTCTTTAGAGATTTTACCATAAGCTTACGTGCTTTTTGATCTTTCTTGATCTTTTTGCAAATTGGAACAAAAATATAGCCATAGTAACAGAATTAGAGAGCAATATCTTATACTGATGTAACTCAATATGGGGTAGACTCGCGAGATCGTCTCGTGTGGCATTACGCTTCTCACGAAGGTGCCTGCCGCAATTCCCACTTTTCTTGAAAAATGCGGATTCATATATTTTTATACTTGTAATACATGTTTAGAATCACATAGAATTCTTTATTTTTGATCGAACTACTTTAGATGAAACTACGACAGATAGGCTGACTTAGTTGGGCACATAAGGACGTACACGAGCGAAGCGCTAGTCACTAGTGGTAAATAAATTAAATGTTTTAGTAACCTTTCATGGACTTATAAACCAATGAATGGAAGAAAATACCATGAAATTCTCATCAATTGAATACGAAATCATTTTAGTGATCACATTCATTAAAATATACATATTATGTGTCCACCAAAACTACAAAAACAGACGTACACGGACTCATATTAAATCTTGAAGCCGTTAAGCTAATGAAGTGATGATAATAGTGAACTTAACGATAAAAGAAATCAAAAAACGGTTTATGGGGTGCTATGAGTAATAGTCTCGGTATTTCGCTTAATGGGTAATTTAAGTTGTCGTAGATCGTGGCATATGGTTGTTTCGAAAGGGTTTAAATGAAGATAATAAATGTCAAGATATTAATTAATGTACGTGTTCAGGCTTTGTGCTTAAGATTTGTCATTATAAATCATAATTGGAAACAGTTTTAGTAGAAAAAAGTCGGAATTCTAATCACCCATCTACTTACCAACCCTTACCTTGTGTAGACTAACTAAACTTTGTAGGGTCAAAATGTAGGCTAATTAATATTCTAATATCTCTTGATGACTAATCAATGTGACAGTCCAAAAATCCCTAATCTTTAAATTACCTATACGTAAAAAAATATGTCGATGTTCTTTCTCGCACCAATAGAGCATGACTCTATACTTCTTTAGAAATGATAAACTACAACTTAGATTAAATTAAATATAAGATTTTAATAATAAGTAATAACAATTATATAAGAACATAATTTTTCCATAAATTACAATTTGATTGATGACACGATATTAATTCTACATAATAATTACACACGTTATTTTAGTTTACTTTTTATACTTAATCTTATATGACCAAAAAACTACCCTACGCAGAAACAGAACATTAGACCATTTCATAAATGCCTATTCACTGTATCTATCACATAAAAAAAATACTAATATGAATATTTTCAATTCAGTATATGAAGGAAGTAATTATTCAAGAGGCGATATTATGGAAGAAACATATGAATATAGTAGTCGGTATCCTAATCTCATATGTCGTTACCCGCACATTTCACGAGTCGATGCACAGAATGCGCCGCGACAGAGCACTTCCGCACAAACGTGGACGTATTATGAACAATATGGTTTGAAATTGTGTCTTTATTTTATCTTTTTTTAACTGCTTAAGTTAAGAAGTAAGGTACGTGCTTTATTGCAAGAGTTTTTAGTATAATTTTTCTACAGTAATTTATCATGTTACAACTTTGATACGTACGTGCATAAAAATTACATCATTTTTTCATTATTTATACGAGTATCTTCATATCATCGTATGAAATACAAATAACACTTTCGCGTAAATATAAATTTACGCGAATATTTGACACTTTAAATAAAACTATATTTTCGTTTTTTTTTTTGCGGATTTATTTTGATTTTTGGTTCCCGACGCGACGTTTCGAATATTTTAACAGCAATCATGGTCACGGGAGGGACGGACGATTGCTGATTTAGTTTTAATTAAAATTTTAATAAGCTTGGGAAAAATATAAACATAAAAAAATTGTTTCAACCAATGTGCCAAGTTTCATTATTTTGAATTTGGACTACTTATACTATTACTTATATTTGTAACGAAAATATTTGCCACCCTTAAGAATGTAATATTGTACAACACTGAAAATATTTCAATTGAATTAGAATCATGCAAATAACAAAATATATTTGCATGATTTTTAGTTATAAATACGATGGTTTGAAATAATAAAACATTAATTTTCGCCTGGATTTGCTCGCCCGGTACATAAATAAGAATTCGCCTATGTTACTTATGGTATTGTAGTTTTCAATTCATTAAAGTAATTTAAGAATCGATCTGCGATCATATCTTTCATATAAACAAACAATTTAACTTCTTTATAATAGAATATGATTTCGATAATGATAGATAGCATTAGTGCCCTATAAATATGTTAACGGCGAGTTCAATTTTAACGACCAAAAGGATGGGTGAGGCTCCACACCCATCCGGACTCCGGGGCATGAGATTAACGATTACCATTGGAAACGACCTGGTCTGTTATTGCTTAATAACTTAAATGAAAATCAAACAAATATACAGTATTTCTAAAATTTGTCATGTTAAAATTTACGGTAGCATTGGATATATCAAAAAGAAAAAATCTTGTACTGCCAGTCAAAATTCAAAACGTTTCGAATGAAAAATCGAAATAAAACCAAAACCCGAAAAAATTAATCATCACAGAATATGATGATGTTCTCCTGACCGATTCCGGCCACAGCGGCCAATCTCATTGAGACTAGCCAACTGCGCAGGGGATATTATAGTGCACAAGTGTACGCGCAGATACAAGTGCACTCTCTATTCCTGTCACTCTCATACTCTGGTAGGACGACTGTTCGACACGACCAGTGAGAGTTAAGGCGCAGGACCGACGGCTTTACGTGCTCTCCGAGGCACGGGGGTGAAACACCGCCAACTTCCCAACTCCGGGCTGTTACTGAGACTTACTATACAGAAAGACTCAATAACTAAACTTGGCCCGACCCGGCACTCGAACTCAGGACCTCCGAGTGTGCAGCCGTACATGCTAGCCACTACACTACTACTTGACTACGGGTCATTAGTGTGGAACCCCCATTACAAGGTCCATAGTGAAAACCTTGAGAGAGTTCAAAAGAAATTCATAAAATACTTAAACTATAGGTGCTATTCATTAGCCAACAGTCAGACACATTTTGAGTATAAATATCTATCATTGGCCAACCGTCGGTTACTGAGAGAACAGTTATTTTTGTTTAAATAAGTCAATAATATTATTGATTCCCCTTACCTATTGAGTCAAATTAATTTTAGATGTCCTAGATTATCTTCTCGAAATAAGTTGTTTTTTGATCCACAATTAACACGTACGAAATCTGCTCAAAATTCGTTTATTAATCGAGCATGTTATAATTATAATGATAAATTTAGTAACATAGATTTATTTAATTATAAAGATGTTTACATTGTTAAGAAAGTGTTTTTAAAATCTTTAATATCTTTATCATAACCTTAAGTCATTTTTAAAATTGCCTATTCATATTATGTTTTTTTTATTATTGTTTTATTATGTACTGTTAGAGTTTAAGTTTTGCTTTTTGTGTTTTTTTATTTTATAATTTGTCTTTTATTTTATTTTATTTTTTGTAATTCTAACTTAGTCATTTTTATTGTTGTCATTTGTAGTGTTTTTTGCAGTAACTTTTGTTAAAATTTTATTATATAGTTTTAATGTTTAAATTATTTATGTTTACTCTACCTGTGACATATTTATAGGTGGAAACTTTGCTGGTGTGTGGACTTTTTAGTTATTAATTATTTTTAAGAATTATGTCACTGTTTGTTTCCCAAATATTAATAAATAAATAAATAAATAAATACACCACCGAGGCAGTTCACATAATATACATATAGTTGGTAATATACATTAAGCTTTAATTAATAGTATAAAAAATGTTTTAAAAGACAAAAATATCGAAAGTGTAATATTACAAGACATAATCAGAGATTCCGATATTCCGCGATAAACAATAGCATTCCCAAGGAGGGTTGACGTCAGGCAGGCGGCCGGTCGTAAAACTTTTGCCGAATCCTTTCAGCAGTACGCCGCGCCGACCCCAAGTGATTGGGAAATGGGCAGGGAGAAGAAGTAAGTAGTGAAGAAGAAACATCTTTCTTTTAGAGTTGAGTATCTAATGACTGTACATAACGGTGTAACTGAAAACCATGTAACCATAGAGTACTTAAGGGCATTAGAGCATAATACAATAAGCCGAGACGTTATTGTTCTTCGATTGTTTCCCTCTACCCGCCCGTGAAGCGTCGCGTGCGCTTGCACACGACAATAGTATCGATTACTCTGTAAAAAAAGATCGGAGCAAAATTTTCTTCAAATATATAACATAGTGAATATCTGACTTTATATATTTACTAGTATTGCCCGCGGCTCCGCCGACACGTTTACAGATTAGTATACTCTTACATTGCAGTTTTTACATTTTTTCTCAGAAATGAGATATTTTTCTGCAGTAAAAAGTATTCTATATGTTGACCATGATTATAGCTATCATCATACCAAATTTCATTAAAATCCCTCCAGTGGTTTTTCTGTGATGTGGTCACAAACAGACAGACAGACAAAAATTCTAATAACTATAGATTCGGCCTCCGTATCGATAATAATGTTTATTTCAATAAGATTTCCCAAAAAATATTTAACGAACAGATTCAGCTTAGTTACAATTTTATTATATGCATAGATTATATTGTGTCGAAATCCAACCACATTTGTTTTTATTGATAACTATCGGCTCGCTTCGCTCGTGTTTGCTTCTAGAAAAACAAAAACAAATCTATCCCACGGGAACCGTACATTATTCCGGGATAAAAAGTAGCCTATAAATTATTCTGATGTACGAGTATGGGCTATATTATTGTACAGTTTCAACGAAATCCATTCAGGAGTTTTTGCGTGAAAGAGTAACAAATGTTCATACATCTATATATCCAGACACCCAGACATCCATACATACTCACATACATATAAATATTAGTAGGATACTAAAGCTCGTCAATAGGTATTAAATAAAAAAAAATGTTGACAGAGGAGAAAAAGGTACTGAATTGCTTGTAATATATTGATTATATGTAAATGGAAAAAGTACAAAGTATTTTAGCTTTATGGTCACTGACAATATTTTTTTGAGGTAAGCCGATATTTCGGAACTGTTATAAACGCCAAGCAAAACATAAAGAACTCATAAAAGTAAGTGAAAAGCATGGTTTATATTTTTTTAGATCGCAATACTATGTTTAGCTAATTTAAGACGGTGAAAACAGAGAGATTAATTTCTCCGTTCTCCAATTTATAAACTCGATGTTTGAGATTCCAAATCCAATTCCAAACGTTAAAATTTGCAAGTCATTAACTTTTATCCTAAAATTACCTTTCTAGGAAAGGAAATCAAAGTGTCAACAATCAAGTTGTCCATCCATTGTCTCAATCTCACATCCGCAACCATTGTTCCGAGCTATTCGAGTGTGAACCGGGACTCGAACCAACGACCAGAGGATGTGTCGACACGGTCGATCACCCGATCCTGATGGCACAATGTGAATCGGTTCAAACTGTGCAAACGAGCGTGTTATTTAGATCATAACGTGTATCAATTGTATTTATTATTTAGGCACATAACTTTAATTATAAATTAACTAAAGACATAAACGCGGTGCGCGTTTCCAGGTTTTCACTATGAAAACTAGGTCCTGATGCCGACTTAAAATATGTAAATTAGTTTTAAATAACTGAAAGTAAATTAAAAAGCTGTGTGAAGAAAAGGTCTCAACCGTAATTGGACCCAGTTATGCAAAAAACAGCCATGTGCGTAAAAGTACCAACAGAGTTATAAGTATTTATAAGTAGTTGCACTTAGGTTATGTTTTGTTTTTCTGGTTATTTTAAAAATGAACAATATTTATATAAGTATTGTTTATTTTTTATAACAAAATGCTTATAACTCTGTTGGTACTTTTACGCACATGGCTGTTTTTTACATAACTGGGTCCACTTAGGTGTTTAACGTTTCCCGATGCAATTTCCCATTGGCAATATATTCATTCCTAGAGCCTAATTAATCACCACTTATAAATTTAGCTGATTTCAACCTGATTTTTTTTCAACCCTTATTTAATTTATTGGGGGTTGAGTTTTTCAATAATTCTGTCTTGGGATTTTCCTTTCTTTTTCGATCGTACCTTAGTTATATAAAAAAATTTAGTGGAAAAATTGCATGCTTCCATGTTAAGCATTTTAAAACGTGTGTAATCTTGCAGAGAGTGAATGATCGAATTATTGCAACTCGTCAAAATAAATTTAAAAAACACAAATATTAGCTCGCTTACACAAATTTTCAGCATTAATATAATAATAGAGTTGGTAATCAATTTTATAAGTGTTGCTAATTTTTACTCGTATGACGATAATATGCAAGGTTAAAACGACCTTTGAAGATTTACGATACATAGTTTGTAAGAGGACAAGGTAAACAATTTATATACTTATTTGCTTGTCCATTAAATAAAATATCGACACATCATAAATTTTACTACATACGCTTACAAAGTAGTTGATTAGGAATATAAAGATACGTCTAACTACATACATACATCTCCTGTCTCGAACCTTCGATCGTTAATAGAACTATATGAATCGACGATACATTTGGCTCAGTTTGTAGTGACCTGCTGTGCCAGCGGTCGCGCGTTCGAGTCCCGCTGGTGGCATTCATTTGTGTGATGATCAAAATGTTTGTACTCCTGTCACGGGTATTTATATTCATAATATATGTATTTAAAGTTTTATATGTATAGTGTATCAACTATCTGGTATCCATAACACAAGCCTCGTAGTTTTCCATGGAACAAGATGGAGCTATGTGTTAATTTCCCAACATATTTATTTCATTCATTACGATTGTATGTGCATATGTTCGATTCTGACACAACACAAACGTTTACGAGTATTATTTTAGAAAATGGAAATTGAAATTTTGTTAATTCTATATAACAGTGACGTTGCGTGGCGGTAATTAGTGATGTCACTTCTAAACAAAACCCTCCTCCTTTATCGAATTGGTGTAATCGAGAACAGATGCAAGCAAGAAAGGAGTGGCGACTCTTTTTTTATTTTGTATAATGAAATAATAATAATTATGCCATTTTAACGTGTCGTTGCTGGGCATAAGCCTCCCTTCAATACGAGGGATTTTAGTCCACCACGCTGGCCAAGTGCAGATTGGTAGACTTCACACTCTATCGAAAACTAGTTTTATAAATAAATATATTGGGATATTAACACACATCACCATCTAGTTCCATGGTAAGCTACGAGGCCTGTGTTATGGGTACCAGATATTTGATACACTACACACATATAACTTTAAATACATACCTATATACTATAAATATAAACACCCATGACTAGAGAGTATAAACATTCAAGCTCATCGCACAAATGAATGTCCCCAGCAGGACTCGAACCCGCGACCGCTGGCATAGCAAGTAGGGTCACTACAAACTTAGGTATATTGTCAAGAGTTTAAAGCAATCAGTGAAAAATTATCAAAAATTTGCGCATACGAAAAATTTACAGCAAAATAATCGCTAACAGTAAAATAATCTTATAAACATAATATCCTTGTTTCATCATCACCGATGAGAAGAGAATTTTTTTGCTTCAAGAATCATTGCGATTCAACAGGGGAATGCAGCTAGAGTTCTTGCCACAGCTCCAAGTATACATGACTTGTATATTAATTACTAGCGACTCACCTTCGCTCCGCTCGGGTTCGTCCCTATTTACCTTTTAACGTTTAGTATAGATTTCTCAGAGATGAGTTATTTTTCCGCAGTAAAAAGTATCCCATATGTTGACCCAGATTACCAGCTATCATCATACCAAATTTCATCAAAATCTATCCAGTGGTTTTCCCGTGATGCGGTAACAGATAGACAAACAGACAGACAAAAATTCTAAAATCTATAGATTCGGCCTCTGTATCGATAATAAAGTCTATTTCAATAAGATTTTCCAAAAAATATTTAATGTACAGATTCGGCTTGGTTAGAATTTTATTATATGTATAGATTATTGGGTTTGTACAGTTTTACCTTTGGTTAAAAAACTACTAGTCTAATACTAAAGCATAAACGAACTTTATTTCACTTCGCTTGAGAAATAATCGTTAAAACCCACGACCAAGTCTTTCCTTGCCGGTAATTATCATATAGGTATAGCTGTTTTATAAATGTACTAAGGTTTTAATAAATAATATTAATTAGTAATAAATAAAAAAAATAGAAGTCCATGCTATAATAACCTAATTTTTACACGCGGTTTCACTTATCAATATAAAAAAAAAACAAAATAAAAACCAACTTCCAGGCACTAAAATGTAAAAATAACTAAACGGGGGCTTACATATAGAATAAATACGTAATCAGATATTTTCGAAGTCGGTGCCGGCCGATGCAAAGCAAATCTAATATATTTCGATAGGTAAAATACATATTTACCTAATTACATATTCATATCTTAAAATATTGTCGACTAGCACCGACTTCGAAAATATCTGATTAGGTATCTATTCTAAATGAAAACCCCCGTTTAGTTATTTTTTACATCTTAGTGCCTGGAAGTCGGTTCTTTTTTTAAAGTTTTTATTTTTCCATTTTTAGTGTAGACGTAATAAGCAGGTAATTTGTAAGAAGAAAGTTTTTTAATAACATATTCGATTGAAGAATTTATTTAAAAGAATAATTTATTGTTGATTTCTTAAAAAACCACTCAACCGATTTCGATAAAATTTATATGGGACCACTTGAGCAGTATTCCCAGACCCTTAGAAACAAAAAAAATCCAAATCGGTTCAGGCGTGTTCGAGTAATCGGTGAACATACATAAAAGAAAAAAGACGTCCAACGAATTGAGAACCTCCTCCTTTTTGGAAGTCGGTTAAAAATAGAAGAGTAATCTGTCCCTATCGATTTTGCAGATTCAGAGAAAAAAAAATGTATTAGTTACATAAAATAAGATATAAGATAAATAAGTACGTACGTAAGTAGGAATATTTTCATCTCATTGATTTGCGATACACCCGGAACAAAGCAGCATCCATACCATCACGTAAGTATTACGTTACGTGTAAATTATAATGTAATCGCTTGCAGCAGTTGTAATAAATAAGTACTTACCGATGCAAAGGACGGTTGATAATTTTAGATATAAATTTTTCAAGTTTGAAAATACATTTAAAGTCATTTTAGGTTCCGTATTCATTGATAATAATTTTATTGTACCATACATCGTATAGTAAAATGAATATAGGTAAATGAACTATTCGCAGTCCACGGTTTGCTTGTGCGAGTGCACACTTTTAAAAATCAGTGGGCCACCTCAAAATTTTGAGTATTTTTTTTATTTTAAAAAAATTGTTTTTTTGTAAGCTACAAATTCTACCCCCAAGCTAAGAAATTTTGTTTAATGTACGTATATTAATTGTGCTGTCTTTTGTTGCGGTTTCCAGGTTTTTAAAGGATTTACTCCTTTTTTCACACTTTCGAATTAACTAAATAATCTATATATACATATATAATACATATAGGTATAATGAGTAGTAGTGGGTTATATTCTAACGTGTTTTCCCGTGGGAATAAGTAGCATACTATTATGTCACTTTCCAGCTCTCCAACTATCTCCACACAAAAAAATCATGCCAATCCGTCGCTCTGCTTCGATGCGAAAGAAGGACAAACAACAAAAAAACAAACAAACACATACACTTTCAGATTTATAGTATTATGTATGGATATAGTTTAATAATCTTATTTTACCGGACCAATCTCCTTTGTGTCTTCTCCATTCTAAGTGACATTGGCATAGTAGTCTGTACTCAACTGGCACGCTTTGAACCCATTAACTAGAGAGAATTGATTGATTGATCCCCTAGAGACCAGGCCGGTCCTGTCTAAGAGAATATGTAGAGAGCAGAGAAGAATATCGAATCGTTTACCTACATTTAAATATTTTTAAGAGTATCTATATTCTTCTAGTATGAAGCTAGTATTACAAAATACTAGATTATATTTTACAAGGGAACTCTAAAAGCGATCATTTGCAATGGTCAACGCAAAGTGGTTGTTACGTGCCCATGCGCCATTACGCGTTGATATACTCGGCATATATCTTATACGTTTAAGAATTTATGGAAAATGTACTAAAATTTTTATGTTACTGTGAGATTCTTCAGTGCTTCACAATTTTACAATACTGCAAAATCGGAAATAGAGAGCCTTTATCCATTTTTTTACCAGTAGAAGTGTAATTATTTCTTGAAAAATCCGTTGAAGTAAAATGTATTAACTAAACAAAACATTAAAATCGATTCTGCCTTTTGGAATGCGCACTAGATTAACTAAATCTAGATTCAGTAATTTGACTCCGGTGTAATACATATCTGGGAGTTGCTTTATCTATTAATTTTAGATCATTTGAGCGCTAAAGCATAACGAACCAGCGTACATGTTAGATTCGTCATCTATCTTCTATATATATATATATATATATATATATATAATATATATATATATATATATAAAATATATATATAAAAAAATAAAAATAAAACGGCTAGAGCGATTTTGATGAATTTTTCAGGCAATCTTCAGATTAGCCCAGCGATCCTGTGAAGTTTAGTAGCGATCGCAAGCTTTAAACGCATGCGAAGCCGCGGGTAGTAAGAGAAAAAATAAATAAAAAGCCAGCTTAGCTAATTAGTTATTCAAATCATGCGGCACTAAATATTATTTATTATATATTGCAGTTCATTTATATGCCCTTCATAAAAATTAATGGAAATAAAAATTTATCTATACTATAGCTACTCGTATGAAAAAATCTTTCACCTATTAGCTATGTGATATTGTGTCAAAAAAATTGCCATTAGTTTTACTTTTATCAATCTTATATTAGCTTTAATTCTGCTACTGAACATAAGTTCCAACGAAATAAACTAAATATATTTACAAAATCACCTCAAATATTTGAATTAAGCTTCCATCTAGTTTTTTCAAGATAATTTTCCAGTGCAGTTTGTTTTTGGTAGCATCATAACTCATATGACGACGGAGCCAGGAAGCAGGAGTCCATCAGACTTAATTTATTCTAAAAATCAATACTTTTAAGGACGTATTATTTAGTTGCAGTCGAACTATTATTATAAATTCGAAAATTTAAATGTGTGTGTTTGTGTGTCTCTTTGTTACGCATTTGTCAGTTAACTATAATAATTATAACTCTCGTGTAAACACCATGATATACATACATGTACTAGATGGATTAGTAATTAAAAAAATTCTATCTCCCAACGTTAAAGCTTTTCCACGTGTTTCTGCATACAGTACAAAACCACAAACTGAATGCTATAATAATAAACAAATGATATACTCGTATGAGATTTATGGTTAAAATTAACCTATTTCCGTATCAGAATGGCGTCACTTAACTGAGTGCGGTAATAAATAACTAAATTTAGTATTGGCATTTAGAACGGTCATGGATGATGGAAGTGTGTCAATGCCAGAGTTTTAATTAGATATTATATATTGTCTATGGAACAATAGGATACTATGAAAAACAACAAACCTTGGGAACAATATGATCATTCTTAAATGAAAATTGTAATATACTTATAATTTATTGTATAAGAAGTTAGAACCGGTGGTAGATTCCTCACGACCTTACATACTGAAACTTAATTCAATACAAATCAATTCTTTATCATGTGGCTTTAGGTGTGCTAGTTGGGCACAGAATATTTTGTTGACGTCGAATATCGTGTAGTAGAATGGAAAAGACGCGGTGAGAAGTATTAACCGGAGACATTTAATTTGTATTTAAAAATTTAAAATTGACGATGACGATGCTTGTTAAAGTCTATTTGAATGAAGAATATTTAGATTTTGATAAAAAATAATACATCACTAGATATATTAGTTTTAATTTTTGAAATACAGGATTGAGCTAGTTTTTAAAATTCTTGGAGTAATCAATGACGTAGTACAAAAACCTTTTATATCAAATATTGAATTAATATTTTCGATTCTAGGTGTTCTAAATCATTTCAAAGTATGTCTATGTCACCTATACAATAAAATATTTTCTACTACCGAAAAAAATGCACAAGAGGAGGCCAAATCGCTATAACATATTCAATATCAATTAAATGACCCACAAAATCAAAGACGTTTTTAATATTTACGAGTAAAAAGAGATGACAGACAATGTTAAAATATTTCAGTCGCTTAATAAATAACTTCATGTAAAAAAAAAATAATGTCAAAAAATTGAGTTTTATGTCTATTAAAGAGTGGAATAAAAGATCTAAATGCCCATCTAAATCATTAATTTTAACCTAAAACAAATATTCAAATTTACCAAAACACGACTCATTCTATTCCCCTTCATACGAGTTATAAAGTATTATTATTAGAAACTACCCCAAATCAATACAAACCCACTGTAATCCCACACGAAATGTTAAAATCAATGGCGTTATAAGATCGATATTGTCTTTCCTTCACCCCTGCTTTCACACATCTGGCACTCCTGCGCACCCCTCGTTATATTCTAACGAAATATATGATTTCGAATTGAAAAAATCGTTAACTTAATCCGACATATAATTTCTGTATGCTAAATGGCATTTAAAGCTGTTGCACGACATTGAGTGATTTCAATACTTTCGTCAATGCACATGTTTTACAGCTAATCCACATTAATAGGTTACGTTATGACACTCAGTATGGAAAAAAAATGCAATTTTTTTTTTTCGTGAACTATTCCGATGTTTTAATAGTTATTCTGCCATTCGGGGTAAAGACAAATCCAACAAAACCAAGATCATAAAAATCGATCCAACAGTTCTCGAGTTATAAGTGTTGTAACAAACCCGACCATGTTTTATATTATACCTATACGAGTAAGATTACAAATGTGAAAGTTTTTGAGGATGGAGGATATATGTTTGTTTCTCTTTCACGCTAGAACGGCTGAAAGGATTTGAATAAAATTTGGCACAAATATAGATTATAGACTGGAATAGCACATAGGTTACTTTTTATTCCAGAAAAATGTACGGTTCCTGTTGGATAGATTTGTTTTTGTCTAGGGACGAACCCGAAGCGAAGCGAGAGTGAGTCGCTAGTAAGTTACAACGTGAATAAAAATATATAAATTGTAGATAAGATTTTAATATTCCTTTTTAACAACTATATAATTATTTTTGTTCCTAATTGTAAGCCCTAATAAGCGTAGTATTTTTTTAATATTATTATTAAACTTATGTTAGGTTTTCTATTTCTAAAATGTAGGGTTATAAAGATCTATATTTCGCCCCTGACATCTGGTGTATAGTAAAAGTACCCTCTGTTTGACTATACACAGATTTAGTGCGCACGCGCAGGGAAGTTTTGTTATGATGAAACCATTATTTAGTATGACACGCGAGAGCGATTGAATTTGAACGTGAAATTTCCAATTTGGTGTCACATTACCAATATTTCGAACTGAATGCTACTGTCACCTCAAATTTATTTTATTTTAGAAATATAAGGTACAACTATATAGATTAATATCTCGATGTGACTATAAGGATATAGGAAGCGGTAAGTTCAATCTAAAATAAAAATAATAAAGCATAAGTAGATCTATCTCTTATTATAATGGACAAAGTTAGACCTGTACGTATGTATTTGTATAACTACTAAAAAAAACAAAACAAAATAAATCTATCATCGTTTCTTATACATATATGTAATCTCATAATTGATATTTCTAAGAACTCATTTAAAAATTTACAAGTTAGCCAACAATCTCATCCACCTACATATATTCTACATTTTACCAAATCGGCCATCACATAAAAGGCTTGTCACAATCAAGTCCTGTAAAAAGTATTATTTGGGGTTTGGTTTGTACATAACTATGGCAACCATTACTAATTTAAAAGCATATAATAAACGGGTTTTAAAAAAGAGGAGACTATCTCTAAATCTACCATAAGGACATCATTATATTTTTACTTAAAGAAAGCTACAATATTCTTGAATAATATAAGATATTTTTTTATGAACAATGGGGCAGAACTGCAGGAAAAGTCTAACATCAAATAAAAACTCACGAGGAATGCCAGTACAAAAGCTAACAAGACTAACGAGAGAATGTAAGCGTCTGTAACATGAATCTGCTTATAATATCCTGTTGTCTATTTCTGTCGGGGGTGAGGGTTGCTCCCCTGTTTTACTTTTCTCACTGAAACACTAACACATCCGTTTTGATGTTTTTTGTTTCGTAACTTCCTTTTGGTATTGACTCAAAATGTTTATTTTAGTTTAGATAATGTTTTGCTATAAAAATTACATTGTACAATGTTGGGTGGTTCAGGCACATGAGTAAAGATTTCTTTACTCATGTGGTGCAGGTTCGTTCCTAGGTGATTCTTTAAATTTACATAACTTTTCTTATTTATGAACTGATTGAAATAAAATAACTAAATGCTAAGTGAAGCTCACCACGATTAGTGAAAACCGCACCCAAATAGGTTCAGCCGTTTCTGAGACTAGTGCGTACGAACACACAGACAAAAAGACAAAAATTCTAAAAATCATTGTTTTGGGCTCTCTTGTGTTAATAAAGATCACCAATAATAGTTTTTTTCAAATATCTTTCATGTCTAGACAGCGATCAGTTAAAGTTATTTAATTTTTTAAATTCAAAATTTAATTGATTAAAATGTTTAAAAGTATTCATATAAAACACATAGCATATCATATTTCTGGAGAGGATTTTAGATTTAGTGATTTTTATAGAAAAAAAATAGTTTTACTTAAAACCTTCTACAAAATATCCGTAGTAAGAAAGTTTATTAAAAAATAATTATGAAATAGTATATTAAAACTTAATTTAAGAACAAAAAAAAAGGTTTCTATAGCAAAAAGATCTAACCAAGCTGTTGAGCAATCCAGTAACAATATTGTGTTACTTGTGATTGCAATATTCACCACACGATGCATTTGTATAAGTGTTTTACAATTCCAAATAGAATAGCTGTGTCTAACATGCTATTTAACTTCTATTTGTTTATTCATATCTTACGCAAACAAGGACTATCCTATATCAGATTGACATAATATTTATATTGTCAAGTCCTAGTGTTGTAGTGCTAGTGATGTCCCTAGATACCCGTGGTATTCATAATACATATTATATGTATGTATATTATGCTCTCATAATTTTATATTAAAAAGAATTAAAAAAGTATTACGCGTAAATGTAAGGAATTATTCATATTTGTTTAAATATTATACCTAATGCAATTTTCTGTAGAAACTAGAAATTAAATTTTTAGGAGTGAAAATAGCTTGTACTGACTCAACCAACTGAGTATATAGTAGATATATAAATAAAATTACGTATATTTATGTTCGTTATTCTTCCTCCTAAACGATTCCGATTTTTATTTTCCAACCAAATGAGGTCTATGGCTGGACTACCTCTACCTTCCAGATCCGCTGGTAATCATTTACAATATCGTTATACATATGTTAGTCTGTCACTTAAAGTCATACTTACATGATTAAAGGACTTCCAGGTTTACTGATGCACTTATCTGTAACTAATAAAGGTATCATTAGGAATACTAAGAAAATTCATTAAAACTAATTTCGTTGAAGTACAATGTAAACACTATAAACTTTATTGGCGTGTTAAAACACCGACTAACGTCTAAATAAAACAATAGTTTGTGAGACGTATTAAAAAACTTAAAAGAATTTCTCTTTAAAATGCATGCTTATAATACAAAATAACTAAATATGAATGTGAAATAATTGCCCGACTTCAAAAAGTATTCGTTTAATATATATATTAGGGTGTGCCAAAAAATGACGATTTTTTTTTCTTCGCTCTCACCCCAAAATATCTTAGAAAATGTTCCAACAAAGCTCCTGTTAAAAGCGGAGCTCAAAATTCCAATTCTAAGAGGTTCTCCATCGAACTTTAAGTTTTCCCATACAAATTGTATGGAAAATATGATTTTTAACACTTTTTTGTCCTGCAAACTATGACGAAAATATTTTTCAAAAAATGAATGAATGGACCGTTTTTACTATTAAATTTACTACAAAAAGTTCCATTGAGTCGAATTTCTATCTTCAATATTTTATTTGTTATATAGCCTTAAAGTTCAAATTTATGGTTTTTTGCATTTTTTAGCTAAACTGTAAGAGTTACAGAAAAATGTTAAATGGTAAATTTATAGTACGTTTAAAATTGTATAAAAAAAGTCCGTGTCAACTTTTTCATATCATCAATAACAACGAAGTTACAGGCTCACGAATATTTATTTTTTCAAATTTTTGCTCTTACGAACTGAAATACGATAATTTTATTACTGATATTTTATGTCCTTTATCAATATATTTTATAGTATACTTAAAAATTCATTAAAATATGTCAAATAAGTTTGTCACTATGTTGTATGTTATATGAATTTATGTATATTGTATTCAGTCCTTTTTAAATGTCCCAATGCTGGGCACGGGCCAGCCTTTAAGACGAAGGGAATCAGGCCATAGTCCATCACGCTGGACAAGTGCTGATTGGTGGACTTCACATATCTTTCGAGAACTTGCAAGGTCCTCTTAAACATGCAGATCTCCTCACTATAAAAATTGTGTAATTCAATTCAATTTTGTGTTTATGCCATTCGATATTTATAAATGCTTTTTATTGATAGTTTAATATTAAGGTTGGTCATACAAAAATATCAAAAATAAATCATCCTTTAGAGTAATAGTATATACTGACTTCCTGACTAGTGAGCTCTAAAGAATGTAAATATGAGAATAATAGTTCTTTAATTAAAAACTAATTATTAATTCATTATTTCTGTTTACTTACGTTTTACTTTATCCCAAATATTATTTTATCTATACAAAATAAAATTATAGTGTCTGTTAGTAATGTCAAAATAACAGTTTTTTTAAATGACTACATGCTTATAAGAAAAACACATTTTTTTAAATTTTTGTCTGTCTATCTGTTTGTTCCGGCTAATCTCCGAAATGACTGCGCTGATTTTAATGAGACTTTCCCTAATCCGCAAATAGCGGATGGTATAAGGAGCAACTTAGGCTACTTTAATTTTAGAAAATGAATTAGGGTTCCGCTCAAAAAAAATAAAACGTACGTAAACGAGCAAAGCAAGGGTAATTCGCTAGTCCAAAATATGTATGTATTGATTATTTTAAGTAAACAAACCTCCTCCAAACAAACACCTATCCCTAAATTATTTTATTCCACCAGCTTTTAAAAGTTACATTGTTTTTCGACAACTTTGACCGGAAACTTAACCTAGAAATTTTAATCAGTCAATGGCCCTTGTAAGGTCACTAACTGATTAAATTTTAGGATAAAAGCATTCATCTAAAGAGAGCAAACACCAAGCTTTGCTGTACACACATCCGTCGCCCAACAATAGGGATGATAAGAAGACATAAACATTTTGGACTTCTTTGAAAAACTTAAAGATTATCCTTTCGTCGTCTTAGTGCTTATTTGTCCAACCAACCTATTTACCAAAAGAGTTTTTAATGCAGAAAATCTAAAAAAGCTTATAATGTCAATTCTATTGGTATTAAACATCTAAAAAAACAATCATCAAAACATTACACGGTTTTTCATAATCCATTGAATTCCTTAGTAATTTCAATATATTTTGGAACTCAAACTTTAATTAAACAAAACTCAAATTTGAATTATACAGACTTTCACGGGCACAATCATTTTTACATTTAGGTACGTGTCAGTAGGTGAGGAAGGTTCCACTGACTCCAGATACAATTCCGCTGCAAAAAGCTCTAAAAATCTCAACAATAAGTTTCTTATAAAAACTTGTTTAGTGATCCAATAGTGTCATAGATAAATTACTAAGACTTTTTGATTCAGATTTTTCGCAAATTCACATGACTTAAGAAACATACGCCGATGTTTTTCGGCAAAAGCAATTATATGTTAGAAATTTCCAAAAAGTAATTTTCACCTACTATTTGGAAGCTGGAGGTTCACATCTGATAATATACGAGTATCACCTCTAAAAATACTCCTATTCAAAATATATTTATACAGCATGTACAAATATTTTGCAAATAATTATTAGGCCCTTGAGGAATTCCTTCCCACGAAACTATCCTACACTTAAGCTGTAGGTGTAGATAATGTAGAAACAGGAACATGACCAATAGATAATATACCAGTACTAACTAGTGTAAATGAGTTGTGACATAACGGCATATTATTATAATTAATAGCAGTTTATATAGACTTCGAAAATATTTGATTAGGTATCTATAGTAAATGAAAACTACCAATCAGTTATTTTTTACTCTTTAGTGCTTTTGTTTGAAGTCGGTTTTTATTTTTTTGTTAAAAAGTTTTTTTATTGAAATAGTCTAGTAATCTTATTGAAATAGTCATTCATTATTATCGATACAGAAGCCGAATCTATAGTTTTTTAAAATTTTGTCTGTCCATCTGTCTATCTGGGAACGCATTACGAGAAAACCACAAGACAGATTTTGATAAAATTTGGTATGGTGATAGCTGGTTATCCGGTTCAACATTCAGGATACTTTTTACTGCGGGAAAATATCTCATCTCTGAGAAAGCTATACTAACCGCTGAAACGTACCAAGGGACAAACCCTAGCAGACCGAGGGTGAGTCGCTATTATTCTATATAGTACAATACTTTTGATGTTGTATTGCACGAAACATGCACTAAAATCTGTTATTATGGCGCATCCCCTGTTCTAAGTATTTCACAATCATGGCTCGTGCTATAAATAAACTCTAGCAGGTGCGTTCATTAAACAATGCGCACGCGCTTGTATGCACCTGTCGCTACATATATTGGGACTCTATTTGTAAGCTTCCTTATCAGCGGAATTGTTGAAAGCTCTCTTGTTTAACAGTTTAAAAGCTTTACTAATACCAAAAAAGGTTCGATTTGGACGAAACATGTAATATTAAAGTTTAAGTCGATAGAATACAAATTGTAAATAGAGTTATTTGCTTTTACCTACATCTTTGTAATTGTCAGGCTTTGTTAATAAAGGTGGTATAATTTTAACGTAGTAGCTACAAGAAATGAAAACTGTATACTTATTTTAAAAAACTCTGCATTTTAGCAAGCAAAAGTATAATCGTTACGATTCTAAGCTAATATATACTAGTATTATAAATACCAAAGTAACTCTGTCTGTCCGTCTATTACCTTTTCACGCTTAAGCCGTGGAACTGATTTAAAAGAAATTTGGTATGGAGATAGTTTGAAACCCTGGGAAGGACATAGGATAGTTTTTATCCCGGAAATCATCCCTTAAGGGGGTGAAAAGGGAGTGGAAGTTTATATGTGAAATCAATCATTTCTCGTGTTAAAGAAAAAAAATCAAATTCAAATAATTTCGGTAAGAATTAAAGAATATTTCGGAGTTTATGACCAATCAAGATAACGTAGAAGATGATTTCAATTTTTTTTTAATTACATACTTTTCTCTAGCTATATATATATAGTCTATCTATAAATATAGAAAATATAAATGAGCACGTCGAGCACAGCACGTCGTGTCAGGTTGTTATATACACGATACATAATTATTTTCAAAGTTCCTTATCAAATTAATACATTCATAATTATATAAAAGAACGAAGGCAAAGCAGTAAAAGATGGCAGTTGTTATTAATAATTCTAAAAATATAATCTTCAAAAAAACTTACCACGTATAATTAATTTGCAGAGCACCATACAAAATAACCACAAATAAAAACTAAAATAATATTATTTTCTTTGTAGGTACAAACTGACAAAATGCATTCAGCCAAAAGTAGCGACTGTCACGAACTGACAGTGACAGAAGGGGAGACGAAATAAATCAATATTTCGAGTAGTGGATGTAAGAAAGAGAGGGCTGAATATGTGTGATCAATATTATGGACAGCTGTCAAAACAAATATTACATTGTATAAATTAAAATACATTCTATAAATACATTGATAGCGTAATTTGATTAATTTAATTTTTTTTCTAATGTAAAGGCATCATTTACTTAGTTTCTGCCTATTTTTTATTGTAACCTACAATTATAAGAAAAAGTTTTTTTTAATTGTAGATAACAGATTAAAAAATGATGAAAGGTTCTGAGAGAGAGTGAATAAGCATGCGTTGTATTTTCTTTTTACACATGCGCGTTACATTGATTCATAAGATTAAAATATTTAATTTAAAAAAATAACATAAAATAGATACTATAAACAACCACATTAATATAACATTACCAATATCTAAGAGAGTTATTAACCTTTTATCAATATACACAATAAAAAGCTAATTGACAACATCTATACAAATCTCTTATAATATTATTATGTAAAGTTCTAGAGATAAAGTATTTTTTTTATTTATAAGTAATAATTATATTAATATATATGTATTTATTATTATAATTTCATTTGTCTAAGATGGCTGTGGGCTAGATTCCCAAATACTTTACTTTTTTCAATAATACTTTCTTAGACTTACGCGAATATTTGACATTTTAAATAACACTATCTTTTCGGATTATTTCGCGGGTTTATTTTGTTTTTCCTAATTACGGTAGCGATAGCTCATCAACGAGCCTCGGGGAGTATGTAAAATTTCATCTATGTAGTAGTCTTTCTTATATGTTTAAATATGAGTTAATACAGTAAAATTTAAAAAGAGCAACTATTGAGTTTTTACCGACTCTTCTCAACAGAACTGCCTTCCCAGCCGGTGGTAGATTCCTCACGGACTGATTACACTGGCATTTAATTTTAATTTAAAATGAAAATTTGACGATTCAAAAGCGCTTGTAAAAGTGTATTTGAATAAAGTATATTTTGATTTTGTGATTTGAAAAAAAAAAGAATAGAGTGCACGTTTCCTTAAAGTTATTTAGTTTAAACTAACTTTCCTTACCAATATCTAGATAATTTGAATGCAAGAGAATGTTTATTAGTTGTCCTTGCAATTATTGAGATTTTTTCACAGAGAAAGGTTAAGCCGGATAATGAAATAGGATAATTTTTATCCTAGTCCATAATATGAATTTTATAGGATATTAGAATACTTTTAGTAGGTACTAATAGTAATATTTCACATTCATAATTCACTATCTCCTACTACATTGTTTTGTTATTTAAATCAATAATGTGGTAATTTATGAGTAAGTCAATGAGAACTGAACCTAATTCAATGCAAATAATAACGTAGTTAAAGGTCGATCACTGTGTTATAAGGATATTATAAAATATCCTGAAAAGAAACTAGTAGTAAGTATTATATTACACACATATGTATATGGACTTCAAAATCACACTAAGGTTTTTTTTTATTTTCTAAAGCATAACCGGTGGGAAAAGCTATATCGATTATTATTAATGTACTGACCGCTCGCATATTTAGCTACTTTGATATGTCTTAGGGCCTTTTACTATGAGGAAATGCAGACGCTGTTAATACAATTTTTGTTCTGCAAAAAAACTGTTCGTGTAATTTATTACGTAGAGTATCTTTATAGAGAGATAAAATAGAAATTAAAATATTGACTGTTGCATACACCAAAATGTATGTATGTATGTATGTCCCAAGAATATATGTTTCATACATAAAATTAATACCAAATTTATATTTTATTAAATACAAGTGGCAGTGGTAGCTCAGTGTTAACGCGCTCGCTTGGGAAACCGAGTGTAGCAGGTTCAAATCGTGGGTCTCGCACCTCTGAATTATTTTCATGTGCGAATCATTTCTAACATGATTACCACTTGCCTTACGGTGAAGGGAAATTTTATGAGGAAACCTGCATGTCTGAGAGAACCTAGCAAGTTTTCGAAAAACATGTGAAGTCCGCCAACCCGCACTTGGCCAGCGTGGTGGACTATGGCCTGATCACCCTCGTATTGAAGGGAGGCCCGTGCCCCGTGCGCCGTAGAACGTTAAAAAGAGCTGAATACACAAAAACCAAAAGCAGATAGAATCTTGCTGTCCAAACACTCACTGAGGCATTTTTTCCCAAAACTGAGAGTAAATATATTATAGCGAGAAACAATAATTGCATTTCTGATACACCTATGTCGAATTTTTTTTTTAATTTGAACGTAATGTTGTTTATTGTTAGGCGCGTTATTGAGATCACGACGACTGCACCAATTTAGCTATTGTTTTAATGTTCGTAATAATCTAAGTAAAAGTTTTTGAGGGGAGGGAGGAGCAGTTTTTTTGGATCCTTTCCATGGAAAATTGGAAAATTTTGAAAAACTGAAAGTGTTTTTTTTTTATAGGATTTTTATAAATGAAATCTAAAATAATTTAATTGAATTTGTACAGGACAACACCTGTTGAGTACACACAGCAGATACTAGAAAATATAAGCTAACCGTTAAAACAGGGAAAGTGACAATCTCAACTCGTTACAAAAAGCTATGACAGTAAAACGAGCGTCATTACCTCGTTACGTCACGGGAGTACGGACGAAAGTGAGTGTTGGGTAATTGATTATTATAACGGATGGCATGTAAATAGTAAAAGTAAATGTTCCGGTAGATTTTTCTCACGACATGGAAATATTAGATATTTATCCTGTTCGTATGTAATGATAACAAATTTTTATATTACGTAATAAATAGTATACATGAATTTTTGATACATGTAATTCATGTCTTTAAAGCAATTAAAAAACTAGTGACTTGCCCTTGCTTTGCTCGAGAACTTCTATATGATATTCTGTTTGTGTACTAAATTTCATTCAAATCGAGCCATTTTAGTGTGTCTTCACACTAAAACGTTAGTTACAAATAGACACACGAACAAACATACACATCGAAATTCTCTCATTTATTAAAATATTCTGATATAGACACGGCTGGCAATTTTTCGTAACATTTTAAAAAAGTACTCAAAATAGAAAATATACTAATAAGTAATAACTTTTTAAACAGCCATTTTAGCATGCTTATGCATATTATCTACTAGCGGCTCACCCTCGCTTCGCTCGGGTTCGCCTCTAGAAAAACACTTATAGAGATCTATTAGTTCCCACGGGAACCGTTCATTTTTCCGGGATAAAAAATAACCTATTTGTTATTCTGATGTATGACCTATATTATTATATAGTTTTATTAAAATCCAATCAATAGTTTTTGTGTACTAAGCTGAATAAGTTACTATAGTTTTTTGATTGTCCCACGGGAACCCTTTAATTTTCCGGGATGAAAAAAAATTTGTCTACTAAGCTGTATAAGTTATTAAGTTTTTTAACTATCCCACGGGAACTATTTAATTTTCCGGGATAAAAAGTATCTAAGATGTTGTCCGGGGATATAAGGTAACACCATTCAAAATTTCATTTAAATCGGACAATAAATTCGGAGATTGGCCCGTACAAACAGACAAACAGACAGAGAAACAAAAATTTTGAAAAAAATCTGGATTTGTTCTATTTGTCTTCTTACATCCCCCTGACTCGGTTTTTACCATTTTTTTGCTATGTACAGACATTTTTGCTATGTACAGACCTCTACTGTTTTATTATAGTATAGATTACGTAGCTTCTAGCGATTTATTTAATATTATACTTGAGCGATTGGAGGATACTCCAACGCTTTATCTATACATATAATAAAATTCTGAGTCGAATCTGTACATTAAATATATTTTGGAAAATCTTATTGAAAATTTTTTAAAAGGGATGTGTCCCCTATACTATGGTCAAAGGCTTGGTCTGATCCCCTTGTATTGAAGCGAAGCTGTTTCCCATCAGTGTGACGTTAAAAAGTACTTACTAAGTACAAATCTTTTACAACTTTCATATAATTGAAAAGCGAAAATTATTCACGTTATTATCTCTAACTAAACACGTATCGATGTAAAATAGGTAGTTTCAGTGCATTTTCAAATAGCAACATGTGGAAATGCTATCGCACGGAAGGTCATGAGAACTGCACTCGGCTCGACCTTGACGATAAAATACGTGATATTTAACGATTACGTTACGATGTTATACGTTTTTATATTATCGCTTAAAATAGTTATAGATAATATATGTTGTATAGAAATAGAAACTGTTTAGATAAGATCAGAATGTGTCAATTTTTGATATATTTGTATTTTTTTTTTAATGTTTAAGTTCGTTCGTTTTCATTTTAGATTAAACTAGGTGACCCGACAGACTGATATCCTGTCTAAATCTTAATAAATTTATTTATGATTTATTATTTCATTCAAATTACCAACATTTTTTAAAAAAAAAGTAGACATATCGGTCTATGTGTTCTCAAGTGATGCGCTTACCAACGGACAGCATTTCATTTTTATTTATATAATAACTGTACTACCTAAGCAAAAGTCAGTCTCTGTTTCCTTTAAAGTTAAAATTTGTCTGTCTTTCAAACCAACTTCTAACGAATGCGACTCGGACTTGACCACTTATTATTATGTACATACTTAAATTTATTTATAACATAACTATAATTTTTCGTATATTTTAAAGTTTATATTACTTATCTATATAAATAAAAATAAATCACCGAAATGTATGTACGCGCATAACTTCGGATCGACTCCACCAAATTGGATAATTCTTTTTTTGTGTTTGTTATTGTCAGGACAAGCTTTGTATAGAAGAAAATTAAAAGAAAAAAAATACTAAAATAAATCTTATTTTTTAAATCTCATGATATAAAAAGTGAGTGAGTGAAATAGTTTTCATACCCGAAATCATCCCTTAAGGGATTGAGAATGTGGATGAAAATTTGTATGGGGAAGCAAGCCAGGGGCGAACCCGAGCGAAGCGAGGGTGAATCGCTAGTTATATTATAACGTGGATGGGTTTTATAATAAAATGTAATGCAGTTAAATAAATTATTTAAATTAGTTCATATTTTATAATACAATTTAAATAACTATTTGGGTCAAACAATATTACAATGACACGCTTGGAATTCAACATTCTTCAGATTGAAAGTAATTCTTACACCATTTAATATGAATATCTTTGTTAGATACTAGCAAGAAATATAGATAATTTTACAAACCGTGAATTTTTTTAATGGATATAAATAAACATTGGATTTTTTATTATATTTGTTCGTATGTTCGTTTAACTTCATTTGTATTAGGTACACGACACATAAAAAACCTTTGAATCGCTAGCGAAGCCACAGATAAAAACTAGTAGTGTACAGCCACAATACTTATCCCTAACCAAAAAAAAGCTGTACCCATTACGATAAAACTACTAAACGTTCATGTAATCACGCAACGCTCCAAAGTGGACCATCGCATTCTTTGTAGTTTTTTGAATGATATATAATGTAGGATGCGTCAAGTTTTTTCTATCCGACACTTTCGTTTGCTGGAGGCGAATAGAATCCTGTTTTTGTAAAATCCATCATGAAGATGGATGGTGTGAGAAATGCTATGGGTCTATTGTAGTGATGAAATTATACGGATTTCTAAGCACTTGTCGTACTATTTTCCACGTTAGTCTACATTTCTCGCCTGTTTTTTAAATGGAATGATGCTAGCTTACTACACTATATTGTTAACTTTTACTTTTTACATAATGATATGAATGTCGTATTTGTACTTTTTAGGATATTTTTTTTCTCTTTTCTCTTTCTCTCTCTCTCTCTCTCTCTCACTCTTTCTCCCTGCCCCAATACTGGAGCAGATCTAAATCAAGGTATTTCTAGGATATCCTAAATATAAGCATAAGTTAGCAAGTTAGCAACACTAATCTCATATGACAGCTTTTCAAAGTCAAGTCATTAAAATTGAATCGCCTATAAGACTGAATGGCCTATTGAATTGAATATTGTCACTAAACAGTATGCGTGCAGTAACAATGGATGATTATGAAGGATCGAATATGACGGTAGTGATACTCTAATATAGCAACTACTATAGAATATTTTACGGCCCCACTCTTGTTTCTATGATAATTAATTATTAAATCTGTACTTAATATACATAAAATATACATTATACATATGTATATAGATGAAGAAATTATTAAAAAAAAATCTAAATGTTTCTTTGTTTGTCTATGTTCTAGTTTGTATGAGTCTGATTTGAAAAATTGTTTTAGTATTGAGATACGTTAAAGGCTCTGCAACATCAGGCTACGGTCTTCGACCCTTAGAAGTGAAGAAATACGTAAGCCACAGAATAATTTTACAGAGCCGCAAAGAAACGGTAGGTAGTAATACGAGTATTATACAGTATAGACTATAGGTGGTTTCGTTATTTTACCCTAATTTCATGTAGAAACGTAGTAACTGTTCGATATGATTTTTTGTATAGAAATATTTTAATGGGAAAGTTTCGTAGACCATCGGAATTATTATTCCGGAACATCAAGTAATTCCCATAAGATTTAACTATATCGTATGAAGCCATTGAAGTTGACTATGTTCTTCGAATAACAATAAGGCTCTTTAATTTTTTTTATTCTTTAAGTGTTTCAAACAGTTGACATTTAACAATAATTAAAAATGAGTTGACATTCAAGTTTCATTCTGTGATTATAATTTAATAGTGCTATAGGGGCATAGTTTTTTTTTATTACTTAAGTCACGAAATAGATTCCTCCATTATAAAATATTTATTTGCAGCTCACGACTTGTACTGGCTTTTCGTATGAAACCTATTTATATATTACATTAAAGCAATTTAAACCTACTACAAAAAATAACATCAATCTGTTGCTCTCTTAGTAATAGAACAATAAGTGTTTTAATTATAATATAATATTAAATAATATTTAATAATAGATAGGTACCTACCTGGGCGAGCATGCACCGACTGGTGCTTTTTTTTTTGTAAAATCGTATTTTTTTCGGAAAAACATATAAAAAAATACTTTTTTGTGGAAAATGTATCTATAGATAAACCTAAAAAGCAAAACCTTATCTAAATACAAAATTTGATCCAAATCGTTACAGCTGTTTCCGAGATACACTAAATAAATTTATATATATACAAGAATTGCTTATTTCATATTATAAGCGTAAATAGCGTAAATATTTGACCGATCGCGATCGCCCAATTTATGTATATGTATATTATGTACGTGTTCGAATGTACTGAACATACTGCCTATCTATCCGTAAAGATTTAATAGCAAAGAAAATTAAGATGTCAGTATGTAGTCTCTATTTATCCTCTAGCTAATTTTAAAGACATAAGACAGATCTACAACAAATATCTATTACATATAGATACTTTTTCACTTAACCTTAGCGCATCACATTACACAGGAAGCTAGTTTAAATAACCAGATAGTTAATGTTTATATGAAAACAAAGGAATCACTGAACCGATTTGAATGAGGCTCATTGTTGTCGGTTATTGTTTTAGAATTAACATTTCAAAAGGGAAAACAACAATAGTTCTTTTGTTTTCTTCTATTTCATTAATTTTTAATTGTACTGTAAACATATGAAATCTGTAACGATGGCAACATGCGCATGGTATACATAAATAATGCAGTAGATTATAATGTGTGATACACAAATAAAAGGTGTCTATACATATTATTTAATTTATATTTAAATTTTAACGATAATCTATTCAATATAATAAAATTCTAAATGATTCTAATCTGTACATTAAATATTTTTTGGAAAATCTTATTAAAATAGTCATTATTATCGATACAGAGGTCGAATCTATGGTTTTTAAGAATTTTTGTCTGTCTGTAACCGCATCACGAGAAAATCACTGGACAGATATTGATGAACATTGGTATAATGTTAGCTAGTTATCCGGGTCAACATAAACGATACTTTTTACTGCGTAAAAATATTTCATCTCTGAGAAATCTATATTAAACGTAAAATGTAACTAGGGATGAACCCGAGCGTAGCGAGAGTGAGTCGCTAGTTATAACATAGAAATCATAAATTTAATAGTTAGTAAATATATATTTTTTCAACTCAAAATGCATAGCCCTAAAGTACAAGCAATCACAAAACGGTTTAGTAATCAAATTAACGTTAAATTCCATACATTTCTATTATAATGTAGGTCTACAGCTATTAAATAATGTAATATCACAAGCCTGTTTCGTAATAACGAGATATAATCACATGTTCTAAGAAAACGCATTCGTTTGGTTGCGCTAGCGCATCTCGGTAAAGTTCTAAGCCCAACAGGGTCGTTGACCCCATCTTGACTTACCAGATGTCAAAGTTTCCGGTTACTCTTATTATAATGATATGGAAAAGTATGCGGTGGTAGGAGTAGATAGTACCGATAGAAGAGTCGATTATTGTTAGGAGATTTTCCTTTTTGTTACAATTGGAATAGCATCGCGTCATCGTATTTATCTGATTATAATTTACCCTTTTTTTAATATTTGAAAGGTACAAGATTTGGCAATATTACAAAAATATCTTATATTAAAGTGATAGAATCAGAATGAAAGAAGCAATGGTTTAGTTTGGTCTTTGCCTAAAACACTAAATGAATGCATAACTTCGAATCCTGTAAAACTATGATTCTATTAAGAAAATTGAATGGTGCATTCCTGTAAATAAGTCAATGGGTCAAACCCTTTGTGTTATGGAATGTTATGTTCAAGTTCGCCTTGACCTTAATAGGAAGATTGGGGAGCATGGTGTCTTGGCTAAGAACGTAATTCTTAAAGGGAGTTCGTGTAATGGCCTATATAGGCTGAACTTATTTATAGGTCATTAATTATTCGTTATTTAGTTATATATTATTAGGTACTAGGGACTTTTAACGATTAGTATAGAATAGATAGAATTTGTTTTAGTATGCAATATATACATAGGTATGATGAGCTTTATATCCCTTACATGAGAAATGATTGATTCCCCATCAAACCCCTTTTCACCCTCTTACAGAATGATTTCCGGGAATAAACTATGTCCTTCCCATGGTGTAAAACTATCTTCATACTAAGTTTCATCTAAATTGATTCAGAGGATTTTTAGTTTATCCATAACAAACAAACAAATGAACAAACAAACATACAAAAAAATCATTTTATAATATAAGTATAAATAATAATAATAGAATTAATTAAACATTGATAATACATAGACTGCGAATGAAACTGTCATCATAGCTACTTATGTTTTCTGATTTTCATATAATTTAGCATTCTTAAAGCTTAGGTACATTAAAATGTTGGCTATAAATTACACGCAAAATGTTAACTACATTCCGTTAATAAAGCAAGAAAAATGTGCCAAGATTTTACTAGTCAAACTCCTTTATTTTAATTAACATTCAAGTTTTAAAATTAACATATGTGAGAAGAATAATGTACGAACAAGCTATAATTTTTAACAATTCCATCTTGTTCCCATAAAAGTCAACAAGTTAAATATACGGCCGCAATTAATTTTGACTGAATTCCAGGGTATTTCAAAAATTACATGTAATATTTTTAAGAATAATTATTATTGGTCGAAGATATGATTGTTGTAAAAATATAGGGTGATATTGCAATAACATATTTCTTAAGTTTTAATTTACCACCTTACAAATAATTTTAACACCTTTTTTGTAATAAATTAAAATTGTATATTTTTTTCTTCTTAAATGAATTTGAAATATAATTTTTTAAATAATAAACATTTAGTAGTATATTATAAATTACAGTACACATAAAAATGTTGATAATTGCTTAACTAGTTGCCGCTAATGAAGCATGTACTCATTTTCATAAATAAATAAAAGGGTCTAATAAAAAATATATAATATTTACAAGAACATAAACTTACCAAATTATGTATGCAACCTCCTTTGCCGGCTGAATATTTTTCAATCGCGTATTTCCAGTCGAAAAAAGTGAAACGTCAAAAAGGGCGGGAAATCACTACGCCCATGAAGCGCGCGCAGAGTTCGCGCCTCAACTGACAGATATGCGCGCAACTCAGCAGCTGATTATAATGTATCATATACAATGAAACCTAATTTTAACTCTATATTTATTAAAATAAAGTTTATTTTTCATTGTGTATCCAGTGAAAACGTTTGTTAAAGCATTTTGAAGTTTACGCCATTAAATTAAAGGTGAATCATTTTGTTTATTCGACCACAATAGTGATAGGGCATTCAGGAATTACCCTGAGAGCAATTTGTATGTACTTTGAATTGATTTTATTTGTTTTTATTTACATTGTTATCTAATCTGGTTATTAATACTCGTATATTTTGAAGCATATAGTGAATTATAAAACTATTTCAAAGGATAATGATTTTACTACATATTATAATAAATAGCATTACCCGCGGCTCCGTCCGCGTTCTGATGACCAAAAACCAAATTCTTAGGTTTTACTTTGCAGTTTTTGTATTTTTTCTCAGAAATGAGATATTTTCCCGTGGTAAAAAGTATCCTAATATGTTGACCCGGATAACCAGCTATCACCATCCCAAATTTCATCAAAAGCCCTCCAATGGTTTTTCTGTGATGCAGTAACAGACAGACAGACAGACAAATATTCTAAAAACTATAGATTCGGCCTCTGTATCGATAATAATGTTTATTTCAATAAGATTTTCCAAAAAATCATTAATGTACAGATTCGGCTTAGTTACAATTTTAATTTATGTATAGATATCCGATTTTAAGTAAATGTTTTAATTGTTTTACGACAAATATGGGTATGGGAGAGAAATAAATAAAAAAATAATATAATTCTATCCTTTCTTAACAGAAAAATCACAGTTAAAATTCTATATTCATTATAATTGTACACTTACCAACTTTTAACTGCCTCGGTGGTGTAGTGGCTAGCATGTACGGCTGCACACCCGGAGGTTCTGCGTTCGAGTCCTGGGTCGGGCCAAGTTCAGTTATTGAGTCTTTCTGTAAAGTAAGCCTCAGTAACAGCCCGGAGTTGGGAAGTTGGCGGTGTTTCACCCCCGTACCTCGGAGAGCACGTAAAGCCGTCGGTCCTGCGCCTTAACTCTCACTGGTCGTGTCGAGCAGTCGTCCCACCAGAGTTTCAGAGTGATAGGAATAGAGAGTGCACGTTGTGTCTGCGCGTACACTTGTGCACTATAATATCTCCTGCGCAGTTGGCTAGTCTCGATGAGATTGGCCGCCGTGGTCGGTATCGGTCAGGAGACCATCACACTTACCAATTAACATTAAGACGATATGTCGATAGATATTCTGAAGGATCCTCTAAAGATTGAGAACTTTCTTAGTTGTAGCCTTTCTGTATTGTAGGATGACATTCATAAAACTCCGATATATTCCTTGCATATATTCTTCGTCTGACCGTATGGAAGCTACCACCGGCTCGCAAAGCAGTTTTGCTAAAAGCCGGCGAGAAACTTAACAGTTACTCTTTTCAATAATGAGGTTTTTTTTAATTTATAATTATTACAATCAATTATCATGACTCGCCACTACAAAGTGGTACCGAAATTTCTCATCTCAGTTAAAAAGCGCGGGAAAACTAATGAATATCCGCGTCCTTTTTTTTTTAATAACATTCCTATCAGCTACGGTCTCATTACTAAATGATTTACATATAAATCATTAGAAATTAATCAAAAAAATATTTTTTAAATTAAAACGTTCACATATAAAAATTAAAATTGCAACCTTACACTATGGTAAAATGAATTTTACTTTTTCTACGGTATTTTCCTATAAATATTGTTGAATAAATTCAACTCTAACTTCGTACTATTTTCTGTCTACTTAAGGGTAGACAGAAAATAGTACGAGTATGTAAAAAAATTGAATGAGTTAACTAATTCCAGAGATTTCTCTACATACAACATTAAAAATTAAAGAGTGCTTGTATCAATGAGTACACGCGCAAGAAGTGAAACTTCTGTAAGTTATCGGTACTTTTTATAAAATTCAATTTATGTTTTAAATAGTTATGATAGAAGAGATACAAAAAAAATACTTTTTATCGATTTAAAAAGGAAAACGTATACACTATTTTATTATTCAAAGATGGTGTTAAGATAAAATTTAATTTTAAATCAAATGTTGCAATGATTCAAAAAATATATAATCCTATAAAACAAATAATAATACAAGGATGCAAATTTTATAGTGAACAGAAATATATTTATAAAATAAATGGAAGTTTTTTTTATTAATATCTATTTTTATTTAATGTATTTTTTGAAATATTCATATAATAGATTAAATAATTTTTAATTAACTATTTATTCACTTACTAACAACTGTTTCCGTTACAAAAGTCATAACACCAATTCTTTTTTTTCCCTCTCATTTCGCGCCTAAAGAAGTTTCACTTCAATAAATAAAAAAGGCTTTCAAACAAGTAAAATAAATAAAATATTTAAAAAGACTTTCGAAAATCATGGTTCATAACGGAAATATAGTGAAATCTCCATCACATTATGCCACCATCCACTTAACGACCTGGATTAACGATGCTTAACCAACACTAACCCACAAAACCACTAATTTTGTTTTTCATTGCTACCTCAATAATACGCATGATAGCCGATAAAAATGTAACAGATGCCCCAACTTATTAAAGAAATAGGTCAAGGCGGCAATTGCTCTTCTTAGACATAACAAGATTATCCTATTGGTAGTTCTGACTATGACATGTACCTATGACATGCTTTTATTAATGGTTTTTTTTATCCTTCTTTCAAAAAGGAGGAGGTTCTCAATTCATCGGATTTTTTCTTATGTATGTTCACCGATTACTCGAAGACCCCTACCCCCTACCCCGAAGGAATTTTTTTTTGTTTCGAAGGTATACTTCCCAGGTGGTCCCATTTAAATTTTATCGAAATCGCTCGAGCGGTTTTAAAAAAAATCAACAATATATTTTTTTAAATAAACAGCTTAATCGTATATGTTATTAAAAAACTTTCTTCTTACAAATAACCTGCTTATTACGTCTACACTAAAAAAGAAAAAAACTTTAAAAAACCCGACTTCCAGGCACTAAAATATAAAAAATAACTAAACGGGGCTTTTTATTTAGAATAGATACGTAATCAGAGACTTTCGAAGTCGGTGCCAGCCGCTATAACAACAAATACTAAAAAACAGAATAAAATAAATATTTAAAGGGGCTCCCATACAACAAACGTGATTTTTTTACTCCTTTTTGCTCGATATTGATAAATGCAACAGGTAGATAAAACATGTGTATAATTATTATTTTTTGTATAGGTATAAATTAATCAGTTGAGTTGTATTTTTTAGTTATTTAAATGAAAGTTTTAGTAAATTTTCAATAAAATCCTCCTCTATAATCTTTGGTATATACATACTGACATGCTCACTCTGCCACTCTGATCTAGTTACCTAAATTTTAAACAAAACAATCTTTGTATTAGAATCATTAATCAAATATTAAACCGTATCAGCACTATGGAATGAAGTACTTATGATGTCGCGATAGCATTGAGTATTCCGAGTGTTCTTAGTACCATAATTCAAAACAAACTTCAAGTGCATTTCATCGCAAAATTAATCAAACAATATGAAGTTACAATAAACAATGTTATGCGGTTTGTTTTATCGATCTTAGACAATAAATACTGTAGAGCATATGTTGAAATTGGTTTATTTATAAACACCATGCTTGGTATTTCCCATCGGATTTATAAACAGAAGTTTTAACATTTGCTATATTTCTAATTTCAAAAATTAAAATTATTGCTGTAAAAGTATCGAAACGTCGGAAACCAAAAATCAAAACAAATTCACGAAAAAGTCCGAAAAAATTGTTTTATTCTAAATCTCATTAAACGAATGAGATAAATTTTTCATAATATTCTTTTCGTTGTATTAGGAAAAAGAATGAACTGCCTCGTTAGTCATATAACTAGCAAGTGTGGCTGCAGATAGTGAGGTCCTGGGTTCGAGTCGGAGGAAGGGTCAAAGTTACTGTTACAAGGTTGGAGAATCGGCGGTATATAGGTATGCTATTTCACATATTTTTTCTATATATTATGTTGAGAAAGTTGGTATATACCGGATTCAATTTTTCATGGTCTAGAATGATATCTATGAATATTAAATTTATTTATTTATTACATAGGTCGCTAACAGAGCATACATCCTTACAATTGTACATGGTAATAAACAAAAGAAAATCTAGTCTTAATGATGCCCTAATTATAAGCAACACTGCATTCTAAAAGTAACAATTAATATCTAAATAGTAACAATTAATATTATTATTCATAAATATTATTATTCAGATTTCATCTTTGCTTACAAAAATTTACTAAAATACTGACATTATCACTCCATTTCCGGAGCCAAAATTTACATCGAACAAAAGGAACCCTTTATTCGGTTAGATTCGTATGTGCTTTCACCACTATCTCGGTAATAAATCTTGAATAAACATATTATCTCTTTATCAATTTTCACAGAATAAAACTAAGTGTAAAAATGATACGCGGTTTACTTAAAATGGCCAATGAAACAGATTGATTCCTGATTGTTGATATTTGACCTGACCCTGAAGAAAACTCTTTACTCACCAAGCTCAAAAGTACTACAACACGAACAAAACGTATAAATGTAGTTGGTAAGACTATCGAATAAGCGAATAAACTTAATACTTTAATGTTTTATTCCATTAATATATATTTTTTAATATAATAGCGACAATTTATAAGAGAATTGATAACTTTAATTACACTTCTAACATATTTTGTTCTGTGTCTCCATGTTGGTCAAACTCCCAAAAATTCAAAGTTAACAGACCATATCACTAACGAATACGTATGTAATTTAATCGTAGCTATTATGTATTATAAACGATGCTCCTGACCTACTTAAAATTCTTATATAGTGTAGAGCTCTTAATGTAGAGATTTCATAAATTTTAGAATTCACTTTAATTTGTAAGAATGATAAGATAAGATACAGTATTGAAAAGTTAGAAAATAACATCATTTTTCCTTTTTTTTTTTTAAATCCTTATAAGCCAAGTTTGCATAAAAGAATGATTATTTACAAATTTTATTAAAAAATTAAAATTATTTTAGTCTGTATTTAATGTTTTTATTAAAAAAAATTATTGACATTCCCTGAGATCTTTTTTAATTATTAACTTATTTATTTATATAGATAATTAAAAAAATCATAACTAAGTAACTACTTTTCATTAAAACAAAGCTAATATTATAAATTATAAGTACTTTAAGTTACACAAACTAGTGTTTTAATAGTATATTATTTAAAATAAATAAATACCTCTCTTTTTTATTATTCTATGCTTTACGTGATGACTTCATAATATTTTCTTTGTTTATGATATTACCGCTATTAATAACAATAAACTATTTTGTTTTGAATAATAATAACAAATGATAGAATAAATTACACGAACACCTCTGTCATATTGACACAGACTGCACAAAATAGATATAGAATTTAGATATTATGATAAACATATACTAATATTATAAAGAGGTAGTTTGTAAGTTTGTAACGTTGTAGGGGGTAATCTCTGGATCTACAGAACTGATTTAGATGAAATTTGGTAAGAAGATAGTTTGAGACCCTGGGAAGGACATAGGATACTTTTTATCCCAGTAATCATCCCTTAAGGGGGTGATAATGGGGATGACAGTTTGTATTGGGAAGCAAGCTAGGAAAGATACCTTTTTTTAACGTTGGAAATGCATTTACGCACGAGGTGTGGGACTCACCGGCGTAATAAAGCCAGTACTACCCACTAAAACCCAACAAAACCTTCCCCCGTCTTAATGGGGCGTCGCAGGATCGCTTACGCATTCAACTACGACGCCCCGACGGCAGGTCCGCCGAAGAAGACCACGACAACCATGGAGTTGCTCCAAGGTCCACTCTGCTATCAGAGAAGTACCAGGAGCAACCCGCATGGTACACCGCCCACCGAAGTGGGCCACCTCCCTGTGCGTTTCTTGGCTTCGCGCCCGGTTGGATTGCCGGGCACTACTGAGCCCCTCCCCCCCCCCCCCCACACCACGACAAGGTGAACACACGTTGGGGGGTAGGAAAGAACCCTAGCGAAGCAGAGGTGAGTCGCTAGTTATGTATATAATTCTTGATCTTGTTTAGTATAGTATATAGTATAAAGTATTGCTAGGATTGAGCTTATACACTTAATAATTTTAGTAACAAAAATCTTAAATGAGGCATATTGGGTATATTACAATCATATACATATTTATAGAATACTAGCAGAACCCGCGGCTTCGCTCGCGCTAAAACTACAAAAAAACTTTAGAAAGGTAGGTTTCACAGAAACGTTCATCTTCTATTTTACCCCCTTATGGGATGAATTTCGAAAAATGCTAAAAATCGTATTTATTTAAATGTATTGAAGAGTATTAATTCCATGTTTCAAGTAATTCTGATCATAAATATTTTTTGGGTTGTATAATAACGTGTTTTTCCGTGGGAATGCGATAATTTCTCACGGTAAAAAGTAGCCTATGTTAATCTCCTGCTCTCCAACTATCTCCATACAAAAAATTATGCCAATCCGTTACTCCGTTTCGACGTGAAAGAAGGAAAACCAACAAACAATTAATCTATACATGTAATAAAATTGTAACTAAGCCGAATCTGTACATTAAATATTTTTTGGAAAATATTATTGAAATAAACATTATAACCGATACAGAGGCCAAATCTATAGTTTTTAGAATTTTTATCTGTCTGCCTGTCTGTCTTTTACCGCATCACAGAAAAACCACTGCAGGGATTTTGTTGAAATTTGGTATGGTGATAGCTGGTAATCCCGGTCAACATACAGATCAACATACTTTTTACCACGGGAAAATATCTCATTTCTGAGAAAAAATACAGAAACTGCATAACAAGAGTATCTAATATGTAAAACCTAAGAATTTGGTTTTTGAGCATCTCAACGCGGGCGGAGCCGCGGGCATCGCTAGTTCCATATATTTATGTGATCGTCTCTTACCAATGACTATCAACGGCTACATAATGCATATAATAATTACTAATACTTTTACTAGTAGGTACTTAGCTATGGTCATGGGAGAGACTAAAGTGTTAGACGTATCAAGGGAATTACATAGTTGTTACAGACAGCCTACCCACAAAATAACAAAACGAATTCAAAATGGCACCAAACGGCCTCACAATGTTTTTTTAATTTTTATTCTAAACATTTTTATAATTTTAATTAGTTTTTAATTGAATATGGAATATTAGTTATTTAATTTTAGCTGTTATATCTCTGTGGCTATAATAATTCAACTATATGTAGACAAAAGATAAGTTATAAATAGTTTGCTTTCTATTATATCGTATTGAATGCAAAGTAAAGAGAGAGTTACAATTCTGGGACGCAATTTCCTGTGTTCCATAATTTATATTTATTTGTCTGTCCATTTTCTTACGTGCAAGTCGATTAACCTAATTTTACTTAACTGTTCGATTTTGCTCATTATCATGGACCACGTTCATATATTTTTTACCACCATGCCACTGATGCTTAACTCAAATTATCTACCTTTTATAACAGCAGCTTACCCTCCTTTCACTCAGATGCATCCCTAGGTAAATTGTTATATAGAGGAGAAACAGACAGACAGACAAGAATTCTAAAAACTATAGATTTGACCTCTATTTTTCAATAAGATTTTCCAAAAAATAATTGAAAAATTGTGAATTTGTGACGTTGTAATCTCTGGATCTACCGAACCGATTTAGATAAAATTTGGTAAGGATATAGATAGATAGTTTGAGACCCTGGAAATGACATAGGATACTTTTCAACCGACTTCAAAAAGGAGGAGGTTCTCAATTCGACTGTATGTGTTTTTTTTTTTATGTTTGTTACCTCAGAACTCCGTCATTTATTAACCGATTTGGACATTTTTTGTTTTATTTGAAAGGGTATACTTCCAGATTGGTCCCATTTAAATTTCAAAAAAAAAATACCACCCCTAAGGGTGGAAAAACAACTAATGATGAATTTAACCTACTTCTAATTGTCATATTGACTTGAAACTTTGCAAGTATTTCTATTTCCGTTGATAGTACAGTGGTTCGGTGTTGTTGACCTGATCTGATGGCAAGGCCAGAAGGTGGATAGGTGGAAGTCTTTAACGGCTAATAGTAGATACTTTGAGTTTGGGCTTATTTTGTTTGATTTGACAAGCCTAACACGTTAGAATCCTTACTTAGCTACTACTGTCTACACTAAAAAGGGAAAAATAAAAACTTTTTAACAAAAAAATAAAAACCGACTTCAAACAAAAGCACTAAAAATTAAAAAATAACTGATTGGTAGTTTTCATTTACTATACATACCTAATCAAATATTTTCGAAGTCGGTGTGCTTTGGCTAAGTAATTAAAGCCTACCTATTAAATACATACCTAATCAAATATTTTCGAAATCGGTGCCAGCCCATACAAAGCAAAGCATCTAATGATTACAAAAGTCACGTAAGAATATATCCGAGCGAAGTGCGGTTAAGTCACTGGTCTATACGTATAATAAAATTGTAACTAAGCCGAATCTGTATATTAAATATTTTTTTAAAAATATTATTGAAATAAACATTATTACCGATACAGAGGCCGAATCTATTATTTTTAGAATTTTTATCTGTCTGTCTGTCTGTCTGTTATCGCATCACAGAAAAACTACTGGAGGGATTTTGATGAAATTTGGTATGGTGATAGCTGGTTATCCGGGACAACAACATAGTATACTTTTTACCGCGGGGAAATGTCTCATTTTTGAGAAAAAATACAAAAACTGCATTGTAAGAGTATACTAATATGTAAAACCTAAGAATTTGGTTTTGAGTCATCTGAACGTGGGCGGAACCGCGGGCAATGCTAGTATTGAATAAAATCTTGTCACCATAAAGTTGATTTTTCTTAGTATTCTCAAAATCTCAAAGCAAAATCAAAGCAAGAATTGAGATAGACACGTCTGAAGCCCTCCCAAATTTTTGTGATACATTTAGATATGACTTGTATAGAATATATATAATTCAAATTCGGCACAGTTACGGTCAATGCGCGACAACAATACTTTGTGCACATTCACGTGGGGTTACTTCAGTGATAAGTCGTTATGAACTACGAACTTACATATTTTACAAGTATATCATGTCATTATATCGTATTTGGGATAGCTGTAATATGTATTGATAAACAAAACTATTTTACTAATATTATAAATGCGAAAGTTTGTAAGGATGTATGTCTGGATGTATGCATGTTTGTTACTCATCCACGCAAAAACTACTGAATGGATTTTAATGAAACAATACAATAATACAACTCAAATATGCTACTTTTTATCCCGGAAAAATCTACAGTACCCGTGGGATAGATTAGTTTTTCTAAAGGCGAACCCAAGCAAAGCGAAGGTGAGCTGCTAGTCGATAATATATTTACGAGTATATATAAAGACATATTTATTGAACAGTAACTAGACAGAATTAAATAAACGATAAAGCAAACGTTGAACAAGAGGGTCAATGAGTCCTTATCGTGAGGTCAGCATTGCATTTCGAAGTACATCATGTAATTAGTATGTTCATTAATTTTCAATATTGTTTGTTTACATTAAATGATATGACCTATGACATATACCTACATATATGTACATTTAGACTAAAATGATATATCACTAGCGACTCACCCTCGCTTCGCTCGGGTTCGTCCCTAGGTACGTTTTAACGGTTAATATGAAATACAAATCTTTAAATTTCTCGGCTTTTCTGTACTACAATATGCATTTATTATACACATAAACCTCCCTCTTGAATCACTCTACCTATTATAAAACCATTGAGATCCGTTGCGTAGTATTAAATATCTAAGCATACATAAGGACAGACAGAAAGCGGGAAGCGACTTTGTTTTATAATGACGTTGAATTACTACAAAGCAAGGTAAAATCACTCTAAAAATAATTATTATTTTTGTATATACCATATTATGTTAATTTATTTAAAAAATTAAGCAAATCGGGAAGTTTTTATTTCTATTTCAAGTAAAATGCACTAAAACATATTTCGACATACATATGAATTACAAAATTAAACTAAACTAAAATATAAAAATATATTTTATTATTTTATATAATTGACGACACGTTTGGCTCAGTTTGTAGTGCTACTACCTACTTGCTGTACTAGCGGTCGCCAGTTCGAGTCCCGCTGAGGGCATTCAATTGTGTGATGTTTATAATATGTATGTATTTAAAGTTATATATGAGTAGTGTATCAACTATCTGGTATCCATAACACAGGCCTCGTAGCTTACCATGGAACTAGATGGTGCTGTGTGTTAATGTCCCAACATATTTATTTATTTCTATAAGAAAACCAATGGGCATAACGTTTCAGCATAATTCTACATGCTTATTTATGTAATTAATATTTTAATGGAGTTTAACAATCTTATATACATAATTAAAAATGAATGTTCGTATGTTTGCCCTTTATATAAATTGTTGATATGTGGTAAATTCTCATCCGATTGTGATAAAATTCTGGTGGGTCACCCTTTATACGCCTGCGAAGGTTCCTCGTATAAAAAAAGATATTTTTTTGTACATATTTGTCTTTGGTATATTCTTAAACAATTTAAGCTTAGAGACCCGCCTGAGCGAAGCGAGTGTAAGTAGCTAGTCCATACCTAATATTATAAAGAGGTAAAGTTTGTGAGTTTGTGACGTTGTAGGGGGTAATTTCTGGATCTACTGAACGGATATAGATAAAATTTGGTAGGAAAATAGTTTGAGACCCTGGGAAGGGCATAGGATACGTACATTGTATGAAAACGGGCTTACATTTAGTAAACTAAATAAATAATTATGCAGCTCTAAATACAATAGCTACTATGAAATATAACAAAATTTAACACTATTTTTCGCTACAATATTCTATTACCATTCAACCTAATCTAAGCCTATAGTTGTAAGAAAATATCGTGTTTATAAGCAAAATGCATCTAACGTCTAATATCCACGGTACAACATCACACACATTAACTTTTAATGGGATACTAAATGTAAAATTTAATGGCTATAATGACCGCCTTGTAAACTTGTTAAGCTATTACCAACGTAATTACTTAATAACGCGTGGTCAAAAATTAACCTTACGTTAGTAGGTAATTTTTAATTGTACAATATGAGAAACCTAATTATACAAGCAAAAAATATTTTCTCTACAATGTCGATCGTCGAGTAAGAAAATATATCTGTGCATATATCGTGTATGTATAGCTGTGTCGTGGGTTTTATTACCGCTTTAGGTAAATATTTGCATTATTTAATGTAATTACATTGCATCCATAGACTTTAGTGGATTTGCCCTACGGTAATGGAAAATATCGTGAGGAAGTGTGCATGTCTGAGAGAACAAAGCAAGTTTTCGAAAGAAGTGTGCAATCCGCTAACCCGCAATTGGCCAGCGTGGTGGACTATAGCCCTAATTGCCCTCGCACTGATGGGAGGTATCATTGGAGGTGTTCCACATTACTTTATAAAGGCCTAAATGTAAGTGTATTTATCAGTTAATTGAATTATCTCTTTTACAAGTCATAACAATCAACGCAACATGATTATTTATGTAGAAACAGATTACGGGCTGGAAAGTGCAACAGGTTAAATTTTGTCGTCTATAAATATGTATATGATTGTAATATGCGAAATATGCCTTATTTATTTTATTAATTTATCATTCCTTTTACAAACAGAAAGAGAGAGTTGTGACATACGGGATAAAATCTTTAGCTATTTTTGTTCTATTACGCCAAAGAAGTATAACTTCTTACGTGCGTACATAAATACACAAACACTTTTTTTATTTATAATTGCTTCTAAGCTATGTAAATAGAATATTGAAAAAAGTTACAAACAACAAACAGACAAACTTAAATTGTTTATTAGAAAATGTTTCCAACAACTCACATACCTTTACTGATAATAGCGTGTAGATATTATAAGGGAGGACTAAGGATTTTTCGGGGATATACTCGTGGCGGTGTTTGATTAGTCGAATCGAATTGATCACAAATTGAAAAGTTTGTTGAAAGGAATGTGAATAATTGTAGTTGGAATCAAGATAGATTGCTTTTACTTATATTTTTATACATATTTTAATTAATGGGATTGTACCAACTATGAAATATAGTCAGGCATCGCTAGTGTGACTCGAAGATTTCTCGTGAAACATTAAATTTATGTGATGCTACAGGTATTTTTTTATTTTATTGATTGCAAAAGTATATTTTGGTTTTGTTTAGTATCGAAAATTTACAACTCTCAAAAACATGAAGGGCCATTCCAATTTTTTTTTGTTTTGTCATTTTCACTGCTCAATTGTCTTGAAATATAATTCCAGCAATATAGATCCAATAGAATATAAGTAAAATGGCTGCGACATATGGGCAAACGGATGACAAAATTAACTGAACTTCCAAAACAAAAAAGGCTCTACTTTATTGGAATAAAAAAGAAACTAATTACACTCTAACTTTTTTATCTATATGCATATTTTTTAACTATAAGTATATACTAAATTTAAAAAAAACAATTGACATGTTTCTATTTAAGTATGTTAGTACCACTCACTTTAAGAAACTACATAATTACATTCTAACTTTTTGAAGTGAAACCTATTTAGAATCGTTGTGATTTGAAACTCGATGAAACGGAAATGCGACACTAAAAAGAGACAAACACATAAATATATAAGATTAAGCCTGCGAGAGAATGAGATAGAATACATTGCCATGTTGCTATGGTAACTGTTGTTATGATATATATGACGACACGTTTGGCTCAGTTTGTAGTGACCCTACTTGCTGTGCCAACTGTTGCGGGTTCGAGTCCCGCTGGGGGCATTCATTTGCGTGATGAGCACGAATGTTTGTACTCCAGTCATGGGTGTTTATATTTATAATATGTATGTATTAAAAGTTATATATGTGTAGAGTATCAACTATCTGGTATCCATAACACAAGCCTCGTAGCTTACCATGGAACTAGATGGTGCTGTGTGTTAATGTCCCAACATAATAATATTCCGTATCAATATGTTATTTCCCTTCTGAAAAATGTTATTGTCTGACAAATATATGATATTAAGTGTGTGAATTGCACACACACGCACTTTTTTTATCTTGAAGCAAAACCGTAAACAACAAAAGCTTGTTACAATTATTAAATAATTTCAGATATTTGTACAATTTGAATATTTAAATAAAATAGCTAAACACTATGTACATTATTAGATAATTTGTATTCCACCTTTGCTACATTGCTATTGGATGCCAGAATTTATAATGAAAATATTATCATACAAGCGACTGTAGTAGAAACAAAACATCATACGTGATATTATTTGAGTCAATTTCATTATAATGTAAATATATAAATAGGCAAAGACAAAACGGTTCAGTGCCTTTTTGTCCTGTTTTATCATCACTTTTTTTTAAAATAGTCTCAATCAATATAAAAAATCGAAACAAATTTTTCACATAGATAGATAAATTCTATTACTATATGTTTTTTTCTAATTTTGCCACTGAGCAAACTAAGTACTACTTAGTAAGAATTATAATTCTTCAAAATGAATTTATGGTATCGAGTTGTTATTTTATGTTACTACGTCTTTTGGCTTCCGTCTTTCTTTTAAACCATACTATTGCCTAGATATGTAAATAACAAATCTGAAAATTCATAATATTAAATTCATTATTTTGTTCAACTACTTATTGGATAGAAAAACTGTTTTTGCATTATTAGTTTTCGTGGACGAAGGCTATTTAATTCATGGAACTGATAAAAATTCTCATCGGCCATATAAACAGAAGCCTACAATAACCTATCATCCATTTTTTTTTTCTTTTTTTGATAACGCTTGGGAATCCATTAAGGAGACCCTGCCGTCTGTCAACAGGCAGGGTACTGTGAGACTCTTACTAAAATCCACAGCGAAACCCTTCGCCGCAGTGCAATAGGGCATTGCAGCATCACTTGCGCACACACTACAACACCCCTGCGGATGGCTTGAACCACGCGGGCCAACCTCGCTAAATCAGGATGCCCTCGATCCAAACTATCATTTTTTTATATATCAAACTTAAAAATTACAGATTTTCATCTGCTATTTATCTCGTTTAGATGATAAATATTTAAAAATTCTATCTTAGTGCTCACTGTCGATTTTTGTACAAGAAACGGTATTGTAATAAATTAATGCTTATAGCTAGGCCCAGCAGTTAATATATTAATATATGACATATATATATATATATATATATATATATATATATATATATATATATATATATATATATATATATATATATATATATATGACATCTATCAGTCAGCGTAGGTAAGAGTTTTATTAAGTAGATACCTATTATAATATGTTCTTATATATTAGTATTATATAGTTACCTTAATATTAGTATTAGGTATATAGTTTTAAAAAAGTATCACCCGCTCAATCATAGAGTATGCCTATGGGAAGAAGCGGGCCATTCCCAACACAAGTCACCGACAAGACTCGAACATAAAGTTAGAGAGATGATTAAGAAATAAAACTATTTTTATTTATTATGTATATACTTAAATGAATGACTTAAAAACTTAAGAAAGAAAGCTATAACTACTAAAAATTTCAAGTTAACTGAGTTCCAATTTATTTTATGAATTAAATATGCTCGTACTCAAATGTTAAATACAGTTTTTGACTTGTAAAATAATATTACCTTATATACTGTATAATAATGATATATAAGACATATACATAAATAATACAAAACATACCAGAAGTACTTCCGTTTAGAAGATCCCGACTTGCCATCAATCTTACTCGGCTTAGGACCACCAATGGAGTCTAAATGACTCGATAACTGTTTACGATAGTACCGTTACCGTTATAAAAATATAAGCATCTACGAGTATCAGTCTATATGCATATTTATTTAACTATAAGTACTAAATTAAAAAAAGAAACAATTGACATGTTTGTATTTGAGTATGTTAGTACCACTTCACTTATATGTACTATTCAAATCTCAGAAATTGATTGGAAGGAAAGTAGAACTCGAACTATAAAACGAATTATAAAATCCTCCGAACTGGGGATTGTATGATTTATTTTGAAAAACTACATGAATTTCTTAAATAAAAATTGTTTAATAATTAGCTTTTTACAAAATAAGTACGTACATACTTGGAAATTATCTAGACTTAGATTAACTAAAAATAAAATGCATGTAGAAGTATATCTATTTAATACCCATTAAAACAATATAAATTATTAAAAAGTAAAAACTTTAATCGATGCACTTAAAACTGAGCTTTAAAACGAAAGCTCGTCCTGACTCGGCCACTTACAAGTTAGAGCACGCTACATAGAAAACAAAAAAGGATTTATGGGATATAAAGGTCAACGTACCAGGATTGGAACATAAAACACGTGAGAACATTCTAGAGTACTTTTCTTTTTGTGATAACCTTATCAAAATGAGATTTCCAAACAAATATCCTTCGTAGCTTATGGTTTGTAAAAGTTTAGTTTTATTTTGTACATTAGAATCACCCAACATGATATTTAAAATTTGTAATAACAATGGACAATGGTATGGTGAGTCTCCCGTGGTGATTGCTGTAAAGCATTCGAAACGTACATCCAGCAACTCCACCGTAGGTACCTATTAATTTAGATTTTTTCGTAATTTATAACAACTGAATATGCTTTTTTCGTATAAAGCTGTATATTTGAAACAAAATTACCTGTAAAATAGTATTCTTACTTCAAAATCTTTGAAATTAATCATTTCACCCTTTAGGATAGAATTTTTTCTTGATGATATAAGACAACCCTCGGGAGTTTTAACCCACCTTTTCATTAAAAAAATTACATTATAATGTAAATGAAGTCGGTCAAAGAGTAGTTTCAAGACAACTTTTAATAGACAGACAAAGAAATATATTATTATGTATGTATATCCATTTATTTTCCAAAAACATGAGATATTTACTTATCTACTACGCACAATCCAAGCAAAGCCACGGACTTAAGCTATCGTAAAACATTATTTTTAATAGTTCATGAGAGAACTGAAAACTACTTCTTCTTACACTGTACATCAAAAGAATGACTTTCGAAATTCTTTCTGGTCTTTTTGGTTATTTATCGAAATAAAACGTGCGTTCTTAACAAATTGCTGTAGCCCATTAAATTGTTACTTTGATTAATATCCCATGACAGAGCTGATAGTTGGGATATCGTTAGCTATGGCGTTCAGCGTTGGTTTAAAAAGCTTGTACTGACTTATTTAATACTAGCAGAACCTGCGGCTTCGCTCGCGTTAAAACTACAAAAATATCTCTAAAAAGGTAGTTTCATACAAACTTTCATGCTCCATTTTACCCCTTTTTAGGATGAATTTCGAAAAATGCGTAAACACGTATATATTTAATTTTATTGAAAACCATTAATATCAAGTTTCAAGTAATTCTGATTATAAATATTTTTTTGGATTGTATTATAACGTGTTTTCCCGTGGGAATCAGGTAATCTCCCGCAGTAAAAAGTAGCCTATACCACTCTCCAGCCCTCCAACTATCTTCCACACAAAAAATCACGTCAATCCGTCATTCCGTTTTGACGTGAAAGAAGGACAAACAAACAAATAAACAAAGAAACAAACAAACACACTTTCACATTTCTAATATTGAGTATGGATTACAGTTAGATTAAATGATTATTATTTTTAAATCATTCTTAGTTATTTATCTACACAATATCATCATCAATATCTACAAAATTGAAGTGTACGTTTGTAATCTCAAAATAACAACTTTTTACTAAATAGTAAACACATATGAAAATATATACGGCAGGTTTATAAATTTTTGTGCCTATATGTTTGTCGGTATGTTTATTATGACTAATCTCCGAAACGACTAGACCGATTTCGACGGGACTTACACTGTCAAATAGCTGATGTTATAAGGGGTACCTTAGGCTACTTTTATTTTAGAAAAAAAAAACAGGGTTCTCAACAAAAAAAATAAAACCTATGAAATTGTGAACAAAATCGTACCTAGGGAAGCACCCGAACGAAGCGAGGATAAGTTGGTAGTACTAAAAATAAACAATTCATTTTTTAGAAGTAGTTCGATTATTTTACTTTTATAAGGTAATCAATATGGACACTATATTTTTTTTTTAAATATTTTTTTTCTGAAATATAAATTAACATACGCAACATGTACCAGATACATGAGACACACGATCACTTTTTTATAACAAGTGATTTCAATCTAATATCAGGTGAACTAAAAGTAACAAATGTTACGTGCAATAGAAAAAATTTTTTTTTCTTTGTATCACTATTTAGGGCAAGACTATGTATTTATGATCAGAATTACTTGAAACTTGGTTTTATTTTTTATTAATGCCATTCAATACAATTTAATAAATACGTATTTAAGCATTTTTCGAAATTCATTCCATAACGGGGTAAAATAGGGAATGAAAGTTTGTATGAAACCGATTTTTCGAAAAATATTCGAGTTTTTTTTTGTAGTTCTAGCGCGAACGAAGCCGCGGGTTCTGCTAGTTATGTATAAACTATCTCCCATATATTATATACGAGGGAGCGTTTTTATGTTCGCGGAATGAAGGGTAAGGGGTTGAAATACAAAAACCAAATTATTTTTCCTTTTCAATATATTCACCTGCAAGACGGACACATTTTTCAGATCTTTCAATTAGTTTATTTATACCCTCATAAAAAAATGTTTTGTCTTTGTCCTCAAAATACGCTGAAACTGCCTCCTTAACTTCATCATCGGTGGTAAATTTTTTACCCCGCAGCTCTTTTTTCATTTTTGGAAAGAGGTAATAATCACTCGGGGCCAGGTCTGGGCTGTAGGGTGGGTGGTTCAAAATATCGAAGCCCACTTTAAGCAGGGCAGCCAACGCAACGCGGCTCTTGTGGACGGGCGCATTGTCGTGCAAAAGCAGCACACCTTTCGTCAATTTTCTCCGTCTTTTCTGTTTAATGGCTTCTTTTAGTCGCTCTAATTTGAAGCGTAGTATTCTCCGGTTATAGAAACACCTTTATCTTTATAATCGATCAATAATATTCCTTCTGAGTCCCAAAAGACCGTTGCCATGAGTTTCCCAGCTGACTGTGACACCTTAAACTTCTTGGGGGGTGCTGTGCCCTTTTTATGCCACTGCATAGAGTCTTGGTTCGACTCAGGTTCATAATGATGAACCCAAGTTTCGTCTCCAGTAACAATTCGACTCAATACACCAACCTTGTTTACATTGCAGAGGTCCAAAAATGCACGTGAACACTCTACGCGTTGTTGTTTTTGCGGCGGCGTGAGCATTTTCGATACCCGTCTTGCGCTGACCTTAGTCATGCCAAGATGATTGTTCAGGATTTTAAAAATGGTTGTATCGGATACTCCAACCATTTCTGCGAGTTGTTTCTTCTTTAGTCGAGCATCGTCGAGTACAAGTTTTTCGACTTTTTGAATAAGTTCTGGCATGGTTACCTCGATGCTCCTGCCCGGCCTCGGGTCGTCTTCAAGGGATTCCCTTCCTTTTTTAAACAAACTGTGCCACTTGTACACTATGGTTTTTCCTGGACAAGAGTCACCGTAAACCGATGACATCTCATCCATTATGGTCGCAACTGATTTTCCTTGCTTGGTAAGGAACTTTATAACGGCACGATATTCGATTTTTTCCATATTTCACTTTTCATTCCTGATTATGTTGCTTGGTTGGCAATAGCTCAAAGACTAATAGTCTAATAACAATGAAATCTCGTATTTATACTAATTATGAGTCACTAAACACGTTACGATCGTAATGAGCCTAATCACCCCCCTCCAACCCTCTCATTCCGCGAACTTAAAAACGCACCCTCGTACATACAAAGATAATTTACCACTCATTAAGTGAACAGTAGAAAATGTTTGTACTTACGTAAGTAATTTTATACAATAGTTTAAATTACACGGCTAACTAACATATTTTTAAGATAAACTACAATTATTTTTTTACAAACTCCCTCTCTTAAGGAATGATTTCTGGGATAAAAAGAATCCTATGTCCTTCCCAGAGTCTCAAACTATCTTCTTACCAAATTTCATCTAAATCGGTTTAGTAGATCCAGAGGTTACCCCCTACAACGTCACAAACTCACAAACTTTACCTCTGTATAATATTAGTATAATTGTAAATATAGCAGCTAATATAAGCTTAAATACGTGTTTACCCCCTACATTCATTCTAACCCCGACCTCTCCTACTAGAAAGAGTTTCAGTTAAAATGACGTTTTTTAAATACTTTATTAAATAATTACTCATTCTTCCCTTAGGTGTGAACTTTTTTAGAAATTAATATGCGACCACCTTTGTAGTAAAACCTTTTCATTTACAATAGGTAATTATGAAGATAGATTTAAGATTCATAATTGGCGAACTTATTGCGTAACATACACACATAAAAATTCAGTCCAATTTATTAATAACTAGCGGCTCACCCTTGCTGGGCTCGGGTTCGCCTCTAGACAAACAAAAACATATCTATTCCACGGGAACCGTAAATTTTTGCGGGATAAAAAGTAGCCTATTTGCTTATTAAAACGTTTATTGGGAGGTTAATTTTCATTTGCGGCGTACGGCGCCATTGCGCCTGAGTTCCGCCCGGGTTTCAGGCGCAATGGCGCCGTACGCCGTAAATTATACGCCCTATTTGTAAAAGATCTTGCCGCGACGTGTAACTTTCTGCATTTGATTTATTAGTAGAAAAAATTTCGACTTTGTGCAATTTTTTTAACGTTAACTGTATTCTAACTAGACTTTCTTCGCGGCTCTGATCATCAATTTAGGTCAATATAAAATAAAATACGAACTCGAAATTATATTTTTGTAAAATGTCTTTGTGAAGAAAACAAGTTTTTTTTTTAATTTTAGCGTCTCTTTTACGTAGACTTAAAATATTCAAAACACACACACACACACACACACAATTCTTTCAACACATTGAGTCCATGTAAAGAAAAAAAAATCTCTTTGGATTGACATTTTTCATAGTGTTTTTCTCTTTTTAAACAACTTTTTAAGTGACTTTGATTTCCAAAGTGAAGCATAATTAAAGGCACACAAAGAAAACTATTTATATACCTTCTATTAAATCTCAAACAACTTCAATATAGGCCGTTTTTTTTAATTTAATGTAATATTTTAGCCTTCTACAATGCCTAAAGCTTTAAGTTCACTTGTGAATTCCACATTAAAATAGTTAAAATAATATTATATAATATAACATAATAATATGATATTTTTTAAGTATAATTTTTAAGGTCAATAAAATGTTATTGACCAAAAAAATATGCAATTTGTTCCGACTAGGACAAAAGGACACCTTGAAAAATTAAGAGCAGGTGGTACTCACTATTTGATGGCTATTTAATATAAAAAAATCATCGCTTAACAAATAAGTGGATATTACAGGGTAAAAAACTTTGCCAATTTTTTTATTATAATACCAGCTGACCCGACAGACATTATGTTTTAATTTTAATGTATATGTATTATATATTAATATGACCCTTAAAGTCATATACAAATTGCATAGAAAAAAGGGCTTTCAGTTTCTCCAGGAATTTCACAATTTTACAGGCAACTTTTCGAAATTGTTTTTCTTAAAACCTTTATTATAATTCACATTACTTATCCCTTTAACAAAAAGTAGCCAAATCAGGTCATTACCAAGTGAATTATTATTAATATCATCTGAAAGCATTTTATTTTTAGCCTTAATTTTTAGCATTTCACTTTCACCCATCAAGGTCACTTTTTAATTTTATACTAGAAAGTATTTTGGTTTATTATATAACATAATCAAAGACAATTTTTCAAGGTTTTACTAATAATTTCAAAGGTCAATAACATTAGGGCAAAGTACATGATGGATATTTAATAATAAAAAATCATAACATGGCATAATATGTACATATATTGTACAGGCAAAATAATGCCAAATATTATAAAAATATAATATAATAGTAATGAAATAAGAATGACTACATGTTAAAATATTTCACTCAATCCAACACCTGCACAATTTAAGTTAAGGTGCTTATTTGCCCTAATGTCACCGACCTCAATACACAAATTCTATAAAAACCTTGAAATCCTTAATCTAATACTAATATCATAAAACTGAAAATTATCTATTGTTTGTTTTAACGCGCTAATTTCTGGAATTGTCAGTTAGATTTAAAATAAAACTTATTGCATTTTGTAGCTTATTTATATAAATAAAACTAAAATTTTGTGAAGAGCTGAAAGACTGTTAACATTTTAAGATTTTTATTTAAAAAAAAAACTAAAAATATTATATATAAAATTTCCATGTCACAATGTTTGTTACCGTACTCCTCCGAAACGGCTTTACCGGTTTTTACCAAATTTTATATACGTATTGAGTAGGTCTGAGAATCGGCTATTATCTATTTTTTATACCCCTAAGTGATAAGGATAAGGGTTGTCCTCCCAGACCCCACCCCAGGGACGAACCCGAGCGGAACGAGGGTGAGTCGCTAGTAAATATATAAAATTCCCGTGTCACGATGTCGGTCATCGATGAACTCCTAAACTACTTATTCGATCTTAACGTAACGTTTTTTCAAAATATGTAATTTGTTCCAACTTAAAAGATAGGATAGTTTTTATACCGATTATTTCCTTTTTATATTACAAAATTAATGATTTTCATTGAGATGGAAATTCATTGAAATTTTCATTTTCATTCATCCTGGACCTGGAAAAGTTCTCATGATATATGAATAGTAGCTATTAAAAGTATTAGCTGTATATAATGGTACACGGTATTTGTTCACAATTTTATGGAATTTAATTTTTTTGCGCGGAAGTCTCTATCATTTGAGAAATATCCTATTATAAGGCCAAATAGCCATTTAGACGTTGATGAGCTTTAAATTTAAGATATATAGAAATAAACATATTTTCTAATAATTTTCTATTCCCAATTAGAAGCATTTGATTTATACATACTCGTATGGTTTCATTTATTATGTCAAAACTATCGAGCACCTGTAGAAGCAAGGTGCAGGCGTCACTGACCTCATTCCATCAGATAACGATGAATCCTTGAAAAATACCAAGTGATTTGAATAAAGGTGATTGAAACTGAAAAAAGGCTTTAAACCTTTTTACTTCGCTTGTGACAAAGCCTTTGACTGGTATTGGACAATCGATGAACAGTATCGATATTATAGATATTTAAGACATCATTAATCCGTGTTTTATATTTTTAATATTATAAATGTGAAAGTTTGTGAGTATGTATGGATGTTTGATACTCTTTCACGCCAGAACAACTGAACGGATCTGGATGAAATTTGGCTCAGAGATAGATTATAGTCTGCAATAACACATATGCTACTTATTTGTCCTGGAAAAATGTACGGTTCGCGTGGATTAGGTTTGTTTTTGTTTTCCCAGAGGTGAACCCAAGCGAAGTGAAGGTGAGCCGCTAGTCTATATGTACATATAGTAATATTCTCACTGAGTCGAATCTGTAGATTAAATTTTGGGAAAATCTTATTGAAATAGTCATTGTTATCGATGCATAGACCGAATCTATAATTTCTAGAATTTTTGTTTATCTGTTTGTCTTTCTGCCTCTCTGGGAAAGCCTCACGAGAAAATTACTTGACGGAATTTGGTATGATTATAGTTGATTATCCGGGTCAACATATAGGATACTGTGCGAAAATATCTCATCTCTAAGAAACCTTTATACCGTTAGAACGGCCTTAGGGATGAACCCGAGCAGAGCGAGGGTGAGTCGCTAGTATCAATAATAAAGACAAAATTTTGTGAAACTGTAACATAACTGTAATAAAACTGAAAGATCGTAAACATTTTAAGATGTTTAGTAAAAAAACTAAAAATAAATTCGCCAATACAATAAATGTAAAATTTGTAGTTTGATACCGCCAAGTCCTTTGAATAAATTTTATTAGTCAAAGTAAAATATCTATACCTATATAAATAGGCAAAGACAAAACAGTTTAGAATTTTTTACTCCTCTGTTTGTCAACCGATTTTCTTTTTTTGTTTTGTAGCTATTGAGCTCGTAGATACATAATATTTTCCTGAAATTTTCAATGATGATAATGGTCGAATTTTGACCTAAAGAAATTAAATCAAAAAATATGTATAGAAACTTTAAATGCAAGTGCAAAGTAAAATTCTAAGCTAAATGTTATTTACCTTTTAATTGATACTAAACACAAACGTAATAAAAGAAAGATAGATTATTGCCAAAAAATTAATTATATATATACATGAAAATTCATCATATTTTGTTGTACCAAAAATCGGAATGTGATGTATAGAACAACTCAAGGTGTAAGGGATAAAAGGAAGTACTTACTGATATGCGTAGGTTGAACCTGTTTACAAAATCAATTTCTCTATTACACAATCGTCGTCGTAAAGAGGGCATTGGCTTAGACAGGTGCTTAAAATTCAAGGGCTAGTGTACTTTTTAGTACTATTTGATTTTTGATAAAATTAAAACGAGTTAATTAATGTACATATCTCTTTGTATTTAAGATGGCTACCTACTTACTTATAAAGTTCAATGATATTAATTAAACCTTTTAAATCCTATGTTAAATTATAAAAATGATATAGGTTCTATATTAAAAAAAGTTAAAACATACGAAATGTCTATTGATATTGTAACACATTATAACATTTTCCAAATACACACTTTCAAAAGTAACCTATATATATATTTCTAAGATAAAAAATATTTTCAGGGTTCTCTACCCAAAGGGTGTCACCGGAACCCTATTACTAAGCCTCCACTATCCGTCTGTCCGTCCGTCGGTCCGTCTATCAGAGGGTTGTATCTCATGAACCGTAATAGGTATAGAGTTGAAATTTTCACAGAGTATGTATTTCTATTGCCGCTATACCAACAAATAATAAAAATAAATAAATATAAAAATACAAGAAACATTTTTTTAACGATGGTATTCGTTCATTGAAGTAAATATACAAGTACCTGGGCTAACGAGCTTCGCTCGGAGTTTTTGGCCTAAAGTACATTTTTTTTTAAATAAAACTTGAATAAATATTAAAAAATAAACAAAACTAAAAACTTTGTATGCGACCGAGATTAGAACCTGAACACCTGTGATTGTTGATCTTACGCCTTGTCCACTTGACCACGATGCTTACACCAGAGCGTGCAAATTACCGACCATATTTTGCGTGGAATAATACAAAATAAAACTGCATGAAAACTAGAAAACACGCGTTTTCTTAGACATAAAACTACTGTACATCGATTTATCGCCCCCGAAACCCTCTGGTTCAGAGGAGATTCAGATTATATATGTATTTAATATTTATATATATACAAGAATTGCTCGTTTAAAGATATAGGATATAGTATACACATAGAGTAAAAGACCTAGACAATAAAAAGTGCATGTACCTACACGGATACCTTCATGTGCGAATTCGACTCGCACTTGACCGATTTTTATTTTGACCCATCATCGACTTAATTAAATTGTTTTCCAATTTTAATTGATACACAAAAACGTGGGGCTGATCAAAAATTCAGTACACCTGTACAAGGTGTACACGTCACTGACCTCCTTACATCAGATATCGAAACCTTGAAAATAACATATGATTTTAATTATTCTAATATTAATAAATTATTGGAAACTAGCATTGCCCGCGGCTCCGTCCGCGTTCAGATAACCAAAAACCAAATGCTTAGGTTTGACATATTAGTATACTCTTACATTGCAGTATTTGTATTTTTCTCAGAAATGAGACATTTTCCCGCGGTAAAAAGTATCCTATTTGCTGACCCGGATAACAAGTTATCATCATACCAAATTTCATCAAAACCCCTACAGTAGTTTTTCCGTGATGCGGTAACAGACAGACAGGAAAATCTTATTGAAATAGTCATTATTATCGATATAGAGGCCGAATCTATAGTTTTTAGATTTTTTGTCTGTATGTCTGTTTGGGAACGCTTTACGAGAAAACCGCTGGACAGATTTTGATAAAATTTGGTATGATGATAGCTGGTTACCCGGGTCAATATATAGGATACACTTTTACTGCGGGAAAATGTCTCACCTCTATGAAATCTATACTAAACGTTAAAACGTAACTAGGGATGAACCCGAGCGGAGCAAGGGTGAGTCACTAGTATACAAATATAGCATTATCTTTTCAGAATTTTCTAGGTCTAGGTCAGTAAGAAATGGCACATTTCCTTTAGCCGCTTATCGACAGTATTAAAGTACTGCGTAATAAATTGCTGCGTCATAAAATATCTAAACTGATTAACTTAGATTAGAGGTTTGTATAGCCTGATCGATTTGAAAAAAAACTGTTTGCATTTTATCTTTTCTCATGATATTAAATGACCAATTCTTGTTTATATGTATGTAAATTTATTTTACAAATTTATTGATCAAGTTTTGTATTTAGATAAGATTTTTCTTCATAAGTTTATCTATACAGATGTCTTTTCTAAAAAAATGCAATTTTCATATATTTTTTTTTTTTCATATCTTTACCGAGGTACTAGCCTGTTAATTGAATAAGCTAGCATCATGATGCAATACTAAGGACAGGGGCAAGTATATCTAAATAAACTAGACGAGTGGAGTCGCAGGTAAACGTTATTGTATAGTATATTATAATATTAATATTCATATTTTAATGGTTACCAGTTACTATTACGCTCTTTTTCATCGTAATGTGATGATATCCTACTAATATTATAAACGCGTAAGCTTGTGAAGCTGTATGTATAGTTGTTTGTTACTCTTTACGTAAAAACTACAGAACAGATTTTGATGAGTTACACATAGGCTATAATTTATAAACACTAATACACATAATAAAACTATGCGGGCGGAGCCGTGGCAAAACGCTAGTATAGTATAAATATTACCTTAATAAGTGTAAAAATTATTGTTGAGGCATACCTATAATATTTTCTATGCCACTCATATAAAAAAAACAGCTTGAAAAATATTTTTAACAATATCTCAATAACTAATAGTTTTAAAACCTTACTATATTTAAAATATTATATATAAATTTAAAATACATACATATTATTATGTATAATATATACTATTCTTTATTGCACTTAAAAATCAATACAGTAATTTAAAAATAGTTATTGTTTACAAAGGTGTACTTATCTCTAGAAGAGATCTCTTCCAGCCAACCAATGGTAGTGAGAAATAGTGTTACAAGGCAGGCTGAATTCGTGCAGTCGTAGTTATATAAATAATATATAGATACTCAAAAATAAATAGCTAATATATAAATATGAGAACAAAAATATATATAAAGCTAAGTAATAATTATACTCTCTTCGAAGCAGTTCTCATTTAAAGAACGCAGCTGCAAAACAAAAGACAGTTCCCAAATTAAGATGCATTTTTCTATTTTCAATCAAACGTCTAATGAGAGCATATTGTTTTCGGCGGTACGTTGACCCCAACCACGTGTATTCACACGTGCAAAGCTTCCTTTGTCCGAGCTTTGTGCTTTTAACATCCTTTCTAAGTTCTAAATTTCGTGAGGAGGGCTAGTAAGATGGTAGTATATAGAAATCCATGGAGTATAGATAGATTATAATTTTTTTAAGCTTTCACTTTATTAAAGTTTTGATCTTTTATTTAGGACAAATAAAAAAATATCTTTACTTAGGATTAATTAAAAATTTACTGTTCTCATATTAATTTTCAATTCACTTATTTTACATTACATAGCATTAAAAGTTCAAAATTTAACATTACAAGGTAAAGTGCACCATATTATAAATTTTAAAATAGAAATAAGTCATAATGAGAATCATTACTAGTAACTTAAGCCAGCAAATATTCGCGGGTTTACGTGTCTGACATTAAAGCTAATTATAAAACAAAAATATCCCTATACTCAGAAACTGGCCATTCTAGGCCAAATAGTAAACCTGTCAATAAAAGTATCATCATAATAAACAATCATACGGTCAAACAAAAAGTTTAATAAGATTTCTAATCTACACTCCGTACTAAAAAATATCGACTCCATTCTTTTTTCTATCCCATACCCTAACCGTGTGACCCTCTTACAAGACTGCACTTGTTTCGGTACAATAACTAACCCTCTGATTTGGTCCTATTCAACTTTGTCACGTTTTTATCTAACAACCAAATACATATACATAATAATATATAAATTGTGTGTCTGTCATTGATAATACGGTGCCTCGTTCCATAAGGGATTTAGATTGTGTTATTGTACCATTTTTTGCCTTTACGTAGTCTATTATATGGTAGAGTAACTTTTAAATTTATTTTATTGCTTCATGTTAAACGTTTTCACTTTCGTATTTCTTCGTCATTTATTTAAGCATATAAAGTGTGTTATCTATACATATCAAAAATTATCTATCCTAGCCCTTGGATAACGCGCAAATCATACGTAAAAAATTCGCAAATCTGAGTTTAATTACTTTTTTCGTTCACTTACTTACATTGCAGAATTAGTCTCCTCGCAAAGGCCTTTTGTTTAAACAGAGAAATATATACATAATAACACATATGTATCGCATATGTAAAAATATTTTTGAAATTAGATGAGTACTTTCGGAGATTACCTTCTACGTCCAAACTAAAAAACTTTTTATTAGTGTAAATAAGTACAATTCAAAGGCAGTGGTAGCATAGTGGTAACGCTCTCGCTTAGGAAACCGAGTGAATCGAGTTCAAATCCCGGGCTACGCACCTCTGATATTTTCATGTACGAATCATTACTAACATGATTACCACTTGTCTTAACGGTGAAGGAAAACATCATGAGGAAACCTGCATGTCGGAGAGAACCTAGCAAGTTTTCAAAAGACATGTGAAGTCCGCCAACCCGCACTTGGCCAGCGTGGTGGACTACGGCCTGATTCCCCTCGTACTGAAGGGAGGTCCGTGCCCAGCAGTGGGACGTTAAAAAGGAATACATACAAGTACAATTATTTAAATATAGCGACCCTACACTTCTTATTTTTTAAAATAATTATCCTCCTTATTAAGAAAAAATATATGCTTTCAATAAAAAAAAAATTGTCATAAGTGTTTCCATTTTATTTACATTATACCTATACATATATCGTAATATAATAATTATAAGCTAGATATAAAAGCTCTACATATAGCGTTGTTTTACCTACTCGTATACCTATGAGTATACTTGTTATTATTTATGTAAGACACTTTATAACCTCAACACACACAAAACATTACTCACGTTTTATATGTCAAGTTCGAGTAGAACCGAAAGCTCAATCTATATTCAAAAGATTCATCTCCTTTTTAAATAAAATTATCTATAGTAATATTATAAATGTGAAAGTTTGTGAGTATGGATGTATGTTTGTCACGTTGTCTTTCACGCAAAAATACTTAATGGATTTTAATGAAACTCTACAATAATATAGCTCGTACATCGAAATCACACATAGACTACTTTTTATTCCAGAAAAATGTACGGTTCCCGTGGGATAGATTTGTTTTTGTTTTTCTAGAGACGAACCTGAGCGAAGCGAGTGTAGCCGCTAGTTAATTATATTACACTCAACAAATAAACTAACTATTTTATCATACTATACAGAATTTCAAAACATTTTTGTTCGAGTATGACAGGATAATTTTAGCTTATGACATCTAATATGGCTTATTACGCACATTACATTTGAGAATGGTTTGCCATTGTGATTGCCACTGCCCAGTGGAGGGGTCTACTGCACTCCTATATTAAATTATAATTTATACTTTATAATTATCTCCACGCACACAAAATTACGGAGCTTATTTGGAGGTTTTTTAAATAGTGTCATTTAATACACATGACATTTTATATAAAACTATCTTTTAGCGGATTTGTTTCGATTTTGGTTCCCGACGTTACAAATGCTTTACAGCAATCATGGTCGCAGGTCTTGAAAAATTCGAAAATATTGTTTTATTTAGTGTCCTTTACTTGAAAATTTTCATTATTTTATCCAACGTGTAAAATTTATTTATTTTATTTCTTTTGAACTATTTTTATTATAATTTAGTCATTATTAATATTAGTTAAATATATTATTTATAGGAACATAACATTCATCCGTTTCACGTAAGAAATAATAAACAAACAAACACACATACAAACTTTCGCAATTGTAATATAGTAGTCCGATTCTATATTAACAATTAAACGGTTTTAAATTACTAATAAGTAATTTAATGCAAATAAAGATATTTAAAAAGCACTTTCAACGATTTCCAAATAAAGTAGGGTGATCTAATAATTTTAGGGCTGAGCTTTTTATATGATTAATTGCTCAATAGTGCATCATTGAATGTATACAAACAAAGAAATAGGGAGTTAATGAATGTGTATACGCTTCTACGATCTACACGTAATTACCGATAAATAACAACAAAAACTTGCATTAAATTACTGCTTTAATAAATAAATGATGACTTCCTGGTGTGGTGGTCGGTCGTATAAATCGACGGTTGTGGGTTCGAATCTCACTCGGACACAGGGACGAATATTTATATTAACCTTATATATATATATATATATATATATATATATATATATATATATATATATTGGGTATATGTAAGTTTGTTATTCCATCATGTAAAAACTGTAGATCTTATTTGGGTAAAACTAGTAGGTATATAACTAAATGAGGTATGGAGGATATGACTATGGACACTTTTATCGGTATAACATTTTTCTCGTTGAATGCTGTACTTGCCATATATATAAATATGCCTTGCCAAAGCAAAAAATAAAAATATACATAGAGATATTTATCAAATTAACTGTTTATTTAATAAATTAAATAATATCTTACAAATATATGTAGTATATACTGAAGGTCGCGAGTTCGATCCTCGCAGGAGTGGAATGATTGAAATCTAGTACTATGTTCCGGTCTGATAAGCTATCATATTTTTCGCTATTTCCTATTTAACGGAGAATTGATTGGTGATTTATTTAATACGCTCCGCCAGATACTGTACACCTCTCTATCCTAAAAAGGCAGAGATTCTTATCATGCAAAAAAATTCTTCCATGATTAAGTTATTATTAGGTGTTGTCATATAGGTAAATATTAAAAAAAATCACACAATCTCTAAAACGTATATTATTTAAAAAAACCCATATTAAAATCGAGCCAAGAACATCTTTACTAGAAACTATTCAAGCTTTGGCCAGCTTCCATAGTAAGTATATATGTATACATACAATTATTTTCAACCGTCGGTAATGTAACTCGCTTGTGGTTTGTAACTTTTTTCTCATCAACACAAGGGCTAATGCGGTCAACAGCATCCTTGATGTCCTTTTTTGTACCAACCAACCCTTCACAAGCTACCCATCCTAATTTCCTTCCACTTTTTATATTAGTTTTACATAATGCATTGAAACGCATACAAGGACGTGGTACTCGATTATGGTCGCTTGATGTTTTTCAAAAGATTTGTACTCAACTTTAAAGAGTAAGCTTATAATATGTAAGGAGCTTTCTCAGAGCTCTCTGTACGTGAGGTTAAGTAACAAACATCGAAGTCTAAAAGTTTATCGAATTTAAATATGAGTTATAATAAATAATAATAATAATATACTAGAGAGAAATATAATACATAAAATAAGCAGATTTTACTATATAATAATTTATATATAATCCGAGCCACTTAAAACCATATACAAGGAAGTACTTTAAGGCTGTACTGTATGTACATTGTACATACTTTTTTAGAAAACCTATCCAAAGGAACGAAAGGATTTTTTTTGGTTTATGTAGACATAACAACTCAATTCCTTTCACAAAAAAAATAATATCAATTCCAAATGATAAGAATGATATAGTAATTTTTAAACATAGCATTCTAATGAAATAAATATGGATGAAAATTGCACTTGTATTCTCTGACATTTATTATTACCGACTTTAATCGAAATCGTTACAGTATTTAAACTTCAAATTTTAAAACAATTTAAGTGCCTAGATTTACATAATTACTAAACAAGTTCTAAAAAATATCTAATACATATTTCGCTTACATAAGCTGTATTTATTCCACGCCGATATGACTTGTACAGTAATAAAATTAAGTGTAAATTGGTTTTGTGCACATAATTAAGTATATTTGTAATTTTCTTTATTGTAAACTGGCGAGTTAACCCTGCTTCGTTCGGGTGCGTTTTAATTTTTTGAGCGGAACTCTAACTCTTTTTCTAAAACAAAATTAGCCTAAGGTACTCTTTATAACATCAGCTAACTGTCAGTGACAGTCCTGTCAAAATCAATTCAGCCGTTTCAGAGATTAGCCGGAACAAACCGACACACAGACAAGAAATTTAAAAATTATGTTTTTCTTGTTAGTACCGTATATAATTTCATATACATTTAGTAAAAAGCTGTAATTTTGATATTACAAACAGACACTTCAATTTTATTTATCTGTATAGATAACAGCAGCTGTATTTACAGTGTTACAACGAGCATAGTCACTTAAGGAAACTTAATAATAGTAATATTTTTAATGTTTTCACTTTTACTATAGAAAGGGAGAGTGAAGATGACACTTCGTTTTGTGGTTACGGTCTCGCTGTGATTACGGGTTTTTTTCAAATTATCTACATTTACTACGTAAAAAGTAAAAGTTCAGTTAATAGAACACGTAGTAGCTTCCAAAAACAGCGGATTTAAAAGCATCAGCACTGGAAGCTACAAAGATCCAATTACTATATATAATGTATTAAATTGCTTTATTATATGTTGGTTTATGAAAAATTCAAAGTTTTTTTTTAATTTGTTTGAGTGTTAGCGTTGTAGCTATATAAAAACATCGTGAGTTATGGCGATACTCACTTCGATTCCCATTTATCTTTTTTAAAATGCATATTATTTCTAAGCTTGAAAAACATGCTATTTTTATTTGTAAATTTATTTATCATTATAAATTAAAAATATTTACAACAGCGTATCAATTATATACTTGAGTAGAGATCTATTAAATAATATTTGCCATACATACCACTTGGTCAGAGCACGCCGATAAAGTGAGCAAAGAGCGCTTTTCCGCCGACTCGTTTCGGTAATTATCGTCAATTCTTAGTTTTTTTCAAAGGTAATTTCAAATATACCACCACATTCTTCCTAGAGAAATGAGGATTCTTCCTGGGCAGTACTGAGTTTAACAGTAGAATAATTACAGACTGGTAATATTTTTTAAAACAAAGTTAGCGAGTCACACTGGCTTCGCTCAGGTTGGTCCCTAGGTTGCTTCCCCATACAAACTTTCATCACCATTTTCATTCTGGATGATTTCCGAGATAAAAACTATCGTATGTCCTTCCCAGGGTCTCAAACTATCTTCTTACCAAATTACATCTAAATCGGTTCACCAATTTCAGAGCCTATTCGATACAAATAAACAAACAAACAAAAAAATCTATTTTTCCTTTTTATAATATTAGAATAGACGTCATTAACATATTTCTTTTGATTTGTTGTGAATAGAACCTCTTCTTTTTCTTCTATAATAAAATCGCCAAAATTATTTTGTTAAGTATTAGGATGTTCCCAAAATCTTTTGTTTCACTCTAGTTCGATTCACATACCTGCCTAGTGGGTACATAGCGAGTGGAAATGAGGGGTCCTGTAATAGCCGGCATCCTCGCAATCACTGCTGGCTTGTGACGCGTGAACTCTTTTGTGCTTTACGACACACGACGTGATTTGATATAGGAAAACAAATGATTTATTTATTATATATATATATATATATATATATATATATATATATATATATATATATATATATATATATATATATATATATATATATATAGTTATAACAGTTTATCCTTTTTCTCCTCTGTTTGACAATGATTTTTCTTTTTTTTTATTTAGTAGGTATTAACGAGCTTTAGTGTTATCAATAAAAAAAATGGAAAAAGTTAAAATTTATTGTTATTTAATAGATTACCTACTCGAATTTATATTATTCTATCTCGAATTTTTTTTTGCTTTGTTATAGAAACAATGATCAAGGACAAAAGTAAAGGACGAAAAAGAGGTTATTCATTCGGTAACGTCACATGATATTTTTGGTAATCGTTATCCGATTTTTATGACTCTTTTCAACTCCTTTAGGTAAATTTCTATAAAATTAATTAAATTTCTAAGAAATTAATGGTTAACTGTAACACCGGTTGTTGAGGGATTATTGAATAAGCCTTTTAAATTTCTAAGGGTAATCCTTAAATTATTTAACTTTTAAATTCAATACATTTTAATTAAAAAGTAATTATTTCTTATCAATCAAAAAAAAGAAGCTATATCTTCTTTCTATTCTGTTACATCGAATACTGCCCCTTAAATATTATTTAATTGCAATAATTTGCTACGATATTAGTATAAAATAAATAAGACGTTTATAATAACTGTAGCAATAAAAATCATACAAATATCTTATACAACATTTCCTCCCGTGTAACAATTGCGTATGCGCACATCCAAGATTGGCACCTGTCAACCTCCGACACGCCGCGCGCGCACGATCGTTACTCGTTACATATACCACAAGGACAATAAAATGCATTCGAACACAAATAACAAAGGATCTGTCCATCTGTTAGTCATCGTCTACCATATTAACTTTAATTATTAGCTTAATTTGATTTAGACGTTGTTTTTATGTATAAAGACTTGCGGTCCACCCTCGCTTCGCTCGAGTTTGCCTCTAAAAGACAAAAACAAATCTATCCCTCGGGAACCGTATGTTTTATAAATAATATAATAAATAAAAAGTAGCCTATGTGTTATTCCAGATTATAATCTATCTCTGTGCCAAATTTCATCCAGATTCGTTCAGCCATTCTGGCGTAAAAGAGTAACAAACATCCATACTCACAAATTTCACATTTATAATATTTATTTATAGATGTGTTTATTCATAGGTTTCAAGTAATTGCGTAGAGTTTATATACTAATATTTTTATTAAATAATACATACAAATATAATAAATGTCAAAGTGTATCTGCAATTTTTTCACGCTGTTACGGGTTAATGGATTTAAGTAAATTCGTAATAGATATAGTTTATATCCATGATTAACGCATACGATTTAGAGCGTACGTACCAACAGACTAGCTAGCTAGCAATTACAAATAAAACGGAAATAAAAAGTAGTATTTAATTTTATCTAACACTTTGCATATAAAAAGAACAAAATCTTACTAATAAAACAGATAATATTTATAGCTTTCCTACCTCGCTTTAATCGATGAAGATTCTAGTCCATTTACACAGAGATATATGTTTGTATTTGGCTATTGCGCTTGAATTCGCCGCGAGAGGGCGCTAGTGTAGAGCGAGGTCTCTAGAAGTGTCATATAGTACTGAACGTTTACTGTTCGCGAGCTTTTTATCGCCGATTTTCACTAATATTCATCGTAAAGATTGTGCCATTTCTGACTAATTATGGGAGATTTAAAAGAAATGTTAAAAAAGTCGATATTTTATTTATTTGGTTGTGATTAATTATTAAAAATCCTGATAGAACTGTTTTAGCGCTAACAAATTTTTATATAAAATTTATTGCCTGCCGCACTAACAAATACTTTTCAACGACAGCGATAGGACCTCACTCGCCAGTGGCGCCAACTGGTGCCACCAAAAACGATAACCATCATTGTGGATGCATTTTTCATATTTTTTTTTTTGGAAATTTACATCACTCTATATGACTATTAGACGTACTCTACTCATTAGAGTCATAAAAATCTAAACACCATTAGCGAAGCACATAATAATATATTAATTATATACCCCTTTTTTTGAAGTCGGTCAAAAATGTAGAGTCCTATACGTTCCTATAAACCTTACCTACCTGTTTATCAATTAACTATTTATGTAAGTAATAAGATAAATCAGTTATTTAAATATATATAATATATATATATATATATATATATATATATATATATATATATATATATATATATATATATAATTAAATAACTATAATCATAGCTCATCTTTTAATGAGTCATTGAGATGAATCAATTAAAAAAACACTAATTATAAAACTTCATATTAAATTCCACCATGATATAACGAAAAATAATTCTTTCTTATTCTACAATTTTTTGTTATCTCGCAAACAAAGCTTTTCGCAATTACGTATCGAATCGCTATTCATAAATAAATGTGTTGACTTATAAAGTTTTTTGCGTCAGAATTTTATATTAAATTGTTATTGTTATAGCCTATTGTGTTTCTATATTAATTTTAAAAAAGTGAGTTTGTTTGTTTGACCGCGCTAATCTCAGAAACTAGTAGTAATCAGATTTGGTTATAGGTTATATATCATATAATATATTACATAGTAAACTATATATATGTATAGTCTATCTATTTCATACTAACCGTTAAAACGTTCCTAGGGAAGAACCCGAGCAAAACGAGGGTGAGGCGCTAGTTCATAAATAATTGTGTTGACTTATAGAGCTTTTTTGTTTCAGAATTTTATATTAAAATGTTATTGTTATAGCCTATTGTGTTTACATATATTTGTTATAACTATATCTTATTTACATATAATGTGAACTTATCTAAAGTGTGTATTAAGCCCTTTTTTTATCGTCCCACTGCTGGGTACGGGCCTCCCTTCAGTACGAGGGGAATCAGGCCATAGTCCACCACGCTGGCCAAATGCGAGTTGGCGGACTTCACATGTCTTTCGAAAACTTGCTAAGTTCTCTCAGACATGCAGGTTTCCTTACGATGTTTTCCTTCACTGTCAGGCAAGTGGTAATCATGTTAGAAATAATTGACACATGTAAATATCAGAGGTGCGAGTCCGGGATATCTAAAGTAGGTATTACATATTTTCCACTACATAAACTGTTTTCATAGTAGTATCGTTTATCTATGAGTTTTGTAATAACTGTATCCTACTAGCAACTCAACCTCGCTTCGCCCAGGTTCGTCCTTAATGAAAAACAAAAACAAATCTATCCCACGGGAACCGTACATTTTTCCGGGATTACTTTTTAGTAACCTATTTGCTATTCTAGGCTATATTCTATCTCTGTGCCACATCGAGATCCGTTCAGCCGTTCTGGCGTGATTGAGTAACAAACATTTATCCATACTTTCGCATTTATAATATTAATGGGATAGTGAGATTATATTAAATTTGTTTAATATCTACTAAATATCGGATGACTACTAAATATTAAACTAAAAAATAATAAAAAAAATTTTTTTTTTCAATTGAAGCATTAATCAAAATCGCTTTCATTCTTTTAATGTATTGTCCCTGAAAATTACTCTGTTCGTTTGTAATGATCACAAAAAAAGTAGAAATAATGAATAATATTTTTATCTAGACTCCATAGTCTGATTACGCTTAAAATAAATAAACATATATGACTACACTCGCCCATTCGGACGCAAATCCATTATAGTCCTCTTAATGTCGAAAAATAAAAGAATTTTCACAGATTAAAAGTCACTCTCGCTTCTTTAGAATTACACTCAGTCATTAGTCCCGCTCGGACTCTGTAATGTTATTTCTATGAACGGTTAAAAAACGTCTTGGGCAAGGTCAGTGATGAAAACGTAATAAAACTAGCAATTTTTTATTAGTGGTTCTGTCTTTTTATTTATAAGGCCCGTATAATACATAAAAGTTGATGCATTCTCTTCATTGGTATTATAAAAGGATTTACTATTTTATTTGCATTATTAGTCGTTTTTTTTTATTATTTTCTTAGATTTATGCGAATATTTCATTTTAAATAAAAATACTTTTCCCGGACTTTATCTTCCAAAACCTACGTTTAAAGCTATTTCCATTTACTCATAGTCACTGGAGTAAGTAAGCTTTTTGACATTACAATAATTACTTAGATTTACGCGAATATTTGACATTTTAAATAAAACTATCTTTTCGGATTTTTTCGCTGATTTATTTTTTGATTTTTGATTCCCAAACCACAAATCAAAATAAATCCGCGAAAAAATGCAAAAAAAAATCTTTTTTACTTAAAACGTTTTTTCTTAAATATTTTCAACATCGCTTTCGTATAATGAATTTTATAGGTAGTCTAATTTTCAAAAATATTGTAGAGAAAATTATTTCGAGTGGTAGAACCGTATTCTCTATTCATAAAAAGAGGTTAGATCGTAATGAAAGTGAAACACTAAGTGAGTTTTGTTAAATTCAAAACAAAAATAAGAAGCACATGACACATAATACCTTTAATTATAATTAGTGACTTACAAAACTCGTTTTTTAAAATAAAATAGTTTTTACAGTAAAAGAATAATACATTATACATATATTAACCCTTAAATAAAAAAAAATAAAAATATCATTAATTATAATGACTTTTTTCTTTTTTGAATTTTTTTTAACATATTGAACCTTCTTGCTAGTAATATAATAGATTGTTATTTTTAATTAATTGTAAAAAGGCTTATACTATTGCAGATTTTTCTGTAAACCTTATCAAGACTTACAATTTTCCAGTACATTGTTTTGGTGTATCTCATGAGGTTTAGCCAGCGTTAGCCGTATACATTTTTGAGGACGACTCGATAGAACCAGTCATTAAGTTCCCCCGTGGGAATGAAAGTTTTTCCTGTAGTATAAGTTATTCTAAATTCTGAACCGAGTAATGAGTTATCAAGTAGGCAAAATTTATTATTTTTTATTTAAAATATCAGTTATTCGCGTAAATCTAAGAGATATTACACAAAATTTAGTTAAAATTGATGCAATACTTTTTGCGTAAAACGCGCACATAGATTTCACTAAATTACTGTTTTATTGTGTATATATTATGTATTTTTTCATTATACTATGTAAAAAAAAATTACCCAACCTAAAATATAAATATTTTTATAAAAATCTTAAAAAATAAGAATAACCTTATATTTTAATTTTTAACTATCGTCACCCTTGAATTAAAAGCTATTGTGAATTGAATTAAAGTTTAAACGATGAATGATTCAACAAAATCCGCAGACCGGAAAATGATTCATTTGCAAATTGTCACTTGCACCGGATACTGCAATTAGAAAAACTGAGTCGGCTAATATAATACGTGCTACTTATGTGCTGTGCATTTGACTATCTTGATCGTAGTAGAAAGACTTGGAAGAGAGAATCACTGTGGTTTCTGCTAAGAAATTATCAGTAACAACCCGGACCTTACTGCTTTAGTCTAATATTTTCTTAGATTTACCTGAACATTTGACATCCTACTTCCTACTAATATTATAAATGCGAAAGTTTGTGAGGATATACGGATGTCTGGATGTGTAGATGTATGGACGTTTGTTACTCTTTGACGCAAAAACTAAAGAATGGATTTTAATGAAACTTTACAATAAAATAGCTTATACATCAGAATAACACATAGGCTACTTTTTATCTAAGAAAAATGTACGGTTGCCATGGGCTAGATATGTTTTTGTTTTTCTAAGTAAAAGTTAGCTAGTTCTAAATAAGTAAAACTATCTTTTTAGATTTTCTCTGATCTAAGAGACTAAGTCTCTCCCGTGACCATGATTGCTGTAAAGCATTCGAAACGTCGGGAACCAAAAATTATAATAAATCCCCCTGAGACTACAACAAGATACTCGTAACATTATTTAAAATATTTTTGTCTACTTTAGAGAGGAAATTCAGCCTAACCTTCTCTAAACAAATCAAAACCTTTCTTATGGACTGTTATGTAGTATGGTATAAGGTATGAGTGCTGGAGGCTCTCATTATTATTATTAGTACAATATTTTTATAGATTATCTCTTCCATAGTCGTTCTAGAGATGATTTCTTATATAGGCATAGAAAAAAGTCGTCTCATTTCTAATTAGAACACGTCGTTTATATTAATTTAGATAATCAAGCTTAAATCATATCATATATCATATCATGTATGTATGTATATTCGTATAATAACAAGTAAATAAATAAGCGTTAATAAAAAACATGTTTACAAAGATTTTTAACACTAATTTATTTAAAAAGTTTGATTAAAACACAACATAAAAACATTACTTTGTTTTTTAAATTGAAGACGGCAACACCTTGATCCCATGAAAAATTAACAAAACAAAACAAGCTTAATGGAGCAACACTAAAGGTACCCTTAAAAGAAGATCAAGCTTTGAACTTTATACCGCTAGCCCTTATCTAACAATGGCGGGTCTTAATGACCATTGCGCGTGTCTAAACTTTTAGCGGCTCAGATGTTAAGATTTTGGGGTTAAATCAATCACTGCGTGAACATGTTTGAGGACCTTGTACTATCACAAACAAAAGTGTTATAAAAATACAAACAAAATAATGTTACTATTACATAATAAGCGAAATAAAATTAAATTAAATATATACATACCTACCTTACTGATTTTTTTTTTATTTACGCTTGTTAATATTTGTTTTGAAAAATTTCGTTAGGACTTTAACTTCCCAAAAAAGACCTTAAACTCAGTTCGGGTGCCCGTTTCTTTATTATGATAGGCGATATGATTAATATTAAATAAATAAATAAATATATTGGGACATTAACATATAGCACCATCTAGTTCCAAGGGAGGTTTGTGTTATGGATACCAGATAGTTGATACACACACATACAACAAGTACACACTATATACATACAACACTACAAACTGAGTCAAACGTGTCGTCAAATTATATTTTTTTAACAAGTAGAATATATTCATAAATTTAAAAATAAATAATTTCAACCCTAAGGGTGAAATACTTTTATGATTCCGAAATATAATATCACATTCCATTTCATTTTTCTACATCCTATGTTCATTCTATGAAGATAATATGAAAGGATAAGATTCTTCGTTGTAAGATAAATATAAATATTTGGGGGTATAGCCGTATTCTTTAACTAGTTTTAAAATACAGGGGTTTAAAAATGTATGTTTTTACTGACGCAAGAAAGAGCATGTGCTTTATAATACGTGAGGAATCCAAAACAAATCTGTCGCGGGTGTAATAACACGCGATTAAATGCTCATTAATAGCTGACAGCAACAAACGTACATATTATCACGAGCTAAGATTCTGGGATCGGAAATTAAAGCACGTCCTTTGCACTATAGATGTTGAATGACTGTAACTTCAAGAGAATCAATTTAAATAAGTTCGACACACTTGCGGTACTCGCACAAACCTAGTCTTGTATCTAAATACACTTTTACCACCACTAACTTCACTTACACTGTCACTTCACTTCACTGTCACTTTTTCACTTTCACATTTCGTATAGCCGACAATCTGTCTAAAGTTCGATATTTTTCTAGTAATTTCTATTCCTGTCTGGATAGTCTTTTATCACACTCTCACTCACGACAATTTTATATGTAATTCATACATAATTAACTTTTGCAATTAACTATTATTCTTGTCGTTGTCGTAAGTTTACAACTGTATTGACATCTATTCTTAAGCATAGTTCAAGTTAGCTATTTTGTGACCTTAACTATATAACAATATTATGTATATGTATTTAAACTACCTAGATGGTTTAGTAGCTAGGATGCACATCAGAAGGTCCTGGGTTCGAGTCTTGGGTCAAGCCAAGTTTAGTTATTTAGTCTTTCTATTTAGTAAGCCTCAGTAACAAGCCGGAGTCGGAAAGTTGGAAGTGTTTCACCTCCGTTCCTCAGAGAGCACGTAAAGCCGTCGGTCCTGCGCCTAAACTCTCACCGGTCGTGTCGAGCAGTCGTCCCACCGGAGTATGAGAGTGACAGGAATAGAGAGTGCACTTGTGTCTGCGCGTACACATGTGCACTATAATATCTCCTGCGCAGTTGGCTAGTCTCAATGAGATTGGTCGCGGTCGCGGAAATCGGTCTGGAGGATAATTATATTAGTGTATAAAAACTAAATATGACATAATTTTCATCAAATTAATATTAGTTAAATACTTATTGTGTTTGTCATGTTACTTTGAAAAACAAAAAAATAACTGAAATTTAAAATCCAAAAAAAAAACAATCTGTTGACAGAAGAGAAATAGTTACTTAACGATTTGTCTTTGCCTGTTTAAATATAGATAATTAAAATATTATGAGAAATAATAAATAAATGCCTAATAAAAGTGAGCAAAGCCGCATTAATAAAATCGACCACACTTTGCTTAATTCGTTTTTAAAACAAACTCATTCAAGTTAAACAATAAATGTTTACGTATTTTTTGCAATTTCATACATTAACGGTATCTGCAATATGTATCCGGTGAGTTATCTGTATAAAATATTATTTCCTTGTAATGTGGGGCACGGCTTGCGAGTGTCAACGACTCGTTTACTTAATAAGCATAATTACACATACATTACAAGTTTGACAGATATATTTGTTTGGTTTTCATCTAGTCTAGTTGCTGCTAGCGGCTTCGCTCGCTATGAGATATCTGATGACGTCTCATAAATCAAGGCTTTAAGATCATTGCTTTGTATATACACGTAGAAAATTAAGTTAAATACTCGTAAGTACAATCGGTTAGTTTTAAGTTTTGGCGTTTTTTTAAAGATAGAGTCAATACTCTAAAGTAAATAATCCCAATGATTGACAGACGGGCAGAAATTCTTAATACTGTAAATTAAGCTTTTATTATATAAATATATTATTCAATGTTTTGAACATTTATCAATTTAACGTAAACTTATTTCGCGTCGGTATATTAATATATTTTCGAATATAAATTAATAATTATCCATTATTAGCGACTCAATCTCGCTTCGGTCGGGTTCGTGATCACGTTTTAACGTTTAGTATAAAATAGATAGTCGATTCCTTGCTCTGTGAAAAACAAATCTATCCCACGGGAACCGTACATTTTTCCGGGATAAAAAGTAACCTATATGTTATTCCAGACTATAATCTATCTCTATCCAAATTTCATCCAGATCCGTTCAGTCGTTCTGGCGTGATCGAGTGAGTAACAAACATCCATCCATCCAAACTTTCGCATTCACAATATTATATTAAATAAAATTTTCACGTTTTATTTACATATGTATATATGTAAATTGTACATATTTGAAAAAAAAAACATTATTTTTCATTCTCGTAAAGACAGATTCTTATACTACGGTCATCTTTCACCATCTGCTTACTGGTTGTTTTTTTTTGTTGTACTAAACATAATATTGTGTAAACAAATATATTATAGATGCGTTGCCTAATGAAATAGGTATGGTCGAAAATCTTACATTGAACTCTAAATTATTCTAGTATTTAAAATTTAGTTTAAATCAAATTTATATTACATACTTTAACTATACATAGTACGTTAAATCCTACTATACTACTAATATTATAAATGCGAAAGTTTGTGAGGATGTATGAATGTCTGTATATCTGGATGTACAGGTGTATGGATGCTTGTTACTCTTTCACGTAAAAACTACTGAATGGATTTTATTGAAGTTTTACAATAATAGGCTATTTTTTAATCCCGGAAAATTGTACGGTTCTTCTTTTTTAATCTCATAATATGAAAAGTGAGTAAATAAAATAGATTTATTATTTATTTAGTAAAATGAATGAATTATTTATCCCGGAAATCATGCCTTAAGGGAGTGAGAAAGGGAGTGAAAGTATGTATGGGGAAGCAAGCTAGTTGATAATATTTTTCAATTGTTGTATTTTAATACGCAACTTAGCATGTAATGGCATGTAAATTATTTTCCAAAATACGAATGCGTCAAATTTTCTGGATCACCGGTTCGATAAAGTATTTCAATCTATGCGGTTTCAATTTTCTATCACATGCCCAATTTTGTATTGCATCTGCCTTATTAACTTTTAAATAAAGATTAAAGACATAGCACATATTATATACTTGTATTGTAGGCTTAAGAAAAATTCGCGAAGTACGCGCTTTATTTCTGATAGAATTGGATATATTGTATGTACATACCTATATGAAATTTTACTACCCCGTTTCCACACCCCATATTGACTCGTATGGCGTATATTTCCGTTATGCTAAAGTAGAAAACGAAAGAGGTAAAGGAATTTTGAAACGGATGTTTGAAATTCCTTGAAGGTATAATAAAAACGAGAGCGAATCCAGGCTTGTAGGTATTAAAATGAATCACCAATTTTGGCCACAATTCATCCAGGTTCCTATTCCGTCTTTAAACGATAGTATTTTTGTATAACTTCAAAATGTTGATAATAATAAATAATAGATAGGTACTATTAATTAATGTTTATGTAAATAGTATAGTTAAAATAATATGAAAAGTAAATATAGTGCAGAAGGAAGTTTAGGTAATAGATATATGTTATCTATACGTATTTTTATTCTACTTATAACAAAGTTATGGCTACTCGGAAAACTACTCGTAAAAACAGTACAAAACGAAGTTTTGACATAAACATGTATATTATGTAATGTACCTACTCGTATACTTAATTTATATACTCGTATACTTAATTGTAATTTGGTATATAATTTTTTTGTATGTTTGTTTGAACGGATTTTTCTAAAAATCTTTCCAACAGATTTCAGGGATTTTTTTTAAAGTGTTCTTTACGATTCCAAAAATGCTACAGGCTATGTTATAATTGATTTTTAAATAAAATTTGGCAGTGAGAGTAGCAGTGCTGTGTGTATTATGCTGCCGGCCACACTGGCAAACACGCGTGAACGGTCATTATTTTACATTATTTTTAACTAAATTTTTAACTAACCCTAGACGTATAAAAAGTATGTATATAAAAATCGATGCGTATATGTATGTCCCGTTTAGACTTTAAAACGGCTGGAACGATTTTGATGAAATTTTCAAGCAATCTTCATATTATTAGACCAGTAAGTTTGAACGCGGACAAAGCAGCGGGTACTGCTAGTTAATAATATAAAATTAACAGGCATATTATGTCTAAAACTTATGTGAATCTCAAAAAAAGTATCATGACTTAATTTACATTTAAAACTATTTATATAAAAAGTATTACCAAAAAAATCCTGTTGAAGTTTTGTTAGCGAGTGTGGAACTCAACCCACGATTACACGGTGTTGGCACGGTGAACCAATGTAAAGGATTCAAGAGGCAAAGATTGCTTGCTCACACAGTCGACACGCTTTGCTTTTAATTGGATACACATCAATTTCGATTGAATTTTTAATTGAAATGGTCAAAAAATAGAACCAAAGTGACTATAATAATATTACCTGCGACTTTGATTTCAGTGCCAATGTCTTTTAATTTTGTTAAACTGTAAGAGCCAAACAACACGAGATGACCGCAAACTCAAGCGCGACAAACTATATATATATATATATATATATATATATATATATATATATATATATATATATATATATATACTCGTATACTTAATTGTAATTTGGTATATAATTTTTTTGTATGTTTGTTTGAACGGATTTTTCTAAAAATCTTTCCAACAGATTTCAGGGATTTTTTTTAAAGTGTTCTTTACGATTCCAAAAATGCTACAGGCTATGTTATAATTGATTTTTAAATAAAATTTGGCAGTGAGAGTAGCAGTGCTGTGTGTATTATGCTGCCGGCCACACTGGCAAACACGCGTGAACGGTCATTATTTTACATTATTTTTAACTAAATTTTTAACTAACCCTAGACGTATAAAAAGTATGTATATAAAAATCGATGCGTATATGTATGTCCCGTTTAGACTTTAAAACGGCTGGAACGATTTTGATGAAATTTTCAAGCAATCTTCATATTATTAGACCAGTAAGTTTGAACGCGGACAAAGCAGCGGGTACTGCTAGTTAATAATATAAAATTAACAGGCATATTATGTCTAAAACTTATGTGAATCTCAAAAAAAGTATCATGACTTAATTTACATTTAAAACTATTTATATAAAAAGTATTACCAAAAAAATCCTGTTGAAGTTTTGTTAGCGAGTGTGGAACTCAACCCACGATTACACGGTGTTTGGCACGGTGAACCAATGTAAAGGATTCAAGAGGCAAAGATTGCTTGCTCACACAGTCGACACGCTTTGCTTTTAATTGGATACACATCAATTTCGATTGAATTTTTAATTGAGATGGTCAAAAAATAGAATCAAAGTGACTATATATTACCTGCGACTTTGATTTCAGTGCCAATGTCTTTTAATTTTGTTAAACTGTAAGAGCCAAAAAACACGAGATGACCGCAATCTCAAGCGCGACAAACTATATATATATATATATATATATATATATATATATATATATATATATATATATATATATATATATATATATATATATATATATATAAATATGTATATACAAGTACGTACTATATACATATATATCAGGACATTTGACTCTAACAAAAATTAGCACTTTAAAGTTTAATATTTCACAAACAGAGCCTTTAATCGAAAAATTGATTTTCACAAACCCGCAATATTTTTGAAAGACCTATCCAACGACACCCCACATCAAGGGGTAGATGAGAAAAAAACAACCCCCACTTTACGTGTAGAGGACCTCCTCTAAAAAAACCTTAATTTTATTATTTTATTTTACCACTTTGTCGGCGTGACTATATGGATATATTTCTAGTACTATGAGTCTCTGAGCTAAGCTGCGGACAGACGGGCGGACATTGCAAAACTATAAGGGTTCCTTGTTGACTACGGAACCCTAAAAACAAGTATATATGTACTTATAAAATAAACAAGTCTCAAATTTTGTTCTATTTCTATAAGAATAAAGCTAATATTGGCAAAATCTATTAGGTATCGTAGTGTTCACTGAAGATTTTTATGGAAGTTTAAAAAGCGCAAACGTGACTAATCGATTAATGTTTTTACAAGTGCTAAAACTTTACTAGCAATTCGATTGGGTATTTATGCTGTAATTTTTATTTTATTTAAACGATATTTTTATACTTATTTACTCATACTAGCGACTTACCCTCGCTTCGCTCGAGTGCGTCCCTAGGTGCGCCAATTTGTTCTCAATTTCTTAAGTTTTAATTTTTTTACACAGAACCCTGATTATCTAAAATAAAAGTAGCCTAAGTTACTACCTATAATATCAGTTATCTGCTAGTGAAAATCCCGTCAAAATCAATCCAGCCGTTTCGGAGATTAGCCGGAACAAACAGACAGACAGACAAAACATGTAAACATTGTTTCTTTCTTATTAGTACCGTATATACTTTTCATATGCATTTAGTAAAAAACTGTAATTTTGACATTACAAACAGACACTTCAATTTTATTTATATGTATAGTAGATTAAGCAATTAGATCCTACTTTACGCGAGTATCATTACTGGTAATAAAAAATTAATTAATGTCTCCACTTATAAAACTTCTTTAACTAAACCTTTACATACATAATGTATGTATGTAAAAAATCACAAAAATTCGATGCACCATTGCTACTTGCTAGGAACATAAAATAATTGTTGAAAATTTGAGGAAAATATATGAATTGCTTAAAAGCTATCTATATAATAAAACTTTCGACATTTTTTGAACCATGTAAAATAATGCTAATATTACATCTGTTTCTCTGTTATAGTGTACTTTCTATGATAACTTACGCCGTTAGTCTTATCATATGCTTCTACTCTAGTCTATAGCCGAAGGTTAAATAGGAGCATGTACAGGACGTACTTTGAATAAACCTAGATATAGTATAATATCTTGAAGCCGTGAGTTCGTACCTGACCTGGAGACTACGATATGTATACTTTTATATTAATTGCTCTGTTTTGTTATTAACCATAAACGTAAGTTTTAGGGCACAAAGGTTCTATATATTATTTTTATTTTATAGCAATCTTCGCTTGACGTTCATTAAAAAAAAATAGCAATATTTTTGATCGTTTATATGTCAAACAAAACATCTCAAAAGTTATAAAATCAAATTTCTATTTTGTGCAGCCGCTGTAATTTTAAAACTACAATTAAATACCTAATTTTAATACGTTAAATTGAAGTGACAATAATCAGTACACTTTTACATACTTACATAATTACCTTATCGTATTTTATAAAATTTAAACATATGTAAGGCTTCATTGAAGTAAAGAACAGTCTCGTTCTAAGCTACAAGAAAGTTCCAAGTGAAGAGCTACCAGTGGATATAACTATTTTGTGTATATACTTTGTATATATACGGTTAGTATGAAATACAAATCTTTGAATTTCTCGGCTTTTCTGTTCTATAACATGCATGTGTTATACATATAAACCTTTTCTTAAATCACTCTATCTATTGCTGAAAACTTCATTAAAATCCGTTGAGTAGTTTAAAAAATCTAAGCGAACAAACAGCGGAAGTGACTTCATTTTATACTATGTAAAATAAAAATACCTTTATTTCTGTTATAACATTCATTGAAACAATAATATAAATACGAAATAGCTCTTATAAATATTTTTTACAACAGAACTTACACACAATCTTCCCCTTCCACTCAAATAATCTTCTTATCGCGCGCTATCTAGCAGGTCTGGGTGATATGATTTTTTTCTGGCACTGAATATATCTAACGAATAGTCATAAATATATAAACTATACTCATATTATAAAGAGGCAGAGTTTGTTTGAACGCCCTAATCTCCAGAACTACTTATCCGATTTGAAAAATTCTTTTTGCATTAGACAGCCTCTTTATCGAGAAAGGTCATATAATATAAAGTCTATCTATTCCATACTAACCGTTGAAAAGTACCTAGTTCTTAATAACTTGCCTAACGCTACCATAAGATTTCGTCTCAACAAACCAAAATACCTAGGTATATTATGTGAATTCGACCCCAGTCGAATAATACTTTCTCTAGTAAATTCGTTTAGAAGCTACACGATCACTAACAGACGCACTAACAATTTCCATACAGCAGAGTGCCTCGGCTTTGCGTACTTCTTTAATTTGAAACTTCCTTAAAACTAACCCACCCTTTGTCCCTTGCATTCTCACCTTGTTACGGGATAATTTTTATTTTTATGAGCTGCGTACATATTAGCTGCGTAGATCCCGCGGAATGATCTGGATGATGATGAATTATTGAAAACAATTTTCTTTATTGATCTTAGATGTAAAATATAGAAGATAAATGGGTATACTTAACTTTACCGTAATTTTAGCACTCTCGAAAAGTCTATTAAATATTTACTCTTAGTGGAATTTCATTTCAGCTGTATTTGCTGACCTTGGTAATACAAAAAAGTAGTATTACTACAAAATTTAACACGCGGATCTGTACTCATATGGTATGTTAAAAATTGCTTAGGTACAATATCCAAGAACAGTATAGGTTTTTTATTATAAAACCTCTTTGTTAAAGAAGGTTGTCCTCTTTTAATAAAAACTTAATTAGAATCTTTAAATATCAAGTTTAAAAAATTATTAAATTTGTTTCTTTTTTTATTATTCATATCCAATACTGAAAATACGTAGATGCAGCAAGAGCTATTAGTATCATTCCAAAAATAGCCTATTATATCGGAAATGCGTTTGCCAGGTGGTTAAAAGTTTTTGTAGAACAAATGTGTTTTAGATCAATCGTCAGAGCCGACCGTAAAATGGAAGTTGGTGTCAAGAATAAATGTCGCGGATGTACACGTGACGTTTATTTAAAATATTAAAACTATACTTTTCTGTTTATAAATATTACCTAAGAATTATGACAAAATCCTTAATAGAAGAAATACAAAAATATGGTCCTTTTATACATAGATAGGTAGGTAAATAATATCTGTTAGTATGTAACTGATATGCACTTATAAGAAAAACACAATTTTTAAAATATTTGTCTGTCTGTTTGTTCCGGCTAATCTCCGAAACGGCTGAACTGATTTTGACGAGAGTTTCACTGGCGGGTAGCTGATGTTATAAGGTGTAACTTAGGCTATTTTCATTTTAGTTAGGGTTCCGTTCAAAAAAATTATAACGTACTACTAGGGACGCACCTGAGCGAAGCAAAGGTAAGTTGCTAGTTTAAAATAAAACCGCAAAAAAAGTCCTAAGATAGTTCCATTTACGTAATCAAGCATAGATAATTATATTAATCTGAAATATCAAATATATTTTTTATATTACACGCCTAAGTTATAATGTAGAATTATATGTAGAACTAGCATTGTCCGCGGCTCCGCCCGCGGTCAGATGACCAAAAACCAAATTCTTAGGTTTTACATATTAGTATACTCTTACAATGCAAATGAGATATTTTCCCGCGGTAAAAAGTAGCCTATATGTTGACCCGGATAACCAACTATCATCATACCAAATTTCAACAAAATCTGTCCAGTGGTTTTCTCGTAATGCGGTAACAGACAGACAGACAGAAAGACAGACAGACATATAGACAAAAATTCTAAAAACTATAGATTCGGATTCTGTATCGATAATAATGTCTATTTCAATTAGATTTCCCAAAAAATATTTAATGTACTGATTTGACTTCGTTAGAATTTTATTATATGTATAGATTTAGAATATTTGTAACTTCAAATATTATCACAAGCAAAAAAAGTTATACAGATAATAACAATGACAATAATCAATTTTTACTTGTCCTTTGACCCTAATTTTGTAAAAATATACCCATCAAATAAAATATTAATCAATATCTTATAATATATAAGGTGAACACAAAATAATAGTTCGTATTAAAACAATTATTATTATTTAATATTCTGTAACGAATATTTTAAAATCTGATATCATCCCTCGAAAGTCTGCGGAGAAAGCTTTTTTTATTGCGCTACATCTGGATGCAACGGAAACTGTTTTTGCCACCGCAAACTTTACACTAGTTTCCGTTATAAGTAGGTCAAACGTCAGCAACGTTCATAATTCATTCATTGCTCAATTATAGTTTTTTTATTCAGCCCTTTTTAACGTCCCACTGCTGGGCACGGGCCTCCCTTCAATACGAGGGGGATCTGGCCATATTCCACCACGCTGGCCAAGTGCAGGTTGGCGGACTTCCCATGTCTTTCGAAAACTTGTTAGGTTCTCTCAGATATGCAGGTCTACTCACGATATTTTCTTTATTGTAAGACAAGTGGTGATCATGTTGGAAATGATTCGCACATGAAAATATCAGATGTGCAGACCCGGGATTTGAACCCGCGTCCCACGGTTTCCCAAACGAGCACGTTACCACTGGGCTACCACTGCCCTTTATAGTTATGTTACATAAATTGTTCTATCAGCGCAAAATGTATTTATTATATATTACCTACTATTTTTTACATAGGTAGATAATAAATTATTATATTCTAATTTTTTCATTTGTTAATATAGAATATACATAATATGTGTATAAACATATAAAACAGTTCTTATAAAATCAACTGTTATTTATATATTTTTACTAGCGACCCACCCTCGCTTCGCCCGGGCTCGTCCCTAGGTACGTTTTATCGGTTAGTATGAAATAGTCAATCCCTTTCTCTGTCAACACTTTCGAACTGGAAAGACAGACATATATGAATGAAGCCAGTGTTTCTACTTTATTTCTATAAAACCTTGTAAAAAGTATTATGAAAATATTCTACTCAACAATTGCCTGTCTACGTTAAGCCACTTGCTGTAAACTTCAGATATTGTTTTAGTTTCAAATTTATACCATTGATACTATTTTTTTTTACATCCAACAATAAAATTTAGTAATTAAGATCTTTATTCAATTTTTAACGTATTTATATGCAAGAAATTATATTATTAGAATAAAAAAATATCCAGTTCTTAACTCTTTCTTGATTCATAAATACCTTTTTTTTGTAGCTATTAAAAGCTATGGTTGTATTTTTGCGATAAATATAAAATTCTAAAATCAATAAATGTAATACTGTAACATGTTCGAATAAAAAATAGCAATATTTTAAATGTAAGTTATTAAACTACTAAAGATTATTCAAAATTGAAAAGAAATGATTATCGTAACATAATATTCAAGAATTATATACTTTACTTATTATTTTTGTATCTAAAAACATATTACAACATTTACTCATTAAAAAAAATCCGCGACATTATTAATAGCAAGTAAAAAATCAATAATAAAACACTTCAACAGAAAAAAGCTCGTTATATGTTAAATTCTATATATACATAATCTGCACAAGCACCTACACATATAATCTTGAAAGCGTTACCAAAATAAAAAGTAAACACAAAGCAAAACGCGCCAAACACAATTTTCCGTAACAAAACTCGTGCGCACCGGAAAGTCGCGTTTATTTCCCGCCATCCGGCGCCTCGACCAACCGAAATTTGCCGCCTAAAATGCTCCAGCCAATAGAAACACTGGCCGCCATTTTCAGCCAATTAGAGACGAGCCCGCGCTCTTGCCATCGCGTCATTGTCATATCTCGAAAATTAGTACGCCAGTGCAGTGAACCCCGACGGTAAATTAAAGATTTTCCGTGAAATAATAGTATAAAATCACATAGGTAAGTGTTAACCTATTACTTATATTTAAGTATAACTATAGTTTTAATCATTTACACTTTACCTTTGCGACGAAGTCTTACCATTGAATAATTGTTTCGCAATTTTATTATAGATGCCCGTATCTGAAATGACGCATCGTTAAAGTGTAGTTTGAGTTGAAGTAAATATAATAACAATTTTATTTAAGCATATTAATATTATTAATTTGTTTTGTAGCACTTAATGCTGTTAGAGTAATCGAGTATAATCGTTTCCAAAAATTCTAGTCTTCGTTCAGCAAAATGGCGGCGACGTTGCGTGCTATTAATATGTCACCTGTCCCTTTCTGGGCAACGCGACCTAAGGCAAGAGTAAAAGGGATAGCTATAGTTCTGATAAGAAGTTTTAAAGTAATATGCTGCACACGTAACTAGACACGTCTTCGTACTTCGTAAACAAGCTTGACTATGGTGTTGCCATAGATATGCTTCAATATTCCCAGGTTTTGGGGAACATTTTCTTTACTTTTTTATATATTTTAATTAAATTAAAAATATTCGTAATAAATTATAAATTTAATTGCTTTTCGTTACTAATTGGAATTAAAAACAATTTTTAATTTGATTCTAGAATCATATACTATATATTTATTTATTGAAAGTACTTGTAATATTATTTTTCCTATTTGAATCTATTTAAATTTATTAGATTTAGTTACGTAGTCAAAGTAGTAATGTCGTTTTATCTTACAAGTTTATTTTATTATTTCATTTTATTATTTTATCAGATAAATTGGAAATCATTATATTATAAAAAAAAAAACAAATTAATCATTAATAATATAATTATTTGATACGTAATTTACCTTCAATAAAAATTAGCATAATGATAATTTTATTATAAGTCCATCATTTTTATATCTTACTAGCATTGCCCGCGGCTCCGCCCGCGTTCAGATAACCAAAAACCAAATTCTTAGGTTTTTACATATTAGTATACTCTTACATTGTAGTTTTTGTATTTTTTCTCAGAAATGAGACATTTTTCCGCGGTATAAAAGAATTCTATATATGTTGACCCGGATAACCAGCTATCACAATACCAAATTTCATCAAAATCCCTCCAGTGGTTTTTCTGTGATGCGGTAACAGGCAGACAAACAAAAATTCTAAAAACTGTTGATTCGGCCTCTGTATCGATAATAATGCCTATTCAATAAGATTTTCCAAGAAATATTTAATGTACAGATTCGGCTTAGTTACAATTTTATTATATGTATAATAAAAGGCCATAGAAATATAAGACATTTTTAATTTTGTTTTCAAATTATATCAATACTGAGAAATAAATAAATAGGCGTTATACATTTTTGCAGCTTAAATTTAACTAATATGAATAACTAAAATGTAAAAAATATATAATAAAAAAAATAAAAATTAAGTTTGTTGCATCTGCTACAAGTGCAATAAGAAATTAACCAGACACAAATCTAACTAGATGCCTTCATAACTTACATTTCCGATTAAACTTTTAAGACCTTTAACTAATACCTTTTGAAGCTACAAATTTATTTTAAAGCATTGCTGTTATTGTAATTATTATTTATTTATGGAGAATATAAATAATTTACAATTTAATAATAATTAATAATAACAATTTACAAATATTATGTAATCATTTGATTAATCCTTGACCAATAATATGTGATAAACACTTTTAGTGGAAGTATAATATTATTTTGCTTTTAGTTATAAAAAACATATTATAGAAGTCAACTAGTTTTGATAAAACTTATCAGGTATGAGTAATCGACATCATTACAATATGTTTAAAACGATCTCAATATCTAATACGTGAGCGTGACCGATGACGGTAATGCCATGCAAGCTAGCATTTTTATTTACCATTTAACTTAAAGGCAAGAGTAAATAAAAAAGGGTCGCAACTTATGTGTAAAATCAATGCGATAGTAGCGCCACACTGTGTCGAGTGGTGGAACTGAAAGCGACGCGTCGCGAAGCGAAGGCAAACGCGCACGCGCACTGCGCACTGATCAGTACGCGACACTCCGTCGTCCGTGTGGACGTGTTGTTTTACGTCACGTACTTACATCGCGTTGTTGTTTACAAACTAGTTATTTTAAGTGCGTTATGGTAATAATTTTAATATAAAACTATTTGTTTAGGCATCGCGGATGCTACTGTGTGTCACTGGACCAAAAGTTTGAACATGTCCGCGTTAAGTGTACGAGCTCCCGGCCTACAGGCCACAGTGCTGGACACTAGGTCGTTACGTAGTATACGTGGAGTGACCACGTTAGAAGGAGTGAGGAGGAATTTATTTGGGGCAACAGACCGAGAGGAAAACAGACGGTTTGTGGAAAGAGAATTGGCCAGACAATTAGAACTCGACAGCCAAAGATGGGGTTTCGACTTCGCCAACGAGAAGCCACTTCCTGGAACGCAAAGGTTCGCATGGCAACTCGTCCCAGCATCCAGCATCCCTGCTGCGTTAAGAAGATCACCTATCACCATAACAACATCTCCCAAGTCTGTCGCGCCAGCGCAGGAAACTAAAGTTTCAAGTCCAGAGAGCAACAAAACGCAAAAGAGAATAACAGGTTAGTAATTATTGAACATTCATTTTATTTTCACGATACTTTTATCTTAATTTCATAACTATGATAACCTAAAATAAGCTAATTGTAATGTAAACAAGTGCTATCTGTCCCTCGCAAGCAAGTTACAACTATTAAAACTACATTCAATAATAATTTTGATTTTGATAAGAATATTTAAAGTTTAAACACGCATAATATATTACTAGTTTCACATTTCAATTATTTAACTTCTACTCCATTCAAATTTAACAATAGATAAGTGTCTATTTTAGAAATTTATGTCGACATGAGTGTTTATGCAATACTTCACAATTCACATTACAGTGTTGCAAATAGGTAGGTATGAAGCGTAACTTGTTAGACTAGGTGGCGTCTAAGAGTTTAGAAAATTTGTTTTATGTTTGTAAACACTAACATTTTAGTTAAAACACACTATTCGCAGTACCTACCGTATTTTAAACAGATGAAAATTCCATAGAGCATTAAGGTCACATTAATGTACACACTATAATATAACTGCGAAGACTTAATTGGTGTATGTAAAGTTTTTATTTCTTTTTATTTTATATGTAACTAAATACTGTTTGTCTTCTAAATAAATAAATAAATACATATTAAATATATATATATATATATATATATATATATATATATATATATATATATATATATATATATATGAACCTCTTGTAAAAAATATTTTAACTGTTGACTAGGTATAATAGAATATTGCAGCCTAAATTATGATGTAACATATAATTATTAAAAAAATTAACAAAGTACTCTATTTACAATAAGTATGTAAAACGTAACACAGGAAAAAAACAAAGCACTTTTTTTTAATTTCAAGTTAACAACAACTTCCTTGTTATTCTGCCAACCCTAGTTTGCGAAGAACGTCTCATTACCCTTTCACACACTGCGGACGTGCCATTTTTTGTCCGCTTAGGTGTTAAAATCTTCATAAAAGCTCTTTGGAGAGCATTATTAAATAATTTAGTAACACGTAATTAAAAATTAAGATTTGATTTCATCCTTTCTTAGTTAATTTTTAATGAACATTTTCACGCCACAATCAATTGGGGGCGAGTTTGCGAAATAAAGTTAGCTGCCTATTAAATTGTTTTTGTACTCTAATAATTTTATACAGTGGTGACCTACATAATTACGTTTGTATTGACATACGCTGTATAGTAAGTATACTAATCTGATAGCCTCCCACATTTGTTCCATTTTAGATTGCACATGTGGCATAAAGAGATATTAATAAAATACTACGTAAATATTTGCGTAGTTTACATAGCGATTTGTTTTTTTTCTTTATCGCTCTTTATAATAACTACTTATTCAATTTTATCAAATATGTTACATATTATAATCATATAATGTCATTACATGTAATTTGAGTAAAAACAAAATAATTGTTTTATCACTTTGGCAGAATACTATTCAAGCCTTTGATAGTACTCAAAAACGTAAAATCAATGAAAAGTTATTAATTCGCAACTACCGAATACGCTCGCTCTATCGCCGTCCTTGTCGCACCCACGCGTCGATATGAAACAAACGCGTCATTTTGCCACCTACAACGCATGCGCAATCTTTCATTGCAAAGCCAAAATGGCGTCTACTATTATTACGATGATGAGAAAAATAATATGCTACGCTATCCTTGTTTTTAAGGTAAATAAATACTGGTAATTAATTGTACAATTTCATAGAAAATAAGTAAATTTTATTTTTATAAATCTATACATATAATAAAATTGTAACTAAGTCGAATCTGTATATTAAATATTTTTTGGAAAATCTAATTGAAATAGTCATTATTATCGATACAGAGTCCGAATCTATTAGTTTTTGTCTGTCTGTCTGTTACCGCATCACGAGAAAACCACTGGACAGATTTTGATGAAATTTGGTATGATGATAGCTGGTTATCCGGGTCAACATATAGGATACTTTTTACCACGAGAAAATATCTTATTTCTGAGAAAAAATACAAAAACTGCATTGTAAAAGTATACTAATATGTAAAACCTAAGAATTTGGTTTTTGGTCATTTAAACGCGGGCGGAGCCGCGGGCAATGCTAGTAATTAATATATGTATGTATATCAATAAAAAAGTTTTAAAGTATTTATCACTAATATGTATTTATAATTAAATTTTAGGCCAAAAATATTGCTTATTGCTAATTTTATATTTTTATGAGGCATAAATCGATCAAATGTAGGCATAGCATAAAATGTCGGTTGCTCGCGTTGCTACTACAGCTGTCATTACATAAAACTCATAAAATCAAACCATGTTATTACTTGCAGATGTAAATTCTAATCGTTTGTAAATAACTAGAGAAGGGTCATAGATTTTATTGTCTAAAACTGACCAGCCGTACAGACGAAGTAGGGGGTCTAAGAAATAACCGGGTCACGCAATTTCTAAGATCCCTTCGTTTTCTAACTCATAATTACACCTTTTCTAGTGTCGTTGAACTTTCAATGTTTTCGATTTTGGGAACTTAAGTGGACGTAACTGCGGGGTCCCGAAAATAATGAATTGAAAATATTATAATTGAAATGCAACAATTGCATATTTTTTTTTAATCTGAACGGTCAGATTTTAAATATATGCAGTTAATGCATTGACTTACATTTGCTAATTAATTAAAGGTTTAATTTTATGAAAATAATAATTATAATATAAAAATATGTAGCAGATGTACTTACATGTTGTCGAGGTTAGTGGGAGCTTCAATCAATTTTATTAGCGAAAGTAAATGCGTGTAACTCATAAATCTTGCATTGTGCACTACAAAGCGGCCCGCGCGTGCGCACCCTTTGTGTTGCACCCTCACTGACACTGACTCTAACGGTTATATTGATTTTTTAACTGTCATTTCACCCCGACCACTCATAATAATTTCCTGTAAATGTAACAGTGTAATATTTTTTATTTCACTATTTTTCGCCCATGGCTGCGTTCACGTGTTACGCCGACACAAAAACTATGTTATCCCGGATTAAAAAAAACAGCTTTCTAATAGGGACAGAAATTTTAGAATCGGTTCACTAAGTTCTGAAGGTACACCTTTTATATTACCTTACATAAACAAACATTTTACCACTTTATAATACTGTAGAATATGCCGCTGTAATAAATCATAATGCCTTGTATTCTGATTTAGATGATCAATCATTTACTATATTTATGCTATAACTTTAGTTTATAAAAAAATTAAAAAACTAAATAAAATTATAGATAACGCATATATATCGTATAAGTGATAACTAGGTAACTATGTTTTTTTTACGATAATATCACGATATCCGAAACACATTCGCGAAATAATAACTGTGTGGGTGATTAGAAAAACTCTGTCAACACACGTGTTTAAATTAGAAAATTTCTACAGATAGGGGAATAACGGCCGCCGGCATCTGCCAACCCCCGCGCGTACAATATTTATAGCACCCTCTAGTCTGCATCGGGTGACCGGGTTCATCTGCGTAGATCCATTTCAATGCGGGATAACACGCAATTTTGAATAACTAATTAGACGATACGTAAAATGCATAATTGCTATCTAAATTGTGAAGTGAAACGTTGTCCAAAACATTTATTAGCACGCAAGACTAACTACGATAATTAGAAGCGACACTTCTTAATGCACTTGTTCAAAGTGCAACTGTCCAGAAATGGCATTGCTAATGGATTTCGTTAACTTGTTCCCACCAAGTGCGAACAAACCCTAAGGAAGCGTATGTAAGATATGGTTCAGTGATCTGAACAACTGCCAACATAGTGATAAAAAGTAACCTTTCACAGGGTACTCTGACTCCAATACTAGAAACTAGAATTCTTCTAGTTACTACCGTGTCATAAATTATTTACGTTTTATCTTAACTTGAATCCTTGATGTGTTCTAACTTCTAAGTCCAATCTATTTTCTGGGAAGAATAAAAAAAAATTATTTATTTTAATATGAAAACACCTAGTAGTTGTATATGCATTGCATTTTAACTATATAGCCTGGCGTCCTCAACACACTTTCTAACATTTGAATGAGATGAAAGTGGCGTCCCACGCTCGCAAAACACACCACTTTAGTGTGTTATGTTTTAGATATTTCTTTAAGAACAATGTCTTATATGTATAATATTAACCATCTGTATTTCATTAATCATTAATTTGTTTTTTTTTTAAATAAAAAACAAATACTACTATTTACAACTTATGAGGTATAGCTTATAAAAATATGTGTACATACATCGTCCTTGTATAGTGCAAATTTTTTTGATTTTGAAGACTGTCACATCAAGGTGAAAAAGGCAATAAAAACAGCTGATGAGCCACTGTTCCGGACAGTGAGTCCTTGACATTTGTCTATGGAACCTCTCAACTGACCGTAAAATCCTCCATCCATTATATTCCTGTTTGGAAGACAAGTGAAAGTGCTCAAGACTTTTGCTTTCGTTCAAACATTGTTCCAGTTCTGCCGTTATTTTATGCGATAAAAATTTGTAATTATGTTAAACACAGTGATTAAATATTTTAATTACTAATTTTTCTTATTATCGTAATATTGCTTAAGTGTTTTCCATGTGATATATTATATTTATATGTTCTCAAAGAAAAATAATATTCGGTACTTTTTTAACTTACATATTTATTGGCATTTACTACAAAGGGTTCTATATCAGATGTGTTGATGCTTTAATGGCTGCTCATTTATAAATTCCCTACCAATCTAATTGATGGCAATCGAAATACTAAATAAACACCTGAACATGCACGATTTTCCCATGCTTTTGTTTAAACAGCATTTTGGAGCGATATCTATAATTTTCCAATAAAATTTCAATGGGCGGACAGATAATTGACTATCTATATATCACCCTCGTTAAACGTTTCCCATGATCGGGTCAATGAGAACGCACGTGTGATAAAACTTCCCGTGTACCTTTTCGCTTCATAGCTTTTTCGTTAAAATACGTTAATGAATGGGATAGTTAGGTACTTACTTGTTATCTGTTAAACCTCTATAATTTATTTCAATACCTACTAGTAACTCACCCTCATTTCGCTCGGGTTCGTCCCTAGTGAAAATCAAAAAAAAATGTATCCCACGGGGATCGTAAATTTTTCCGGGATAAACATATGTGCTATTCCAGACTAATCCGTCCAGACCAAACCAGATCCGTTCAGCAGTTCTGGCGTGATTGAGTAACAAACATCCATCCAAACTTTCGCATTTATAATATTAACGAGATTACTAAAATGTCATTAAAAATAGAGCTGTTTTCACTAAAACTTTAAGTTAAGAGAAAAGTCATTTATATTAGTTTCAAAGGCACAAACAAATTTTTTATTTACTCGTATTTCATATTTTTAGTAAATTTTATCAATCACGTTCTATTATTTTCAATTTACTTGTTGCCGCTTCATTGTTTTAAATGGAACGCGTCAATTTCAATTTAAAACCGCGCCGGATTTATATTTCGGCTGACAGCTGTCCAAAGAGAATGAATGCATTGCGAGAAAAAAAACGTTTTTGTCAGTAGGTATATCACACAACAGTGCTGATAAAAAATATTGACAAGCGAAGTTTATTGTTTTAGTGGTTTTTGTGCTCAAAATTTAAATATAAACGGTAATGTTCCGCTGAATGCACTCGCGGGTAGAGGGAGTTAAATTCTAGCTTAAAATCTAACGGTCGGGTCAATTGTCCGTCCGTTACGAATTTCAAAAATAGTGTTAACTGTCGCTTTAAAGCAAACGTTGACTTGTCGATTTAATACAAATGAACGCCTACAGTCACTTAGGCGGTTGACGAGACATTGGTCAAGTTTGTTTTACTTGAATCGGAAGTCACATTAACAATCTAGCCGTGGGAAGCGACACATAATTACGCCTGCAAGGAGTTCGTTTCGGTAATGGACTAACAATTTCGTCCTTTAATGACATTTCTTGATAGTATCTCAGAATTACCCAAGCGCTACTTATATTGGACCTCATTCGCATAGAGTATTTATTACACCGACCGCACCGTCTGTAATTTTATATACTTAGATATCATTTCCAACGAGAAATAGAGACGTGGAAACCACAAATCTAGATCATTAAAGAACAGTAACATCCTAGCTACGTGAAATCGCCTGTTGATTGATTTTCTAAAATATATTCGTTAAGCAACGTTCAGTCTACAGAATTGAAAATGTTTCCATCATTATGTAAATGAAATCTAGTGTTGTCACCCAAGGAAGGGCGTGAAAACCCATGATGTATGGCTTCATTATTCTCTCAATACAAATGTCCGGGGTGACATTTATAAATCAAACGATACCAACACATTAGTTATTCTGATATCCCACTTCAATTGAAAAAGGACAACCGTCCACTCGAAACGCGGTTGGATTAGGATTCTCGATTCAAACACTCTAATGCATTATTGCTTTGTTATATCAAAATCTATTATATTTATAAGCAAAGAACGATTCGGAGATGCATTGACACTGCATAAAATTAACTCTAATGATGTAAGAATTAATTTATCAATGACCCCTGGGAAACCCTACCATAAATAAAACGTCAATGTGACAGAACTCTAACTGGTAAAACTAATTCTAAGTCAAACAAGTAAACAAATATTGAATATTAACTGTACAGGCCCTTAGAGCTTAGTGTTTGACTTAGAGTATTTGTATAAGGACTACAGTGTACGTGATCTCAAATACAACCATAGACTAAGTGCGTAGGATGGTAGATAAAATATTGTTGAATTTTTTAAAGTATATTAACCCGCCGCTTTCTCCTACGGCTTTTGATTAACTTTCTACATAATTATTACGTAACTTAACGAATCACTTTAGAATTTAGTAGACCTTACACATTTTTACGACTTGAGAATCGAACTTACTACCTCCGTTCCAAAAAATACATACGCTTGCACTCCACAATACGAACGATCATCTATATCGTCAGGCGTCACCCTAAAATCGTAGATTCAAGTTATAACAACACGTGTGAACTTTAACTTTTGTACTTTCTTTTCTCAATGTAACGCCATTCTTTTCAACAATTCAACTGTCACAAATGTCCAGATCTTGAATCCCGTGAAATGATAGATGGGGATTTATGTAAATATCAAATTGAAATGTTAATTCGAAATAATTATTGAGTCGAGTGTGTACAACTGAATAAATATTAAATAGTAATGTTCATTTCGAGCTTCACACATTTGTTTACTTGTTTGCTTTTGTTATAGTTTCATTAAACTCCCAGTGAATAAATGCGTTATAATTTATAACTGAGGAAGGAAGTTTTTCTTAACATTTAGCAGTTTTTTCTACGCAATAAACTTGAAACAAAGAGCAATTCAACGGGCGGTCGGTTTTTTGTTTCACGTGAAAACAAAACAACCGAACTAACCACTGCGGTAATTATTAGTAAGAATTTTTATAAGTGTTAAAATAAACATCGGAGTAGAGATAACATCCCTTCAAACCCTAATGACACCTCCCACCCTAATTACCTCAATAAAAAAATCTTGACGGCATTAGAATTAAAATCGAAATATTCTCTAAGCATCCTTTGAGTTTTGACCCACAAAAAAAGAGCCCCACCAACGAAGCCACGACAATAAAAATAGTACATTGTTATGAAATATTAATATTTCATTTCGTTCGTTCATACAATTAGAATTAAAGATATACAGTTACAATCTGAATTTTAGATTTTAATATAATAGAATGGTATAATAAAGCTAATTGTGTGTGAACGAACGTCTTTAAGAATATGAATATTGATTATGATAATCGTGTCTTCGTATTGAATTTTAAACGGGTCAAGTATGATTGGTAATCACGTAACGTATTCCTATGAAGCGCCCCATAATAAACTGTTTTGTTTATAGGCACCTAATAGTGACTGTATAGCTACTAACTATTAGGAGATTGATTTGTTATATATATCCGTATTTAATATTATAAATGTCAAAGTTTGTGAGTATGGACGTTTGTTACTCTTTCACGCCAGAACAGCTGGACGAATCTGGATGAGGCACAAAGATAGATTATAGTCTGGAAGGACACATAAGCTACTTTTTATCCCGGAAAAATGTACGGTTCCCGTGGGACAGGTTTGTTTTTGTTTTCCTAGAGGTGAACCCGAGAAAAGCGAGGGTGAGCCGCTAATTTCCAAATATTTAGAAGTTCATTCAAAGTAATCATTTGTATGACCATTAGAAATAGTCACTCAAAGCTGTCAGTGCTCATTTTTTTTATTGTTTTTTTATTACTTATAACGACTCTTGTTATATATGTTAAATGTTGTACAGCTACATTTTAGATACGTAGCCTCGGCAATTATTTTAATAAAAATAAAAAAATGCTCGAACTTTCTAAATCTCGGACGTTGCCTTATTACAATCTTTGCTTGTAACTAGTTTCAAAAAAAAAAAAGTAAGACGCCCAAGTATGCCAAACCAGATTATATACGTATACCTACGCGGTGCCGTTATCCGGGGCCCTACGGGTAGGCATAAACCTTATTGTAACGGTATAAAAATGACCACTTATATCCTCGACGCATATACTTTTCAGATATTTAGAACAGTTTTGTTAGTGACTCAGAGATAGTGTGTTAGTTAAAGCTTATAAATGCGGTAGGTCTTAAAATCATGTTTGTACGTATTTGAATAAAGGAGTTTTATTTATATAATATCATGTCCTTATATTTAGTTCTAAACTATTAAAAAGTACAAAAAAGATTTAAACCATAATTCATCATATCGAATGTATCAAAACGACAAATCTCGTATCTGTGCGTCCCGTTATGTACGCGTTACAACGAATTCAACAGCCATTCTTATAAGACAAAAACAATAAACACTGACAAAAGGTGTATGCCATCGTAATACTTTAAATATATTGTTTTAATATTCACCATAAAAACAAACAATTATATCTTTACCTAAACGGTAAATCGATACACGAATTAAGATAATAATCGATGAAATATTAATTTGCGAAAAATCGCTTGAAAATATTTTTTTTTACTTTGAATGTTTTTTTTTTCTTTTATTGCAAAAATTAAAAACAAAAACAATATATATGTTGGAACAATAATATTGTTTAATGTTAGATCTGCAGTGTCACAGAGCAGTGTCTTTGCGGCGCCTGCGCATGAGGTCGACGAACCGACGCCACTCGTGTTATTGAACGTACTAAAGACATATACTCCTACAAAAAACACTTATAAATGACCATTTAATTGTTTTAATATTATTTATTTTGTTCGTATACATTTTTTCACTAGCGATTAATTTGTAATGTAAACTCTGATATAATTATTTCAGGTAAACATAAAGTATTAATCTATATACATTATACATATTATAATAAAATTGTAACTAAACCGAATCTGTACATTAGATATTTTTTGGAAAATCTTATTGAAATAAACATTATTATCGATACAGACATCGAATCTATGTTTTTTAGATTTTTTGTCTGTCTGTTACCGCATCACAGAAAAGCCACTGAAGGGATTGTGATGAAATTTTGTATGGTGATAACTGGTTATCCGGGTCAACATATAAGAAACTTTTTACCGCGAAAAAATATATCTCATTTCTGAGAAAAAATACAAAAAACTGCAATGTATATAATAATATGTAAAACCTAAGAATTTGGTTTTTAGACATCTGAACGCGGGCGGAACCGCGGGCAATGCTAGTAATATATAAGTCACTAAAAGAATTTGTTCAATAAAAAAAGTATGACAAAGTAAAATTAACCAATAAAGTTATAAAAAATAATAATAATCTACAAACCTACGTACATATTATACAAATATCAATGAACATTACATATTTTTTATTGTAATTACTGTTATTATATAGCTATAATCGCAACATAGTGTGGTTGTGACCTAATGCGACGGTAGCTATAATAACGGTACTATGACAACGCCTTTCGCGAGGCCTTATTTCAAAATTCACAAAGTGCGCGTACGCACATTGTCAACGTAAACAAACTTGTTTTGTTTGCGAATTATGAATGAATAGATTTTATTCAAGAGCCCTTACTCTAAGCAAATGTAGTTTAAATTGTGTTAATATTTCACATACCTATAGATACTTCTGCTTCTTATAAGTCACATGAAAAAAGTTTCTAAATCAGTTTGAAACGAAAAAATGAATAAACTTTATCATGTAAATATCTAAATCAGTATTCAGTAAATAAAGTGACATCTGTTCCGTTTTATTCTTGAAACACTGAATATTAAGGATTTACGTCACCAATTTAAATTTTAGACCGAAATACTGCACAAGCAGCCTTTTCTCTAGATATTCAAGAGTCGAATTCGAGATCTTCGCTTAAAATGTTATACAAATGTGTACACGTACGCCGGAAACAGAATAGCAATTTGGAACGCTAGTTTTATCCTCGATACGTAGGAGTTAGTGTCGTTGAACTGTTCATATATGTTTTTTTTTTTAATTTTATTTATGCAAATGCATAATGCACTACCGTCTAATCGTTTCATGGCAACGCTCGTACTACGCCGATAAAATATGAATACGCGTCGTTGTGTGTCACATTAAACTCTTATCGGTGTACACCTCTCTAAATATCATCACGTGTTTCTATATTTTTGTATATAAACCACTTAATTTTGATAAAGCTCTCGTAGAAAGACTTTGTGTCAATAGCCCCGTAGCTGTAGTACCGAAAATGGCTGCAAAAGTTTAGTTTACAAACAAACTGTTCGTCTCGCTCATTATAAAAGGCATAGAGTGAGAGGACTATATTCATGAATACACACTTATACGCTAAAGGACGCGGTTCGATGAAGGTTATTCAACTTTTGACGATTTCTAGAGAAAATTGCGAATAAAATTTTCGTGTACGAATTAGATAACGTGTAACAAAAAAATAACGGTTAATTAAATGTATCGCTACGAACAAGCTCTTTACTTACATATATTTTAAATATTACATTAGATCTACATAACTCACTTCTCATAATTAAAAAAGTACCTACTAAATAAGCATTATGCAATTGAAATCAAAGACATTGGTTAAGCACAATGCAAGTAATAATGTAGTTTTTTACCTTATCATAGCCCACTATAAGCAAGGACATTGAGAATGCTGTCCTCGTAATTGACTTGCATTGACAAGTTTCTACCGCCAATTATTGTTATTCAATTAATCTGAAGTAAGATAATTTGTCTCTCTTTGTACCTAATAAAAGAATTTATTAATAAATATATAAACTGTAATCGGACTATAAATACGTGTATGTGTGTGAATTTTTGTTACTCCTTAATGCTAAAACGGTTGGAACGATTTAGATGAAATTTGTACACAGACAGAATGGAGATCTTGAATAATACATAGGCTAAGTACTGTTAGGCATCTAGGATCTAGGACGCACCCGAGCGGAGTGAGCATACGTAATACCTAATCTAATTTATTAAAACGAGCAATTCTTGAATGTATAAATATATATATATATATATATATATATATATATATATATATATATATATATATATATATATATATATATATATATATATATATATATAATCTGAATCTCGGAAACGGCTCCAACGATTTTCATGAAATTTAGTATACAGGGAGTTTCGGGGGCGATAAATCGATCTAGATTAGTCTTATGTCTGAGAAAACGCCTTTTTTGAGTTTTCATGCGGTGTTCCTTCGCATTATCCCACGCAAAATATGTTCGGTAATTTCACACGCCCTGGCATAAGCATCATGATCAAACAGCCAAAGCGCAAGATTTACAATCATAGGTGTCCAGGTTTGAACCTCGGTCGGATACAAAGATTTTATTTTTGTTTTTTTTTTTGTTTTTATATTCAAGTTTTTAGTCTAAAAAAAAGAAAATTGTACTTTAGGCCAAAAAATCCGAGCGCAGCTCGGTGGCCCAGGTACTAACATATTGTATAAGAAAGCGTTTATTTTTACTTATAACCTAGGTGATTCTTTAAATTGACATAACTTTTTTATTTATGAACTGATTATAATAAAACAAATACTAAATGTTAAATGAAGCTTACCACATAAGTGAAAACCGCACCTAAATCGGTTGAGCCGTTTCTGAGATTAGCGCGCACAAACGCACAGAGAAACAGACAAAAATTCTAAAAATCATTGTTTTGGGTTCTGTTGCGTTAATAAAGATCCCCAATAATAGTTTTTCTCAAATATATTTTATATACAGACAGCGATCCGTTACACTTTTATTATACCTATGTCATAGAAGATATTATATAAACTATAATCGGCTTACTATAAAACGTGTGTGTGATAGTTGCTACTCCTTCACGCCAAAGCGGCTGGAACGATTTAGATGAAATTTAATACAGGGAGACAAAGTGAGCATACTTTAATAACATATTAAATAAGACGACAATTGACGACACGTTTGGCTCAGTTTGTAGTGATCCTACTTGCTGTGCCAGCGGTCGCGGGTTCGAGTTCGAGAAAGTTATATATTATGTGTAGTGTATCAGCTATCTGGTATCCATAACACAAGCCTCATAGCTTATCATGGAACTAGATCGTGCTGTGTGTTAATGTCCTAATATTAAATAAGAAAACGTTTATGATTACTTAAAAGGAATAAAGTTGCATCTAACCTTAAATTATATAATAGCCTTTAGAACTACTTGATTTATTAGAAATCACTATCTTAAGAATCTTGGTCGCGGCCATTATTTTAATAAGTGCTCGTTTTGTCTTAGTCAGATGGATAATTGCAGTGTAAAGAATGGAAAGGAAAAAAAACAAGATTCTGTAATCGTTTACTTGTGACGGATTGAATTTGTTATGAAATTGTTTTACTATTGAGTTTTTACAGTATCTTTTAACTGTGGTTTTATTTTATAATATCGTATTGTTTATATGAAAGCTCTAAACATCATAAATTTATTCTACTTTAAGATGTCAAACTTATATTTTGTAAAGTTTATACGTCTTGGTGATAAATATCTATACTAATATTATAAAGAGGCAGAGTTTGTTTGTTTGATCGCACTAATCTCAGGAACTATTAATCCGATTTGAAAAAATCTTTTTGCATTAGATAGCCCGTTATTGGGGTTGGCTATATATCATCATGCTACTACCCAAGGGAGCAAAGCAGTAATATACTAAAAATATATAGTCTATCTATTCCATACTAACAGTTGAAACAACTTAGGGTGACAAGCGAGGGTGAGCCGCTTTCAATTTATATGCTCATATTAAAAACTGTTTATTTTACTTACAGGTAAGCCATGTTTCTTCTTTTTCGACATATTCGTGAGTAAATCGATGAATTAATCCAAATTAACTTTTTGACTCCATAATATTTCATTACACGAACCACTCTTTATTTATCAGACAACTTGCCGGATAATTTGATCAATTTAAATATAATTGACCAACAAAATTTATTCACGGCGATCTGTAATTTATAACGATTCGTAATCGCTCCTCGCCTGTAAATACAGTAATTTAGTGTTATTCCTAGCCTTCTATAAATGTAGGAAATGATGGCTCGGTATTTAGAATATCTTAAGATATGACCGTAGATTCTTTAGTTAAATGACCAGATAATTCTCCGCTTTATAGTATAATGGACTGTTATTTTCCTCTAGTAAACACAATCTGTATATAGTTTTATTCTATTGTGTGAATGCGATATCGTCTATTTGAACTATTTTAGGTCAAGTGCGTCCACTTGACTCTGTGAAGTAGGTATTGTGCATTTTAACGATACCGTAAGTGGTAAATTCTTAAGGAATTCTCAAAGCTTGTTTCAAAATGGTTAAAAGCTGCCTTAGTTCACTTATAAGTTAATTGTAATGCTTCAAAATAAACTTTTACTTATTATTATTTTTTTACCTTTTCTGTGCTACTGGCTAACGTTAGGCATATAATATATGTATGTACTAAAACAAATCTTTCCCTCGAGAACTGTTTATTTTTCCGGGATAAAAAATGGCCTATGTGTTATTCCAGACTATAATCTATTTCTGTGCCAAATTTCATCCAGATCCGTTTAGCCGTTCTGGCGTAGAAGAGTAACAAACATCCATACATATTCACAAACTTTCACATTTATAATATTTATTATACTCGTATGCAGATGAACTTCTCGTGGTGCTCTATTAATTAAATTCTATATTTTAAAGTCATATAAAATATCGTGCCTGTAAAAAAATTCTCTTGATAAAACTTTTTGTATATATCCCATATTAAAATCAGAGAATTAATTCATATTTTATAAGATTTATGGATCCTAATACTTTTTTAATCTTTCCAAGCGAAAACCGTTGATAAAGAGTTGAAAGTTTATCGCTTACAACTGGGTCACTATTACTATTTGGGACTCGTATTTTTTGTCCTGCTAACCCACAATGATAAGGATATGATTTAAAAAATACAGTGAACATTTTAAACAAATGTTATCACATGTCCTTGACATATACGTCTTTTGACATAATTTTAGATGAGATGAACTTTTACTTTTAAGTACCTGTCATGATAATCCAAGCCGGTAACAGTTTACTAGACCATACTTGAAAGTCTTAATATCTATATGTAACCTATTTATTACACTATGAATACAAAAAGGCTATTAGGGTCAATTTTACAATTTACAATTATTACTACGCTTGATAAAAACACCTTAATTTTCTTCGCACAAACTATTTGAAGAAACCACACATTATGTATATAAATTGGAAAGTTAATTTAAAGTAAACCGCAGGTTCGTCCCTAGGTACGTTTTGGCGTTTACTATAAAATAGATTTTTTTTTATTTTTTTTTTTCGTGAATTTTCCGATGTTTTAATAGTTATTCTGCTGTTCGGGGTAATAATAGTTGTTATAATAATTGTAATTGATGAGTAAAAAATACTGTTTAATGGCCAAACAGGTCCGAGAATTTAAATTTTATTTCTTAATCATAGCTTTGCATTTTTCTTTGCACATAGACATTATACTGCGAAGTTAGTTTCATTTGATCTAGGTTAATTTAATTATGTTTTGGACGGCATCTAACAAGCAAGTGTCCCACTTCTCTGAACTTGAAATTATTCGTCACAAATTTAATGCGCCCGCGCATGTTCTCAGAATCCTACAAAGACCTTATTACTGCTAAGGATCAGGTTCCTACTCGAGGTAGAACAGGATAGAAAGTAACCCATCTCCCTCATTTACTATTCGTGAGCTCGTAAACCCATTTCGGTACGGACAAAAAATTGTTTTGGTTTTTTATACAAGACTTTTCTTATTGGATTTTGTACTACGTAGTACGGGACGATTTTTTTTTCATCAAAATTCAAATCTCTATCCAACGGCCATAGGATAAGCCGATAACGTATATTATGGCCTTGTTTCTTTTCTTATCTGAACTAACTAGGTCACAGCTCGGTTAATCTATTGTATTTCGCAAGACCGTTTCGGAATCTGCTTGTACTCGAACACTTTTATACAGAAATTATGAAATGACAAAGTGATCTTAAGTGGCCGATAGCTGACCTGTATTTAAGATTACAAAATCATCTTTTAATTGGTCAGAAATTAGTTCAATCTGGGGGAAGCTGCCTGGCCACTAAATGCAATCTCGTCGGAGATGCGCGGTCACTGACCTCTAGAGTGGGATAGCACTATAGGTACGATCGCAACGGGTAGCATGCGCGTACGCACCAAAAAGGAATGAAAAGTATTGTATTATTGTTTATTATCCTTACTGTGCATGTGCGCACAGACATGAGTGGGTGTGTGCGTAAGTCTAACCCTGACGAGTTTGTTATTGTTTAGTTTTGGGACATAGTACACGTTGGACCTTTGAAGTATGTCGACAGAATATTAAATCAAGTATAAAAAATATCTCACACTATCAAACCATACGTAGTCAATTTACAAAGTACCAAGCGCAAAGCTTGAACATTAATCATTTATGTTAGTTTTAATTTGTAAGCTTAAAAGGTACCGAAAAACCTCTTTGTATGAGGATTATGGCAGTTCTATTTCTTATTCGAATTCCCAGCGAGTCGACACGTCTCCATTGAATCATTGAAAATAGGTCGTAGCTATTTAAATTGTTTAAACGTAAGAGGTCACGTCAACCAAATCAAATCCTTATTGATTTGACATTTAAATGGCAGGATTTACAATAGTCACAATCGCTAAATTAACATATAAATAACTTAGAATTAACAAAAAAATTGTTTTAATATTTACTTATTCGTTTTATTTCGATCGAGGCATATATTTTTATTTAATTTTATTTAAAAGTCATTAGCTATTCAAACTAGAATTATTGCTAATTATATAATACGAAGCGTCAGTATGAAACATTTTGTTTCCCTCCAAACTGATTCCCATGCTTTATGGCGCAGTCTTGGTTCGATAATTTCGTATGATTATGCATCTACGGTACCTGCACACTGCATCCACGAGCTCGCACAACGGACAATGTGCATTCAGCCATTCACATTTAAATTAAAAAAAAAATAATAAAACCCAGTGTTTATTGCTTAAAATACACAAATATGTCCCGCTCCCATGGCCATTGAGGGTCAAACTGTGGCTATTGTTATCCTAAGTTGCTTTGAGTAGGTTACGAAGGGACAAAGGTGGTGACATGTCTGGAGATACCCCAGCTAGGTTATGTTAATGAGATTTAATTGAGTTTATAATAATCAAAATGATGGATTCGCTCGCCACAGAGGCGCGATAATTATGGTGACTCAGTACTTTGATTTTTATTTTAATTTAATTTAAAAAAAAAGCATTATAATCCAGTTAGGCATCTTTTCGCTTCTTTCTTTCGATTGATCTTGCGGTAAGTTGTAAGGTGTATAATGAATGTAAACAAAAGTCGGTAAGTGTAAAGGACCGAACAAAAACGCACGTGCAACGATTTTAACAAAGATTTTTCTTTCTATGTGACGAACGGATGAATCAAACACACCGCATAAGATTCTTTAAGTATTAACGAAGTCCTTGCGTTTTACTTTCTTTAGAAGGACGTCTTTGAATACGGCATACTTTTTAAAATATTCATTCACTTTGGTTACATCCATACAAATATATAGAAAAAGTTATAGTACATATTTTTAATACATTCGATTTTCCTTAATAATGCCAACGTTGAGAAGTCAAGCCCTGCGTCAAATAAACCTCACAAAAGCATCCATCCTTCCTTGCATCAGTTTAACAAAAGTAATTGAGTTTTATTGCTCAAATTGTAGCAGGTCGATATTTCGCAAGCACATGACATTTAGTGGGGAAGCGGGCCAAGGGGTCAAAGATCTCTCTTTGTTGTTACCCTAGCCTACCACTTGCATTGTACTTTCAAAAAATCTAAAATATATTATTTAAATTGTTATATTACTCAAAAGTATTTAAAGCGATTGATTTCTGGGCTTAGTTTTTTAATAACTCTAGATTTACGTAACTCGTAAAACGATATGGGTTTTAATGGGTATGTGAACCATAGAATATCTCGTTTATGTTATGTGAAAATGTTTTCTATAATAAATACAATATAATAGTCATTATGGTTAATTATAATGTCATATTATGAGGTGCCGCTGCATTTTGCAAATGTTTTCATCATTTTACTATCAAATCGCTTTCACAGTACTTGATCGCTGATAAAGCGTATGTTTCATCGTGTATAGATAAAATTTCGTAATATATATGTACATATAATACGTTTTATCACTACATATTCTCACTCTGTGAGGCGACTGCGCGTCTGCCTTGTTTTTGTTATAATCTCGCGTCAATCATGTCAGTTTAATTTTTGCTGTATATGTATTTGTTAATAATTTTTCTTATTATATAATAGCATTAATATTCAATAACTTATAAATATAATATAAAGATTAAATTATGACTTTACATAAGAAATTGTAGAGCAAAAATTATGATTCTCAAATACTTTTTATTTCAAAATCACCATTTTTACTGTATAAATTAGTAATTTATTCCTATATAGTGATATAGATTTATAATATTATTATTATTATATAAAATAAATATAAATTTTAATTAATTTATCAATTAAAAAATTGAACTCATATTTAACATAAAATAAAATTTATGATACAATCCATTAAGAGATTCATATTTTTTTAAATTTAACGGTTTTTAGTGAACAAAGAAATGCACGCGCAGATTGGCCGCGCAATGTGCAACATATTCGTTTGCTTACATTATCTTACTCATACGTAGGCGACGATTTATTGCAGTTTGTACTAACAACAAATAGTGAAAATTTATGAAATAAACAAAATATGCATCAACACGTGATTACTTGTTTAAGAATGGCTATATTAACATATAATATTTATCTGTGACTGTCTGTCTGTATCTACAAATTGTTAAGTGCGGCTTTGAAATGGTTTACAGTTAACACTTTTTCTTCATATGTTATCGTGTAACTATTTTTGAAGTTACACTTCTTTTGGCACGTTTGGAAAATAATATGAGAATAAAATTTTTACGATCCGCGCGCACACCGACAGCCAAAAACCACATGATGAAGTTAGCTACAGTCCTTTTACAAACAGAGAGTTGTGACGTACGGGTTGAAATCTTAAGCTATTCTTGTTTTGTTATGCCAAAGAAATAACTATAACTTAATACGTGCGTACATAAGTACACACACACGTTTTTTTTTTGTTAATAAAACAATCGTAAATTATAATTAATTTTAATAACAAAATAAACGTAGGTACTCTAGTTAAGTTAAAGTTAAACACGCGAGGACAACTAGCCTATCGAAAGCGAAATCAGTTCCCATGCTAATACGTCTATTATTTTGGCTATTTTAATTAAACTCGCACCCTCCGCTTATTTTCCGTATAATTTGTGGGAACTCTCACCGATTTTGATTTTTGTCAACGTTTATTTATGTATCAGATGTTTTACGTATACACGTATCCGGGCTGTGGTTTATACTTTATTACCATATGCTTGTGTTATGATTAACGTCTGGTATTAAAACAAAAAAGAGAAAAATGTTACACAATGTACACTACACCTTATATAGATGTATGGAATCGAACCAAAAATCATAATAAATCCACGGAAAAATCCGAAAAGGTATTTTATTTCATTTAAAATGAATAAATATGTCGGGACATTGACACACATCACCTTCTAGTTCCATGGTAAGCTACGAGGCTTGTGTTTGGATACTAGATAGTTGATACACTACACAACATACATATATATAATTTTAAATATATGCATATTATAAATATTCGCGTAGATCTAAGAAAGTATTAGATATAAACGACGTAAAAACTTTCTGCGAGTTCGTCATCTTAAAATAGGTAGGTGTAAATAATATTAATTTGATCGTATAAGTATTTTTTTTTATTTCGTTTTCAAAAAATATAAAAAAATATTTATCATTTAAAATGGATTACATACTTATATACATTTTTGTATTTAAAATCTTTGAAGCTGTTAATAAATTGTTTATGTAACAGAAGATCTAGATTTTTATATTGAAAACCATTTTTTTTTCTTTTTTTCAGCCATTAGTGTCCCACTGCTGGGCAAAGGCCTATTCTATTCTACCAAAATAGAGTAAATTCTGTAAGATTTTTTAACATTTCTAAATGACATAAAATCTCTCACTGCAATAAAACGTTACAATTTAGTTAATACCACATATCCCCAGGGACTTTAATTATTCAAGGAGCGCAATCAAAACAAGGAATTTATTTGACTTTCCAAAACAATAAATTTTAAAGCTATATTGACGTCGTAAACGCCTTAATTGCTACTCTAAACTTGGAGACGTTATTCTACACCTTTTTTTTCTAAGTTCGTTACTAAAGTATTGTTTTATGCAAATTCCATATAAAATCTCATGTTATCCAGTTATTAATTATATTAATACAATGTACACCGCGGGACATTAAAAAGTAACAAAACTATGCCGCATAATTCTATTTTTATCATTGTGGTAACAACAATAAGAGCACTCTCTCGAATGAAAGTACAAAACTCAATTCAATGTTTTGATTTTCTTAAGCGCTACCTTTTAATGTGTTAATTTATGCAATTCTCTTAAAAGCCGTTTATTAAAATCTTAATATTGTTTCACATTGTGTAAACTAAAAGTTTTTTTACAATATAATAGAAAAATGAAAAGTAAAAAATCACTGAACCGGAGTTTACATTTACTGTAGATACCTAATCGGATATTTTTGAAGTCGGTTCCAGCTGATACAAATCAAAGTACACCGACTTCGAAAATATCTGATTAGGTATCTATAGTAAATCAAAGCTTCCGTTCAGTTGTTTTTTACTTTTTTTTTGAAGCTGGTTAAATTTTCATAAACTACTTTTATAACTACATATTTCAGTTTTAGTTACACGTCTTACTAAATATCATAAAAATTACTGAACCGGTTTTGATGAAATCTTTACTATTCCCTAAATTGAAATAAATGTAAGCAAATAAAAAAGAATGATCGCAATCCGATTACTAGTTTCAGAGATGTACGTGGCGTATGAACAAACATACATACACCTATAAAATTTTGTATATTTATTTGGAAGCCCTAATAGATTAACATATTTGAATCCTTTGCAATTCCAATAATATTACATACGTGACGAATTGATAACCTACTTTTTTTGGAAGCCTGTTGATTAATGTGCCTAAAAAATCTAGAATAGAACTAATTATACTTATTTAAATTACTTAAACTTAAAATTAAAACAAAACAAAATGCTGCTGATTCAAAAGAAGAAAAAAAAAAATCTAAATATAAGAAATTTTGGGATACGTTTAATCGGATAAGTTTATCAGGCCAGTGTGAATCTGAATCACACGATATTTGCATATACGTGAGTTGCAAACAGGTCTGTTCGGTTTTCAGCAGAGCATTCCCACGGGTTACGCCGCCGATTTGATAACTATTTAAATCATCTAACATGATCATTTTCGGACCTTTTGTATCTAAAAATACTTGTATCTCGTATAATGGATTACAATTTATCCAAATGTACGAATTCAATTATAAAAAAAATAGTATTATTATGGTAACATCAGTATCAGTTCTAATCTATACATATAATAAAATAAAAAATAAAATTGTAACTGAGCCGAATCTGTACATTAAATATTTTTTGGTAAATCTTATTGAAATAGACATTATTATCTATACAGAGGCCGAATCTATAGTTTTTAGAATTTTTGTCTGTCTGTCTGTTACCGCATCACGGAAAAAACACTGGAGGGATTTTGATGAAATTTGGTACGACGATAGCTGGTTATCCGGGTCAACATATAGGGCACTTTTTACCGCGGGAATATATCTCATTTCTGAGAAATAATAACAAACACTGCGAAGAGTACACTAATATGTAAAACCTAAGAATTTGGTTTCTGGTAATCTGAACGCGGGCGGAGCCGCCGGCAATGCTAGTATAAAATAAATAGTATGCGTGATTATATTATCGTGATTTAGGCCAAACATCCAAATCTAATAGACTCAATTCGTCCCGTTACACTTTGATTGTGTTGTACGCACGTGCAGGGCAAGCGTGAGGTATATATAGCTTTAAATGGAAAAACAGTTATTTATACTCATGTACTCTAAAAAAACTCGTTGTAAGTACTATTTTCTTAAATATTTAACTATATATTAAGAAATATTTCGTACGTACATATGTACATACATACATACATAGTTACAACACAAGTACTTTTTATTTTTATGTCCGGTAATAAAAGCAACACAGCATACAAATTGCATAGCTGTTACATTACCTATTCGATTATTCATAACGTAACAACTCTACAATCAACTTCCTTTCCCAAGACCGCTGCTGACCCATATTCATAAAATCTTCAAATAATATCTTTGTATTGATCCGTCAATGCTTGACCAATGGTTTTTACTGTGCGACCCCGACGGGGTCTGCGCGTACGCATTATAATTTTATGGCTAGTGTCAAAATCAACCCTTTCAATGTTTTACTTTCACACGTTTTAAAATACGGATTTTTTCCAAACCAAACGAGTGGTCAAGTCGTAAAGCCTCGTTACTAAAACCAATTTTAACGCGCCCAGCATAATAATGTCGTAAAATATGAAAAAAATTGTGCAGTCATTGAAAACCTTTGTAACGATGAATTTTATACTTGGTCGCGTTTTATTAGCGATGTTTATTTACTTCGGACAAAGCATCACATACACGTCGTCGATTAGCACAATGTGGCCTTTAAAAGGTAATCAAAAATCATGACTGAGACATGTTTTGAGGAATAGCTCACACCTACCGGGTGGTCCTGACGTTGCCTGCCTAATGTAGATTATATCTGCTCAGATTAATAGTTTTTATACCCTTCCAATGAACTGTGTCCTGACTTCTAAATATTATAGCTATATTTAGAAATAAAAAACACACATTTTTATTGCATTCTAATGGGGCCTTTACTGGAGTAATCAGGAATTTTGTGAAATTTTTAAATGTCAATTTGAAACCCAACTATTTTTTGTTAGATAAAAAACTATTAAGTAAGATCAATGTAGTGAGACACGTTAGTAAGAGAAAAAAAATCACCACTTAGGTAAAAGATTGCGAGCTTTCGCCTGAGCCACTTAAGATAAGAGTAATCTTTAGCACTTATACATTTTTAAAGCGATGTGAAGAGCCTATTAAGCGCCTTTAATACCACGTCCGTAAATCTAGCATGAAGGAACTAGGTAGTAACTCGAGTACGGCGCTGCAATTCAATACGCAGAGAGAGTTGCTAATTCGCACCAGATGTAACCGCAGATGCCGTCCGCGTCGCCCGGACTTCTAAGCCACTTCACCGATTATAATTGGCTAAATAGCTACACCTACCAAATGTCGTTGAGTTCTATAAGCTATTTTTATTTTTTTCCTGCTAACATATAAAGAAAATTTTATACACAAAATATGACAATGTGGATTAGTGAATTTAATCATTTTACATCATAAAAGATAAATTTCAATATAAAAACAGCAAGTGGATCATAATTTAGCTAATTTCCTTAACAATGTCCCTATAACAGTTAGCAAACGTCTAAATAGACCATTTATAAAAAAACGGGATTACACCAAGCAATCTCGTCGCCCCAAATATGCACGATTTAACTTGAAACGCGAATTCGTTATACACGTAGACTTATCTTGAGAAACGTTGTATGAACCTGTTGAACAATCTTATTAGCATAGCACCGGCCATTGTGCATTATATTCCACATTCATGGGTAAACATACACCACTCTTTGTGTCTATTGTTCGTGTAATACTTAGCAGCTTCGCCCCTTTATGATCCCATCTTTTCTATCCATTGTCCCGCACAATATGAGATGAACAACAGAAGCTGTTCCCAAATTTGGTCCAGAGGTCACATTTAGTCACCTTAGGTCATCTTCATAATACATTACATCTTGTTTGCTATAGAAAAACCAATGTTTAAGTCTAAAGTGGTCCAGGCATCAACTCGTTTGTCTCCATTATCAGAATAGAGGGACATCTCTGAACAATGCGTTACACAATACAGATATTGTTCTTAAGCATCTTAGCTACCGTTTTACCCGTTACCTGCTTTTGGAATTATCGATCTCATTGTATTCTCAATTTATTGGGCTATTTCGGCTCCTGTTTTTAAATATTTAAAATATTAACAACCATGGGAACGTAGTTTGCGTGTTGGTTATAATCTGTAACCGTTTCTAGTTAAAGCTGTAATTTTGTATGACCAAATTGGTGGGTCTTTAGAAGACCGTGACCTGTATTTTTCGTTTCCTAGAATTATTTAAATAACAAAATTAGACTTTACAATTACAAAATTTGTCAGCACGTAGGTAGTATTTTACGTATTTGATTTAATGTTTGTAATAACGAAGATATTACTTATGTCATAAGAACTTACATATGTATTTAATTAATAAAACCATTTTTTTTTTGTCCAAATCGGGACTTGATAAAATAAGCGATTATTATCTAAACTATTTATTTTAAAGAATGTTTGTGTATCTCGGTCGGTATAGTTATTATACAGACAAAAAAGTCAAAGCAATAAATTTAACCAAAGGATTAAACTTTAAATCATGTCTCACAAATTTGTACCTATGAAAGGAACAACAATACATACTTACACGGTAGCCAACCAATAAAAAACATTTATCCTTCATGGGAATGCTTTAAAAAACTAAAATCGAATATAGATTATAAAGATACTGTGTACGCCGGTAGCTATGTTAAAATGAGGCCCATCCAAGATAGTTCAAGTAGCTGATAATGGCGGCGCTTTGATCGCCTGGCTTATGCGCCTGCGCATACCCGGTTGCTGGATCTGTACCACCTTACTTTGATCTCGCCGCCCGCCGGGTGTTCTTTATTAGCCATTCATTAAGGTCCCTCATTCGTTTACAGTACACGTTTACTCTCGGAATAATTGTTTTCAATGGAAACACTGTTTGAATTTCTGAATACGTTTTCATTAGCGTGTTAATAACTACCTACCAATGTTTTAGTCAACAGAGGCGCATGCTTAAGTAGTCATGATATGAATTTACCTTTTCTAGAAGCTAAGAAATTATCATATAAATATAATATCTAAAATATATCTTTATATTTAAATGTAATTACCATTTCCATTTTAAAATTACCATAGTAGAGGGAAATCAGTGATCATAAAAGTTAATGTTTATTCTGTAAACCATATTATTAAGAGCAAGAGCCTAAAGATGATCATAAATATCATAAATGATATTAAAATCCTATAATCAATAAATAATGCATTAATAACATTGTTAAGTTTTATCATTTAACAAAAAACTGACTGGAAGACACGTAGCGAGATGTCCAAGTCGAACACCTGCTCCTAGATGTAACTAGTTAGGGCGATGAACTTATGAGATCACCCGTAGGGTGTTGCATATAAAGGAAATAGATAAACGATTATATCAGTTAATTAATTTATTTAAAGACAGTAAAAATCCTTTAAACTTCCTTTCAATGTGACCTTTGCAATATTTATACACATTATGTTTGAAGTTTTTGAAAGCTAACATTAAAGATGCAATGGGAATGTCAGTAAACATTAGATTAAATTACAAGCACTCAGCATTACACAGCGTTAGATATTCGCCATTCACTGCATTACCACTTCGACACGCAACAATGGCTTCCTTCTCACTTACTTTCACAGTTACGACTACTGCGATGTTTCTAGTTTCTATGCACTTTCTGAATAAATACAATTGTTGATCCATATCAGGACGTGGATATATATTTGAATATATTTTTATATAGTTTTATGGATTTTAATCATTTATATGCTGTAAGATTATGAACAACTATTTTATTGCTATAAAAACTAATCTGACTTCTTTCACCAAAATGATAACGTTATACATATATTCACTTTAGATCTTTTGCATAGTTAATCAGGCTATTGCCATTCTAGTCCAGAATTAAACTTATTACATCATTTCAACTCGCATGTTTATCGGTCAAATATCAATCACTTCTGAAGCTATTGTCAAGTGCACGCAAAACCACAGTGCCCAACCTAACCAATACAAGTCCAATATTGACATTGATATATACAGATAAATTTAACATGATCGAAAGATAACAATATTAAACTCAATTTTGAATCTTATAACAGATACCTATAGAGTATGTCCAAAATATTTTTGCCAATGAAAAGACCTAACTTACTAATATCACACTAATGCAGCAAAAAATGCAAGCGGACAAAAACGCTAATTCGATGTATCAACTTGAATTCAATGCTATGAAACATCCAATTTACGACATCCTGTTTAAGAGATCAAATCTGAATAATTGCAGCGTTCACGACAGGCTTTAGACCTGTCTGAATTACCCGTACACCAGAACAGCGATCGTAGGCAATCATTTTGATCTAGATAATAGCTATAGCAAACACTATATTTTGAATGCAAATTCGGAAATACCCGAATAATATTTGTAATTGTAAATTAAATTATGTAAAATAGGAACTAAATATTTTGATGAAAGTGTTAGACGAAAACGAAAGTATAGGTAACTATTGTTTGCACAACATCATCGCTACGCTGAGTAAATGGGGCAATAAATTAACCTGGACGCGTCCCGTGACTCACCGGTTCGAGCTATAATGTCGGCAATGGTATTTCCTGTGGCGGCTTTTTATTCATAACACAATCTATTTTGACAATCGCACGAAACTAATGTATCAAATTAATATATAAAAGATTATAGGGAAACTCCTATTTAAATCAAATCGCTAATGGGTACACTGAACGTTATATCAATATTTTAATTATTATGCTAAATACATATTTAATCAAACCATTACTTGATAACGTATGGTGAATATCTAAAAGTAAATTATAATTTATTCAAGCATGCATACACATACAATTATATCTGTCACTAGCATTGCCTGCGGCTCCGCCCGCGTTGAGATGGCCAAAAACCAAATTCTTAGGTTTTACATAATATTAGACTCTTACATTGCAGTTTTTGTATTTTTTCTCAAAAATGAGATCTTTTCCCGCGGTAAAAACTATCCTATATGTTGACCCGGATAACCAGCTATCACCATACCAAATTTCATCAATATCCCTCCAGTGGTATTTCTGTGATGCGGTAACAGACAGACAGATGGACAAAAATTCTAAAAACTATAGATTCGTCCTCTGCATCGATAATAATTTCTATTTCAATAACATATTCCAAAAAATATTTAATGTACAGATTCGACTCAGTTACAATTTTTATTTTTATTATATGGCTCATTTCTAGTCCTAGCGATGAAATTTATTAATCCTCTTGTTAAAATAAAAAGAAAGACATTGACCGCAATTTAAATAAACTATATCAGATAATATTGAACAAAGGTTAAGAGGGATACAATGCACGCTACCTGCCTGTCACCTATTTGTTTAGGCTTCTACATCTCAAAACCAGTAGCCGTACGTAGATACATGTATATTGTATATACAAACGCGGTATACGGATATTCTTGCTGCACAAGATTGCTTTTTGCTACTTTTTTACCTTGAACGTCCAGTTGTGCTAGACTACTTGGTTAGGGCTGCCGGCTTTTAGAATAGTTATTGGAAATAATCTCTGTGAAGTTTGTGATAGTTGGAGCTGAATTTATATATTTAACCTTAAATATTTAATGTATCTGATTGCGGCGGAAGAAAAAGTAGTTGTACTGTCGGTCGCGTAACGTGGCGTATTCGCAACAAACAAGCGTTTTGACATCGAATTGCCTTTCACTCGACCTAGATATTTGGGAACTGGTTCGTAATGCAAGCGAATGGCATTCCCGTTTCGCTATCTAGTCGATACTACAACAATAATACTGTTTCCTACCAAAGTTGCCTGAATGAACCTATATATAACTCTATTATATTTAATAGCTTGTTATGTGCGGCACTACGAGTTCCATTATTCATGTGTATTTATAAATTCGAACGAGTTATTAAATCTAAACTAATTGCATCTAAAAAAATAACAACTATAGTAACCCTGTGCCGTAATGGAAAAAAATATTAGTATGCGATAGAACGAGGCGAGTAACCTGTTTGGTTGCGGAGCTCAGTCGCCGCCTACGCCTGACAAATCCGCGCCCGTTTTTTCAATCCCTCCTTCCCCCCTTACAATCACTACACACCTACCGAGGAGATTACGTGCGGCGGCTGTAGCGAGCACGGGACGCTCACACGCACGATCAAGTTTAGACTTGTTTGGGAGCTATACGTCATCAAACCAGTCTCGAACTCGTCAAATTGTTAGAAATACTTGTGAAATTGTCCGCGTTTAAAATATCTTCAGAAAAATACAAGAGTGGACACAGAAAACGCGTAGGCAACGTCTATCGTCGTCTGACTCATCTCATTACAACTTTACACTGTACGTCACACCTCTTTTTACTTGAAAGCGACTTTCCGCATGCAATGAACATAATTGTTTCAGCAGAATCCAAAAATGACAACTTAATATTATAAGGATTGTTTCGAAGCTTGGAAGCTGGTCAAAAATGTTATGAAATTTTTGAGTCGTGACCACTGCGACGCACTTAGGAGACTTGGGAAATATCAAAATTGGCATTTACAGTCAAAATTTGACGTCCTCACGAATCTTTTGTATAGCACATTCGGTACGATTACGAGGCAGTATAAAATGCAGCCATTTTCGTTTCATCAAAAAATTACAACCGTTTTAGTTCTTAAAATGTTGTGAATAGTGATATTTATAAAATATTTATTTTTGTCATAAAAAAATTAAATTATATATTCTGTTTGTCAGGAATATAGAAATGTGAGGGATGCGTGATATGAGAAATTTTCCTCTCCAAATAAGACATTCATATTTTCTGTATACAATATACATATTTTTATATTTTTTGTTACTATAAAGGTTCAAGCCGAGTAGAAAAACGACGGATGTTTGCCCATCAGGTGCGGCCTTCGATGCGCGTGCGCAGCATTCGGTGCATTGTTTGATACGATATGCTGTCGTCAGGCAAAGCATTTCTTGTGCTCTTTCTCAACACTCTACACTTGGTTATAACATATTTAAAAAGAATTAGTAATATGAAACTCAAAATGCCTCATTTTTTCAAGTGTTTGTAAACAAAAATGTGAGAGGTAATGTTTGTAAAAATGTGATAATTATTGGAATTAGCTTACTCTTATTCGTATAAAAATATTGTGAACACTAATGAAAATTAACAAAATGATATGAATTATATGAAACGCCGTTCGAATTCGGACGAGTCGTGCCGAGCAGATATTTAGGGCGCCAAAAATAACCGAGGCATTTCGACAACACAATCAACAGCACGCAGAATGTGTTATGTCATATTGTTACTAGATAAGCCAGAAACTCAACAAAGTATAAAAAAAATATCGCGATATTTAACAAACAGTAAATTTATGAGTACATTACACGGAAATACATCAACTAAATCGTATTATACTTGTAATGTACATTCTGTTAGGCTGAGTGATAAAGGTTGATAATGTCCAAGGTAGCGATAATGTGAGTTTGAATAGAAGCGTCGCGTCGCGGCCACTCTCTGCGCACGCGCACCGTCTTCAAGGCCATTTTGTTTACGCGTACACCCACATGTTTACTCGAACTATACACTAGCAAATCAAATCCTCGCGTTGAGCGGGCTCGGCCTCGCATCTCCAGCGGTATTGAAATCGGTCGCGCAATAATGTCGAGAAAATGGCGCGAAACGCTTCATTGAACGTTTGGCGGGAAACTATTGCGTAATATTTGTGAAAGTAATTTAACGTTGTTTGAATCGGATAAGCGGGTTTTTTTTATTAGATTATGGAAAGCTACGTACGTCGTGAATAATGTTTGCTTGGTCGTTGCGTGTGTTTGTTTTGAATTTTGAGGTTAGTATTGTTAGACCACGTTTTGATCAAATTCCAGTTTATTATTATTGAATAAAACTGTTTTACTATTGTGTAGAATATTGATTGTACAACTTCCACGTGTTGGAAATTTTGGCGGGAAACCTATGCTATAAGCCGCGTGGTCACCAGTCGGCCTTGGGGCTCGTGACGTCATTGACATAGTTCCCGACTGCGAGAACAATGTGTTTAAAGATATCATTCACCTGATTACTTACTCTGTTTACTTCTTTTTGACCATTTTCAAGTCATCATTAGTCGAGGGAAATAATTGCCTTAATAATTAATAAGCAATTACATATTGCTATTGCATTAATACTATTTTATTAGTCGATTCTTTATAGTAATTAGTAATTACAGAACTGCTTTTAGAATAACATGATAGAAATTTTGCATAATTTAAAATAATCGCAATATTTTACAATAAATGATGTCATTAAAATTAAAAGTTAACAAATTATTTGAAATTGTTTTATCTGCAGTTAAATCTATCGTAGTTACGTCATCGGCTTTGATAGGCATATGTATATCTCTTATCAACAGTTTATTAGCAGTTAACAATTTGGTAACTTTTATCAATTATCTAAATAAATGTTGCTATTACCTAATTGAAACCACGTGGTACATTCAGACGAAAGCCATCTTCTGACCTTCAGTCGTCGCGTGTTGCCATGCCGTTTTTGTAACTCCGATCATATTACTCTAAGCTTGTTTATTGTAACCAACTTGCCTAATTAACATAAATACCGCCAACCCATCATAATGAAGTTTCAATGGATACTATTTGTTCTATACTTAGTAGCATCTATCTTTTCTATCGATCAACTTTTTGTCGTGCGTTATGAAAATTGTGACTGTATGGCAACAGGATGCCGAGTTGTTTTGCTTTTCCCGAAGTGTTGTACTCACAATAATTATTGTAACAATTGAATGATAAAGCAAACATAAATGTGTACATTGAGGTTCAATGCCTCACACAACTCCGACGCACGCACTATCTAATCACTGCTCGTGAACTTTGAAGTTTACACGCCACTTTGTAACGTCTGCCGATCCCGCACTGTACACACTGCCTTACTTTTGTAACGCAGATTAAACAGTAGTAAAAAGATCATAAAATTTTTAAAGTTATTAAGGTTATACTTAAAACTTGAAATGGCTACAAGGGCGTCACCAGAATTTGTTTTGAAAAGAATCCGGTGCATTAAGAACTCCAAAGGGTCTCTTTTACGGTGTTATCCTTACGGATAGAGTCGTAAAAATGTCAGCTTCAAGGGACTCGAGCAGGCAGTCGTCTCTCAACAATTTTAAAGTTTTGAGATCGTAAAGTTTGCTCTAAAATTGGGTCCAACTCCGCCCTCGATATGGTTTTACGAGCACTTAAGCATAAGTCACCGTATCGGAGCTATGATAGAAATGGGATATGTAAATTTCACTTTTAACGTGTTTTAAATTGATATTATAACCTTCTCGAGCCATCCCTTATTTGATCAAGCTATTTAACACCAATACACTTATCAACAATAACTTTTACAGAGTCTTAAGACCAATAAGTATATAAAACTAAACTTATACGTTTTATTTTACAGATTTCCTGAAACCCCGCAAGCGGTTGCCCACAAGTGGGAAGAAGTCGCCCGCCCACAAACACAAGCACGAGTGCGGGCACGGCGCCCACATCCGCCCGCCCAAGGTGGCGCGGCTCGCGCAGGCGCACTACAAGCGAGCCAGCTAAGCGCCCGGCGCGGCCGTGAGTACCTCTGAAGCACACTTGGTAGCTAGTGAGAGACTTCATCGTGTTAATCATGGCGTGTTATTCGAGCGGCCATCGTGCGGGCTCGAAAGGCAATATCGAAAATTAAATATATCACTCTTAATTTATTCTTATATACCGGCTCGTGCCCGAACAAGATAACGTTAAGTAATCTGTAAGACGTGTTGGATGTAGATTAATATTGTATTTACGAGTAGATTCTAGACCCGGTTCGACATCACAGTTGTTCGTAATTATGTTCCGGGCGTATATTTATAATATGACAATTAATTGTAAGCCTATTATGATCTCTTTAGGTTTCTTAGGTTAGCTATATGTAAGGTATCAGGATGTAATATTGCAAGTTAGCTTAGTCCCCTGTACAGTAGTCGGTCACAATCGCAAACGCCTGGGAACGCCGCCACAGATACTGAAAATGAAATTTTTGGTACCTGTGGAAGCGGTTTCGATGCGTTTCATTCAAAACATTATAACGGCTTTAGTGTTTTTTTTTTCAATTTACAATTTAGATATAACAAAAATACAAATACTCAAACGTCAGTCGTTACTCTCCGTAGCGTTTGTTTTGCTAATTTTGTGAAAACGTAATAAATATTCCAATTGTTCTTCTTAACACATTGAGTATTTGTGTTTAGCGTTCAGTGACGTCACTGTAACGCGTTAGCGTATTTGTTTTGTTGTTTTATTTTAATGGATTATATTTGTATATGATTTATTGAAGTTTTTAATTGGATGTCTAACTTGTGTGGGTTGTGGGGGGCCTCCCTGCGACGAGCGACCCTTTGTTCAAGTACAAATTATTTTCATTTTGTTTAGGTTTAAGGGTCGCGGGGAAATGTTTAAAAGACACTCATTTTCATTTCATAGCAGCGATGGATGTTTGCGGAACGAATTGCACGATTAATCGATTCTTATATATATAGTGATTTTAATTTACAACACTACATACAAAACTTAATATGCAGCTTATTCGATTTGTTTGAATATTTTAAGATTACATTCGTTCTCGCAATCGTTTATCTCTTAGCAACAATCATAAACGTAGAGAATGAATTGAACAATACTGTCATGAAATTGACAAAGAGATAAAGCGAACGTGCGGTCTTTTATTCCAATTTGAATTTATAAATGAATACCTATGTAGAAAAAAAAGGTGAAAATTATAATATTGTAATGGAATGTAAAATGGTTATACATAGTGCGGACCATCGTGCGTTAATTACCTCCAATATTACTAACTAGCGATTAACTTCACACTTCTGGCCGCACAATCGTTTTGTCTCTGTCGCGTTTTTCCGCCATTTTTAAATGACGGCTGGTAAAGAAACAGTCCACTCTCTATGTCTATGGTAACAATATATTCATTTGGTAGGTTTTAACGTTTTAAGTTCAACTGCCAAAGTTTACACGCAGTAGGTCTGACCGAGACTTGACTATGATATAAAATATAAATGAATTAATATAACAGCTGAAACAAGCTTTGTCTTATTTTCAAATTATGTGTTGTGGAATTATGACGATACTCGATTTATGAATTTGTGTTTACGTGTAGTCTTTGAAACAGACGCTTGGAATTTTTTTAAATGTGCAACAATTTTTTTAACAATTATTCTCTTAAACGTATTTATGTTGATTGAAGTTATTGATATTACTATTTTGTCAGACATTTTATTCTGATAGTTCAGTATGGTGTTACTTTTGACTGTCATTCACCATTTATTTTAAAACTTATGGTACAATCACTCATTATCACTTATTATTGTCCAACATAATCTAAATATTTGTTCGAAATAATACATTTTGAACCGATATTTTATATGAGCTATTTGTTTCTAAGATTACGCAATGTTGATATTGGATGTGAACGATTTCGAACGATTCACTGATTGTATGTATCAGTTATCGATTTTGAATTATATTTCAGAAATTTAAAGTTCAAAATAATTCAACCACACTTAATAAAGTGTTATTATACCGCTTATTTTAAAAGTTAACTTTTTTATTTTTCTGTAATTATACATGGATCCATTATTGAGGTATAGCCAATTTATTTAAAAAAAAATCGAAATACTTTCCAAATCGATATTGAAACATTGTTCAGAATCGTCCACGTCTCATATATTTTTTTGTTTATAAATTCTATATATTATGTAAAACATGCCGAAGGAAAATATAATAATAACCCCACAGTAGTTCTTCGAAATAGAAATTAGTTTGAATAATTTTAATTTAATATATTCTTTTAACACCTGTGATGTATTAAATATGATCTCAGAACATAATTTAACTGTTTTCAATGTTCATTTATATAATAATAGTGTTAGTTACTGGACTTGAGAGCTAAAGCGACGTAACTACAAACGAAGCCCCGGCTTTCGAATGAGATATTTTAATACATCCAATATAATTTTATTATTTGTTATATACATATATTTCTTAAGTCGTATTTACATTGCGAAATTTGTTTTATAACAAAAAAATATATATTATAAGTGATCTCGTAATGTAAATTCGGTTTCATGATATGCGTGTCCGCGTCAATGTACATACATACGCACTCCTGTTCGAGCTCCGCATGCAAATTGCAAAATTTCCTGTGTTCGTATGAAAATATTAAATATTACTAGTGTTGCCAGATGCGATACGTATTTAATATTAAAAATTAGGTCGTAAAGGAATTAATACAATATTTAATTTATTTAGAATTATTGGATCCGTTCTAAAATATATATATATATATATATATATATATATATATATATATATATATATATATATATATACTTATATTACATATGGCAACATTAATAATGAAATATATTAATTGATATTTGTTATGATAAAGAGCGATTAATTTAAGTGAAACAGTTGACATTGTGAGTGGTGGAGTCAGATATGTGAGTCGTCCGCCAGTCGATAGTCGGGACGGTAATCCAATAATGTTTAATGACCTTTATTAGTTTAAAAAAAAGCTTATTTCATACGGTATTTGTTGTTTTCTTTATCCTCCATCTTACCTTAGATCTAAGAAGTGTTGGCGAATAAAAATGTTGCAAATGGTTTGTATGAAAAATTGCTTAGGCTCCATCCTTCAATTTTCTATTTCGTCAATCCTAAAGAAAAATATTAAAATATTTTTTTATATACATACTTAAGTAGTAGTGGTATTATTTTTAATGATGGTAATAATTTTTTTCTTTTATAAATATAAGAGGTACCAGCTACATTTCATATTTTACTACTTTGATATAGGTATAGGACACTATAATAAAGGCAAAAGTTTATAAATAATGTAAAAAGTTTTTGCACATATTCTGAAAAAAAAATTAATAAAATAATTTAATTTAAAATGACATATTTTGACAAAAAAATATATAGATCGGTATATAAGTAATTATTGAACCGAAATGAGTAATAATTATATTTTGTACTGGATCTGCCTTTCAACTGTACGCGGGTTCGATTCCCGGACGGCGTTACCTTGTTCTTTGCAAAAGCAACCACAGGGAAATGGATATAGGTATTTAAATTGTAAGTATTATACAGCTTCAAATATGAAGTTCTAACACCAGAGCTAACAGAATTCAAGGCTTGTCTCTAATTTCTCAACATTCAATCAAAACCTTAGATTAGCATGCGTACCTATACTGCCGCGTAGTAGCAATGGCTTATGCGTGACGCAAGCAAAGCCGTATCACGTGCATTCAGTATTAACTATAGTTTAAAGGACCAATTAAAACACTGTTTGGATGCTCGTATGAAAATGTTTATTGATATCACAATCAAGTCTACACAACTACCGATACCCATATATTCGTGTACACGGCGCAGAGATGGCACGCGACACGTGACACGTCGCTTTAGTCTAAACATTCGATACAAAAACTGACTAATTACAATCTTGAAATGCAAAAAATCCTGTGGCGTGCTATTAATTTAGTAACTCCTAACCGAGACAGATACTACGTGTCGCAACTCGTGGGAAAGTAACATCTATCCAAATTGAAAGAGCCCTACAGTTAATACAAATATAACGTGAAATAAATCGACAAATTCAGAAAACAGAGAAAGTTGTTTTTATAAAAGATTACAAACAATTTTAATTATAAAAAGAAAGCATTACGTATCGAGATTGCGGCAAATGAGAAGTTATTGTCTTATAACACTTCCGAAATCCGAACCAACGGGCGATAAACACGAAAGATTTATATAAGTATTACATGGAGACCTCGCACAAACGCCGAGGGCCGGCAATAAATATAGTAGCTAATTATATATGTACAATACATTAGTAGAGTTACACTTAGGCACATTCAATTGTTATAAAATTACGATTTAATTCGAAAACGTGATCCTGTCACCGATATTCAACTATGCTACCACAAATCTAATACATTTAAGTGATTAACTTATCAGTGTGAGGTTAGGTTTTACAAATTTAAAAATTATATTAAACAGGGCCGAATTAACTATATCGGGGGCCCCTAGGCAACGCAATTCTTGGGGCCCCTTCATCTTTTTCTAACTTATTGATAGAACATTTTTTCTATCGCAATGCAATTATATTCGTAATTACGCTATTTAGGTTAGATTTCATAGAAATTTTCAAACATTTTCAACAAAAAATCTCGATACATGAGGGCCCTAGCCGATGCGGGCCCCTAGGCAGTCGCCTAAACTGCCTTATTTATAATCCGGCCCTGATATCCTTAGGTATATCACTGAAACGATGCAATTTGAAGTTATCTAAGACATTCATTTAACGTATGAAACGATTTGCGACTTCTTTCTCTTATATAATACTAGGTATATAAGAAAAGAGCTCAAAGCATCCGAGGTTGGGGGTCGTTTGATAAATTTGTACTTTGAATCCCCCTTCGCCTCGACCGGTGATAGTCCGTAGCGTACGAATTATTTTATTATATTTGTGTTTCAAGATATATTTAAATTACTCCTAATTTGGTCGTAGACCTACATTACTGAATCTATTCTAGTATAAATAGGTGTAGGTGAGTACTGAGTACGTTGCGCCGCGCTACTCCGCCCGCAATATTAGACATTGATACACAAAATCTCACTGGACGCTATTAGGATACTCTTAACGTATGTAATATAGAAAGACAGCAAATATTGAATAATCTGGACATTCAAATCACATTTTATAGAAATAACCCATCAGACACTTGTCAGCGCCGCGCCGTGAGCGCCGGCGTCATCTAATAGCAGGCAACAACGAGATTAAACTTTAAAATCGACATTTACGCTAAAAATAACTGCAATTTGAACATCTAAATATTTATATCTTTAATTAGGTACAAGTTTACTTTAAAAAAGCTTAATTTACGAATATTTATTAGAAATACAAATGAACATTTATTAAATAGTAAAGAAGCCGCGCGTGCTTCCTTCATATAATAATATATATGTATACAATATACATACATATACGATACTCTTAAGAAAGTAAACTTCGAAACAATGCAATATTGAATAAGTTATTTAATTCTTGATAATAATTTTGGCTTATATAATAATTATTTTTGATCACATTGATAAGCTACAATATGAAATCCCGTTGTCGCTTTGCATTCATTAAACGTATAATAAAACGACGATATATAAACTTTAACCTACGCGTAAAACACTACATCCATAATTTTATAAATCTTTGATAATCAACTAAGATAAAAGCCTTCTACACTAGGACATCCCTGATATCAATTGGGTAGTGGCGTGACCGCTTAGTTACACATATGGGTGTATACAAAGAGATATTAAAAAAAATTAGACAAATTTCGACACTTAAAAATGTGCTTGCAGAATTTTGACAAATTTATATTTGTAATAAAATACTTATCATATTTTATAATAGAAAAAGTTTTTAGAATGAATCACAACAGTCAACAGCGCAGAGGCCCGCCGTGCAACCCAACGCTCAAGCCACCGCTTATCATAATTCAACTACAGCCCTAAACCCTCTATAAGCTCTATATGAATATAAAATACTTAGACTATAGAATTTTTAAAAGTCGGTTTGGTGTCGAAATATGAATCGTTAAAATGAAATATGTTAAATAGTAAATAGAGCAGTCCAGCTGTCTGTCTGTCGCACGAGAGAGGTACGAAACTTGGACGGCAAAATATTTTGGTGAGAACAGACTTGTGATGCGATCGAACCTTACCCTATCCATATCTGATATATGTATGTATGTATAGTAACACTCGGTGAAAAGCTTTGGAAAAACTATTATTTTTATCGTGTCGTACAAGACTGTAAACTCTGATTTAGAAAAACTTTATATATCATCTTAATTAATTAATTTAATTACACATCGGAGCGTAGCTTACTTACCGAAAGTAAAATATGTAAGTATATCGACGAACTGGACCGCGTTAATCTAAAACGTTAATCTACTGACAAAATCACATTTATATTAAGACAGTGTAAAAATAATATTTATAAACATTGGCCTATGAGATAATCATTAGAATTCATTGTACTTCATCTAGTTGAAAGCTTAAACTTTATTATCACACATACCTATAAGGTAAATATAGAACATCGAATATATAAAAGTTACACTACGTTAGAGCTAGGAGCAGCGGCACTCCTCCGGCACGTACCGAATAATAAACGCTACGAGCTTCATCAGACTTGTGATATCGGCACGACTTGCGTCCCTGTAAAAGGTTGCCTTTAAACACTTGCAGGCGTTCTATAGTTTCGATTTTGATATCGCTTTGTGTTTGCCAATTTTATTTGGGATATTATAATCGCCAAAGACGCCATCTTATTCTATATATTAATTTAATCAAAAGTGCATATATTTGACCGTAGAAAATCTCGCTTATTGAGCTGACTACCAGTGCATACACCTAGTATACCTAAAAGCTGCATCTAAGCACGTACAGTAGGTAACATTCAGTCAATATTAGGTACACAGACAAATGAATAAACTGTTAGAATCTAGAACGACCTATTATTTAATACGATTATACGCGCATTCCGATTTTAAAATATTTTTATACTAACGATCAACTAAAATTTAAACTTTCGCTATTTATGATTCGTCTCTTAACATTTATAATCCAAAATATTTAATTATATTCGATACTATTATTAAAATGATTTAAGTACAGCCATAGTTATTGAAAATTTATATTTTTGTTTCAGTGCAGTTAAGTCGAAAGAATCTTACTTTTTTTAACAGTAGAAAATACATCATTCTAGTCTATGGAAGTTAAATGAGATGAGACACTCACGAATATCTATTAGTACCAGAGTATGAAAAACTCGTATAAACGGTTAAAGTACCGAGAAGAAATATTTAAAAGTTGCATTTAGTAAATCTATACAGCGTCTTATACTAACATAAATCAAAATTGTAAGGTACAGAAATCCCACCACGACATATATTGCACAGTTTATATTATTTTTAAAAGTTAAAATTCATTATTATTAAAAGAATCCGTGGCTAGAATGACGTCTACGAGAATATTCTAGAACTATAGAGAACTATCAACTATTTTGACTAATAAGGGGCGAACGGAACATCTAAGAGGCAAAATAATAAATTGAAAATGATTATTGTCTGACACTGGGTTATTGTCGAGACAGCAGCTCAGGCGACTCTCGCCTTTATAACAATGTGATAAGGTAGAAATTATTATGCGGCGCGCACTTTTACTAACACTGTGGTCCTTACTGGTGCTGGATAAAATTCTTCTTCTAAATCTGATAAGTCTTTTGGGGGATTTAGATGTAATTCAAAATTTCCAATGTTTTTTCTATAACATGTGTCATATACCACAGCAATGCTAATATCGGTTTTAAATCGTCAGTAGTTTAAATATCATAGTAAGAAAGCATTCGCCAAAAATTGAAAATGTAAATTCAAAATATATTTATATATCGAACATAATGTATAAATAAATAAATTCATAATATTATTTAATAATCATCAATTATAATCATTGTATTAGAAATAAAACAAATATCCTATGACAAACAGACTGAGCGGGACAAGCCCACGACTGGCAAATAATAATTATATATTAATAATAAAAAAAAAAAACAAAAATAAAGGAAAAGGAAAAAAATAAAAGTAAAATAAAAAGGGGCATCTGGATGTTTATTTACAATTCTCTCATATTAACTATGTGATTATCAAATGAAGAAAAAGAACTCGAGCAACACTCAGTGCTCTGCCCTGATCACCAAAAATATAAATAACGTGAATGGTTCCTACATTACATACAACCCACACACGAGGCCGTTGGCCGGTACAGGAACCAAAAGCCACGCAAATCATCATCACAGTAGAAACAAAACTGCCCGCGGCACGCGCGGCGTGGAGGCGAAACTAGCGCAAGGAAAACAAACTTACAAATAACTTGTATTTGTACATAATCGGTTATAATATAATTATTGTCGTAACAAACGGGTCCTGAGGTGAGGTCCTACGATACTAAACCTAGGGGCGACCTGAGTTTGTGTGCGAATGTGAATTTTATTTAGAAAATTTATTGCAACAACCCAAATATACATTCGAATATAAACACACCGACGTACAGTTTGCATTTATTTATGTGTATACGTGACCCGTTATGCCCCAGAATACTTATATATTAATAATAAGGCAATATTTATGTAATTCACGACTAAAAATTAAAAAAATAAGCGGACCGCTACAAACTATGAAATCGACGAATACATTAACAAATTCATTGTTAAAATACACTTATAGTAAACCCAAAGTTCCGCAAATAAAAACAACTTAAATCTTAAACAAAACCAAATAGAATATTTGACTATCGCAAGTCCTAAATCTAAATATAAGATGGTTATTTGTTTAATTAACTACAATTACGTTATAGCTCATAGTACAGTCAATAAGTTAGACAAAATTACAGATAATAAAGAACAACAAATTTTTAATATAATATAACGCCGGCCCCACACACGGGACCGCAGTATTAGTAAAAAAAATCAGTGCGTGTAATCTTTACGCGCGGTTGAAGTAAAACTTCTTTGGCGCTGTGACAGATACCGTAATTCAATTATAACAAATCAAAATATAAATATAATATCTTTTATAAAATTATTAGTAATAAATATTCATTTTTATAAGTAATAATTATTATAAAATTATTATTATTATTTAAATTATTAATAATAATTTTGACTCTCAGTTTTCCAATAATTCTTTCGACTCACCCCTCAGTCACGTCAAAAGAAGTTTTACTTCAAAATTATATTACAGACATAATTGCCCTAAGAGTAGATTAATTAATTTGTTATACATTGTGAAATTAATTGTGCTTTCGGGAATTAATTACAAACATTAAATTAAATTTGACAATACACGTGATTAAAAACACATTATCTAATTAAGGATTCTCGAAACAAACAGCACAACAAGCTGTTTATCTGGTTAAGTCTATCGATTTGTGAATTGTTCACATAGAAACTATGATTTTTAATTTAAAACAAAATTTGTAATTAATATATTTTAGATCAGCGGTTCCCAAATAGTGGTCCACGGAACCTTTTCGGTTCAATGGAAAGGTCATGGGAGTTCCGAGTTCCTTCCGAGAGTTAAAACGTTGTCAGACATGAAAATTAATTTTAGTGCAATTATAAATAAAAAAGTGAAAAAAAATTCATTAATCACATTAAATAATTCAAAAATATATATAATACCAAGTATTAATATATTTTATTCTTGATTTGTTCTTTCATGTTAAACAAGAAAGTATTCTAACAACGGCACAATCAGTTTAGTCATCATAAAAAGGGGATCCATTAAAAAAAATATGTTCAATTAGGGTTCCGTGACCAAAAACATCGGGAACCGCTGTTTTAGATAGTCAAATACGCTATTTCTGTTCCACGCGAAAGTCCGAACAGTCGGTTCCATATAAAGCACGACTATAATATAGCTTAGAGATCAAGTACTTCGCGTGGTCAATGATTAAAATTGTGCACATTATGATACGCGTCTCATTCATTAAAAAATAACATAGGATTTCGATACAAATATTAGATACTTTTCGCTAATATTATATAATATGTTTGAATAATCTAACACAATCATAAAACATATGTCAGTCGAATAATATTCTATATTCAGAATGTCCAAACATTTTTTTATCAATTAACTCTTTACACACTTCATTGGAGCTATGAGACACGTGACATAATAAATTAAAGATATAGTAAAAGCATTGCAAAAAATAGACCAAAATGACCAAAAACCAAAATTCTCAAAAGGCAAGAGCAGTAAGTAATACAGTCTGACCTAAATGAAGGAAACACTAGAGATTATAAGAAAAAGTTTTGAAAGAAAAAATGAATTGTCATTTCGCATATATAAAACAATGCTTGTACACTTGTGTATATCTTAAAATAAAACTCACTGCAGCAGCATAACGTGCAACTAACTCACAATAATCGTCAAGACAACGTATCTAGTGCTAAAAAATAAACTAGAAATAAAAATTATTTGTATACATGTTTTGCTGTCATTAAAACACGTTTGGTAGAAAATTAATTACCCATCGACATTAATAATAATAATTAATAATTAAAAGAAAATTTTATAGGATGCGTTACAAACTACCGTACGGTATAATATGATAATAATTATAAATTATATCGTAAATAACTACTAAGCAAAACTATAGAGACACATAATTAAAAAAAACCTAGGATATATAAATGATTATGTACAATATAATTGATTATAAAGGTATCAGTGCGAATATCGAGAAACCAGGCGTAACAATAAGTTCGACGCACTACATCGTCCCGGCAAACCCTTAAAAAAAGTATAATTAACACAATGCAGTAGCAAATGTATTCACGAGAAAGTACCAACAATTTTGTTCTATCTAACGAATATACACGATATAACCTTATGAATGTTTATTTCGCATTATATTTATTATAAAACTATTAGATATTTTTCAGTTAATCGACGACGCCATCGCGATTGCGGCACGACTGTTCAAAGCTTTATATAACGAATACTTTTAATACATCGCCTTATTTATTATGTTATTTTGTATCTCAGTATTAACCGACTTGAAAACAAGTATAATTCGCAAGAACCAGTTAATATGGAGTGATGTTAATTTTTTTTATTTTGTTTAATATTGAATACTACTACGACTATACAATCCGTCACCGACTATACAATTATATCTACATAATTCCAGTTAATACGATTAAATAGGTAATAAACACAGCATGTTCGTTTGTCCGTTAAACATTAACCCCGCTACGCTACGTGATATGGAACGTAAACATAAAAATAATCAATCTCATACCTAAAATCAATAAAATCAATGTAATTGACGCACTGTCAAACTAAACCTACAAATACATCGATACATCAGTATATCCGTACATTAATAAAACATTTTTTTTTTTAATTTGGTAGAAACGCTAAAATCTACTATATAAAATATTAGTAAATGCAACCTACTCGCTCGCTTGCTTGCAGCTTAAACATTAATTTACACACCATGTACAAGTAAATAAACTCTCGTCACTACGCGTATACGAATACGTGTAACATAAACCTACCATACAGATTAGTTCGCAACTAGGAAATAAAAACACAGACACGCATCAAAACTATCTTTATACGCGACACCGCGTAAGGGAATCACATCTAATTTGTACAGAAACCCAATAAAAACATCTAGACCCCGTTTATATGACAATACACATTCTATCGATACATATAACTACATAACTACACAAAAACGACGAAATGATTAAAAATATCGTGAATATTATTATATAGTGACCCTTATAGCTTCGAAAATTAGTGTTAGTAAAATCAAAACAACACCTAAAATGTTAAAGCCGTTTACACGACACGTGTACGATGAGTTCATTTAAGAAATCGGGCATTGTCATGTAAACCGGGTCTTAATCTAAGGACATCAACACACGGAACATTTTGAACACGCGCTCAAAACACACTAGTCACAGTTTTGAATAAAAATTGCAGTGTGAAGACGGTTCGTGAGTGTGTACTCACTCGGTGGCCCTTATTGTCGAATGCGATATCCAACCATATATATTCGTCAATAAGGGCGGCGAGTTGTGCGTTACATAATACATTGTCCATTACATCTACCGATACATTCGATTGTGTCGAATCACTAAGTCCGCATCACATATAACAAATCCAATATCGATTTTCGTTGAAAATTTATGTATTATAATTATAATATATTACGATTAGAGATGCGTCGAATATGGGTTTAATTTAATAAAAATATTCGATTAAACCTTGCGCAGTAAACAAAAATGTTTGTTTTTTAAATATTCTATAATAGTTTGTTCCATTTACAAACATAAAAAATGGACTAAATATATCGAATATACGAAATATTCGACGCATCACTAATTATTACATACATATGTATATTCGTATCAATCATGTCGAACATACGGTGCATCTCCAACTATTACGTGTTCATATTCGACGCATGCGTCATATTCTCATGTTCGTATCGTCTGGGCGCGGGCGTGGGCGCCTCAGTCGGTGTACCAGAGGTGCTGCTGCGGGTGCTGCGGCACGAGGTAGGTGGGCGAGTAGGGCTGCAGGTAGGGCAGGCGGCTGCCGTGGTGCGCGGGCGGCGGGCCCGCCACGCCCGCCACGCCCGCCACGCTGTGCGCGCCGCTCACGCCGCCGCTAAGGGTTTATTGACAGAACTAAATTAATTAACAGAATTTAATTAATTACCAGGATTAAATTAATAAACAAGATAAAATAACTTAATAGGTTTTAATTAATTGACACTAAATCACCTGTATAAGATGTTGAGCGACAGCGTGTATATACATACGATAAATGTTGATGTTATTAATGTTGAAAAAAAATTGATTTCTGATATATATATTTTTTGTATATTCATTAATTGTTAAAAAACACCTTTCAGTTGAAATAATTAAACTATTATTATAACTGGGGTAACATTAAATTATTTTAAATTTAAAAATAAAATCAAATCGAACTACTAATTACATAATGAGATAAACTATGACCTGAAGTGACACATAGGCTAACGTTCGACACTTAAGGACGCCTCTCAACGAACCTAAGATGAAGTCGCTAGTAAAAGCATATTGTATGTAATATTATAACAATACTCACGTGTGATAATGGTACGTGGGCACGTAGAGCGGCGGCGGCAGGTAGCCCGGCGACACGCCGCCCGGCGACAGCACGCCGCCGCCCGCCGCGCCGCCCACGCCGCCCGCCGCCGTCACTCCACTCACACCACTTCTGGGAAAACTTGGGCTTTAGTTCCACTCTTTCAATTATTCGACAGAAAAAAAATTGTATATTCGGCTGAACTTTCGGGACCGAACACTTTTTGAAAAGTTTAAACTTTATTGGCACACTCATTATATTAAATTTTATGTATGAATATAAATAATAAATATATAAATATGTCGGGACATTGACACACATCACCATCTAGTTCCATGGTAAGCTACGAGGCTTGTGTTTGGATACCAGACCATGAGTACAAACATTCGTGCTCATAACAGAAATGAATGCCCCGAGCGGACTGAATACATACGTTGTTTTCTATGCCTTTTGAACACAAGTTACCTAACTAATTAGTTAATATCACGTATGAAGAAAAATGAGTACGTGTCATTTTTTTAATCATAATGATATTTGATTACTCCTTTAAGTTCGCTATTAGTTGTACAGGGACAATATATTTTTTAATAATAATACTTTATAATTTAAGTTACATTTTCTGTGCCAGTTGAGCACAAATATAATTGAACAATTAGTTAACATCACAGACGAAGAAAAATCCATTTCAAAATTTCAAAAATTATTTCCAATATTCTTTTACGCTCACTATTACTAATAATAATTTACATACAATATCCGCTAAATATTATTCCACTTAAAATGTTCATTCCCGCTCAACCCAACCAATAACTCCGTGCCACACCAACGCTACTCACTTGTAGTGCGGATGGGGATGGTGGTGCCATGCGTGCGGCGCATGCTTGTGCGCGGCGGGCGGACCTACGTTCACGCTCATACCCATTCCGCTAACTCCGCTTACTCCGCTCACTCCGCTGACTCCGCTAACTCCGCTTACTGCACCGCTGACAGGCAGATAGTCACGACAGCCGCCGCTCTGTAATCGAAAATAAAATTTATTAGTTAGAAGTACTTCTTCTCCCTGCCCATTTCCCAATTACTTGGGGCCAGCGTAGTACATCTTCTGTACTGCTGATAGGATTTGGCAAAAGTTTTACGACCGGCCGCCTCATGCCTGCCTGACGTCAACCCTCCTTGGGAATGCTATTGTCTCTCTTTAGTCTGAATGGTATCGCGGAAGTCTTATAGTATGCACTTTCGTTTTTTTTTGTCTTTTAAAACATTTTTTATACTATTACTCAATTTTTTTAAGTTATTTTCGGATATATTTTAATATAAATTTTGATTACACAAGAAATTTTGTTTTGACGTTGTCAATATTTTTTTTAATTGGTATTTTTTATTAGTTAGAAGTACGAAATAAAGAAACGATTTAAAAAAAGAACAAAATACCGCGATCAAACATATTACTATTTATTTGTTTGTCACCGTATCTGCTTTTTCTCTTTATTAGATTTACAAGCAACTTTAAATTTAACAAATATTCAAAAAATAACAAATAAATATAAAGCCACTTACTTATTGGACTTTGTTTTTGGATGTACTTGATGTAGTACATTAAACAATAATCTATATACTCATATGCATTTGCAATATTATTAAGAATTTTGTTATACCACATAAAGATTTAGAGCAATCTATTCATATATTTGATTAATAAATACATATAAAACTTACACTATCCCTCTTATGCTGTTGCGTAGGAACATACTGATTGCATTGATAGTCATTCGTCTGGCGTACCGTCGAACCGCTCTGCGACAAGATATTTTGAAAGTTATATTAATATGAACGGAGTATATGATTAAATTTTACTTAAACACACACACACACACACACACATATTCACACGCACACACTTCCATATAATTAAAACAACACTACTTCTATATAGCATATAATGTAGGTGTGGTATTGTAAGACGTGGTATTTATGGTGAATTCCGGGATAAAAACTATCCTAGTTTTTCCCAGGGTTTTAAATTATCTCTATACCAAATTTCACCTAAATCGAGAACGTAACAGATAAACACACAAATAGAATTACTTTCCCATTAATAATATTAGTATGTATAGTATGTATAATCACATTATAGTGTGCGGCGGGCGCAGGCGCGGGCGCGGACGGGTGGTCGCGGTGCTCGAGCTTGGCCTGCTCCTGCTGCGCGAGCGCGAGCAGCCGCTTCTTCTGGCTCTGCGGCGTGGCCTGCGGCGGCCGCTGCGGCTGCTGCGGCTGCTGGGGTTGCTGCGGCTGCTGGGGCTGCTGTTGGTTATTTGATACTGTTAGATTGTTGACTAGTTATAGAATACTAGCGGCTCACCCTCGCTTCGCTCGGGTTCGCCTTTAGACAAATACAGACAAATCTATCCTGTGGCAACCGTACATTTTTCCGGGATAAAAAGTATCCTATTTGTTATTGTGATGTATATACTATATTATTGTAAGGTTTCATTAAAATCCAATAAGTAGATTTTGTGTACTAAGCTGTATAAGTTAATATAGTTTTTTAACTATACCACGGGAATTCTTTAATTTTCCGGGATGAAAAGGTACCAAGATGCAAAACGTCATGTAAATCGGTCCAACAGTTTCGGAGATTAGCTAGTACAAACAGACAGAGAAACAAAAAATTAGAAAAAATCTGAATTTGTTCTATTTCTCTTCTTACATCTCCTTGACTCGGCTTTTAGCATTTTTTTCTATATAATATGTACTCGACCTCTATCTACAGTTTTATTACATGCATAGATTCTAGAAGAACAAAACAAGTGCAGTTGTTGTCGAGTGCAGTTGTTGTCAGTGTTGATGTTGTCGTTGGTTATGTGTTACTGTTCAGGGTGTAGTGTCTCTAATTATAAATAATCACCGTGTGATGATGATGACAGGGCTGGTGATGCGGCTCGTGCTTGACGTGCCGCTCGTCGCGAGGCGTCTTCGCGCTGCATATAACCCCGCCGGAAGTGCTCACCGTCACTCCCCCACTCCCACTCCCACTCCCGATCCCACTCCCACTCGCGCCCACACTACTGTTGGTGGTGATGCTGGCGTTGTTTGTAACGTTTGTTGTTGCGTGAGTTTGTTGATGCGGTTGGCATTCGCCGCTACCTATAAATATAATTAAAACTATATTAAAGATGTATATATTTCTTTTTCATTATAATTTGTACTGTGTTTTTCATTGTGGACATGCATTTATATTATATCTGGTCAGTGGTCATATAGCATTAAATATCTTTATTATTATCACTTTATTTACAATTTTTTCGATCAATTTAATTGCAAACGTATTCTTTATCATGCGGGATTAATCGGTGTTCATAGTAGGGGACTTAATATAATTTTGAATATGTCGTTTATGGTTTTAATATCGTTTTTTGGTAGGTTTAGAATTATGTTTTTCTATAACTTGCATACATGTGTGTGTGAAAAATTTAATACAAAGTAACGTTAGCAATATTTATTATTTTTCAAAATATATCCTATAGTGAAAGAACGACTTATACGTTTTTGTATAAAATCTTAACAATATAATATTGATAATTAATATTACATGGAATATTCACCTCTTTTAAGAAAATAATCATGACGTCATCAACGAAGACGAAGAAGTGCAATGAATAAATATCGAATCACATGTACCCCCAGAAAGGCACGCCAAATTAACACTATAAATAATAATAATCAACAAACTTACATAGCATCATCAATTAATTATTTATTATTTTGTTTTTAAAATCAACGAAACATATAATTTGAAGTATTAATGAATCAATAGGAAATGAACAAAATGAGCAAAAACTCAAGAACTTATATAGACTAAAGTTCGCCAAGTAATTGAAATTCGACCGATCGATTCGAACGTGGATTATTATTGAAAATTTGAGGAAAATTTATATGATTTCTATTTCAAAATCTTTTTATTAATGAAACTAAAGCTCATCAATACCTACTTTAATAAAAGAAAAAAAAGAAAATCGGTTGACAAACAGAGGAGAAAAAGGTACTGAGTTTTGTCTATATTTATATATAAACAGATAATTATTTAAGTTTCTTAATTAGGAATGCGTACAATTGATAGTAAAAAAACCCTCAAATAACAATAAATTTATGAAGATTGTCAAAAATTTTAAAGATATAGACAAATATATTCAAAAGCATTTACTGTATTTGAACAGAACAAACGATGAAACGATGTTGATTTTTGTGATGAACCCGACATGCATATAATATTGTTAAGTTCTATTATGCAAGGCCATGAAACATAAAAAAAAATAAACCCTTGGAACATGAAAAGCCAAAACAACAAACGTACATATACGAAAAAATTAATATTAAAAAAAAATTCTTTCGCATGTAACGACGATGGTTATGAAGATGATGAAGAGAAGAGACATCACTTGTTGAAACTATGCACACCAAAGATAAACACTATTTCTTTACTAGACCTATTCTTCTTTTTGAGCGTTCAGGCGGAGGGTGATAATTGTTGTGTGTTGATGGTGATGAGTTGACTCGGATGGTGAAGACGCGAATGCGTGTGCGCGCGTGTATCTGTGTCTATGTGTGTATGGTGTGTGCGTCACCTCTGTTGGCGCGCGGGTCCGCGTCGTCGTCGGAGTCGGAGATGGTGATGACGGAGACGGCGGGCGAGGGCGTGTCGCGGATGGTGATGGTGTGCCCGGCGCTGGCGCAGCCCTCCCACGCGCCCGCGGCCGACGTCGCGCCGCGGTTACTGGACCATTTGGAGATTTTTTTTATTAATCGATCAGTGTAAATAATAGCACTGATAAATTAACGCTTTGTTAGATTTACGCGAATATTTGACATTTTAAATAAAACTATCTTTTCGGATTATTTCGCGGATTTATTTTGATTTTTGGTTCCCGACGTTTCAAATGCTTTACAGCCATCATGGTCACGGGAGAGACCGTCGACCGAAGTCGTCGAGACGTCGGTTCGAAACGTCGGGAGCCAAAAATCAAAATAAATCCCCGAAATAATCCGAAAAGATAGTTTTATTTAAAATGTCAAATATTCGCGTAAATCTAACAAAGTATTACATAATTTATTATTGGTTTAATGTTATTCTTTTTATAATGAAATAAATAATCTATTGTAGTGCTATAGCTTCATTTTCGTTCAGATTAGGAACTAATAAATATTATAGTAAATTAATAAACATAAAAAAGTCGAAAATCACTTTATAAATGTAATAAAATAAAAATATAAAATGTAAATTCACAATGAAGATAGATTTTTTCTTGAAATTTATATACATAGAACCATCCATTAAATTATATCCTTTTAAAATCCATTCACAAAAATAAATACAAATAATTAAGCAATGAGAATATATTTTATAAACAAACTTACGACTCCCTTCACTAGGATGTGTCTTTAGATTCCTAACAAGAGCTTATATGTAACTTCAAAACATAGTCTACATATCTATATACTAAATTTTATCCGAATCTGTCCAGCCGTTTCTACATAAAGGAGTAACAAACATACACACAAACTACCACAATTATACTACATAATATATAAACAAATTATCAAACTCACGTGTGATCATGATGCCTGTGCCTGGACGGGGGCGTGCCTTCCTTCACTCGTTTCTTGACGGGGGAGAGCTGAGTCGCCTCCTTCTTACCGCCACCGCTCGCCATACTGGCCATTCGAAAATAAATACATTAATAAAAACCCTAAAAAACAATTATATCAAAAAAACGACAAAGTGTTGGTCTGTCTGTAAACATTTGTTCTTCTATTTCTTATTAGAGTTTTGTAAATAAAAAGCAAACGTTAAATAAACATCTAGTTATGATATAAAAGCATAGTTGACTAAATATAATAAGTTAGTCTATAACATATACTATAGTTATAGCTCCGTGTGAAATACAAAAAAGACGATATAAAAATGTGCATATATAAACATGTTGATTAAGATTAGTATAAAACTAAGAATAAGCAGCTTGGTTAAAGCGAATTGAGTTAGACATTAGTAATTGAAAAAATATAAAATCTAAAGATACTAAGAAATGTTCACGAACAACAACAATCAGTTTATCATTTTAATCATAGAAATTAATGTTAGAAATGTATTTCTTATACATGCCATAATATATCACCAAATCTTTTATTAAAAATAACTGCATGACAAACAAATAACTGTTAAAACCACATTATATAAAAAATAAAAATTAAACGGCGTACATTCTGTAAATCAATTATGTCTAATGTCTACGATATACAGCTTGTCCAACGAAATACTGTTAGGAGTTAGGACAGCCCCCCCAACGTGCGTTCACCTTGTCGTGGTGGGGGGGCTCAGTAGTGCCCGACAATACAGCCGGGCGCGAAGCCAAGAAACTCACAGGGAGGTGACCCGCCTCGGTGGGCGGTGGGAGGCAGCCCTCTTCGGAGGGCGGTGTACCATGCGGGTTGCTCCTGGTACTTCTCTGATAGCTGAGTGGACCTTGGAGCAACCCCATGGTTGTCGTGGTCTGCGTCGGCAGACCTGCCGTCGGGGCGTCGTAGTTGAATGCGTAAGCGATCCTGCGACGCCCCATTAAGACGGGGGAAGGTTTTAGTGGGTAGTACTGGCTTCGCCGGTGAGTCCCACACTTCGTGCGTAAATGCAGTTCCCAACGTTAAAAAAAAAGGAGTTAGGACAGCGCATTGCATACATTACATCAAATTCTAATATGTATGCAATATAGAAATTACCACTAATACAGTGTTATTTGAAATGAAAAAACACAAAAATAGAATTAAAAAAGTTAAATCAAAAGAAACATAGACTATAAGAATCATAAACAATACAAATAATAGGACTAACATAATTAGGAAATGAGAGGATATAATGGAATTAGGAATTAAAAAAAAATATGACTGGATGGTGTTTTGTTATATTATGATGTATGTATGTATGTTTGTGTGTCAAGCACCTGTATTGTTGCGCTTGGTGGTGCGGCTGGTAGTGCGGCACGGCGCTCGTCTGTTGCTTGGTTGATCTGTCGACAACCTCTTTATGTATTCTACTTCTTTTTATTATATATACATATGTATTATGTATATATATTCTCACCTCTAATATATGTTGGACATTACATACATTTAATTTAGATTACATTTCCGTTTATGAAGCAATATTGTTTTGATACTGCAACAGTATATTATATTGCATCTATCATATTTTTTAAATTGTTTGAATTTTAATTGTTTTATTAATCAAATATAAATAATATATCTATTACATGTAATAAATGTGACCTACATTTTTTCTTATAACTGATACATACTTGCACATTTTACAATTTTTAATTCTCATAAAAATATATCGGTTCAAAAATTAAAATAAATATTGTAAAATAGACAAAATGGCCGATCGAAAAACATTCCGAAAAAATGTGAATAGTAGTTCTAATAACACTAAGTTACAATATTGTTTCCTTTGTAGGATAGGCGCACTATAGCCCTATATTAACAAAAAGACGGATAAGATGGTAACGACGTACCTCTTATGGGGATGATGGTGGTGAGCGTGGTGGAAGTCCCAGACGTCGGGCTCGGGCAGCGGCGCGGGCTCCACTATGAGCGGCGCGCGCCACTCGCCCACCTCGCCCACGCCCACGCCCACGCCGTGCTGGTGCGCCGCCGCCGCCGCCGCCGCGGCCGCTGCTAGCTGCTGCACCTGCGATAGGTTACAAAAGTTAAGTTATATGAGAATATTAGGATGTTTGTGAGAAAACCACATCTAAAAAATTGTCGGTACTGATTTACATCAACGTGGCCATATACTCATACGAGCTCATCTAGAAGTACTAAGTATTAGAAAGTAGTAGTAATAAATCAAGTTTTCAGAAGATTTTAAATATTAGTAACCAAAATCATAAGACAATGATTTTAACATAGGACTTGTGTAATATAGGAGTAATTTAAAATAAACAAAAATAAAATAACCAACCAAGCTTTTACTAAATAAAACTCTTTTCGGATTTCGATTTGGATCACGATTGCTATAAAGCATTCGAAACGTCGGGAACCAACAATCAAAATAAACCCGTGAAAAAATCTGAACAAGTAATTTTATTTAAAAAGACAAATATTCGTGTAAATCCAAGAAAGTATTGTGCAATAAAATTTGAAAAATTTATAAAATCATTTTCCTTTGCATTTTATTTGATATGATTTTATGCATATACAATTTAGAAATCCTTTTACTTCTATTATAAATTTATCACAATCGTCGTTCTACATGGCCAATATTTGATACTGAATCAATTTATATATGTGTATCCCAGCAGATGAGCCACACACCTGGTACGCCGGCTGGCACAGTATGGAGGACACGAACTGGTGCGGGAAGGGCTCGGCCGCGCGCGCCGCGTACTGCCGCGCGCCGCCCACCGCCACGCGCCCGCCGCCGTACAGCTGGTACTGGGGGCGCAACGTACGTGGTGTCTTGTTAATAATTATCTATACTAATATTATAAAGAGGTAAAGTATGTGAGATTGTGACGTTGTATTGGGTAATCTCTGAATCTACTGAACCGATTTATATTCGTTTGAGACCCTGGGAAGGACATAGGATACTTTTATCTCGGAAATCATCCCTTAAGGTGGTGATAATGGGGATGAAAGTTTGTTTTGGAAAGCAAGCTAGTACTTTATAAACTTCAAAAACAAATCGCGTCTCAAGTACTTTTTTTTTAATTTAATAGATACCTTCGTTTTATGATATATCTCAAAAGTGAAAGTGATATATTTTTTAAGGTTCTTCTCTATATTTACGGCGAAAGGTGATGAAAATAAATAAATAAAATAACTCAACGTTCCTTTTTTTAAAACAGTGTTTACTAAAATATGAATAACGAAGCAATAAACAAATCAAATTTAAAAAATTACATGAAAAAACTAAAAGCATACCAAATTATCATAGGGCGCCGCTCTCAACCTCTGCTGGTTGATGGTCAGTGCTAGGTGGTGGGCGGAGGGCGCAGCTGGCGCCACCACTCCGCCCACGTACTCGCCGCCGCCCACGCCCACACCGCCCACACCCACTCCGCCCACGCCCACGCCGCCCACGCTGCCAGAACGACGGCATACCTGACGTACCGCAATAATATTATGGATTAGTTCTCGTAACAGAACGTATACTAATAAAATTAATGATATAATTTCATAACGGAACAAAAACGACACAGCAACAGTGGTTTTTGAACCATAACCAATCAAAAAAATTTGAATTTCAAAAATAGTTTTAATTTAAAATTATAAAAAAATATATATGAAAATCGAACCACCTACCTCCATCATCTGGACGGAGGCCTTGACGTTGTTGCAGTGCGCGTAGTCGACGAGGTGCGCGAGCGTCACAAACGCGTGATTGAGCGCCTCGCCTGGCGTTATCCTTCTTTCCTGGTGGTGTAAATATAAAAAATAAAACATAAAGCCTTTTCATCACCAAAATTTGGTAATAAATTTTCATGAAAAACACAAATTCATGTAATAAAATACATATATAATAAAAAAATGAGTAATATTTTCATTATAAAATAAAGCTATTCATAGTTTTCACTCGATGGTATATAGTAAAATAAGAAAAACACATGATCACATATTATGTATTTACGAAAAACTGAAATTCATTTACTATTTTACTGACAGACAATCGTAAACATATCAAAAGGATTTTCTAAAAAAATATCTCTCAATACTAAAACTACTTAAGAAAATTCAAATATGAAAGTGAACGATAAAGCTTATGTTTATATTGGTCATGGATAAACTAAATCAGTAAACGAAAATTCTAAGTAAAAAGAAAATTCAACTTTATGATACTCAAATTAAATACTATTTATATCTACAAGATTTACCAGAACAACTTATATAATGTATCGACTATTATAACTTATAATATGTATCACATGATTAAATAACAAATGTAATTTTAAAACGAACCTGGTCCATTGTAAGCATTCTTTTGAGTAAATCAATAAATTCCCTTCTATCTGCTTTCTCCGCTAACAGTTGGCCGCCTTCAAGATCAGTTGGTACGTTCACCTGAAACACAAATTATTTATTAGACACTGACCTTAAAGTATTACTTTGCTAAGCAAAAGTAAAAAACAAACAATAAAATATAAAATTGCAAAAAATATTAATTAAATATGTTAATAAATTATATATTTAAATGTATACAAATAAATATTACATAATTAACACCATAAATATAACTAAATTATATTTTTTTATTATTATTATTTTACATTAACAAGATAATCTTGATTTACAACTGAGAATACTACAAGTTACAAGGTCCAAAATTTACATAATCTAGATTCTAATTATTATTTTTTTGTCAGTGAGGAATAAAAATAATTATTATCATGTACTTGTCAAAACAGGTATTTTTTAATTCTACTTTTATATATAAAACAATTTAAAATATGAAAAATAAACACAGAAAAAAAACAGACAGAAACTATGCACTTGTATTTCGTTTAGCTAAAACAATGATTGATAGGTAGTGTGGATATCATGCACATAATATAATTTTAATTTACTTAAATATTTTATTTGAATATTTAAAATATGTTTTAACGTAATACATTTTTAATATATGATATCGTTTTTTTTGTTTATAAAAATGTATAGTATCTGCAAATTGAAGTGTCTGTTTGTAATGTCCAAGTGTTTTACTAAATGCATATGAAATTATATAAGGTAGGTACTTATTTTAAATTTTTGTCTGTCTGTTTGTTCTGGATAAACTCTGGAACGGCTGGACTGATTTTGACGGGCCTTTCACTGGAAGATAGCTGATGTTATAGAGTAACATAGGCTACTTTTATTTTAGAAAAAGAATTAGGGTTCCGCTCGAAATAAATTAAATCGTACCTAGGGACGAATCCGAGCGAAGCGAGGGTGAGTTGCTAGTATATTATATACATATGTCCCACCTGTCCAATGTCGTCGAGGCAGTTGAATATGTACTTCCTGGCCTCCTTGCTCTTGATGCCGGTCTCCAGCTCGTGCTCCTCGGGCGTCTTCAGCCGCCAGAACGGGTACGTGCTGTCCACGTCGCGGTAGAAGAACTTCGCCGTTTTAGATGCACTGTTCGATCAATACATGTACAGGGATAATTTTTAGTAATATATATATATATATATATATATATGTGACGGATTCCATAATACATTATATTGCATGCACTGTTCAATGAATTTTTGTTTAAAAACAGGTTACGTACAATAACTAATATCAACTTATAAAATATACTATTTCAAAATCTAATATTTTTGTATGCTACGAATTTCCATAATACATTATATTAGGCCTAGATATAGAATAGATACAATCCAAGATATATTACTATGACTAGATAAGTAGGTTTCCTCATTTGCATGTATATCTGCGAGCTATTATTATCGCCATACGTGAGCACAGCTGCGACTTATAAGAGTACATACATCTATTTTGTCAATGTAAAGATTTGCTTTGTGCGGAAATTTCGAAACTCCTTTACTAGAATATTCCTATTAGCACATTTAAATAGACTTTTACAAGCATTTTTTAAATTGACCATTTTTACATTTAATAAAATGTCAGCATTGCTTGTCCATTAGGCAGCTACCTGCTAGGAAGTCAGTTCTACTGTTGTTGAAATATCCCAAAATAAAATTACTATATATTTCTAGATTAATCCCACACATTCATATCTACAATGTATTCTGCAACAGAATAAATATAAATGCTTTCCTCAACTATACTACCTACCTAGATTTTTCATTTTTGATTTATATTCATAATGATTTAAATTCAAACTTCCAGATCGGGCATTAAAACATAAGTTTACAATAAAACACAAAACTAAACCACCATACCTATTGAGCATATGCTCAGTGGGCAGCCCCTGTGTCTGGGAGATGTATCTGATCTGGTCGTACTCGGAGGAGCCCGGGTACAGCGGCCAGCCCAGGAACAGCTCGGCCACGACGCATCCGAGGGACCACATGTCTATCGCCTCGCAGAACGCGAGCCCTAGAATTATTTCTGGTGCTCTGGAAAGAATCGACATAATCATCAGCCATTATAGTACTATAAACTTGTATTTGTGTATAGAACAGACATATTTATCAGCCAAAACAAAAGTAAAACAAAAAATATATAAATCATTTTTGTGTACATATAAGTATTGTTTATAATATTTTTTTGTATATAATATTTTTGCCAACTGTAAATCGATTAATTATCATTATTATTTTGTTAAGTTGTCATTCATACACAATGAGTGGCATAAACCTCTCAATAACAACACAACCCCAGTAAAAGATTTTTTTTTATTTTTTTTTCTTCCTTTTTTGTTTTATTACCACCTATTGTATTATTATAATTATGTTTGTAAACAGAGTGTATCACAATTAAAATTCATTCTATTCTATTCAAATCAGTAAATAAACCAGTGATAATGACGTCCTCCTGACCGACTTCGGCCACGGTAGCTAATCAACTGCACAGGAGATATTATAGTGCACAAATGTATGCAGACACACAACGTGCACTCTCCTGCACTCAATTCCTGTTACTCTCATACTACTCCTATGGGACTAAATTCGACACGACCAGTTAAAGATCAGACTCAAGACCGACGGCTCTGCCTCTGCACGGAGATGAAACACTGCCAACTTCTCAATTTCGGGTTGTTACAAGACTTTCTTAACAGAAAGACCGAACTCAACTTGGGCCGACGCGGGACTCAAACCCAGAACATCCGGATCTAAATCCTAACATGTTAGCCACCAGACCACCGAGGCAGTTAAATAAACGAGTAACCAGTAACCAAACCCACACTCACCTATAGTATCTGCTCTGCAAGTAGGTGTTGCACACGGCCTTACTGACGTGCGAGGCGCTGCCGAAGTCGATGACCTTCACCCTGTAGGGCTGACGCGCGGGCTCCACCAACATTATGTTCTCCGGCTTTAAATCCGCGTGGATGAGACCCAGTTGCTAGAAAATTCAATTCAATAGATCAATAATCATTAATTCTATCCCTAACGTAAAATTACTTTCAATCAAATCTCACCCGGGACTTAAAAACCTCTAGCACTTTCAAATGTGAATAACATCGAAAAAAAATACGGTGAAGGAAACATCGATAAAACACCTGCATATATTTCGGCATAAAATTTGTTACATATTCTAACAATAATAGAAGTTCAGGTACAATTAGAAACAAAAGCGTTATATTAATGTATGAATTGACATGAATGTAGGTAATGTATTTTAGTTGTACTTACTTTGAGCTTAAGCAACGCCGTCAACACCTGTTGCAATATCGGCCTGATGTACTTCAGGGGTAGAGGCGAGAACTTGTTCTGTTTGAGGAAGTCGTACAGATTCTGCTCCAGCATCTCGAACACGAGGCACGTGTGCGAGCGATGCTGGAAGCATTCGTACGCGCGGACGAAGTTGAACTCGTCCGCCGACTCTTGAGACAAGCGGGAGAGGATGGACACCTGTTGGAACATACAATAAATAAATAAATATAAATAATAAATATATTGGGACATCAACACAGCACAATCTAGTTCCATGGTAAGCTACGAGGCCTGTGTTATGGATACCAGATAATTGATACACTACACACATAGTGCAGTTCTAAACTTTCAAATTATATGAAGAGTTTAGGTTTAAATATAAGGTAAGAGTACATAAAGTATGAAAATTTAACAAAAACATAATATTTATCACGAAATTTTTGTTTTTAAATTTGCTTAAATCCTGGGAATATTATACTAAATTACTTGTTATAAATGTGAAAGTTTGTGAGTGATTTTGAGTGTGTTTTTGGTAATATATGCCGTAACTCATGGCCCATTGGATTTCAATAAAATCGGGAGTTATACCAAGTAATAACACAACTACTTAAGTCAATTTCGTGTATAAAGAAAGCAATTTTAAAAACGTTCAAGTCAAAAATTATTTCAAGGACTAAGAAAATCTGACGCATTTTATATAGACTGTATAAATTGAAGTCATTTTATTGAGTGTATTAATTTAATAAATACAATCCCTAAATTGTTCTTTTCCATCCAAAAGAACAACAGCAGTTTGTATCACAGTAATGTAAAGAATTTTACGAAGCAGCTAAAAGAATTGGCAGTATTGAATAAAAGTAAATTGCTTCGAACAAAATAGATACAATCTATAATAAATATCTTATCGTAACGAAGTTAATAGACTGAGGTATAATTTATATATAATAAATAGTATGACGGCGAAGTCTTTATAACGATATATAAAGAACGATATCGAAATATTGTTTAAGGCAATTGCATAAAAAAATTACAAAACTTGTTGTACACAAGGAAAAATATATCTAATCAATTAATTAATTACAAATATCTAAAATGGATCCTTTTAATTGTAAGTTAAAAAAATTGGCAGATACAAAAATACCAACTTATATTTATAATTATGTATACATACATAGCACTTGGCTTGTCCGGCTGATGAAATTGCGCTAAAAAATTCGTAAAAACAGATAAAACAGGTTCATGTTTTTTTTTTAATTTCAGATAGGTGAAAACACACAGATAATAATAATAATTCATATAAACTAATAATTAACATGGTGTAGCGTTATATGAGGTAAGTTTGTATAGCATAGGTACGTACGTAAGCCGGTCAATTATCGGGCCCGATAGGACGTTCAAAGAGATATATTTCGCGGGAGCACTCTGGTGGGTAAACACAAACATTTTGATAGCTGGAACGTTGCCAGACGATGTCGTAAAGCGACTTACAAGAAAATAACGCCATTTGAAAAATAGAACGTAAGTGGCGGACGTGTGTTTAAAGAATAATACGCTCGTATGTGGTTTTACGTTTCATACATTAATAATTTTTCAAAACTAACATTTTCTTGCGGCTCTACACCGTAGTTTTAATTAACGGATTATATGCAAATTTCCATTCGCTTTTTTATTCCCCGTAAACTGTAAAGGATGAATTTCCAATAGGTAATCCTTTCTGGAAAATTTCAAGTTTGTAGCATTTATACTGTCTGAGATTTCATTATTAATCAATGAGTGGTATTTTGCTTTTATATAGGTTAAAAATCTTATATATATGATATGATGTATTAATTTTTTTTGTATATAATTTGACTATATTTTTAATATTCTTTATATAATATGTATATTTTAATAGCGATGTGTCGAAGGAATATACAACAAAAATTCTTGTTTTAAAACTAAGAAACTAGAATACGGGAAAGTTTGTTATTGTATTTGTTTAAGAAATAAATCATTTTGTCTTCAATTATAATACTTTATATCAAAGGAATGATGAGAGTGATATTATTATTAATAACAATATTATGTTTATTTGAATATTGAGAACGTATTTTAGGGCCAAAATAAACTAAGAAAGGCGAATCTTTTGGATATTATATTTAAGTAAATATTCTTAATTGGTGATGAACTCAATTAAGAAATAAACGTAAACTGATCTAGATATTATAAAACATAAACAGTTAATATCGCCTATAATAAGTAAATAGTATTTATTCAATATTGAAAATTATTTTCGGATTAAAAACGTTTCAACTAATATATTTAACATTCTTCAGACAGATATAGATTATTATTGAATCAACTACTACACAGGTACCGTGACCGGGACTAATGTATGTGTTTCTCTAAGGATGCTAGAGTAGTATATTATTGAGAAAACTTTAAGCAGATTAATTATATATAAATTATTTACGCGAGTAAACCCACGGGAGATAAAACTAGTAAAATATAATCTACTCTATCTAATATATAAAATTCTCGTGTCACAATGTTTGTTACAAAACTCCTCCGAAACGGTTTGACCGATTCTTATGAAATTTTGAATATATATTCAGTTGGTCTGAGAAGTGAAGGTCTTAAGTGATAAGGGTGGTCCACTCCAAAAAAAAATTTTTGGTCATTTTTTTTTGTATGATTCGGCATTAAAAATTAATACTAACCTACATTTTCACTAGGGACGAACCCGAGCGGAGCGGAGGTGAGTAGCTAGTATCTATATAAAAATCAATTACTGTTCGTTAGTCTCGCTAAAACTCAAAAACGGCCGATTTGACTGATTCTTTTTTTTTGTTTTGTTGGGGATGTGTCGGTGGTGGTTTAAGTATCCCCCCCTAATGTGCCTTCACCTTGTCGTGGTGGTGGTGGGAGGGGCTCAGTAGTGCCCCGCAATACAGCCGGGCGCGAAGCCAAGAAACGCACAGGGAGGTGGCCCGCCTCGGTGGGCGGTGTACAATGCGGGTTGCTCCTGGTACTTCTGTGATAGCAGAGTGTATCTTGGAGCAACCCCGTGGTTGTTGTGGTCTGCTTCGGCAGACCTGCCGTCGGGGTGTAATGTAATGCGTAAGCGATCCTGCGACGCCCCATTAAGACAGGGGAAGGTTTTGTTGGGTTTTAGTGGGTAGTACTGACTTTTCGAGCCGGTGAATCCTACATAACCATCTGTATGGTGGCTACAGGTGGTATGCGTAAATGCATTTCCCAACAATAAATAGGGGTGGTTTAAGTATAAAAAAAAGGTAAAACCAAAAAAAAAACAATCTGGAAAACGTCCAAAACTATTTATTTTGTATGGGAATCACTAACCGTTAAAACGTACCGAGGGACGAATCCGAACGAAGCGAGGGTCAGCCGCTAGTATTTAATTAAAGTAAAATAGTTTAAGATCAAAGTAGTAACATAACAAACCTCAATCTGCCCCTGGCGAGCATAGCTGGGATGGTTCTTCAATATCTTGATGGCGACTATCTCGTTAGTGCCCTTCTTCCAGCATTTCACCACCTGCCCGAACGTGCCTCGCCCGAGGAATTCGAGCACCTCGTACCTAGCATTAATTATATTGTTTTTCAATCAATCTCCACATACGTATTAATAGAGTAATAAAAATAGTATTATAAATTAATAGAAAAAACTGTTATTAAAGAAATATGTAAACAACTTCTTATATCCAATCACAGCTACTAAAATGTATTTATTTTTTATAGTAAAAGTTAATGTTAGTAAAAATTTCATTGTTGAACGAGAGTTTATTAAAAAAATATATTTGGCAGATGAATGTTAAGAGAAACTCTCTTTAATTACAAACTTTTTTAAAGAACAATAAAAATTTTTTTTACTAGCATTAAACATCTTATTTTAAGCAATTTTTTCAAGAAGTTTATAATAAACTAACAGTCAACAGTATCGTTAGTGTTAACATTTGAGTCGTCTATCCCAGACATGCTACCTTCGTTTTCTACCTGTACATTAAAACAGCAATCCCTAACGTTTGAACAATTCAAAGGCTTCGACGAGCCATTGAAAAAACATTTTAATAACAAATTCTACAGGTATCGTCCCACTCATCTTTATAACTTTCCTCAATTTTTAAGAAGTAAATGTTATATTTAGCAGATTGAGGGCGGCACCTTCATTAATTTGAAACACTTTCCAGAATTGGTTTTAAGATTTAAGGCAAATTGGACTAGAGATGTTTTAGATTTATTAGAAATAAAATTATGGGTCGTAATAAATAAAAAGAAATAAGCGCTAAGTAAAAAGTATTATAAAATCTATACAACATGGTACATTATGTATAGATTTTATAGACTATGTTTTTGAATGAAATATAGGCATCTGTTTATGATGTCAAAAAGAAATAATTTTTTTGTAATTCCTTAGCTTATCTGCAACATGAAATCATAGAAAACAGGTTTTTTAAAGTTTTCTTTGACTCAGTCAACTTGGAAAAGTTAACTATGAAAGTTGAACAAGTTTCAAAGTTAGGTGCGCGTTCCACATTCGCCAGACCATAGGGCAAGTTCTATTGTAATCTTCGTGCTCTATTATTTTCGATATGTTTAAGCAAAAGTAATCTTTTTCTATAATACTTTTCGATATTTACTTATCGAATGGTTTTCAAATTTTAATGTCACATATTTTATTTAAAAACAAAACAAAAAACACATGAATCGAAAGTACACTTTAACTATTGCTTGCCTAATCAACTGTTAAAAACTTAATACCTACGCTATGAATATAATAAAATAATTAGGTAGAAATAAGGATATCTTAGGTTATTTTTTAAAATATAATACAAATCTCACCTATTCGACGAGGAGTATAGCACCTCGTGCTGCACCAGCTGGTAGTCGCCATCGCCACCGCAGCCGGAGCCTGCGGTTGCATCACATCGCAACACATCGCATCCGATCGCATCGTCGCATTACGACACAAGCAGTAAACCGCGCCCGCATGAAAAAATATAACGCACATTAGCCCCATTAGAAAATGTATGATTATTATTTATTATTTACGACTTGAAAGGATTGATTTACTAACCTCAATAAATAAGAACAAATACTAGTTAAGTCTTGTAAATCAATTACGAGATTTGAGAACACATCAAATTCAAAGACATATTGTTATAAACGTAAAGTTTAAACTATTTCACAACAAAGGTTGCAAATAATAAAACACAAAAAAGTATAATATACATACACAAATATGCTTGTTATTCAATAGCATGAGCATGTACTTCATTTAATTCAAAAATTAAAAAAAATATTAATAACATATGTAAGTACATTAAAAACCAATCTAAAAATGTATATGAATTATTAAGAATGAGACAAATCACTTCATTCTGTCAACACTTATATGTATTTTATATAAGAAAGAGTGCATCAAATTTCAATCAAGCTACAGGTACCACAACGCTTGTAGTTGCCTCCTAGTAGGTTGGTTGAACTTTTTTACTCTCCGCTCCTCTATACACCTTATAAGGTTTAAGAACATTCAATAATTGTAAATAATATTTAAATTTAATTATCTTATAAGGAGTAGTTTAACTATAGAAAAAAATAAATGTGAAGTGTATGATGTGATCGTGGTTAGATTGTCTTAATTTGGAATTACATATAATTATATTGTATTTTCATAACGTTCGATATATTCTATTACGTACCTATAATATAATCATTTGTTTATGAAGGTGCATAAAAAAGAGCAGATTTCCCAATCAGCAGGTAAAAGTTATCCACCGACTAAATCGTAGTCTGGCTTAATTTAAAAATGAAACAATTGAGCTGTTATTATTAATACTGTACTGTATATTTTAATTTATGTTTTATTTTATCCCAAGTATTAATTTTATATGAGGAAAATTGTTTAGTTTTATATGCATATCTATACTTATTATAAAAATAAGTCCCCCGGCCGCGTCTTTCTGTCCTCCTGTCTGTCCTCCTGTCTGTCCTCCTGTCTGTCTGAACGCGATAAACTCGAAAACTACTGAACGGATTTTTATACGGTTTTCAACAATAGAAAGAGTAATTCTTGAGGAAGGTTTAGGTATATAATTTATTATGCTTTTATGTAAATTAGCTGAAATACGGCGACAAATGTTGAAGAGGTCGCAAAAAATCTCGCCAAATGGGAACTTTCCACGCGAACGCCGCGTAAACTAGCAAAGATACAGTTAAGTAATGTACTAGAGAATTCAAAATCTATAAAAATGCTACAAAAAAGTCCGCGATAGCATATCTCTATCTCTTACGGTTGACTTACAATAACCACTTTTATGTTAACATTTTTAATTAAAAACATTACGTTATTTTCAAAGTTATTTTCTTTAGTTCGGTATTAATCCTTATCCAAATGAATATTTTAGTTAGCTTAGTCATTTAATGCAGATTAAAATTGCTCTTTACACTAAATCAATCAGATGAATAGTTTTTGAGATATCGTTGTTAGAAGTAATTAGTAGCGAAACATTTTTAATGCTTGGCGAGCATTGAGATGCCTACGGCGAGTCCATCCCCTCTGCCCCGCATCGCTCGACCGCCTGCTCAAGCTATATAAACCGGGCGATGTAGCGCGCGATCCTAGGATACTTTTTACCGCGGGAAAATATCTTATTTCTGAGGAAAAATACAAAAACTGCAATGTAAGAGTATACTAATATGTAACACCTAAGAATTTAGTTTTTGGTCATCTGAACGCGGGCGGAGCCGCGGGCAATGCTAGTATGTATATATATATTTTGTTTGTCTTTTTTTTACTTTGAGTTATAACTTTCATGAAATTATAGTATAGTGAATAGTCCACAATTCTATAACATTAAAATCTGTTAGTAAACTTATTTAAAAAATCGATACATATTCACGTCAATGTATTTGAGAATTCTGATGAAAACTTGTGCATGTTTGTATATGTTCATAATATATTACGTCAAACATCTGCAAATAGTTTGAAAAATAGCAATATTTTAAACAAAGTGAAATCGTATTCAGTTTAAAACCTAGCGTTTTGTTTAAAAAGTATTCGAATATTTTCTATACATTTAGTACGAGTGTATTGTTGGCAACGCAAAAGTGATTGGCACTGTTGACATTTAAAAATAAAATGAAGGTTATCAATAATCAATAATAAATTCACTTATATAGTGATATATAAAGTTCATTTGAATGTTTAAATAATTTTCGATAATAATAAGCGAACACAGTAAGATTTATTACTTATAGCATACATAGTATATGGATATGCTGTAAATATAGATATTATATGTATAATAGCTCGAATTTTATTTCGTCTTCACCAAATACCGTGTTGATATGTGAAAATATTATTATTTATTATCTATACTAATTTTATAAAGAGGTAAAGTTTGTAAGTTTGTGAGTTTGTGAAGTTTTAGAGGGTAATCTCTGGAACAGCTGAACCGATTTAGACGAAATTTGGTTAGAAGATAGTGTGAGACTCTGTTAAGGACATACGATACTTTTTATCCTGGCCATCATCCCTTAAGGGGGTGAAAACGGGGATGAAAATTTGTATGGTTAATCAACCTAGGCACGAACTCGAGGGAAGCGTCGTAGTTAATTAATAAAGACGTCAATAAAATAAGAATGTCCTAATCCGATACAAGCAAGCACATCTCAATAGCGGAGTTAGTTAAGCATGTTGCATAACTTAGATATTCTAGATAATGGTACCAGTATTGCGCCATAATAACATCTGTTGTAGCGCGGATATTGCGTATAACATAGGTACATATATAACTACGAACGCTGAAATTATACGCATTTAATCGCAACAATTACACCGATTATTTTCAGATTAGCTCATGAGGATTGAAATAAAATATGGTTTTAATAGAACGATCTTACGCGAAGAATATACAACGTATCTATTTATTAATATTACTAAATTTTAGTGGAAGTAACTTTAAGTAACATGGCAGAAGTCATTTACACGATATAATAGTATAAAAATTTATTAAAATTACCTTCATGAAAATTTCAATGTATTGCGAGAAATTATGATTATAAATAGCATAGAAACACGAAACATAATTTAAGGTAGGTATTATATAGCTAAGCCATTTTATATTATTTTAAATAACTACGCGTGATTTAGGAGAAATACAAAGATTTTTAATAAAAAATATTTACAAAAGTTGCATTAGGTACATATGTTTTTAAAAATGCGTTTTTTCATACAATTTTTGAATTATTTTGATCTATACAATAATATTATAGGGGTAAAGTTTGTAAGTGTAGATGTAGAGGGTAATCTCTGATTCTAGTCATCCGGTTCTAAAAATTATATCACTAAGAGAAAACTCCATTACCACCGAGTGCTTTAGGATATTTTTGTAAAAATGTGTATACTGTTAGAAATCATAATAACTTTTAATGAAGCCGGAAAAATCGTGGTCGTTGACTTTTATATTGGCTTGCGATGCCTTAACGGTGTGAAATAAAGCAATGAAATGTGTGAATAATAAACACCTAGAGTCGCACCCGAGCAAAACGATGATAGATCGCTAGTCATAAATTTTATTGAAATTGGGACAGGACATCTGATGAGTCAGCTATTTGTAAACAGAAAAAACAAGACAATCTATTAATGTACTTAGTACGTATAATTATACAATAGTACCCTTAATTAAGTGTGGTGTTACGTAGTGGAGCTATATAGTGTAGTTTAGTGTATAGGAAAAAGAACAAGCCAATATACATATAGTAAATTTAGTATAGTGTTGGGCTTTAGTGTAGTGCTATGTTTAGTGTATAATTGTGTAGTGTAGAGTTACATAGGAGGCAACAACAATTGGTTGATCATACGTTTGTTACCTTGCGGCTGGGCCGGGTGGTTGGCCCCGCCCGCCGCCAGCTGCTTGCTGTGCGCCGTCGTCGTGGCGCCGCGCCCGCCCGTCCTGCGCGCGCCCGCCGCGCCCGCACCGACCGCACCGCACGCCGCGACCAACGAGTCGTGTGCTTTGCTATCTCCCACACTGTAAACAATATTAATCTCATTAATAATAAATTACTATAGTCTGTTTTTTATTCTCAGAGACAAAACTGACATTGCGTGGGTTGCCAGTTTTTTGTAATGATTAAATAGTGATGTGCCACTATCGAAAACTAACGTTAATAAAATCAAGTATAATTTTTTATATAATAAGTTACCCTGAAATAACGTGTAGGTACTTATTTAAAACGTAACAATACAAAATTAATAATGTACATTTAAATTTAATAATGTGAATTTTAATGATACTTAATGATTTAAAATTTATAAATATTATATTTAATTAAATTAATAAATATGATATTTAATGATTTAAAATTTATAATGGGAATGTTAATGATACGCTTTGGAATATAAAACTTTGAAGCGAATCGTCTAATAAAGATAAAAAGTTACGATTCAACAAACAGGTATCGTACGTACAACACTGCACAAAAGAGCTGGCAACTTTATTTGTAAATTTGACATTTGCATGTGTCAATTTAGTCTCTGAGATTAAAAAACAGACTAAAGTGGTGCGTCCCTTTGTTTCTAAAAGTAGCCTATACATTACTCTAGGACCTAGGTCATAATCTATCTGTGTAACTAAATTTCGTCTAATGCCGTTTCAGCGTGAAAGAGTAACAAACATACACAAATACACACACACACACACACACATACAAACTTTCGCATTTTTACTACTATAAATGCGAAAGTTTGTATGTGTATGTGACTACTGTCAGATGTTTTGCAAGAGTTTGGCCGTCAGCCACTATAGAGGAGATATAAAGGTTCTTTTTTTTTCTTCAAAACTTTAAAAAGTGTAATGTGATACTATAATAACTACGTTTTTACTGAACTTTTGCAAAGTGGGATATAAGAAAATAAAGAAAACACTTTACAAACGAGCGCAACTGCACACAGACACTAGTAAAATATAATTAATTAACAATGTGTTTTTGAGTTTGACACAAATGCGAAAAATTTTGTTCCCTATCTATTTAGCGAAATAGATCGATTTATAAATGTAATATTATTAGACAGCGAACGAAAGTGAACTTTCATTTTGTTATATACCCCTTTAGCCTTTGTAAGCAGTTGAGGCTTAACATAAAATTAGCATATTACGAGAATCTTCAAGCCATTGAGATATTAAACAGTTATGTACTTTTCTAAACTGTACAGTTATGTTATTGTTCTAAAATCCATTGTTGGTAGGTACATATTATCTAATGTTACAGACATTACAATGTAACGTACAGAGCGTTACGTATAAAATAAAAACTACCTATTGTAGAAACATTTTTAATTTAAAATTTCTAGGTGTAGAAGACACATGCCCGATTTCACCAACAACCCATAAGCTACTACCTACGTATGGGATCCCTAGCTTAAAAGTCCCCTAAACTAGCCCCTAAATTAAATTACGTTTTACGATCGTCTTAAAGCCCATATTTCGAGCACCTAAATTTAGGGGGTCTTTTAATATTTAGGTGACCCCTAACTGTCGGTGAAACAGAAACTGTCCCCTAACAGCCCCCTAACCATACTTAGGGGATCCCTTAAACTTAGGTGACGTTGGTGAAATCGGGCAACAAAGTAGTGAAATTTTATTAGGTACTCAAATGAGCACCTTTCCCTAACATCGATTGACTATTCTGAATTTATTACCACTTAACACTCTTTATTACCATAGCAATAACAGTTTTGACATTTTTATTATTAATTAATCTATTATATCTGACAGAATCAAACAAGTAATAATACAGTATATTACTGTATATATTTTTTGGGGGTTAAATAACATCTAAAAACAACTTAAAAACAAGAGAAATGGCGTATAACAACTCATTAATCTTTCAAATTTTCGACAAGACCAAGATAATTACGATAATTACATGTAATTTAGTTATTTCCAGTAAATTCTAAACAACCAAACGCCGTGAATGCGATCTAATTAGCTGCACGCTTTGATTAAGCCGGCCATGATTTGCCAAATTAGACATTCCAATATAGGTATGCCAGTATGCAGTTAGTCGATTGGAAATTAACTGTTTGTGACATTATGTTTGCATAGGATCGAGTGAAATTGACCTGGAACACTGCATTGTTTATTTCTTATTTATTCACTAGCTTTCCCCGCGGCTTCGCCCGCGTTCAGATAACCAAAAACCAAATTCTTAGGTTTTACATATTAGTATACTCTTACATTGCAGTTTTTGTATTTTTTCTTAGAAATGAGACATTTTCCCGCGGTAAAACGTATCCTATATGTTGACCCAGATAATCAGCTATCACCATTAAAAAAATTCATTAAAATCCCTCTAGAGGTTTTTCTGTGATTCGGTAACAGACAGACAAAAATTCTAAAAACCATAGATTCGGCCTCTGTATCGATAATAATGTTTATTTCAATAAGTTTTTCCAAAAAATATTCAATGTACAGATTCGGCTTAGTTACAATTTTATTGTATGTATAAATATAATACTGTCAATACCCACGTTGTTTACTATCTCCAAAGTTTATTCGCGGTATGTAATGATAAGCCTTGACAAGAATTGGTTTTTTATTTATGTACAATACATTTTAATCAAAAATATGTATAATATGCAATTGTGTAATATAATCAGGATACAATAAAACGCAGTTAAATTCCCACCAACATTTCGTGGCATAATTCTCATCTATTTCGCTTCCTTCATACCTATAAAATTTAAAAACCGTAGCCAGTAAAAAGGACACATACATACATATATACACAGAATCTTGCTTAGAAATAGAGAATTTATAAAATTTATCAACTGTTAATTATGAGACAGTTAACAAGCCAATTTATGTTAAGCCCGTTCAGTATCTAATTCGGAAATATCACCTAAATTTCTCGACATGCCTAATATATTTAACTTTATCACATTCCACAATCTAGCGAATCGCGATCATAACGAAAGCCCGACTAGGACCAACCAGTGTATTGCCAGATTCATAAACACAACCGTTTACGTGGTTGTATGTGCAATTTGTCCGGTACAGTAGAGTAGACATTTAAGTCGCGTAACTATGTCGCTCCCAATTCCCAGGCCAATCTCGCCGGAGTCAACATATTATAATCCCACTGGTAAAAAGTTTGCGAGTTCCGCGAGCAATTTGTGCTTCGCCGGGTATCGGGCGCTGTTAATAATAACTTACGTAAAGTTAAACGAGTCCACGCGCCAATTAAGAAAGGATCGCGTAAAATAATGAAACTGGCAACACACGCGGTTATATCATTACCATTTTTATTTACCCGGCAAAAAAAGTTTGAGAATTTAGGGCTCAGTATTAATTATCTTTGAGGTAACCAATAAACAAAAGTTCTATATTATTTCATAAATAAATAGTAAATTCGAATCAACTTCTGATAAATCCATTATAAAAGAAATAGTTTTTCAGCCGCACTCTCTATTTATATTCGAATAACCAAGGTTTTTTTTAGATTTAAAAATAAACTTACGCTTCATCAAGATCGAATTCTTCTTCAAAGTACTTTTCAGCCTCAAATTTAATCCTAGGTATAGACAAATCCATTTCGTACACTCACTATTTACACAATCACTTTACTTAAACTTTACACCCCGATATTTACATTATAACTTTATATCAAATAATAACTTTTAAATACAACACTCTGTACGTTTCATTGCTACATATGAATCGTCGCACGCGCATATTCGAGGGTTGAGGGTAAAATGACGCCATTACAGCTCCAAGGGTGGTTAAAAGGCGGGACGGTGGAGCGAAGAGGGGGTACCAGGTAGTTAGGGGTCGCGTAATACCCGAGTTCTCCGTATTGTTTAGTAAATAATAATAAAAAGAAATGCGTACGCGCATTCGTACCGGTGGGAAGGTATGCTATTTGTTTGCAATAATCGAACGGAATGTACATACATATAGCCACTTGCCTTGTATTGAGAGCGTATTTTTAATAAACTGTTCGTGTAGGATAGTTATAAAAATATTTACTTGTATGGAAAAAAAGGGATCCCGTTAATATTTAATTAATCTTGAAAGTTTTATGTACTTGATAAGTCAATATGAACGAGATAATCAAAATAAATTACTCAATGCCAGGTCTTTTCAGAATATCCATAAATGCGACTTGTGATAAAACTATATATATTTTTTTATTAGTAGGTATTACATATGAACATGTTATAACAACTCCAGAAGAATAATCCATAGCAAAAAGTGCTGTTCGACAAAAAAGAAATTTGTTTTTCGTAACCCGTATGATGTAACGGTATCTTATCTCCCCGTCCGCATGGGGTAAACGGCAGCTTATCTTAGCGATAGCGAACTTTTTGCGTTAGATATTTTAGTTACAGATTTTATTTTTTACTAGAGACACACCCTCGCTTCGCTCGGGTTCGTCCCTAGGTTGAATCCTCATACAAACTTTCATCCCCATTTTCAACTCCTTAAGGGATGATTTCCGGAATAAAAAGTATCCTATGTCCTTCCCATGGTCTCTAATTATATTCTTACCAAATTTCATCTAAATCGATTCAATAGATCCAGAGATTACCCCCTACAACGTCACAAACTCACAATTCACAAACTTTACCTCTTTATAATATTAGTATAGATTATAAAACATTATTTAAATTCACTACTATTATTTTTCCCGCATATATCTCTATAGATAAATTATTTAGGACTTTTACCAGTTACATATACGAAGCATAAGCTCTTAAAGAAGCTTTATGAGCCTTCATTGTTATATGGCGTAGAGTTAAATACCTCATATGGGGTAATGAAATAGTATAACTGTCAAACATTATTATTAGGATAAGCAGTCTTTGAAAAATACACTGAAATTACTATACATGCCTAAATTAATCAATGTAATAAAATTGAGTGCAAAATCATAAAATTAACCTAGAGGCCTAGTATTTGAAGTGCTTTAGATAAAATTTACATGACCCAGTTAGAAAAATTTTGAAACCATTATTGTGTCATAAAAAATTGGTTCAAGAATGGAATTCTCTCAAATTAGCAGGCGGATTTTTTCACGAGATCGTCATTTACATTGAGAATAACAAAAAATCGATTGGAAGGAATAACAAAAAAGTTATTTAATAAAATTAATAAGACAAAACTTAAGTCAAATAATGTTCCATGTACATAAATCGTAAAATATATTCAGATAACAGATATAGTCAATATAGAAAAAAAAGCGGCGAAATTTACATAAAATAGAGCAAATTCCGCGATAATGCCATTCGACAAAGGGGCAGTTTTTTAAAGCCTAAAGCCAAGTTTGACGGGTGGCTCCAAGGGCTGGCGCTACTGTCGCGAAAAACGCGTTTAATTCAATATCTCCAGAACAACTGATCCTACGTAAAAAACTATAAAAATCTTTTCTCTTTTAAACTAAATTTTATATCTTTTTCATTAAAATCGTTATTTTCTAAAATTAATATTTCTCGACATATCGCCCGATAAAATTGTATAAGTTTGGTGTACCGCATGTAAATGAACTGTTAGGGAGATAATCGCGAAAAACCGACGAAGGTAGCAAAATTTGTGCGTTACGTTTAATTTAATTTAAAAGGGAAACGATAGTGGCGGCAGCGCCTTTCGAGCGACAATTCAAACTTGGCAACATCGCGGAAATTGCTTTATTTTATGTACAATATACAAATAACACAATATACAAATACAATACAATATAAAAATAATACATTCACCAGTTGACTGGTCTGATAGCGGTAACTTAAATATTCAAGGATGATTAAAAAATAAGCTATGTATCGATTTAATTTATATAGGAATCATGTAATTCTATTTTTTAAACATTGTAACACTAGTCATAAGAGAGCGAGATTCAAAAGTGTCTACCAGTTATGGGCATAATTGATGTAGTCATAATTATTGTAATTTAAATAAGAATACGAATTAAATATTCCATTACAACAACAAGACATTGATATCGACTTTTTATGAGTCGCCTTGAAATTACAATTTCTTCATCGGTATCAAGAAATATTTTTTTTTAACGTTTGGATTTAAGGGGTAATATCTGGAACTACTTATCCGATTCTGCAAATAAAGTATTTGCAATTTTATAAATTTAATAGGAATCTAAATTATCCACTATTGATATAAGCTATTTTTATTCCGATAAAAATTTGGTCAATGTCACGACGAACCATAATAATTTTAATTGAAGTCAGAAAAATAATATTTCAAAAGCGACATAAACTTAATCTAATGGCATGCCTTAAATATACATATAAAATATAAAACATCATTAGATTAGTAATGAAAATGTCGACAGGCAAATTAATTGTTAATGAAGGTCCGTTAATTTCTACACAATTACACATTTAACGTGGCAGGCGAATGATCACACCCATTTACATCTACAAATATAAACGATTAATGTACTTTTCTTTTAAATAAAACAATATGACTATGTGCAAAAAATCTGTAGATACAAATGGATCATCAATATAAGCACAAAAACAAGTGATTAAAAAAGACAATGCAATGAAATAAATTGGAACATGATTATTTATTAGAATTCGTATGTGATTTGAAAATATGGCACTGTAGCGTCTTTAAGCATATACAATCTTTACTAAAATGTATTATTAATATGAAAGTTTAGATGGATGTTTGTTACTCAATCATGCCAGAATGGCTCTACAGATCTGGATGAAATTTGGCACAGAGATAGATTACAGCCTGGAATAGCACATAGGCTACATTTTATCCCGGAAAAATGTAAGGTTCCCGTGGGATAGATTTGTGTTTTAGTGGTTTTCCTAGAGGCGAAACCGAGCGAATAGAGGGTTGCTATTATACGCTTTTATCGATAATTATATTATTATTATTGATAATATTACGAATAGAAGTCATTTAGACTACTTATATATATTAGATAAGAGCTAATAGTTATTAGTGTATTATACTTATGAATGACAAAGTGAAAACTCGTAATGATAAAATTTAGTAACGATTTAAGTAAAACCCAGCATAACAAACATGAAGAAGTGATTAAGGATAACTTTGTGATATTGTGTCATTATGACCCATTCTTTTTCTTAAAAAGGACATTGTTTTTAGCTCCAATCCAAATTGGAATAATAACATTGTGTAAGCTAAGAGATTGCTTTTGGTATTTATTTTATTTTAAAGTACAGATATAACTTTACTTAAAGACTTCCTTGAATACATTCAATACAATTACGAGTATTACAATATAATAAAACCAGCGTGACTAAATAGATTATTATAAAACCCTAAACAGATGATTTTTCAAATAATGTAGAAATTATCATCTTGAAATATTGTAATTAAAAAAAAATCATGTTCAACTTTATCAATGTTTATTTTGTTTTGAAGAAATATTTACATATACATACATGTACCTAAGTCTAGATCCCTAGTACTATATATTTTCTTGGAAAACGCATCAAATCACACCACAAATTCATTGACATAATATACTATAGGTTTGGTAAATAACTAATGTTACTTATATTATGTTGTGAATACATAATTTTATGATGGTGACGATTTTAAATATTCAACTATAATTTGATGAGTCAGATAAAGTCAAGCTTACACAATCAACGAATGATGGTTGCTTATCAAAATTTAATTTAATCTTTTGAAACGAATTTCTTTATATACTTTATATTCCTAAGAATCATATTAAGAATAAAGATATTTAGTCAGTAGCATTAGTAGCTCATTGGTAACAATGCTCACTTAAATATTCTAGCGAAGGGGGTTCAAATCCGGGTGTTGAACTTTTGAGATTTCCATATACAAATAATTTTCAAAATGATAAGCAAATACAGGCTAATACAGTAAAAGAAAAATGTATTGAGAAAACTTGCATTTCTGAGAACACTTTATAAGTTTTAGAAAGGCCTGTGAAGACTACCAAGTGCCGATCCGCATTTGGCCAGCATTGTGGACTATAGCCTGAGCCCCTTGGCCCCTCGTATTGAAGGGAGACCCGTGCCCAGTGCGACAGTAGGAAGTTACACATTTGTAGTGTATTGTTATAGGACTGAGTTATAATATATGTATTTTAAAAATATTATTTACATATTGGATATATGTCAGATCTTTCGTATAACCTAAGATGTATTTATATTTAAAAAAAATGTTGAAAACTAACGGAGTGCCACGTTAAATGATGAAATAGTAACAATTAACGAACCTTCACAGAATACTGACGTGTCGCAAGCGCAGGGCCGGCAGGCGAAAGCGGGCGGGAGCGCGGGCGGCGACCGCTCCGCATCGCACGCGCGACTCGGTACGGGCGCGCAGCAGCCCGCCCCAGTTGACCACCACTTGTCCTGAAGCAAACAGACAAACGTTAGGTACAATCACAATTTTATTATACCTGGGAAATTTGTGTGTGTGTGTGTATGTCTGTTTGTTACTCCTTTGCGCTGAAATGGCTGTATGGATTAGCATGAATTTTTTGTACAGGCATACCTGGAGTAATACATAGACATAGGGTACCGTTACTTATATAATAATGTACCAAAATTGGCGTCTACAAGTAATACCTATTAAAAATACAGAATTTACGTAGAGATGCATTAGATCAAAGCAAGGGCAAGTCGCTAGTGTAGCATAATATAAATAATACTAAATACTAATATTATAAATGCGACTGTGTTTGTTGGTTTGTTTTTCTTATACGTTACACACTCTTCTATTTCGTTACTACATCAAGTGTTCCCAGTGAGTATAACGCTGAAAGTTACTGAAAAAACCACACAGGCCCTGTTATGAGTTTATAAGCCCTGAGTGAAGTCTAGTTATAAAATTGTGTATTTGTTTACATATTACAAGGAAAGACGATTTGTGATTTGACTCATTAAATTATCATTTTCATGCTCTTGCGTTTAAAACTATTGTGGTATTGGGTGGAAATAGACACCATCTAATGTATGAACTCATAAAGGAATTTCTATGCACGCTAAATACTAAGCGAATATCCCAAGTTCCACACTACAAGTAAAGTGGATATATTAAGTGAAGGATCTTAAGTGTATAGAGGCTTCATCTCCAGAAACAACCACATGCTAACGTAGTATATACCTTGAATGATGTTTATGTAAGCGTTTGCGTAAACTGGTTTTGTAAACAAACGTTACGTAATACATCTATCACACACATACATTTTATCAAAAGGTTATTGCTAATATATATGATAAGATATAAAGTATTTAAAATTTTATATCTTGATAGATAAATAAAGTTGAATTTGAAAAATTTGTTTATATAATTTTACAATCTTTACGTCATCTTATATTTAAGAGATTGACAAAGATAAATGTTACTTACGTAAAATATGTTGCTGTAATATGCTATAAGCTACTAGAAAAACAAAAACAAATCTATCTCACGGGAACCGTAAATTTTTCCAGGATAAAAAGTAGCCTATTTGTTATTCTGATATGGTATGAGCTATATTATTGTGAAGTTTCATTAAAATCCATTCAGTAGTTTTTGTATGAATGAGTAACAAACATCCATATATTTTACATCCAGACAAACTTTCGCATTTATAATATTAGTAGGATATCATATTTCATGAGACTAACGCAAGTATGGGCGAGATGTTGGGGAGCGACGAATAAATAAAATAAATGTACCTATACTCGACTTGCGTATCTCTAAATTTATCTACGAACATTATTCCAAAAACCTGTATTTATGGCAATATTACGACTAATTCTGAGTCTTTAATAAGAATAAAGAAAAATAGTACATAAAAAGTAAGATTTATTTAGTTTTATTGCGGAAAAAAGAAAGTAAGGATATAATAAATTGTATATAATGAATATATTATAGATATGAATAACTAGAATAAGTTACTAGCAGAATCCGCGGCATCGCACGCGCTAAAACTACAAAAATATCTCTAAAAAGGTAGGTTTCATCAACTTTTATCCTCTATTTTACCCCCTTATAGGATGAATTTCGAAAAATGCTAAACACGTATTTATTAATTTGCACTAAAGAATAACTTTTAATACCAAGTTTCAACTATATAATACTGATCACAAATAATTTTTTCGTTTGTATTATAACGTGTTTTCCCGTGGGAATAAAATAATCTTCTGCAGTAAAAGTAGCCTATGTCACTCTCCAGCCCTCCAACTATCTTCACAAAAAAAAAATCAATAGCCAATCCGTCACTCTGTTCTGACGTGAAAGAAGGACAAACAAACACACTTTCACATTTATAATGTTAGTATGGATATAGCGACATTAATAAATAATTAAGCTAATAAAGGGATAATTATATAAAACATCAGGTTATTAGCGTAAGTACGTAATAAAAAAGTAATTATCGAATAAATTATTTTGTTATTAATAGAACTTGATTATTACCGCAGTTAATAAATCGGCCATCACGACTTGCTTACGGTTTTAAATACCAAGCAATTAATCTCATTTTGAATAAAATCCAACAACCCAGATAAGATAAGTTGAGAAAAATGGTCATTTAAAATAATATAGATATTAGAACAAGCCGCCCAGTATACCTAAAACATAGTATAAAGGCGAAATTTATATTTTATAGATTATTAATTTATTACACTCGTGCTAAGGCATAACGAAGTTTAGTTTACTGAAGTAATAAAATAATATATGTACATTGAGGAAGGAAAATAGTTATACGAATACGAAATTCGTTTATGATTCTTGAAATAAATCTTAATATACACGTTATAAACCTTCTTTCTCTACATTTATTACTGTTAAATTTTTAAAGTAACGGATATTCAAAAAAACGTGTGTGTATACTTATGTACGCACGTAAGAAGTTATACTTCTTTGGCGTAACAGAAAAAAAGTAGCTAAAGATTTCCTCCCGTATGTCACAACTCTCTTTTTGTACGTAAAAGGAATACAGCTAACTTCATCATGTCGCTTTTTGGCTGTCGGTGTGCGCGCGCATCGTAAAATTTACTCTCATATTTTTTTCAAACATGTCAAAAGAAGTATAACTTCAAAAAGTCAATGTTTAAATTATATAATACCTATATTTTATGACTTGGTACAAGGTATATCACCTCCAGGTAAATTTCTAAGAAATAAATTAAATTTCTAAGAAATCTATAGTTAACTGTAACGCTGGCGTGTCCGCGGTCGTGGAGGGATTATTTCGATAATATGGATCTTTGTTAATATCAATTGAACTATCACCATAAACTATCAAAGTATTGGTACTGAGCATGTATTTGCAGTTTGGTATCTAGAGAGGATTAACGGTCCAATGGTGTCGGTTCGAAGCCCGGCGAACGCGACAAGTTAATGTTGCAATGTAATAAATACAGGTCAAAGTACTTTGTTGCTAGCTCTGCACATCATAGATAAAGATACCTATTACGTTTATTATTGATCCAGATTTCACAAAAGTAAAATATACTACAATATTTGCTATTAGAGACTTTATTCAGCACTTGTTATGTTTTCATATAAATATGCTAAAATCTATACATATAATAAAATTGTAACTAAGCCGAATCTGTACCTACATTAAATACTTTTTAGAAAATCTGATTGAAATAGACATTATCATCGATACAGAGGCCGAATTTATAGTTTTCAGAATTTTTGTCTGTCTGTCTGTCTGTCTGTTATCGCCTCACGCAAATACCACTGAAGGGATTTTGAATACAAAAACTGCAATGTAAGAGTATACTAATATGTAAAATCTAAGAATTTGGTTTTTGGTCATCAGAGCGCGAGCGGAGCCGCGGGCAATGCTAGTTGTATATATAAATTGCTTATTTTAATAAAATAATACATAATACATGTAGGTATACTCGAAGCAAGCATAAAAAACGATGCTAAAAAAAACATTAAATTATGTAAATAAACTATTTAGTTTTTTTCAAGCAAAGCAAGCATTGAACGAGTTTTATGATTGCAATGATAGATAGCATCCTGAAAGTTGGGAGCTTAACTCGAGATGCGAGCATTAAGATAAAAACGGATTCTGGCAAAAACTATCTAGCCAGAGTTCTCTGCACTTGTGAAGTTGGGTAAAAACGTAATTACAGTGCGATGTACACTCTTAAAACTTTTGAAACGCAAAAAACTTATATTTCCTTTTGAGTGGTTTATGTCCACTCTTACAAAGTTTAGTAAAATTAATATAATATATTATAAAATATATTAAACATCATTAAAGCATGTTTTCTAGTCGCAGCATCTAACGGTCTGACCGCAGTACACCGTGTCGTAGCGATAATGTCATTAATCGAGTATGGAGGAACGTTGTGGGCGACATGAACTACTTACATAAAGCCATCGGGCATCCTGTTAAATCCACCTTGAAAAAGGAGGTTATCACTCGTATATATTTCTTATAATATATCTACACATATATAGAACACTATTATCTAGTAACAGAGTATAATTAGAGGATATACATTACATGTACAATGTAGGCAAAAACAAAATTTATTGTGTGATCATAATTTATATTAAAATATATACGAAAATTACAATAAAACTTCGAGTAATAGTATAAAAAAATATTTTAAAGGAAAACAAAATCAAAAGTGCATATTACAAGACTTCCGCGATAAACAGTAGCATTACCAAGGAGGGTTGACGTCAGACAGGCGGCCGGTCGTAAAACTTTTGCCAAATCCTATCAGCAGTACAGTAGATGTACTGCGCCGACCCCAAGTGATTGGGAAATGGGTAGGGAGAAGAAGAAGAAGAAGTACAACACGTAGGCACCTATTTATAGTCCAAAAAGTAAAATCGAGCAAATTAATTACATATCTCAGTTAAAATGTCGAGAGACAACAAAATATACTTAGGTACTAAATATATCACATTATAAATTACAAAACAAGGTATTTCATTATTTTGCATGTTACAAAAAATAAGAACATTATGCAACTTGAAAGGTTTACGACCTGACAGTGTTAATTAGCATAAATTATAGGCTCAACGCACGTGACGGAGTGAAAAACGGATTGAAATTGACGCGTAGTCATCGACTGAAACTAGCGATACCAACGGGCTATCGCCTTGTGCTAGTTTTCGCGAATGAGCCTTGATTTTTAATAAACATGATGAAACTTCAAATGACTTTAATAAAACTACTTCTCACTGATGTTTGATATGATAGCTAATTTTATGGTTTAAATGTATATGTATACATATAATAAAACTGTAACTAAGCCGAATCTGTACATTAAATATTTTTTGGAAAATCTTACTGAAACCAACATTATTATTTGGTATGGTGATAGCTGGTTATCCGGGTCAACATATATGATACTTTTTACCGCGGGAAAATATCTTAGTTTTGGGAAAAAATACAAAAACTGGATTTAAGAGTATACTAATATGTAAAACCTAAGAATTTGGTTTTTGGTCATCTGAACGCGGGTGGAGCCGCGGGCAATGCTAGTCATTAATAAAATGATATGTATTCAACATTTTCACCTCAATTCGTAGTTCGTACTTATGTCCCGTACGTTACTTACAACGCAAATGTTATAAAGTTAATTTGCCCTATCAACATTTTTATTTGAAAAGAAAATATCATTTCAAAGATGAAACCGGCAAAGCTTAGTCAGAAGTAAAGCACCGATTGGTTGCATTATATATTGTCTTGGAAGAACAGCACCTGTCGGAACAACAATGGACGTAATAATTTATAGGTCGTGTTTAAAAATTGAACAGAGTTCTAGGAGAAAATAATTTTTCTTTCGTGAAAATTGTAAGAGAAATATTTCCACGTGTTCTGTAAATTTTAGATTAAAAATTGTTCAAGATTTATGTGGGAATACCTGTAAAAAACTCGTAATTAAGATAATACTTAAAAAAAATACATAAAAATGCGGATTTTAAATTTACGGAGAGGAGCATTTAAAAAATCACCAATTGATAAAAGTTGAATTGATACTTTTAGTTTATCTTTGTTTAATTTATTTGTCTAATGTTAAAAAAGCTTTAAGCGTCATAATATTACATAATATTTTACTAAATATTCCGAGAGAACCGAACATCGAACGCGATGTCATGGATGCTCAAACTTTTATGTACGAGTATATAGCATACACGAAACTTTGTTGATGGTTGTTGATTTTATTTACATTCAAAGCATAAGTGAACATGCAGCATTAATAATATAAACAATGTCCTGAACAACGTACGTATAATGTGTTATAAAAACACAGTCAAATGACATTAATTCAGTGTCACTGTTGCGTCGGTGGAATCTGTCAGCAGCGATAATCACAGCGGGCAGCTAGTATAGACGCATTTAAAAAAACATTTATTAATCGCATGCGCTAACTCGAGTAACAAAAACGTATAAATAATATGAGGCAAAAAAATTATGTATGCTACTGAAATATATATAAAAACAGCGATAAAAATCATTAAAAGTATATGAAGGCTGTCATATATATATATATATATATATATATATATATATATATATATATATATATATATATATATATATAGCGTATATAAAAAGAGTAGAAGAAAATAGTGTTAGTATAAATGTTTATAATGAATGATACATAGGTATTATTATAAACATGATTTTATTTTTATTTTCATGCAGTTGCAAATATAGATTATAGATCGTTTAATACAATGTGACTCAAATCTTTATCATAATCTCTACGGAGTGTGAAAATAAACTTTAAACAAAATGCATCGCGCTGCCAGTGTGCAGTGGAGGAAGAATGGCGAATTCAGACTTGGCAGGTTGTTTAATTAAGTGTCTGTACCCTAGAATCTTACTTATCTATGACTTTTTAAAGAATCTAACATTTACATTACAGTCATTAATTACATATACCTATTATTAATATCCCCACCACTATTATAGGTATTTTCGATAATACTTTTACGATAATTAAAAAATGAGACACTTTTTTACCACCTAACATAAAAGGCATTTAGTATTTACTATTTTAAACCTATGTATGGAAAACATTGTTTTTATGCAAAATCCTAATGAGAAAACAAATAGTAATTATAGTCGCACCCGGATATGATTTTTAAAAGATTTAAACCTATTTTTGTAATTATTTTTAATGACTAGATTAAATATCTCAAGGTCCATATAAATCAAGAAAAAAAAAACACGTAATAATTTTAATTGAGTTTGACGACTGTGTTCCACGTTTTTCTCTGTTTAAATTAAAAAATAATTGTTTTCAACTTCTAAACTTATGTATTGTCATAATACCAGTACAAACATGTCATGCCTATCTAGGGCATTTCTCTACGCCTAACAGACTACTATTTCTAGTTAATATCTATTTATATCTGAGTTTCAATAAAAAAAATATTTATTTTTCACATGTAAGATTTCTTTTCAACGAGCCGGCTAGGCTATTTAAATTCGAAGTAAATACTTACCGTGTTATACATCTAGCAGCGGGTTGGAAAACAAAGTTTCTTTAAGCGTATTGTGTGACGTTGCCAGTGAAACAATAAGAACTTGGCAGGGACATTTCACTGCAGAGTTCTATGCACTCTGAACCTTGTCAGTTTGCACTAACTTTTCCTATATTTTAGAATTATTAACGAAGATGTCAAAAAACTTGGTTGAAATGTGGTCATATTATTATTAAGTAAACCTTTTTTTCTTACTTAACTAATGTCTAATGATTTTTATCTTATTATGATAACTTTTTGAACTTTGGACTAAATTTAAAGTTAAATTGTTGCCTCCATCCAAAATCTATCCATCATCATCCATACAAAGAATACTAGAAACATACGACAACTCACAACACACACACGCCCGATTAACAAAAACACTTTACCTTTGCTGGCACGGGACGTAAATAGGACGCTAAATAATTTTAGTTTTTCGCCTTTCCCGCAACTTCGTAAGTGCATAGTTGTATGCGAGCGGAGACGCGGTGTTAGCGTGTCAAGGATCGTCGGCGTGCCATTCAGGGCAGGCCGATGTTTTAAGCTTCTATCACACTGGCGTATTACGACGACAATATTATGATGTAGGTACTTTGTTTATATTGCGTTTATAAATATGTACACACATATGCTAATATTGAAATTATAAATATAACAAGGTAATGATGGCAAATCAAACACTTCATATATTTAATGAAACATAATAGCAGTATAAACTTGCTACTTTGTAATTTACAAACAGTCTTTATATTATAAATAGCAACCCACCCTTGCTTCGCTCGGGTTCGTCCCTAGGTTGGTTCCCCATACAAACGTTCATCCCCATTTTCACCCCCATAAGGGACGATTTCCGGCACAAAAAGTATCCTATGTCCTTCTCAGAGTCTCAAACGACCACTTTACCAAATTTCATCTAAATCGGTTCAGTCGATCCAGAGATTACCCCCTACAACGTCACAAACTTTACCTCTTTATAATATTAGTATAGATTATAAATATAGGAAAGTATAATATTAAAGGAGTGTGCTACATAACTAGAGTAGATGATCAACCTAAAGGGACCGGCCATTCACCCGCTTGACCCGGTAAAACATAGATAGTGAGATCATAGTGTACACTATACGTATAGAACATCATAGTTTAGAAGCATATAAAGCTTACAAACTCAGTTTTTAAGGAGTATAAATCATCACGTCATCATTACATCCGTAAACCTAGATTAATCAATATTATGAAGAGAAAAAAAATTGTTCGTTTTAAATAATCTCTAACTCTGAAACTACTGAACCGATTTTAATGGTTTTTTTTTTCAACATTTAAAAGCTACATATCCAAAAAAAACGGGATATTTTAAATTTAGGTAGGTAGTAATAATAACTTTTTAGCATGAAACCACCAGCACCTGGGTCACTAGTGCTACTATGTTCGTATTAATTCACCGGGATTACATTTATAATTATTATCCTCAATGTTTACCCGTTATTGTCGGAAAATTGAGCCCCGAACCACATACAATCACAACTTTCTACGCGTGAGAGACTTGCGACATGACCTTATTCCTTTGTTTGTGCAAATATGTAGGTATCAAGTAAATACTTTTTTGCGTTACTGTAAAATAACAGGCTTGTAGCACACTTAATGTTGCAAGAGGCTCAATTTATTTAATTAAAAAGATATTCAGAACGATATGTCGATGCTTTTTAATCTTAATCATTCCAAATATTTAACATTAGGTACACGTTGATAGCTTAAAAAATTATTAACATTTTATGATTATATTTAAGTAAATCAAAAATGTTAAAGTACACGCTGATAGCAAAATTCTTAAACAATTGCTGTTATTTTCCAACATCGCCACAACAGTGTCGCTAACAAAGAAGTCGATGCCTTTATTTCTGTCTAAATGATTGCTGTACATTCAGAGACCTACATTGGCAACATTTATTTCTTTTTAGAAATAAAACCAGTTTAATGATTATCACTATTTAGTAAAATAAATATGTATATGTATGTACTTATCTAGACTAATATTATAAATGCGAAAATTTGTGAGGATGTATAGATATATGGATGTTTGATACTCTTTCACACAAAAACTTCTGAATAGATTTTAATGAAACTATACAGTAATATACCTCATACATCAGAATAACACATAGGCTACTTTTTATACTACTATTTATATTTCTGATAGATTTGTTTTTGATTTTTCTGAAGCGAACCTAAGCGAAGTGAGGTTGAGCAGCTAGTTATGTATGACATTATAAGATAGATTGTCTAGGCGAGATAGCAAATGTCAGAGTTGTTTATTTTATAATTAAGAGAGCACATTACAAATATCTATATAAATAAATAATAATAAACGGAAGCGATCACCGACTCGGAAGCGATCACCGACTTGTAAGAGGCACATTGAATATTAGTGTAAGGCTTGAACAGACTCGACTGATGAAGTCCACGCTCCGACCAGCGCCACACCAAATTCAAAACCCCGAGAGCTTTCAGCTGGAGCTCAAAAACCGCTTCGATTGCCTAGACAGTGATGTGGACACTTATAATGACGGGTTCGTGGAAGCTGTCCAATCAGTTGGGTCTAAGCACTTTAAAAGTCTCTCAAAAAATAGACCCAAAAGGATCTCCAACCTTACTCTAGAGCTCATGACGGAAAGGAGAGGGATGATCTTGCAGTCGCCGGATAATGCGTTCAAGTACCGGCAACTTAATAGACAGAATTCTAAGTCCCTAAGGCGTGACCTTCGCACCTATAATACTGAGCGTATTAAAGACGCAATGGAGCGGAACAAAGGCTCCAAAGTTTTCACGAGGGATCTGTCTATTGGACAAAGCCGGCTAGTGAAGCTCAAAACCGACGACGGTAGGATCATTTCATCTAGTCCCGAGCTTATGGGAGAGATCGAGAGATTTTATGGGCAGCTCTTCACATCAACGCGACAACCCATCAGTCTGGACAACGATCCAAGGGCCAGACTAACCCGACACCATACCGAAGAAATCCCGGACGTCAGCCTGAGCGAGATTAGGGTGGCTCTCAAACAGCTCAAGAACAACAAGGCACCGGGTGCAGATGGAATTACGGCCGAACTTCTGAAGGCGGATGGATAACCGATCCTTATGACCCTTCAGAAGTTATTTAATTGCGTCATACTCCAAGGAAAAACCCCACGAGCATTGAGCAGAAGCATAGTGGTACTGTTCTTTAAAAAAGGCGATAATGCCTTGCTGAAGAACTACAGGCCCATATCGCTTCTGAGTCATGTCTACAAGCTGTTTTCGAGAGTCATTACGAACCGTCTTGAATGCAGGTTTCCGTAGAGGTTTTAGTACCGTAGACCACATTCATACGCTGCGGCAGGTTATACAGAAGACCGAAGAGTATAACTTGCCTCTTTGCTTGGCGTTTGTGGACTACGAAAAAGCCTTCGATTCGATCGAGACTTGGGCTGTGTTTCAGTCTCTCCAGCGGTGCCAAATCGACCACCGGTATACTGAAGTGTTGAAGTGTTTGTATGAAAACGCCACTATGTCAGTCCATCTCCAGGAGCGGGACTCAAGACCCATCCAATTGCAGCGAGGAGTACGACAGGGCGATGTCATCTCGCCGAAATTGTTTACCGCTGGATTGGAAGATGTCTTTAAGATCCTGAAATGGAACGGACTGGGCATCAACATTAACGGCGAGTACCTTCGGTTTGCCGACGATATAGTGGCTATGGCTGAGACCATGGAGGATATCAGTATAATGTTCAATGACCTCAATAGTGTCTCCGAACGAGTTGGTCTAAAAATAAACATGGATAAGACGAAAATTATGTCAAATGTCCATGTTGCAACCACTCCAGTTTATATCGGTGATTCTATGCCCGAAGTTGTAGACGAGTATGTATACCTGGGACAAACTGTCCAGCTAGGTAGGTCCAACTTCGAGAAAGAGGTCAATCGACGGATCCAACTCGGATGGGCAGCCTTCGGGAAACTACGCAACATCCTCTCGTCCCGAATACCGCAGTGTCTCAAGACAAAAGTCTTCGACCAGTGTGTGTTGCCAGTAATGACATACGGCACAGAGACGTGGCCGCTCACGATAGGCCTGATAAGAAAGCTCAAGGCCACACAGAGAGCAATGGAAAGGGCTATGCTCGGGGTTTCCCTGCGAGATCGAATTAGAAACACCGACATAGCCCTCGGAATATCCAAGCTCAAGTGGCAGTGGACGGTGCACATCGCTCGTAGAACGGACGGTCGTTGGGGACGGAAAGTTCTGGAGTGGCGGCCACGTACCGGAAAGCGAAGCGTGGGCAGGCCGCCCACAAGGTGGACCGATGACTTGGTCAAAGTAGCTGGAGTTCACTGGATGCGAATGGCGCAAGACCGGTTGTCGTGGAAATCTTTGGGGGAGGCCTATGTCCAGCAGTGGACGTCTTTGGGCTGAGACGACGAAACTGAAGTGTACCAAACCACATACCGATCAATATCAGTATATAGGTATTAGCGTCTTCCGAGGTTTGAACCTGCAATCACCTATGGCCTATGCAGAAATCAGTAACTAACTGCGCCAACGCGGTATCTGTCATACTTAACCTCGTAGTAAATTAGTGATAGTTGATTGTAAACCACAACAGGAATGAAAATGCTAAGATTTTAATACTAAGAAGCAACTGTTATAAGACGTAATAAAGTACAAATAGATGACTCTAACTTACACACCTAGTCAGTAGAGTATATCTATCAGAATTTTTTTGTTCGGTTATACTGCGATAACTACTGAACCGATCGGAACAATACTCATACCATAATATGCAGGGTGTTTCGGAGAAGATTTAAGTGTATGATATGTTGGTGATTAATGTACTATGCGGGCGAGGCCGCAGGAAAACGCTAGTATGTAAATAAATTCAATTTAGTCTTACAAGGATACCTGTCCGGGTCAGTAACGAGAGCGGACGGTCGCAGCGGGCGCTGTCATCCTCGCTTACACAAACAATATTAAATTACCACTGCATAATGATATTAATACCTGCCTTTAACCTAATATTTTAACTAAATTTAGTAGTCAATATTTTTCTACAATTTAATCATCACGACGTTCTGGTAATAACTAAAATAAAAAAAATCGATTGATTGATTTTCTTTCATACACTATGTTTTTCTAATATAGCTTTTTTTGCTACACGCACTTACACAGGTTATGTTGCTAACCGGACGTTATAAAAAACATGTCCCGCTTAATTATGGTAGCTGTATTTCTATGCGATTTAATTAGCTATAGACTCAGTCCGTTTGTTTAGAAAATCAACGTGTCAATTGATGTATCTATTCCCTCAACTTAACAATAGATTTCCTAGAAATTTAATCAATTTCTTAGTTTACCTGGAGGTGTTATACTAATATTATAAAGAGGTAAAGTTTGTGAGTTTGTGACGTTGTAGAGGGTAATCTGTGGATCTTCTGAACCGATTTAGATGAAATTTAGTAAGAAGATAGTTTGAGACCCTGGAAAGGACATAGGATACTTTTTATCCCGGAAATCATCCATTAAGGGGTTGAAAATGGGGATAAAAGTTTGTATTGGGAAGCAAGCGATTAGCAATTAGTAGATACATATATTGGTTCCTTGATTATTCATAGTTAGTAAACTTTAAGGTTCGCGGGAGGGATAAAAAGACAAAATTAGGGCAGTATCAGGAGATTGATCAAAAATTCATAATTATTGTTTGAACACATTTCCAAACGAGTTCCTAAATTATAGCAATTAATATAATACAATGAAATAGAACGACCTTATTTCACCAACGAAAAGCTGCGATTAGACTCTCATTCCTAAAGTAATATGATAGAAAAAAAACAATATGACATGTCAAAAATAGCTTATAAATATTAGCCTTGATAATAATATACAGAACAACATTATTTGAGGTACAAAACAAATATCTAGTTGTCCATTCTGTTCGTAATAGGTTATCAGCGGCAGAAACAACGCTGTCAGTCCCCAGGCCCGTCATATTATGTGCGCTTCACGAATGCGGACGACATTGTCAGTGTCCTATATGTATTGTATTTTCATTTATTAGTACAAATTTCCACAATACTTTTAAAATAAACTAGCGAATTAACAGCAAACAATATGTTTTTATGTAGATGACGTGGCGATAGTTTACGAATAGGTACATTTTTGATTAGCTACTTAAGTTTCCAAAACATCTTCACACAAACTGATATTAAAATTGTAATGTTTAACTATTGCTTTAAGTAACACACATATATACACATATATAGCCAAGAAAAGCAATTTGCAACAATTGCCAAATATAGACATTATATTGTACAAAATTGTTGAGTAAATACGTTTTTACAGTTAGTTGCAACTGTAAAGCGAATGGAAAGTTGCAGTACGTTTCTTGTGGGAGTTTGGAAAGTGATTTTTTATTAATAAAGTATCATCACCTTTTAGTTAGTTGTCAACCGGCCAAATGATTCACGTAGCGTGATCGATGTAGACGTCTGCATACCGACCAACGCAAACATGCCGATGTAATGCATTGCTGCTGCTCGCGTTTAACGTAATACATGGGGATTTATGAGTACCATATGGACTTCTAAGAAATATATATTGTGTTTAAAGATAGATGAGACATTTTATTTAATCCGCCGAATCCACTTGTGAAGAAGACAAGATCAAATTACATACATAATTTTTGAATTTTGTCACTTCCAGGTAAATTTCTAAGAAATTTATTAAAATTCTAAGAAATCTATTGTTAACTGACACGCCGGCGTGTCCGCGGTCGTGGAGGGATTAAATGTATTGTACCTAAGTATTTTCTTTATGGTACCCTCGATATCAATGAGTATCTCAATAACCTATCTATCTGTGATTTTCCTTACTAGTGATAGGAATTACACATCATTTGTATGAAGCTTATGTCAAATTTCTATCTGTATTTTCAGATAGATAGGTAATTGAGAACAGCCATAAGTGATGCAGTGTATAAGCAGTTGTCCAAAAACAGCGCGTCTATATTTATACACATAACCCCATGTAGGCAGTGCTTTGGCTCAACACATATTTATAGATGTAGTTTTTTTGAACTCACATTCGTATTTCACAATAATAAACAACGTATAAGTATATATCAGGAAATCTTGAATTAAGTTTTAGTTCTAGTAAAAATCTATAAAATATTTATTTCAAATAATGTATGTACCGAAAAAATCGACACTTTTCCTGTTACATAAACGTGTGTACTTAAATTATAAAAAAATACGTGAAGAACTATGAAATAAATATAGGTAGCCCGATCACAATCACTATTACATCAGGTATAGCAAATATATTTTATAATAATATCTACTATAACTCATACATTTAGCATATTAGAACATATGCTCAAAAATACATGACTACAACACAACTGCCAACAATCTGTATGTATGTATTCCTTAGTCACACCACTCCGCCCGTCTATTCTGCGGCTTCACCAGACCCCCGCATCGATGAGTCAGAACAGGAAAGCCCGGCGGTGTGACGTCATTGTTATAAACCGTTACTTTCCTTTGCTCATCTTAAAGTAGATAACATACTTTGGTATAATAATATTAATTAATTGCTTAATAACAAATGCTAATGTTTCTCTGTTGGTTTGTCCTTTAAACGAAACTAAAACGCAAAGAATCAACACGATATTTCGCCACAATCACCGTACATTAAGTAGGATGTCCGTGGGATAATTGGTTGTGTCGAATTCGCCTAGACGATTTTGTGAAAATAATAAAATAAAAAAACTGGTAAAAATGAAAAAGTACCAATATTATCATTAATATCTCAATAAATCAAGGGTTCTCATGCGTTCATTAATTTTCAAAATATGATGTAAGATTCACCATAAAAAGTTACATAATCAAAACATGTAATTTAATAATAAAGTTAACTAGTAATCACTTCATAGCCGTATAGCCGTTACTTCAATAGAGACACACTTCCATAAAATTTTTCGCTTCCTACTTAAGCCAATACGGAATGAAACAGAAACAATTGTAAACATTTTATGCTTTAAGACCTTGCGGTTTAGGCAAGTCGTTGTCTGTGAGTGGATGAAGTCATGTAAGACTTTTGTTAAGTAGAGGAATAACAGAAAACCAATATAATATATAAAAATCTCGTGTCACGGTGTTTGTTACACTTCTCCGAACGGCTCGATTGATTTTAATAATTTTTTTTGCATTTTTGGTAGGTATGAGAATAAGTCGTAAAGTATTTTTCACCCTCCTACCCCCACCCCCCATTTTTAATTGCGATTTTAATATTTTTGTATGAACAATGTTATATAAATAGGTACATAGCTATCTGACATAAACCCAAAGAGTTTTTTTTTGTAGATTAAACGCGAACGTAACCGCGGGTTCTGCTAGTATTTAATATGAAACATAATATAGAAATCAAAGTAAGAAATTGTCAATGTAACGATATTACAAATAACTGTCGGTGTCATATTCGAAGTAGGAGAGTGATAAATGTAAATGCAAAACGTATTGAGGATGATTTATGTCTATGATTATCCAGCTGTCACTCTTCACGGCGTCCACTGATAGCAAAAACCTTATCTTGCAATTTAAATTATATACTTATATATTACAAAATGATCACATTAGATTTAATGTGATACGCGTTACTCGAATGGGCCTTTGGTAGATTTACTCAAGCAATGTAATTTTCTTAATGATTCCCTTTTGAAGATACCGTCTTTTATAAAATTTATTTACAAACTTCATTTTCTAGTTTTATATGTGATTCAACATTACAAAACGTATATGAAAGATAAATAAAATTCGGTGATACACCAGCAAGGCAAGTTGCACGCCAAAATTATCTCAGTCGGGTCGGCTCATCCATTATACCGTCTCTACATATCACTCGGCTCGTAAAGTGTAGTTTTGTTTATATCAACCATAAACTTTTACGTTTATATCATGTTTTTCAGAACTTTCAGAGGCGGCTAGAAGGACGAGAGCTTGTGAATAAAAACTAAGTAGAGAGATATTGGAAAGTATTTGCTATACTATTTGTAATATGTAAACTAAAATATTTCACTGGATTTCATCGCAAAATATTATTTGGATTTTGTTTACTATTTACTGTAAACAACGACAAATACATATAAATAGATCTACCTATTAGAAATTAATAACTCAGCACAGATATTCAAATAAGATTAATTTTGAGATAAAGCACACGTCTGTACTTAAACAGAATTCCGAATGTCATAAACTTCTTACAATATACAGCTTATAGAGCAGTCATATATTTTTTATTGCAGTCAGAGAGAGAGACAGGAAATACAATTTCTTACATAGGTACATACTATAAAATAAAACACAGCTAAAGTGATACTATAAAAAAATCAAGTTATGATAAAAAAATATAAATCGTTCGTTAGTCAAAGTGTTAATAAAACAGAAGATTTGCATAACAATTGCATTCTATTAACGTGGAAATGAATAATTTTGCTACAAATATCTTACACGGAAGTATACTACAACAAACACATATATAGGCATCACGAAGGCTGAACTTAATATTAAAAGTTTAATTTCGACGGATTAACCTGCGAATATCGATCGCAACTCGCGTTGATATGAAGGACGATTTGAATTTTACAACAAGGTTACTTGTAAGGTCGACTTCAACTGGACCAACAACGGAATAAAAATAATGGAATTCAAGTTATTTGAAAGGGTATGATTATACGTAGTTAAAATCATAATACTAATAACCACACATATTTAATAATAAAATGTATAATTTGGCCTGCTACATAATTAGTGTCCGACCGAAGGTCTATTTTTGGCCGAAGCCGAAGCCGAAGCCGATTAATCGGCTATCGCCACAACCTTCGGCCGAAGCCGAAGCCGAAGCCGAAGGTTTACATTCTCTCAGCACTCAGTAATTAATTTTGTATCAATACCTCAAATAACCTCAATATTGAAGGTTTATATTGACTGTCTCATATAGAAGTTGATGATATATCATAGAGATGGTTGGCTTAGAGATAAATAAAAGTTTGTGATTTTGTGATTTACCTACTGGTAAAAAATAATCATTTCTTTATTATGTAATTCACAAATTACAATTAGACCAATCAGTCTTTGTTTTACTCGACTAGACCAAAACTAGATTAATAAATAAAATAAACAAACACTAACTTCTTAGTAAATAATTACATGTTGGTCAATTAAATGCACAGTTTAGAAAATATTAGAAATTTCAAAATAAATGTAACAATAACAATAGAACTAATGAGGTAATGACTGTTTTGCAAACAACAAGTTATAAGAATAATATAATATTCTATTTTACTAAGCATATTTGTACTTAACCTTCTCTCTCAAAAACACTCGTTTAAATACACGTACGAACTTGTTTTGATGCATGCAATGTGATATGAAATAATTTATTTAAATTTATATAATATTCCCATAATTTTAGTATTTATTTTAATTCATTTCTTTTATGAAATGTGTGTAACACCTGTAATTAAGGCAGCACTTAGAATTTATTATTTACTTATTGTTATTATATTATTATGATTTTGTTAGTGTATGTCTTGTTGGTGTTAATAAATAAATAAATAAATAAATAAATAAATATTTTGACAGTGACTCCCCGCCGCCTCATGACTTTCGTAACAGTTCGTTCAATCTCGACGGTCGCTCGGACCTTCGGCGAAACCTTCGGCTTCAGCCGGGTTTTGGGCCGAAGCCGAATGTTTCGCCGAAGGTGGATTTTTTGGCCGAAGGTGGCCGAAGCCGAAGCTTCGGTCGGACACTATACATAATGTACTTACATATTTCTATATATTCGTATGTATGTACACATATATAAAAAATAATCACAACCTATAAGATATTATATAAAACTAGCGACTCAGCCTCGCTCCGCTCGAGTTTGCCTCTAGAGACATTTTAGCATTAACATTTGAACATTTAAACATTTTAAGGTTAATAAAGTTTTCTCAGAAATGTCATATTTCTCCGCAGCAAAAAGTATCCTATATCTTGACCCGGATAACCAGCTATAATTATCAAAACCTGTCCAGTGGTTTTCTCGTGACGTATTTCCGGACAAAAATTCTAAAAACTATAGATTCGACCTCTATATCGATAATAATGACTATTTCAATAGGATTTTCAAAAAGATATTGAATGTACAGATTCGACTATTAGAATTTTATTATATGTAAAATATGGATTTATAAAAACTTCAAAAAAAAAGTCCTTTTCCTTTTTTTATTCATATAAAGTAATGAAGTTATATAACACTGTTAATATGCTCTAAATAAACCACCCCACACTAAATTGAAATTTCAGATCGGATTTAAGTCTTTCGCCGCTTCGTATCTCATTAACGAGCGTAAGCGGATCAATTCCGATATATTTGATATTCTACTATCTATACATACATATAATAAAATTGTAACTGAGCCGAATCTGTACATTAAATATTTTTTTGGAAAATCTTATTGAAATAGACATTATTATCGATACAGAGGCCGAATCTACAGTTTTTAGAATTTTTGTCTGTCTGTCTGGAATCACTGGAGGGATTTTGATGAAATCTGGTATGGTGATACCTGGTTATCCGAGTCAACATATAGGATACTTTTTTACCGCGGGAAAATATCTGTTCTGAGAAAAAATACAAAAACTGCAGTGTTCTTGTATACTAATATGTAAAAACTAAGAATTTGCTTTTTGGTCATCTGAACACCGCGGGCAATGCTAGTATACTATAAAAGTATGCAAAAGTGATACATTAATATTATACTCGGTAGAAATTAGTTATAGTTTCAGTAGGTACTTTATGAAGTAAAAGAATTCGTATCTGTGTTCGAATAACTTCTTTATAATCTAAAAAATGTAAATACTCGTATCATGCTGTCTTTCTTGTCTTACCAAGTTTATGTATAACAAATATGTCTTATTATGTATGGAATGGATTTGATTAAATAAAATTTTCGAAAGCTTAAATAAAAGAAACCTGTACAGATAAATAAAATTGAAGTGTCTGTTTGTAATGTCAAAATAACAGCTTTTTACTAAATGCATTATTATAAAATTATATACGGTACTTATAAGATAAATACGATTTTAATATTTTTTTGTGTCTGTCTGTTTCTTATCGCTAATTACCGAAACAGCTGGATTGATTTAGACGGAACTTTTACTGGCAGATACCTACTGTTATAGGGAGTAACTTACGCTATTTTTATTTTAGAAACGGAATTGGGATTCTGCTGATAATAATTAAAACGTATCTAGGGATACACCCGAGCGAAGCGGGGGTAAGTCGCTAGTTAGAGAGTAAAATCTGTTTCAAAAACTAATAAAGAGAAAAGAACGAAAAGTACAAGTCATACATAATATGTCAAAGTCATAGCTAAATAACGTTGATGATTTAGATTATAATGAAATTGTAATAATATCGGCCCGAGTTTCGTTGCCAATATTTTTTGTAGCAGTTGTTGTTGGCGATTCCTCTGTTTATATCTGGGAGCCACATTGGGATTTGGAACTTTATTATTAGATAAACACTGTACGGTGCAGCGCTTAATTTTGGCACTGTGAATGCAGTGGCAGTAATAAATTCTTGTTCTCTCGGCGTCGTAAATCGTAACTGGGGTTGTCATAAGCTCAAATTGATAAATTCATTACCGTTTTCTCTTCTAGCTTAATCTGAGAACGTTTTTATTCGTTAATTATCATATGAAACTGTAAATTTGCATTTTCATATTTTTTACTAGCGCCTCACCCTCACTTCGCTCGGGTTCGTCCTGGATTGGTTCCCCATACAAACTTTCATCCCCATTTTCACCCCCTTAAGTAATGTTTTTCGGAATAAAAAGTATCCTATGTCCTTCCCAGGATTTCAAACTATCTTCTTACCAAATTTGAAATTTCATCTAAATCAGTTCGGTAGATCCAGAGATTACCCCCTACAACGTCACAAACTCACAATGACACAAACTTTACCTCTTTATAATATTAGTATAAATAAATGTTAGATCGACGTTTTTATTTTCAATTTATATTAAAACTTAAATAGAGATCCAGTACAACCGCTTGTGAGGCGTTGAAACCGTTAAAATGAAATGTTTATGGCCTCTAACCGACACATAAGGTCGTCAGTTGCAGGTCAAGTCGGTCTGGCGACAACTGGGACGCTTGCCCTGTATAGAAATGCAGTTAATATAAGACAATATTATGTGGGCTGGGGCCATATAAGTAGAACTTGAGTTTGAGATTAAAGATTGTATCTTTCTTCTATAAAAAGTATTAATTTTAAGAATGTGATGTTTATTTGGTATTATTGTTTTAATTGTTATTAAAAATGTACGTATTTTAAAATTATATATGTACATTGTACCTACACATGATAAATAAGCTTACATACAAAAACATAGTAGATTTAGATAAAATATAAAAACCAGAATTTATTTTATTATTTTACATGACATAGAATTGTATAATGATCGTGTAAGTTCTACCTCTAGTAACTTCTAGTAATGTATGAGAACAGTATTTCTGATTAAAGTTGTTCTTGCACTAAGATGGGGGCGGTAGCAAAATTGTTTAACTATAACAAATTGTTAAATTATTATCTAGCGTCAAGATCTACGAGCGAAATAACATTTAGGTAATATTGAAATTATTGAAATACTAAACAAAATCCATACTAATATTATAAATGGGAAAGTGTGTTTGTTTGTCTTTCTTTCACGTCGAAACGGAGTGATGGATTGGCGTGATTTTTTGTGTGGAGGTGGAGGGCTGGAGAGTGACATAGGCTACTTTTTACCCCGGGACACTATCTAATTCTCACGGGAAAACACATTATAATACAACTCAAAAAAAATTATGATCAGAATTACTTAAAACTTGGTATTAATGCTCTTCAATACAATTAAATAAATACGTGTTTCAGCATTTTTCAAAATTCATCCCATAAGGGGGTAAAATAGGGAATGAAAGTTTGTATGAAAACTTCCCTTTTTTTACTTTTTTTGTATTTTAGCGCGAGCGAAGCCGCGGGTTCTGCTAGTATTTTTAATAAATAAACAAATGTCATTCGAAGAGGTTTCCATAAGAGCTAATGTGTTCGGATGTGACCTGAATAAAGTTTGAAAATAGATGTTTGTGCATATTATGCAGAGGAGGTCACTGGGACATTTACCTTATGATCTCATTTAAGTTTTCTTATGTGCAATAGTTGCAGAACTAAACTTCATTTTTAGCTATTTTGCTATTTAGTTTTTCTTGTAACATATTTTTTTTCTTAGATTTATTTATATAAAAATAGTAGCGTTAATGCAGTCATAAAAAATATTGCTTATAATAAAAAAATATATAAATTAAGGCTTTAATATTGTATTACTCCATGTAAAACCTAAAGAATTTGAAATAAAATTTCCACATAATGAGAAAAGAATTACGTAATATGTTGGTATGATTCATAATACCCAACATTAAAGTAATAGAAAAAAATAATTTCATATGAAGTAAGAACTCTTAATTGCTTGTTAAACTCACGCCTTACAATCCTTAGTGGCCCACGGCAAGGAAGAAGCGTCTGGAGGTGAACAAACTAGTTTTTTACCGATGAGAAAGTCCACAATTATCTACGCTTTGTAAGTGTGTAGACTGACTGACCGTTCACTGTTTTATCGCTGAGCCGTTCGATATTCCAACAACATTGCATGTAGTGCGAATTATTACTTTTTAGAAAATAAACATATTAAGCTAACAATTTACGAGACAAAAAATCTTTATTTATTTATTTAAAAAAGTTGCTTTCTTTAAGGCTGTTGTGGTTATATTTGCACCATATTAAAAAATACTTAAGGCAAAACATCTTCTCTCTCCAAGACACAAGTCTCTCCCGTGACCATGATTGCTATAAAGCATTCGAAAGGTCGGAAACCAAAAATTCGAAAAAAACCGAAAATATAGTTTTATTTAATATGTCAAATATTCGCCTAAATCTAAGAAAGTATTACTTAAGGCAAGCCCAGATACACTAGTGACCTAGAGATCCGGTCTGTTAGAGTCAATATAAAAATAATACTAAGAAAACCTATTGATTTATCCGAATACAATATACTTATATTAGTATCTGGCGAATAAATTAAATCAATTATCTCAAAACATTAAATTACGTACATGAGTTTCTGCGTAAGAGAAGTACAAACCGACACATGAGCAAGCATTGACTGACTGACACTTGAAAGTTGAATGTCTGGCTGATACTAAAACGGTCTGGTAAGTAACAAAGCTAAGAATAACATGTAAATGTATAAAATATTAAATATAATAGTAAAAGTATATCATCTAGGTATGGTCAAAAATAAAATAAGAAATAACACGTATATATTTAGCGACATATTGTATACAGTTAAAAACAAAATACAATTCACATAAATAACTAACATTCCATTACGCACAGGGCCACAGGCACAGGTATACAAACCCAAAACCTTTTCATTATTATCGACTAAACCTTGAACGACTATAAAATGCGGAATGAATCGTTGTCGTGACCGGCTATGAAACGTGTCTCTGGTGCACCTTCCCAAACAGCAAACGGGACTAGTGGATAAATACAAATTGCAAATTAATGTAGATGCTACGTGTACCTAGGTACTTGTAAAAACCTCTTGTTATTTTTATATACCTACTAAAAAACATTTTCCGGAACGAAAAGTATCCTATGTATTTTTTCAGTAATCTTTGCATGAAAGAGTAACAAACATTCATATATCTATACATCCAGACATCCATACATCCATACATCCTCACATACTTTCGCATTTATAATATTAGTAGGATATATCGGGATGCTTCGAATAGTATTTGGGATGATAGTATTTTAATTACATAATGTAAAAGCAAAAAAATAATATACATTTTATAGTAAATATAATACAAATGTGTCAGTATCCTTCATAATATATCCGTGAAATCACGCAGCATAATTATGTTGTACAAACCCACTAACTAGCGTTGGCGTTATACTAAAAATAAAGTACTTTTAAAGTTTTGATCGAAGAACTTTTAATAATACTATGACACGTGAGATATGATACCTCACATTGTGAAAGTGGCGACGCGACGCCAGTATTGAAACTGAAAGAAAGGTCCGTTTACAACGTCGCGTCGGACTACAATACGATACCACTATACTCGCTCCACTTTCACGAAGCTCTAAGTTTAAAGTTTACGCTCGAGATGGCACTAAACTTGATAACATACACGTCTCATGTGTATGACAGCATTTAGTTAATTGCCAGGATTTGAGACACTAGAGCTCAAGTTTGTGTTCTGAATTTTAACGCTTGACATTGTCTTTAGAGGACCATCTTCTCATTATTAGTCGTTGGTGAATACATACATACATATACATAGTAGGTATGTATTATTGATAAAATATTTCTTCGACGAGCGATAAAATACATGTGTTTTTAAAATATACGTTTATAATAAAAAAAACAACACTAATTAATTGGCTAAAAGATTAGCTTAGACTTACCTATGACCAAAGCTATCTGTATATAAAAAAATATATTTTTACTAACTAATCAATAACCACGAGGTAATTATTTAAAAAATGTATTTTTATAGAAATTTTTCATTTCATTTCGTACTCGAGTTGCCTATCAGTTTCACTCTAGTCTCAATAACAGTTACGTGGCGGCGTCTATCAACGGTTACTATTGGCATGGGCCGTGGAGTGCGCAAAGTTTGGCAGACACCCCGCACTTTCGTAACGGCCCACTTTCCTCCACAGTTGTAGTCGCGGAGCATGCGTGCTGTAGAAATAGCTTGTGCCGTGACATGTGTACAGTACACATTACTAGTATATTCGTAACCTCCTTTTTTATATATGTAGCCCGAAGTTATTATAATATTGATATTAAATATCCATTAGTTTATAGTCAGTTAAAATAAATGTTTCATAGATTATATAAGTTTAAGTTATAATTATAGTTAAAAAGTTGCTTAAAAAACATCACGTAATTAATGGACGATCACACACACATTTTTAGGTCCTAAATTCATTTATAGGCCCTGCCCTGATTACAATGTTCACTTTAACGATATTGATTTAATGAATTTTATCTACTTTAGAAAATTTTACATATCTTTTTAATGTTTCAATGTTGTGTTATATTATATTAACTATTTATTAAATTCAAACGCTTTTTTCTGGTGTTTTGTTAAATCTCTACTCTTATACTATATGAATTGTTTGTTTGTGGAAACTGTTAAGTGTATATACTATTATTATTGTTATTTGTGTTGTAACACTGTTTGTTACTCTAATAATAAATAAAAATATATATTTTTCACATTTGAAAAATTGAAACGAAGCAATGATATTTTTGGAAGTTCTCCAAAAGTTTCATTTTCTTTGTTTCAGTTTTTCGATTTTATAAACACTCCATAATAATAATAAAACATAACAAATATTGATTAGGTATAATAGAATATACTCGTATTAAATACAAAGAAATAGAAAAGCATGACCTTTAACCACTTGCAATATTTAGTATTTTATTATTGAGTCATTCATTACACACTGAATTTACTTTATACGCTAATAATAAATAACCTTGACTCGACCTCGTTTAGTAATGTTACATTGTTTATTGTTTCTTTAATTAATTTCAAAAACAGTTCCTATAAGGTTTAGACACTTAAAATTTGTGAATTGTGCAAAATCACATAAATAGGTATTATAAATAACTGCTATTTACGGAGTGAAATATATAAAGCTTTATTTTTTTTCACCGGGGAAACCCATCAAAGGACCCTTTACTTCCTTTTGCCGGCCATCAAAGGCCGGGGAATTATATAACGAGACCCTAACTTACTAAAACTCACTTTGGAACAGTTATCGCGAACGTTAGGGAATAAATAGCTTGTATTATATTTATAAATTATAATAAAAATCCCGTTTTAACGAGGGAAAATGGTTTACCATTGCTGCGAGTAAAAACATAACAACAAACATACTTTCTTTTCAACCGACTTCAAAAAGGAGGAGGTTCTCAATTCGACTGTATGTTTTTTTTTTATGTTTGTTACCTCAGAACTCTGTCATTTATTAACCGATTTGGACAATTTTTGTTTTGTTTGAAAGGGTATACTTCCAGATTGGTCCCATTTAAATTTCAAAAAAAAATACCACCCCTAAGGGTGGAAAAACAACTAATGATGAATTTAACCTACTTCTAATTGTCATATTGACTTGAAACTTTGCAAGTATTTCTATTTCCGTTGATAGTACAGTGGTTCGGTGTTGTTGATCTGATCTGATGGCAAGGCCAGAAGGTGGATAGGTGGAACTCTTCAACGGCTAATAGTAGATACTTTGAGTTTGGGCTTATTTTGTTTGATTTGACAAGCCTAACACGTTAGAATCCTTACTTTGCTACTACTGTCTACACTAAAAAGGGAAAAATAAAAACTTTTTAACAAAAAAATAAAAACCGACTTCAAACAAAAGCACTAAAAAGTAAAAAATAACTGATTGGTAGTTTTCGTTTGCTATAAATACCTAATCAAATATTTTCGAAGTCGGTGTGCTTTGGCTAAGTAATTAAAGCCTACCTATTAAATACATACCTAATCAAATATTTTCGAAATCGGTGCTAGCCCATACAAAGCAAAAGCACACCGACTTCGAAAATATTTGATTAGGTATTTATAGTAAACGAAAACTACCAATCAGTTATTTTTTACTTTTTAGTGCTTTTGTTTGAAGTCGGTTTTTATTTTTTTGTTAAAAAGTTTTTATTTATATAATAATATTAGTGATCAAAGAAGGAATATTACCGTCAAAGAAAAATAACGATTTATCTTTAAACTACAGTCTAGTAATTTATTAGAAATGAGCAATTTCTACAAGCATAATTTTATTCATAACAATATATAAGTAACTAAGAATAAATAATTTGAAACAGTGAAAATGTTTAACCAAACTTGACACTTAATAATTGTCAATAAGAATGAAAATGCCGCGTGAATCATGTTGGGGAAGGGAGTGAAATCGAGTAATTTTCAGTGGGCCCTGGCAATCCCGCAATATGGGTGTCGTGATAAAATTGCTGTTCATTTGAGCGTTCAGCCGAAAGCTAATCGAAATTCGATGATATTGACAAGTTGTAATACAAACAAACCTATGTAACTTACGATTGTTAAACACATTTAGGATATTTGACCAATTAAAAAAGGAGAATATCTATGTCAATTGTAAACCACTTTTCACGCTTCTTTTAATTAAAAACCCAAATAATTTCTTTGAAAATATTCTCAAGATATAAAAATTACTTTTATAGCAATTTATTAGTAACTAGCATTGCCCGCGGCTCCGCCTGCGTTCAGATGAACAAAAACCAGATCCTTAGGTTTTACATATTAGTATACTCTTACATGCAGTTTTTGTATTTTTTCTCAGAAATGAAGTATATTCCCGCGGTAAAAAGTAACCTATATGTTGACCCGGATAACATGCTACCATCATACCAAATTTCATCAAAATCTGTCCAGAGATTTTCTCGTGATGCGGTAACAGACAGACAGATAGACAAACAGACAGAAAAAAATTCTAAAAACTATAGATTCGGACTCTGTATCGATAATAATGTCTATTTCAATTAGATTTTCCAAAAAATATTTAATGTACAGATTTGACTTAATTACAATTTTATTATATGTATAGACTAGCGACTCACCGTCGCTTAACTCGGGTTCGTCCCTAAGTATGTTTTAACGGTTAGTATTGATTTCGCAAAGATGAGATATTTACTTGAAGTAAAAGATATCCTATACTAGCGGCTCACCCTCGCTTCGCTCGGGTTTGTCGCTGGGTACGTTTTAAATAGATATAAATAGTTATTAGTCAGTGTTAACCATATAATTTTTTTTTGTTAATAATATTGACAAATATTAACATTAATATTTATACGATACTAACGTCACTCAATTGTTTTGCCTTCCCGAACCTCTCCACTAACACTTAAACTTTATGGTATGGTATTAAAGTTCAAATTGACTTTTGAGTATTATTACGAATCTTTTGTATGGGAGTATAGAAAAGTGTTGTTTTTAGACTTATTCAGGCAATTTTTTTCTCTCCGTAAGAACCATCCTCGTACTTCAAGGAATATTCAAAAAAAAGAATTAGCGAAATCGGTTCAGCTGTTCATTTCGCGCATTCAGCGATTCATTTTATATTCCTATATGTCCCAATTTTTATGTTCCTATATGACTCGGATAATCAGAGATCATCATACCAAATTTCATTAAAATCTGACTAGTAGTTTTCTCGGAGACAGATATACAGAAACATATACCGAAAAACATTCTAAAAACTATATATTCGGCCTCTGTACCGATAATAATGACTATTTCAATAAGATTTCTCAAAAAATATTTAATGTACTGATTCGATTCAGAACTTTATTATATGTACCTATAGACTATCTTTTTCATAATAATTTCTCCCGATATATGTATCTCTAATACATATACGTCGCTGATTATTAGGCAAACGTAAATTATAATTTTAATTTAACTTACTTACACTTTGCAATGGACTGAAATTCTGTGGATAGCTAGAATATTAGTGACTGGTTACCTGTAACAAAATAAAACCATATAAATTTTATGATTGAAAAAGTTAATTATGGTGATTTAAAATACATATTTACATATATATATATATATATATATATATATATATATATATATATATATATATATATATATATATATATATCATTTTATTTATATTATGTAGGTAGAGGAGACAAAAGGGTATAAAAATTATAAAGTACTAGCGACTCACCCTTGCTACGCTCGGGTTCGTCCCTAGGTTTCTTCCCCATACGAAATTTTACCCTCATTTTCACCTCCTTAAGGGATGATTTCCGAGTATCCTATGGCATAGTTTTTATCCCATAGGACCCAAGGACATATCCTTTCAAGGGTCTCAAACTATTTTCTTACCAAATTTCATCTAAATCGGTTCAGTAGTTTCGGAGGCTACTCGATACAAACAAACAAACAAAAAATCAATTTTTTCCTCTTTATAATATGAAGGATAGAAAAAATAAAACAGCAACCACACTATACGCTATAAAATTAAAGTACGATAAAATAAAACACGCTTTTACATCACCGTCGTTAATATCAATCACTTAGCATTTATCGGGAAACTATACACGCGAAAAAGTACAAAAAAACGTCGCGCGACGGAAGTCTCCGCTTTTATTACGTTTGTATAGATTGATTGGAAATTATTGGTAAAATGTGCACATAGTAAAATAACAAGAAATTTGATTATACAGAATACACATTTATGATTACGGCATTTATTTTATTACACGCACAATAATAATAACAGCACTGGAAGATGTATTATAAAAACTAATGAAAGATTTGAGGAACTAATAAATCACTTTTTGGTGACAACAATTGGCATTTCATACTTATTTAATTTTCATCTGCACACATTTTCATAAAATAAAGTATAAATGCGACAAAAATGTCAATATTTCTCAGAATTTCTCTCAAAGCTTCAACAGAGCTAACGTAAAACCGCACATGTCGAGAGAGATCGGGGAAAAAAGTGCGGAAACACCGCGTGACAGCGAATCCGCTTCCATCTCATCAGGCCCCGGCAGAACTGTAATGACGGCGCCGGCGCGAGATTGCCTGCCAATTGAGTTACCGATGGGAAATGGACGAGCACTTCGTAACGCCATAGGATTTCAGGTGTACTGGGGTGACGAGTCTACCATTCACTTCCATTTATTTAGTAAAAACGTTTCAATAAAGTTGAATGAAAAAATTATTCTATATCATTTAAAGTTACCAACTAACGTTAAATATCAAATATATATTTATAAATATTTATGTCAATATATAAAGACGTTACTGTATGATTTCATACAAAAATATAAACGTGACTGTTACGAAGAATCTATAATCTATAAAAAAGCTTTATTTGAATATAACCTTTAATCAATCGTTACATACCATAGACAAGCTGTAATATTTGTAATAACTAATAAATGTTCAAAAAGTAGTTTGTGGTGATCAATAACTTGGTATTTATTATTACTTTTGACGGGAATTTAAAGGCGTCTTCTACAAATTATTCAATTTCCTGAATATACTAAGCTTCCTGGTTATATATTTAGTTTATTTTTAACTATCACAGCGTCAAACTATTTTAGTGACCGATTTAAGAATCCTTAGTTTTTATTAAGATTTACTCGTAAACAAATAAATCATTACAAATAGTTAAGTTACATAGTCATTAAGAAAAAGACATAATAAAGTCCTATAATTACACAAGGACAATTCATTTTGTTCATCTCTATAATTAATGTATTTAATTATTATATTATAGCATACAATACTCGTATATATACCTAAATGAATGGAATATTTAGACATTCAAAACCACATAACATATACCCATATAACATATTTTAGAAGTTGCGTAACCGAACATTATAACAAAGTTAATTAAAAGCTTTTTAGCTGGAAATCTTCAAAGTGTCGTACGAAATATAAGCACGTGTAGAGATCTGAAATTCTAGAGTTACAAGAAGCTTTCGTTTGATCTCGTCCCTGTAGAACGTGGGTGATTAATTACCAACTTAAGACCAGTTAACGAGGCCCTTATATTAAGATACCTATGTATATACTTGTTATGTCATAGAAAAACAAAAAACATAATATGTCTTTTTTACATAGTTTCACTTTCATTGTATTATTAACATTAACAGCACCCGCCTGTAGGTACTCTCTTGTATGACAATAAAAATAAGCTATTTTGGTAAAAACGACACAATAATATTATCTTTAGATAAATCATTTGTTTTATAAAATGTCTGTCAAGTGGTTTTCTCGTGATGCGTTCATAGACAGAGAGGCAGAGAAAAAATTCTAATAACTATAGATTCGGCCTTTGTATCGATAATAATGTTTATTTCAATAAGATTTTCCAAAAAATATTTAATGTACAGATTCGGCTTAGTTACAATTTTATTATATGTATATAGATTGGGCTAAACTAATACATACTAATAAATTAGAAACTGCCGCTGAGCTACGAGTATAGGTTCTATTATATTAAAAATCACGTAATTAACCACCATGAAAATTTCACAATTTTCTGATTTCTCAAATTCAATTAACTTGTTTATAAAACAAACGCTAAACACGCGTACCTACTCAAGAAGCAATTAACGGCCAAGCAAAAAACGTGTAAAAAAAAGAAGTACAAGTGGTATTGAAGTTGCTACTTTCTTTTATAAGCAATTTGGTAAAAAGTTTTTTTCGCGAACAGTTCCTAATTGTTGCCTAACAATAACCATAAAATTGAAATTTACAAAACAATTTTATGTTTCGTAAAATGAAATGTTTTTTTCATTGAGAAGCCGATGAAACTCGTGTAATTAAAAATGAAATTTCACAATACACATCCTATAACTATGTATATTCATACTCACAGAATATTTAAGATTTTTTAAGTATACCTAATTTACTATACAATATTAGTTTTTTCCTCAAAAATAAAAGATGCTAATTATTAATTTTATCTAATAAACTGTTTAATAATGCTTCTTATCGAAAATAAAACATAAGTACTAGTACATATTATATACGTAAGATATCAAATGTGAGAACTGGGAAAAATAAAAAAAAAAACATTATTATTCTTTTTTAAATGCAAAGGTTTAAAGAAAACTATAATTAATGCCACAGAATGTTAGTACGGACGAAATCGATTATACCATGGTTATACGCACAGGTCCGATACTTAAAACGCCCGATACGCAGAAATTGTATGATTTAAATCTTGTTAAGATTTCCGACTTAGCTAAATGAAATATGTGTTACGCATTTAGTCACTAAAAAGCAAAGATTTTTTAATAGATCTGTTTTTTTTTTTTAAACTAATATTGTACTTGTACCTACAACATACATATGTCTTTAGATTCAAATCCGACTTGACGATTTCTACGCATTCTTTTTGGACGAGACAAAAATATGAAAAAAAAACACGCATCAAAATCCGTTGCGTAGTTTTAAAGATCTAAGCATACATAGGGACAGACAGACAGCGGGAAGCGACTTTGTTTTATATTATGTAGTGACGAAGGATAAACGAGACCATAAAAATCTATACAGGTATGCAAAAGCATCGATAAAAAAATATAGATTACATCTACGCCTCAAATCAATTGTAAATGAAAATAAAAAAATCTATTAGGTATAGTACTTATAGTGAGAGTACTTACTCATTGTTAATTACAATTTTGTTGACTTAACCTCGAGCTCGAAACCATATTGTATGAAATGTAGGAAAATATTTGCAGCTTAATTGCATATATCTGGTTTTTAATTAAAAAATACTCTAGTAAAGTATTTAGAAAAAGATATAATATATTTGTCTGTCTGTATACATTTCTGCTGTACCTAATTATTAAATAATCTATACATATAATAAAATTGTAAATTAGTCGAATCTGTACATTAAATATTTTTTGGAAAACCTTATTGAAATAGACATTATTATCGATATAGAGAGGCTGAATCTAAAGTTTTCAAATTTTTGTCTATCGCGTGTCTGTCTGTCAGTTACCGCATCACGGAAAAACCACTGGAAGGATTTTGATGAAATTTGGTATAATGATAGCTGGTTATCCGGGTCAATATATATAATACTTTTTGCTGCAGGAAAATATCTCATCTCTGAGAAATCTATACTCAAGGACGAACCCGAGCGGAGCGAGTGAGTTAGCGACTCACTCGCTCCGCTCAGGTGCTAAATAATGATACGACATTTTTACGTATTATTTAGAATCTAATGTAAGTTTTGCATAATATAATTACAATTAGTAAATACCTAAGAACAACCAACAAATACGTATCAAAACCCTGCATAAAAAATCCCCAGTATATCATTAATGTCCTTAAATATTATACTCATTAAATCACATCAACATACTAACATTTAAAATGAAATTTCATTATATAAAACACATTACAATAATTTAATTTTAAATTTTAATCATACTATATGAACTTAAGAAGGCATTAAATTAACATTATATAAAAAATATATAAAAATTAAGAACCGCGACCATAAGATAAAAGCCCAGAAATGCTGTTCTAAGTGGCACGAGAATCGAAAGCCAGTTTTGATACAACTTTGTAGTGGTACAACTTTGGTCGTTTCGAAACTCGCTTTATCTGATTACTTTAAAATGACATAAACATAAACTTTGGGTAAATGGCTCATTAAAGTGCAATCTTGTTTTAAGAATAAACCTAAAGCTTGTGACATACAGAAAGAACTCTTTATATGCCTTTAGTACCTATCGTAAAAGAGAATATGATATTTCAGAAGTACCTATGTAATTTGTTTTATTAACCAACTTTATGTTTAAATCGTTTTAACGTTCTGTAAAATTTAAAATATATGTAGGTACAGACAGAGTCGTCGACATGGTGAAAGCTTGAAAGGCAAATGAATGCCAATATTTTACACTATCGACTCACCCTCGCTCCGCTCGGGTTCGTTCCTTTGTACAGTTTAGCGGTTAGGATAGGGTTTTCAGAGATGAGATATTTTCTCGTTGTAAAAAGTACACCAAATGTTGATCCTGATAACCAGCTATTATCATACCAAATTTCATCAAAATCTGTCCAGTGGTTTTTTCGTGATACACAACGTCCCAGACAAACAGACAAAAATTCTAAAAACTATAGATTTGGCGTCGTATGGATAATAATGAATGACTATTTCAATAACATTTTTCAAGGAATATTTAATGTACAGATTCGGTTCAGTTAAAATTTTCTTATAGGTTTAACCATAAAATCTTAAAATACGTAAATTTACTGAGATAAAATAACGTAGAACGTTTCGTACGAAAATAATAATTTACAAATCTTAATCTTTTTGTCATGTAGGCAAAATCTTATAATTAGAAATAGTAATTATTGTATATACATAAATTTATTTCGTGTATCTCAGAAACAGGTCTATTTTATTTATTTATTTTTTATTGGGTGTGGTGCCGAGGTCGGCCCTAGCTACGTCGACCAGTTATGGTCCATTGTATCTCCCTTTGGAATGAATTAAAGTTCTCCGCTTAGTCCTGTTGACAACAGGAACTTCTAGATTTTCTGAGCGGGGAGCATCTGTATCTCTTCTGGTTGCATAATATGCTGCCCTAGATAGATACTTCTGCGGTGCATGAGTGGACCGCACGAGCAGAGGATGTGCATAGCAGTTTCCTCTGTCTCATGGCATAGTCTGCACATTGCGGTCTGACTGAGGCCGACGGTAAACATATGTTTATTGAGTTTGCAGTGACCAGTAAGTATTCTGGTTACCGCACTGGTTTTATACTTGTTGAGTTGAAGCAACTCTTTTGTAAAGGTTATGCGATATCCCTTAATTAGCGCTTTAGAGTGTGTATGCCCAGAAGTGGATTGCCACTCTTGAAGTGCTTTGAGATTGCAGTGGTTTTTGAGAATTGAATAGGCATGTTGTTTGGCAATATCACAAAATGGCTCGGAGCCACATTCTGAGGTTTCAGCGCCCCTTCTTGCCAAAGCATCAGCCTTTTCATTCCCGTCTATACCTGAGTGACCCGGGACCCATCTGAGGGTAACTCTGTTGGATGTGCCTAGGACATTCAGATTATCCATACAGTTTTTAACCAACTTAGAGTTGGTCTCAAGAGAATCTATAGCCAAAACAGGTCTAACGATTTGTATCAAACTTTGTATTTAGATAAGGTTTTGCTTTTTAAGTTTATCTATATAGGTGTCTTTTTTGAATAAGCGCAATTTTTATATCTTTGACGAAAAACACCGAGCGAAGTTCGGTCGCCCAGGCAATAAAATTTAATGTGCTGATTAAAAATATAATCATTAATTTCTAATAAAACCTAGGGCAGGAAGACCTATATGCACACATTTATATGGAAATATTTCCAGTCCTAAAGGCGTAAGGAGACACTTCTAGAAATTTATAATACATATTTAAGCTTAGGCATCGGTTTACGATCTTCTATGTTCTCGATCTATGTCCACTAATATAACAAATTGCGTTAGCTAATACCTAAACATGTCCAACTTTTTAATTTTCTACTGATGTGAATATATTTTTTTCATAATTCATATCGACTTTTAATCATTTAGTATAGATATAATTTCTGCTGCTTTTACTCAAGGAGCAATTAACCTAATAGTCTAGTGTGGACGACAGCAACACTTTCTAAATCATATAGGTATGTCACGACAAAATCCTCCACGCAACTCACCCGCGGCCCACGTTAAGCGTCCACTCTAATATTTCTAATTAATTGGCGACCTCCATCCAGCCTATCGACCAGTTGAGCAACGCCCTATGAGTTACAAAATATCACTTGTTTACGCTGTACTCAGTAGCTACTTGTTTTTTCTTTTCCTATAATTGACATTTTCTATGATATCATATGTTAAAAATATAATTATGTACATATATTTATAAAAAAAACGAACAAGACTAAAAGGCATTGGCAAAAAAGAGAATCCCTTTAATTCTAATTTTAAACAACTTCAGTCGACATTTACTATACTCAATTTATGATACGAGTAATATATATAAAATTTCCATGTCACAATGTTTGTTACCGTACTCCTCCGAAACGGCTTTACCGATTTTTACCAAATTTTATATGCGTATTCAGTAGGTCTGAGAATCGGCTACTATCTATTTTTTATACCCCTAAGTGATAAGGGTGGTCCTCCCAGACCCCACCCCAGGGACGAACCCAAGCGGAGCGAGGGTGAGTCGCTAGTATAGGTATAAACTGTAAAAACATATATACTAGTATATAATGTAACTTATCCTCACTTCGCTCGGGTGCGTGACAAAGGTCTTACAGTAGGTACGTAGTAATCTACATGCAACTCTTGTTCTAAGTCTACGAGTATTCGTATACTAAATTTCTATATCCAGCTGTTTCAGCGTGAACGGTATAACTCACATCCACAAACTTTCACATTTATAATAAGAGTTACACATTTATATTAAGAGTAATAGTTTCACATTTATATTAAGAGTTTTAATGTTTACGTTAACAGATTTCCACTATTAATAATATATAAGTAAATTACACGTAAACTTTTAGTTACATATATTGCTCATCTAGCGAATTACAACAGCAAGCAAATACCGAGTATTAGCTCTAATTCAATTTTTCGTTACCTTTTTCCTGTATTGCATACATTCATTGTTATGTACTAGTTTAAACATGTTCATATAACAATAGTACTATAAATTCAAGATGCTATCATCTCACGTGATTCGCCTACGCGAGTCCTTTAAGATGACCTTTGTCACGTTTACTGCAGCAGTTGCAGTGCCCTTTAGCGACTTTCTTTTTACCGTGATTTATTAGTATAATATTGTTTACGTAAAATTTCTTTAAACTTCAAAAAAAACTTTATTTCGTAAAATTGAACTTTTCATAGGATATAAATTAAAATTTATTATCTTTAATAGTTATTTATCATTAATAAAACAGAAACTTTATAATTAACTATTGATCTATGATTTATTTATTAGAGTGCCTTTTTGACATTTGTCATAAGGTATGTAAAACAAAACAACATCGATACCAAAACATACGTTTGATTAGAAATATGTATCGATATTTTTCCTCTATGTATTGATAATATATAATATCTATATAATTACCGGTTTTTTTATATTTCCTAATGAGTCGTTGATTATATTAACAAGCAGCTAATTTGAAAATATCACAACATTAATTAAGTGCTTCGTTTAGTCTAAAAATACAAAATTTGGATCTCGACAACAGCGCCACCTACCGTGTACAACTATATCATCAAAAACGTCAACACGTTTAGGAGGAGAATTCAAATTAAATCATGAAATTAAAATTGCAATAAAAAATTGAATTTATTCATGCTTATTAAAATCAAGCTTTTGTTCATATACGATTAAGTTAGTTCTAAATTTCTTTCTTTTTCTTTTTCTCTATCTTTGGCGTTACAACTTGTGGTTTCTGTTTGAACAAGGACACTGTGAACGTTTGCGCAGACATTCATCAAATACTTGTTTGGCCATATTCTATAGAAGTCAAAAACTCAACGCGAAACGTCGAAATCACATTAAAAAAAACTGCAAGAATATACATATGTAAGTATGTACATCGTTGAATAATTTTAAAGACGGTTCATATAATAATAGTCGAATTTAATCAGTATCAATAAATGAAATAATTCATCAACTTCGACTTGTACAATTGCAATGTTGTACGCGATGTCATAGCAGGGCTTGTCTTGTAACGTAACACGTCAGATGCTGTGTTACACGATGTTATCTTGTTATTCATACGAGGATATTAAATATTACTTCCGGCTAAAGAAAGTTATGCACTTATGGGAGTTTATATCAGAAGTACGTTTTATTTTACTAATTATAGGCATACTTATATAGTTCATTGGTACAAACAAATCAGCTGATTCGTTTTATAAGCATAATATTAGAAGAAACGTGTCAGATTTAGCGTCACTTTTATTAGCTCTAAACTTAAATTCAGTTTAAAATTTAAAAAGATTAGCTTCGGCAGTACAAAATACAAATAGTCCCTCATAATTAATATTCGATTAAAACTAAATCGTAAGTATTTAAAAAACTAAATTTTCCTAAATTAAGGTTATATCCTAACTATAACGATGACGTAACACTCACTTGTAATTGCAGGAACCAGTACAATTATTAAGAGACAATATTGTTTTACCACCATCATATCGTAGTACATATGCACAATGATTACACACCAGAGATACCTTGAATATTTAACGTTATATATATATATATATATATATATATATATATATATACATATATATATATATATATATATATATATACATATATATATATAATATATATATTATATATATATATATATATATATATATATACAGTGTGTTCGGTCACGGACTAGCGATATTCTAGGTACTTATATTACAACTATTTTAATACACAAATACACTACACACTGAGGTCTAATCCCTTTCCCCTCTGTGTAGCAGCCATTTTGTTTTTTTTTTTAAATATTCTATACATGTGCACAAAAAAAAACATATCTCTCAAAGTTTTGGTCTTAATGCGATAAAAATAGGTCCGTTCGGAGAGCAACAATATTGTCTATCGATCACAATACGAAAAAATGTGTTCAAACACGCGTAACTTTAAATAAACACTATCGAAGTCCAAAAAAATACCAAAAAATTCCGCAAATTGGCAAATTATTGTAAATTACTACAAAAACAACCCTGATGACCCTGTTTACTTTTTCACTAGGTCGACAGATTTTGAGCTAAGCTACAATACAACATTTTACATACAATACAACATTTATGATATATATATATATATATATATATATATATATATACACACACTACTATGTATTGATCAGAAGACATTGAGCTTGAGCTCCACATAAAACGTGGTTCCGTATAAGATAAAGGTCATGTAACCCGGCAGAAACGAACATAAAATCTTATTCAACGAATACCTAATACTTAGGTAGCGATACGTCATAGCACGCAGATACGATGGAGGTGAATAAAATGGACCATTGTTAATGTTGATATATAGGTGCTATAAAAACGCACACAATAGTCTTAAGGATGTGAGAAAGGAAAGCAAAGGTGGTGTTTGCGAAACAAAACATGTGGAAACAAGTCCGAGCGGAGGCAAACTGTACGGTAAGAAATACGACAATACTTTGGGTAGTTGAGAAATAGTACAACCCATACAATAGAAACGTTTGTAATTTATTCATTGTTTAGTAAATAATTATTATTAGGAAATTATCATTACCTATACATGTACATGACACATAAAAACGTTAGAATCTAAATTTTAATCAAAATCACGTACACGTTCAAATATGATTTCTAGGTAAATACCTACGTGATTTTTTTATATATAATATTAAATAGAATTCATATTTCTTTAAAATTTAAATCAATTTATACTACACGTAGTGGCCCAAATACTTAAATGTCTTTTGATATTAACAACGTTAACAAAATATACATATGTACACTATGATTTCCATTATAGTAATGGAGACCTCGCTGAAAACATTGCACTCTGCTTCATTGTAAAATGTAGCACTTAAGGCAATTACGGAGCTGAAGTGCATTTGAGAATTATGTAATGTTCTAGTTAACTAACGGTTACGTAAACTCAAATCTCAAACAACAGTATTTAAAAAAGAATCCCTCCACGACCGCGGACACGCCGGCGTGTCAGTTAACAATGGATTTCTTAAAATTTTAATTAATTTCTTAGAAGAAATTCACCCGGAGGTGTTAAATACTCCAAAATTATTATCTTTTTTAATATCTAGATTTCGGATCAATCTAAAAAAAAGTATCTAATTAAGAGGACGTAACATTAAGTGGTTGTAGTTCAATAAAACAAACCCACATTGAATGTTTTATTGCATTTACTAGCGTCTTACCCTCGCTTCGCTCGGGTTCATCCCTAGCTTGATCCCCCATACAAACTTTCATCCCCATTCTCACCCACTTAAAGGATGATTTTCGGGATAAAAAGTATCCTATGTCCTTCCCAGGGTCTCAAACTATCTTCTTACTAAATTTCATCTAAATCGGTTCAGATTACCCCCGTACAACGTCACAAATACACAAACTCACAATCTCACAGTCTTTACCTCTTTATAATATTAGTATAGATAATTTTTCTATCAACAATCATTGTACTTTTGGTCAAACTATATCACTCGAAACAAGTTAGTACATAAATTAACGTCTTTAAGGTACAGCGTAGTTTGCAACACAACTTTGGGTGTGGATTATAACTTAGGAAATACAAACTCATTAAACTCAACTGAGTACTTTTTGCTCGAGATACTTTAACGAGTACCTTATACACTTCGCGGAAATTATTGTAATTATTTTCCTAATACCAAATGTAAGCAAAGGTTCGTGATACAACGCATCTACATATTCGACCCGCTGAGTTTCTTTCGCCAGTTCTCATGTCTGAGGCTTCTTCTTTCCGAACTGGTAGTAGACTCATGACGTTCGAAAAAAAAATGTAATAATTTAATGCAGAATAAAATATTTTGAATTTGAATTCATATAAACCTATTGTGTAAAAGCTATATGAGTTTAATGAGTATAATGACTTTTAAATACCGTGTCATATTAATGATATTTTTTTATGAAAGTATTACAATTGTAACAAATTTAACCTTCTGCTGTCGTATTGATTTGTAACTTTATACACAAGTATGTATGTAAATTAAGATGAAAATAATATAATCGAAATTCAGAATTGATCTAATAAAGCCAGACAGATAGAAGAACTTCCTAATGCCTATTCATTGCCTACTGGGTAGACTTTTGTGGTTTAACTCAATATATTTGTTTTGAATTCCATATATTAAAATTGGTGAAGAGAGGGTTTTCTTTAAATCTATATCTATACGTGTAGTAAAAATTTTAATGAGTCCAATCTGTACATTCTATATTTTTTGGATATATTTTTTATTGAAATAGTCATTGTTATCGATATAGAGACCAAATTACGTTGACAAATTTTTAGAATTTTTGTCTGTCTGGGAATGCATCACAAGAAAACCACTGGAAAGATTTTGATAAAATTTAGTATGATGATAGTTGGTTATTCTTACTGCGGGAAAATATCTCATTTTTGAGAAATCTATACCAACCGTTAAAACCGTCGCTAGTTTGTTATAATATGCATATTTGCAAAATATAGAGTATGAATTTTCTCACCGCTGTCTTTTTGTTTTTACGGGAACACAAAGGAGTTCACAAAGGAAATTTGCTGGCGGGAAGGTGACTAACCTCCCTAGAAAATAGGACACCAGCCGATTCAAAGAATTCATTCAGAAATTTCTCACTTAGAGATTACGATTTAATTTAGAGCAGCGGAAAATTTTAAATTGCATCACTTGTGCAAAGGAAGAGATATGTGGATTGTGAACGTAAAAATATATAATAGGTAGGAAGGTAGGTAGGTTATTCTAGTTTAGTCCCGCTGAGTTTCTTTCACCAGTTCTTCTTCTTCTTCTTTCCGAACTGGTAGTAGACTCATAACGTTCAGTAAAAAATATAATAATTTAATGCTGAATAAAATATTTTGAGTTTAAATCTTATACATTTGAGATAATCCGTATTTAATATTATAAATGTGAAAATTTGTGAGTATGAATGGATGTTTGTTACTCTTTCACGCCAGAACGGCCGAAAGGATCTCGATGAAATTTGGCACAGAGATAGATTATAGTCTGGAATAATACATAGCCTACTTTTTATCCCGGAAAAATGTACGGTTCCCATGGGATAGGTTTGTTTTTATTTTCTTAGAAGTGAACCCCCGAGCGAAGCGAGTGTGAACCGCTAGTATTTAATAAGAAAATAGCAAATGCACAGTGTATACTGAACAAAAAGGCTACCTACCTACTTAAACTATATAAAAGTAATAAGAAAGCTACCAATGCGCCTTTTCACATAATAGTTTAAGAATCGATTTTTAAAATTGATTAAATATTTACAAGTAGAACTTATAAGTATCCAAGTACATGAAACTGTTGCATTAAACGAGATAGCTATAAAAATATTGTTCTTTGCTAAAATTTTGATTTCTGATTTTTTATTACTCTGGCGACATTTTGTAGGCAACATAGAAAGCCTCTATAAAATATTTAAACCTCATCCAGTCTGAAAACTCAATTCCATTCAAGGCAATATTTAACACTGACCCAAATAGAACGCTGGGAAGAATAATTGTGTTTCTTTTAAATAGATTGCCGAGGTGTTAAATCAGCTGCCGACACCCACTAACGACCTGTTTACTAGCTGACGGTAAAGTGTGCTGTTTTTATTACATATTTTATTTAGCGTTATAAGCATTTTAACTTTCCATATAGCTTGCCTTATAAAATCAAAAGTATATTAAATATTAATAGAATTTAGCTTGTTTAGAATCTTTTATACATATGTAAAGTTCAAGATAAGACAATACACAAAGCGTCTAAGTATGGCGACCGTCCAATCTCTAGTTCCGAACTATCTAAAATTGTAACGAATGCCTATCAAATAATTATAAATTAAAAAACCCCTACGCAAATTAATTGCTATTTAACGATTATACTGGCACGCATGAAACACTTAATCGAGCAATCATACGCCAAAATGCCTTACATCATTTTGGAAGAGTTGATACTCTTACACTGCTGGACCGATATTAACCAAACATAGCTAAGAAGCACCGCAAGGAAAATGGCTTTCAAATGAAAAAATCGCATCGAAATCGGTCCACCCGTTTGAGAGCTACGATGCTACAGACAGACAGACAGACAGACAGACATCGACGTCAAACTTCACCCCTCTTTTGTAAATGACAAATTGTCTACTTTAATCACCTCTACTTTATTGTAGGTACTTCCTAGTTAACACTCGAGAGGTTTGTTGCGTGATTAAAGTATTGTGTTTGTTGCGTGATTAAAGTATTGTGGAGTTAAATTTGAATTGTATTAAATGTATAAATATGATATATGTTTAGGAATTTCATTGACTTAGATAGTCATGATTGTACCTATACATATGCATAAATACATACATGACTATCTAAAAGAGCTTTAAGTTATTGTAGAAGTTTCATTGTACAAATACAAAACGTTCAATTATCTGTAACAATACATGATTTAAAACATGTATAGAAACCAATGTATAGTATATTTACAATGGAAGCCGTATGGGAACGGACCTTGAACTTATCATATTATCACAGCTATACTTTTATATAATTTAGTACGTCAGCCAAGGTCGTCGTCCATCGATTTGCCACGTCATAAGCATTAACAATAAGTCGAACTACAAAAACTACCATCTACATCACGTAACAGATGAATCACACTAGGTACTATTATAGTATATAAATCCTTTAATATGTTACGAGCTATACAGTATACACGCAGGGAGTACCTGACCTAGTCACAATTTACAAGGAAGACTTTGCTTGCCTTCAATTGAATCAGTTCCATTGAAAAGAAAAGGAAAATAATTACACCTAATTGTTAGAGATAAGGTTGAAATTACTACTTACTGACTTTTAAAAAAAGCTACCAATAATAAAACTATTATCATTATACTAGCGTACTTAGGTACGTTTTAACGGTTAGTATGGAATAGATAATCGATCCCTTGCTCTGTGAAAAACAAAAACATATCTATCCCACGGGAACAGTGCATTTTCCGGGATAAAAAGTAACTTATGTGCTATTCCAGACTATAATCGATCTCTGTGCCAAATTTCATCCAGATCAGTTCAACTGTTCTGGTGTGATTGAGTAAAAAACAAACATCCACCCATCCAAACATTCGCATTTAAAATAGTTATAGGATTAAGATTAACGGTTCTGTTTGTAAGCTATGTAAGGAAAGTCCTTAAAAAATATTTATAATTATGCTATTTAAGCTCGCTTTTTAACATTATTTCTCACTTCCATAAGTTTATTGGAAGGGATCTCTTCTAGATATAAGTTCACCTTTGTCTAAATAGATTTCTGTAAGGTTTATATGCAAGAATATATTTCTTTTTGTAAGCAGAAATAGAAACTCTTACAATTTACCATGACCAGAGATTAAACTAGTTAAGATTCATGACTCAAATAAATTCAATCACATTTAAGTTTATACGTGTGGGGAAGTCAAAGACAATTCAATTGTACTTTTTGGGAACTAACTGGCTAATAACCGAGGCCACAAATTAACAGGAAATGCCTTGTCATCCAATTTGAGGACTAAGGAGGCATATATCCATCTAGTGTGGCTATACTGAATATTTAAATACTTTTTTTTTCAAACGATTTTTTTTTAGACATAGTAAGTGTGCCTAATGACGTCTATTTAGTTTATCACATACTGCGATAAAATATTGATGTTATATTCTGTAAATTATACTTATGGCTATCAAAATAATAGGCATAGGTTATCATAAACGTTTCCATGAAGCATGTTTGTTTACGAAACACTGAAATAGCTGTGTAGCCCGGACACCTACTGCGCACCTTTTTAATAGAATGCGGTGTTCTATTTATAGTTTTATCGTCGATGTTTCCGTGTTTCTTCGTGTATTAGTCAAGTTAAATAGGATTAAGACTCGTTATATAAGCCTATCTACATATTTGGCCAAGTTGAAATACATTAATATGTTCTAACAAAACTTCCAGTTATACACCTGCTATTTGCTAGCTAGCTTAGTACCTACTTGCTGTAGTGTTCTTAAAAACGTTTCGGTATTATTGTTAATTTATTGATCGATTGATTTTGATAAAATTTAAATGGGCCCATCTGGGAAGTAAACAAAAAAAACCAAATCGGTTGAGGCATCTTCGAGTAATCGGTGAACATACATTAAAAAAACCGATCAATTGAGAACCTCCTCCTTTTTGGAAGTCGGTGAAAATTTAATCAGTTACAGAAAGGTTATTACTTTCGCCAAAATTCTACAGTCTATAATATTGCAGAACGATTTCTTAATAATTTACCACAATATCATATATTTATTATAACTGGTTTGACTTGCTCTCATATCATTCGCTGCAGCGGCCAGGCGACATAGCTGGCACACCCGCTCAGAAATAGACGAGGAAGTAAAATAAAATTAAAACATACATATACTTAAATTAAAAACAAAATTAAAAGAGTCATAATCCAACATTTTTTTAATAGCTGTACTAATAACCGTTATTCGTTTCGTTAAGTACCTACATATTTCTAAGTAGCATTGCCCGCGGCTCCACCCGCGTTCAGATGATCAAAAACCTAAGTTTTGCATATTAGTATACTCTTACAATTGCAGTTTTTGTATTTTTTCTCAGAAATGAGATATTTTCCCGCGTTAAAAAGTATCCTATATGTTGACCCGGATAACCAGCTATCGCCATACCAAATCTCATCAAAATCCCTCCAGTGGTTTTTCTGTGATGCGGTAACAGACAGACAGACAGACAAAAAATTTTCCAAAAAATATTTAATGCACAGATTCGGCGTAGTTACAATTTTATTATATGTACCTACAGATTACGATATCATTTAATATTATCTGTTATTGAATTCATTAAACAACGAAGAATTTTAGGTCTGATATTAGGTACAAACTTTTACCAGTTTAATCAATTTCGACGACAATATACGGTAACTCGTGTTTCCAACTTCAATTGAAACTTTCATATCTAGTGAGGTAACGGATGAATTAACTATTTCGACATAATATAAGGAATTTAAAAATCTTATGCTCAGTACAGTTTCGGAGATAAGCCAGGGGGAAGCATGTTCTCTTTTATAAAAGTTTGCTTCAATCATACTTGTTATTAAGTATAATATTTGATTTTAGACGTATAGCTTTTAGTTAATGTTAATAATTAAGTTCCTAGACAATAATTGGTATGTATCCATTTTCCAACTAACCAATCAAATCAAAGATCAATATATTACTAACACAACGTGCCCTTACAAATGTAAAAAAACCGTATCTTAATGGAATACCAATTTCTAATCGATCTAATAGTTCCCTTTATAACCAGGTCAAGGCATCATTCTCCAACTCTTGTGTAATTACGATGAGTGACATTTCGACTGTACCTTTTTTCATAATGTTCTTTTCCTAGCCTAGTGTTTTCTATAACATACTTTGTATGAAAAATTAACGATTATAAATATTCTCAAGCGGTGAAAAAAGAAACTTTCTCAAAAATTACTGTATCAAAGTTCAAACCAAACATTTTAACAAAAATGTCGTATTATTATTTAAAATTTATCTAATTTGAAGGTGTTTTCAATAATTCACTAAGCAACATTCGAGAGTGATTAGTGGTCAACACAGAATAGTTTTTGTCATAGATTACAAGGTTTATCAATCAACATTCTGGCAGGTCGCCGGTGTACCGGTCGGCGGTTACAGCCGCTACGTAACAAAGACACGCCAACGCCACAGTATCGGCTATCAACCAATAAATGAACATCATTAAAAGGTCACCGCATAGTCTATGATTGAATTGGTGATGCGTAAGACGTATTGTATCAAAATATAAATGACTAGCATTGCCCGCGGCTTCGCCCGCGTTCTGATGACCAAAAACCAAATTCTTAGGTTTTACATATTAGTAAACATTGTAGTCTTTGCATTTTTTCTCAGAAATGAGACATTTTCCCGCGGTAAAAAGTATCCTATATGTTGACCCGGATAACCAGCTATCACCATACCAAATTTTATTAAAATCCCTCCAGTTGTTTTTCTGTGATGCGGTAACAGACACAGTAAACATTGTAGTTTTTGCATTTTTTCTCAGAAATGAGACATTTTCCCGCGGTAAAAAGTATCCTATATATTGACCCGGATAACCAGCTATCACCATACCAAATTTTATTAAAATCCCTCCAGTGGTTTTTCTGTGATGCGGTAACAGACACATACAGACAGACAAAAATTCTAAAAACTATAGATTCGGCCTCTGTATCGATAATAATGTTTATTTCAATAAGATTTTCAAAAAAAAAATTAATGTACAGATTCGGCTTAGCTACAATTTTATTATATGTGTAGATTTTGACATTATAAAATCAAGCACACAAGGATATTTATTAATTAATGTTAATACGTTTAAAAGACTAAAAGTCAAGGAGAGTCACTCGAATCGTGGAAAAAATGGCCTCCTACATGTTTTAAGTATACGTTGAGATTTCAAATTCGAGGCATCACGCGCAAGCGCATACACGCATGTGCGAGCTCGATCGACTGAACGGGTGATATCGACGTGTCCATCATACTTTGGCCTCTTATATGTAATGAATGCCAATAAAAAAATGCTAAATTTAAGGACCAGGTTATACTGGTAGTTACCAAAGTCAGTGTAACCGGTTCCCGATCCGGCCGAGCAAGGGTGAGAATAAAACGTCATAGTTAACATTTGTACTGTGGAGAAAAATAATAACACAGCTCTGTTCTTTAAATCGTTACAAATTAAGATATCCCAGAAGCTGGAGATAGTGCAAAGTTATTTTGAAACTTGAAGATAGACAATTACAGATACGCGCGTTGCGTATAATAAATTAAATACTTGCTCCCGGCTTTCTAGAGAATTCAGCTATTTGAATTACATGGTGGGTAGGCAGATAACTTTGTTACTGTAATTGAATGAGAATATTTCATGGTCTCGTAATAGAACTGACGACGAACGCGATCACAATACATATAAATAAGCAATTTAAATAAACTACACATGTATGTATATTTTATTTACTTTTCATTATTATGACATTTATATCGGACAAATATAAATAAACAAAAATGTCATATACTTGCTCGTAGTACTAACTTGTATTGTGTGCATATAACGACACGTTTGGTTGAGTTTGTAGTGACCCTACTTGCTGTGTCAACGGTCGCGGGTTCGAGTCCCGCTGGGGGCATTCATTTGTGCGATGAGCACGAATGTCTGTACTCTAGTCATGGGTGTTTATATTTATAATATGTATGTATTTAAAGTTATATATGTGTAGTGTATCAACTATCTGGTATACATAACACAAGCCTCGTAGCTTACCATGGAACTAGATGGTGCTGTGTGTTAATGTCCCAACATATTTATTTATTTAACTTGCAGTTTGAGTGGTAAAAGCTGAACTAAAATTGGAAAAGCCTCATTATAAAAGAAGCAATTCAATTTATGCGCGTTGAAATATTAAACGTACAAAGTAATTTTGTTACATATGTACATATACGAGTAAGTTTTAAGAAAAAGCAAAATCATTTTAAGTAGTGCTAAATTTTCATAACAACGCCGTTGCAAGAAAAAATTAATCGTGATGTGTGATTTAAATATTAAATCACATAATGTACCTACTAAAGTTGTTTTAGATTCAATTTAGTATATTCTATACCTATAAATTCAGTCACGTTGTGAGGAACATGTTATGGTTGATATTTTAATACCAGTGACATATATTATATATGCATTCTAAGAGTAAAATTGGTTTCGTTTTCCTTAACAATATTCGACGTGGTCGTATCTCGTAGGTGAGGAAAGAATACTAGGCACGCCATACAGCTATTATTAACTTTAAAATTATTCCCAGCGGCCTCCAAGACGTCTATTTTCGTTTCAACTGGCGTGTTCTTTTTTGCATCGAATGAAAAAAATTTGGTGAAATTGTGGTAAATAGCCACGAGTTAATAACTAATGTTTTATGAAGATTTAGACAAGACACGAACTTGCTTAGCGATGTAAAAGGAAATTACAGGTAAAAAATGCTTTTTTAAATGCTGTTCTCTTCAAACAAAGCCTCATATACGAACAATATAAATATATCTGTATCATAAATCTAATATATAAAATTTCCATGTCACAATGTTTGTTACCGTACTCCTCCGAAACGGCTTCACCGATTTTTACCAAATTTTATATGCGTATTCAGTAGGTCTGAGAATCGGCTACTATCTATTTTCCATACCCATAAGTGATAAGGGTGGTCCACCCCAAAAAAAAATGTTATTCGGCATTAAAAAATACATACCAACCTAAATTTTCACTAGGGACGAACCCGAGCGGAGCGAGGGTGAGTCGCTAGTATTAAATATATATTTCCTCAAGTTTCTTCATAACGATTCAGGTAGAGTAATTCATAAAAATATAGAACTACTTTGTAGCTAAATCAGGGCAGTGACATCAAAGTCACGTTAAATGTAATTATTTCAGCATTTCTTTAACATTAAATGGAACAACGCTTAAGGTATAACAATTTTTATTTCTTCAAATAAGAATGAAGATATAACATACACACAAATCATACAGTCGAATTGATGTACCTAGTTAAAGTCGGTCAATAAAAGAAACGTTAGAAGCACGTTCTAATAGAAATATATGTACGTGGTTATCAAGCAGACGTTTCAAAAACGACCTCGTCCATAATTTATAACGAAACATATGCAATTTTTAAAACTTAAACGTTTCAATTATAGTAAATGTGGGTCAAGAAACTAGCAAGGCATTATGTATCTATCCATATCTACGTTCAAATGTACATTGTGCGTCCCAGGTTACGATGAATTATTATACGCGTTAAAGATAAGCATGTAGAATTAATTATTTTTAATTATATGAATGTACATACATACATACAATGATTCCAAACTTATTTATTTGTTACGTATTAAACTTTTATTCTATTTACTTTAGAGGACAACATACAAATACATTACGGTACCTCCCTTGAGTTTATCTATAAAGTAGCAGCTCACCCTCGCTTCGCTCGGGTTCACCTCTAACAAAACAAGAACAAATAAATCCCACGGGAACAGTGCATTTTTCAGGGATAAAAAGTAGCATATGTGCTATTCCAGGCTATAATCTATCTCTGTGCCAAATTTCATCCAGATCCGTTCAGCCGTTTTGGCATGATTGAGTAACAAACATCTAAACATCTAAATTTCATATTTATAATATTGGTATAGAAGTATAGACTAGATTTATGTAATGACATTGTTTTAGTTGGCCAGAGACAAACACAACAAATGCAGTATTCCAAATGTTCTTTTACAAAGCATTCATATAGTACAATCATTTCAAGCAGTGAATAAAATAAAGGTTTCTCCTTTATGTAGATGAGCAGACGAAATACAAAGCGAAACTGCGCTCAGGTGCCAAGATGCTAAGTCATAATGCATAAGAAGAAATATTCGCGGAGTGTATTATTTATTTATAACATGATTTGTTATATACCAACTTTGTACTGTATATAGTAATAGTAGATGTTTTATTTATATCACGTACGCAGTGGGCGGACCGAATAAATAAAGAAATTACGAACGTGAGTGTCCCTAACAGTAATGTTCATTACCTGTGATATTTGTGTGTTAAAAAGCAATAATTTAAGTCTTTTTAGAGGATTCTATAATATTACGCTAATATTATAAACGCAAAAGTTTGAGAGCGAGTGTTACTTTTTTATAGGATTAGCGAGAAATTCTGAATGGAGACAGTTTATTTCCCGGATAACATAGGTTATTTTTTATCGATGTCGTGCGAAACCAAGGCGAAAGCGTGTGAAAACTAGTAAATTAAAATAAATTATAATAAATACCATTTTGTAGACCTCACGTGACCCGTGGCCATAGACCAAGTGTACAAGGCTATTTCTGAGAAGATAATAATAAAATTATAAACAAAAAACTTATATGCTAATAAAAACTAAAACACTTGGTTTAGTGCTTAGTTTAAAAATCGGTACATATGTTGGACCGTTTCGAAAACAAAGACTTACAATAAAGTAGTAAAATACCAGTCTCATTTCAAAAGAGTGGGTGAGTGTCTACTCACTGACACTCACCCACTCTTACCCACCAGGTTGTCAGTTTAGTTCAAGATTGACCACACTATGATTAATTCGTACGTGTACCTATAGATATGACAAACAGGTACGCCCATGCCGGACGGACTCTTGAGTTGAGTCCCTGGAATACCGCTATTTAATATTAAAGGTTGATTTTCGTCACGTCACGTCTCGTTTCGTAATAATAAAATACGAGTAAGTAAACGTATTAGAAACCGAGGGCAAAAAGAAATAGATTAAAATAAATATAGAAGATAAATAAATTAAACGAGTAAAGAGAATACCGTCTTATTATTATAAATCAACAATTTTAAAAATAAAGTCTCAGATTCAGACAGAAACAACAAGAAAAACCTGTAAATACGTTGCGCAAAATACTTTTGAGTACGCACGTAGGGGGATATGGGTGTTTTAGGGGTGGGTGGTTAGGGATGAAAATCAATTTGAGTTTGTGCGTGGCGGTCTGGGGGGGAGTCACGGCCAAGGTCGGTCGTGTCTCCACCCTCCGGCTGCGTCGATAACGATATCGTTAGGGTTGCTGCTGCATATTTTTTTTCGGTTAGAAATGGCTTTATTAAAGAATAACCAAAGATAAGCGCGATATTGATTATATTTTATAATTATTTAAACAATATAAATTATGTCACATAATGCTCAATGCAGTAGTTTATCTACCAGTTATACTTGGAAAAATAACATTATGACTCCGTACGATTCCTGGAAATGCGCCTTCTAACAAAATAGTTACAGCCATACTCATTGTTAGTAGGCAAAGTAAAATATAGAAATATTTTATCAGACAACCCTAAATCCCACTCAATGAGTGCGCACAAACAGGCGCGAATATCGTCCTGGCAACCGTCGTTATAATATCGAACCTTATACCCTCCCAATACGGTCGATACGTCTGAGCACACACACAAGAGCGCGTGTTTGCTGCAATAGAGCTACACATTTACCGCAGCGATGTGCCTCTATGACCTTTAAGATACGGGAGACGAAGCTGTCACAGGCAATTGATCGTTAGCTTATTACTTGCAAACTGCGCATATAACTATAAATTGTTACTTGAAAAAATTGATACAATTTCAGACGTCATCATCGTCAGAAAATAGCTTTTGATTTTTATTTGAATAATAAATTTTCTTAACATTCAGGTTTAATATAAACAATATGTAGTTAGGACTTAGGACGTTGAAATACATGAATAAAAATTTTATTTTTTTTATTTTTTACGTTATTACTAAATAGGCTGAGTACTGTATAATATTTTGACAAACAGGAAAATACTAAAGTGCATTTCATCGAAAATGTTAATATATGTGACTAATATATGCATTATTCACTTAACCGTGAATAAACACGTCGGTTATAGCATAAATAATGTAATAACGTAAACACTAAACACCAACAACAACACAATGTTTTAATATTGTGTACACTTTTCGCTTTGATTTAATTTATAATAATTTACAATAAAGTGGAGATCATGAGACCATGAAAGAATTTAAACGACCTCTGCTGATTATGAGACGAACATTTTTATAGATTAAAATGACTCCAAGTTCTAGTAGTCCAGTCAAATAAGGTCTGGAATCAAAATTTGAACCTCAACTTTGCATTTTTGATATAATGTAGTTTTAATGATACAATAACAACGTGTAAAAGTTTTCTTGTCATTAACCCCCGGCAAAGGTTGAAAAAAAAATTAAAATGTTTTTTTGCAATTACTTGAGAACGGTAAAAATTAGACAAAAAAGTTTTAATAAAAATATGTAGAGCTTAAAATTTTTTTGATGTAACATTTTAAGTTCTACATATTTTTATTAAAACTTTTTTGTCTAACTTTTACCGTTTTCGAGTAATTGCGAAAAAATACTTTTGACTATTTTTTTGTACCATTGCCGGGTGTTGCGGACACTAAAACCTTCACACTTTTTTTGTATCATTAAAACTACATTATATCAAAAATGCAAGGTTGAGTGCCAACATTTTGATTTCAGACCTTATTTGACCGGACTATAGACGTCCGATTTAACACAGTGGATACTAATAGCACTTACGCTAAATAAAAAGTAAACAATTTTAGGTATACACAATGCACATGCCATAGATTTTATGAAGATTATTTTATTGGACATACTGCTGCCTAATTGCCCAAAAATATACAGATTATTATTTTTTTTCACCATTTACACGTTTGGCTCATTCATTTGTGCGATGAGCACGAATGTTTGTACTCCAGTCATGGGTGTTTATATTTATAATATGTATGTATTTAAAGTTATATATGTGTAGTGTATCTGGTATCCATAACACAGGCCTCGTACCTTACCATGGAACTAGATGGTGCTGTGTATTAATGTCCCAATATATTTATATTTTTCTATAATATATAACGTTTGATAAAGTTATCACATTGGGACAGATTCAAAAATACTCGTGAAGAGAAGACAAAAATTTTGCCAAAGATATGCCTCTGCATTCATCGCTACTCGCGTATGAAGATAATGTTATCAGTAAACTATTATTCGAGCGTATCGCAAATGATAAAGTGATAAAACAACTACTTTGTACGAGCTCTACATCTCCGATATAAGATATGAAGCCATTCCAATATAACCCATATTAATTATGATATAAGGTCTTCTATTCAGTGGTAGCCCAGTGGTAACGCGCTCGCTTGGGAAACCGAGTGAAGCGAGTTCAAATCCCGGGTCTCGCACCTCTGATATTTTCATGTGCGAATCATTTCCAACATGATTACCACTTGTCTTAAAGGTGAAGGAAAACATCGTGAGGAAACCTACATGTCTGAGAGAACCTAGCATGTTTTCAAACGACATGTGAAGTCCGCCAACCCGCACTTGGCCAGCGTGGTGGACTATGGCCTGATTCCCCTCGTACTGAAGGGAGGCCCGTGTCCAGCAGTGAGACGTTAAAAAAGGGCTGAATACAAGGTCTTCTATGTAAACAAAGACCACCATATAGTTTATTCTATTTCTGTACAAGTAAGCAAGTGTTCATAAATGTTTACTGTATATTTTTTTTCTTTAGTAGGTATGCACGTGATGAACATATAAGCAAAATGCATCAATATCTAATATATTGTATTAATAATTATTTTTAATTTATTATATCCATATTAAAGTCGCCCACGATAGTCACGTCTCTACAAAGCACACATAAAAAACAAATATACTTCTGATTGTAACCATGAAATGAGTTATTACCCTTAAGGTCAAAAAATAATATTTTTAAAATTTTGTTTGCACCTGTAGACTTAAACGTAAGTATATATAAAGGTGTTTTTATAATAACAGTATGTGGGCGTAGGCCAAGAACGGAAACATGAAATCTTAGGCAATAGCCATCTCATCGAGGCCGAGCCCCGGTTTCACCTTTGCTTCAATATCTAGTAACATTCGTGGCAACCGTAGTGATGGCGCATGCTCATTTTGTGCATAAATAAAAAAAAAATTGTAGCACTGGTAGTTTCTGATATTATTTTTTATTATATTATACTAGCGACTCACCCTCGCTTTGCTCGGGTTCGCCTCTAGAAAAACAAGAACAAATCTATCCCACGATAAACATACATTTTTCCGGGACAAAAAGCCTATGTGCTATTCCAGACTATAATCTATCTCTGTACCAAATTTCACCCAGATCCGTTCAACCGTTCAGGCGTGATTAGGGTAACAAATATCCATCCAAACATCTAAACTTTCACATTTATAATATTTAGTATAGATTTAATTTTTAAATATACAAAAAGTTATAAAAACGAGAAAAGTAATGAATTTCGTATACAATAGAACATCAATAGTAATTGTTGCAGGCCTTACACGTACCTATTCTTAATAATACAATGAACAGAATTGCAAGCAACTAAACATCCGGATAAATTTAAACGTACTACTTTATTATATTTTATAGATGAGTAAATATGTGACAGAGAGTTGCAAATTTATATCACCCAGCACAGTTTTAAATTTCAAATCGATACAATTAAATGCGTACGCTCACAATACATGCAGGACGAGAGGGGACGCGATATGTAATATGTATGAATGGCCTATGAGATTCATTTGAAATTTAAAATTTGCAATCGTCCACTTTCATCACATATGTACAGTGTACACGCTCTGATACAGAGGCTGTGTATCATATGATATATCTGATTAAATAGGACCTTCGGTCGAACACTATTAAATAGAGAACGTGACCAACGTTATTAATTACAGCTATAGAATTGCGTAGATCTTACGAAGGTTTTGGGAATGCAAATAAAGAATCCATTGTTTCCGCAACCGAACCTTGTGACATGGTTAATTTAAAACTTTTGAAATATTACATGAAAATTATAACCACACAGCTATTTCTGCTAGGAAATGTCAGCAATTATAAGCTCAAATGAACAACAAATTGCATTGACTTTTCAAATAAATTTCAATGTAAAATTACAATAATAACCTATAGTAAAAATCAAATTTAATGTACAGACAGAAAATCAATATAATATCCTATTTTATACACAGAGAAGAAATAATATACTCATATAAAGTAAAAACAAACATGATTTATTTAAGGTTTGCGAGTGATTCAACAAGACAGTGGAGTGCCATTGTTTCACGCCGGTATAATGAGCCAGGCTTGAGACTGACAGTTTTGACGCTAACTATACACCTGTGGCCTTTTTCAACAATATATCACATACTGTACTCGTATATCAGCGATGTTCACTTAATTTACTAAATCAACTATCGTATTGCGATACACGAATAAGTTGAGCTTGCTTTTATAGAAAACTAGCTTTTGTCCACTGCTCCGCTTGCGTAGTTTATACAAACTATAGGTCGCAGCGTGATTTTAGGTAACAGATTAGACCTTCCATAAAAAGGCTTTGTAATGTAAAATATTTTTAAATCTGTAGCAGAGACATTTGTTTGTTCAAATGTTAAAAAAATAGTCCCTTAAAAATTATAATTTTTAGCATCTAAAGTCTGTTACTAACTGATTGAATATATTAACGAAACATTTAAACTAATTTAATTTGTGTTTTATTTAATCATATAAAAAACTTTAATGTGTAAATTAAAAAAAACCTGCCCTCAAACAAAGACTAAATAATAAAAAATATGAAAATTTCCATTGACTGAAAAAGTACCAAGTTTCCGGTCAGCACACACTAAAGTATAAACAGTTAGTGCATTTCGAAAATAAAATAAATGAGAGAATGTAAATATGTATTATAAATCGAGGTAATTACTTACTAAGTATTTATACACCACTTATTTCCACTACGAGAGATGGAGTGCAGCGCAGTTTATACGTGCTAGTTAAAATATAATTACAGCTTTTTCCTAGTGTAATGTAAATTGAATTGCAAGCCTATTTTGAAATTATTGCAATACACATTAAATTTTGACGTTCAATAATAAGCTTTACAAATATGTTTAATGCAATCTGAAAGCGAATTGTGCCTTGACATAAAAAAAAACACATTAAATAAATTAAACAAGCAATATTATAAAACAAATTAACAATAATAATTTGCTTGAATTAAATAAATACCTCAGACAGCTAAAAAGGCAACAAATAAGACTAAACAGCGGCGATCAAAACTTTCTCTGCCATATTCCACTACACATAGTATCTACAGTCGAGAGATCAAAACGCGAGAGCCTTCATTGAGCGGCTCCCGGGCGTCTATTTTTAGGGGCTGGGGGGTAGAGACGGTAGGTGGAGGCTAGGCTGTGACGTCACGCCCCTTCCATTGAGCCCACTCCCCCACGCTGTGAACGAGACGAAACATGTGTTCGCTGTTCTAGCTTGTCGCACGGAAAAATTGTTATCTGATTGGGTTGCGGGCGTTTTTAATTTCCAAATATTGGCTATAGAAGCCCTTTCATTTGTCCTTGTGTTATATTTGGAGCCACTCAATACAAGTACATGTTCTTATAATTTATCTTATTTACTATGACTATTGACTACCCACTTTCATACCTACGGCATCGGCTACGGTTCAACAAAAACATTATTATCTGATGTAAATTCTAGACTCTGGTAATGTATCTTCATATTTATAATTCTTCTGAACGTGTGTTTAACAAACCTACTCCTCCTAAAGGGCTAGACCGATTTGGATGAAATTTTGTATGTATATTTCAATGGGCTCCTGGATGGTTTGAAAACACAATTGAATCCGGTAGGTGGCGCTGCAGTGTCACAAAATTTTCATAAAAGACTTCATTTTTCGAGCAATAAATAATTTTAAATTGTTGATTAAATTAAATAAAAATCGACATGTGTATGTATGTTTCCTATGGACTCCAAAATAGCTAGAGCGATTTTGATGAAATTTTCAGGTAATCTTAGGATTAGCCAAGCGGGTGATCCTGTGAATTTTGTTAGCGATCGGAAGTTTGGACGCGGGCAAAGCCACGGGAACTGCTAGTTAAATATAATATTTAATATTCCTTGTAAGTTGATAATTTTCCAAGGGACTTATATATAAAAGAGAGTTTGCTTAAGCCCGTTTCATTTGAAGGACGTAGTACAATGAGGCTTAAAGATGATGAATGGATTTTGTTATTCATTTCAACTTGCTATATTTTGTATCTGAGCTGTGGTTTCGGCCAGGTAAATGTTTACCTTTGTATTTAAGTAGGTACTAAACCCAACGTAAAATATGTACCTCGATGTACTCATTTTTTAATTATCTTTACCATTTAGACTTGACAATATATAATTTGACATCAGATTTATAAAAAATTTGGAATGTCCTTGTATAGATGCAAAGATTTAATAAATGTAGCTAAAAAGAACTGTGGTACATCACTAATCTTACATAAACATTCTTGATTATGGTTACACAAAACAAATAATTTTGTGCAGCGTACATGCTCAAAATGGTAACCTTTATATAAAAAATAGTTTAGGAGATAAGTATAAACTTGATGTAATTACATACATATTACTTTACGATTATTGATATGGATAGAAACAAGTTGCTGGTTTTGAAAACAAACAAAATATATACAACTTAACTTATACATAGATACATACTGCAAATCTATTATGGTGGGAGACTGCATTGAGATCACGATGCCACTCGTCTTTAAGGCGCTTTTAAATATGGTTTTATTTCTTTAAAAGAAATGTTCTCACATCAGAAACATATGTAGCGCTCCATTCCCACACTCTTATTGAGTGCTTGATATAGTTACACGTTTTACCAAGTGCGTGTTTACGGTACAGCAGATATATCTAATTTACTTTTAAATAAAGTACATTACACAAATGAAATCGACGAATCTTTTTACTCAACTGTAGCGTCCGAAAGAGTTTAAAGCTCGTTTCAAACGATAATTAAAAAAAAATTGCTCTTTCCGTTGAAAGTAGTTTAAATTCGTCAAAATTTAAATAAACAATCACAACGTTTTACATAAACAAATAATTCTACTGGAACGCCATTTTCAACAGCAACTTATCATTCTCATATATCTGTCTAAAGTCATTTATTCGTCAATGAATATTATAACGGAGTTGCTATTATAGTACAGTTAGTTCACGACATTTATTAGGCGTTAAATAAGCTGGGTGTAATGCAAGCGCCACATTACGATCCGTGCACATTACATCGCGGCAGTTATTGTCGACGTGAGTCAACTGTGCAACGCCTACCATAAGCTGCAGCTATAAATGGATCTTAGTGGAGTTTTCCCTCAATAATGTGTATTGTAAGTTATAATTAACATAATAACATGGTTTGATCACTCCATCGTAACTTCTTCAGCAACACAAGCAGCATCAGCAAAGAAAAATGTGTTTAATTCAATCGATTCTAATATTTTTTAAATGAAACTATCTTCTCGGATTTTGTCGCGGTATTGTTTTGAATGTTAGTTCTTGATATTTCAAATGCTGTCTGTTTGTTCCGGATAATCTCTATAACGGTTGAACTGATTTTGACGGGACTTTCACTGGAAGATAGCTGATGTTATAGGGAGTAACATAGGCTACTTTTATTTTAGTAAAAAAGTTAGGGTTCCGCTCAAAAATATTAAAACGTACCTAGGGACGAACCCGAGCGAAGCGAGGGTAAGTCACTAGTCGATAATAATGAATGACTACTTTGATAAGATTTTCCAAAAAATATTTTAATATATAGATTCGACTCAGAATTTTATTATATACATATAGATATTTAAAAAAATAAACAGTCTTCAAAATGACTTAAAAGTAATTATTCCACCATCAGGATTTTTTCTTGAAATCTATATGGGCTTATATAAATTGAAATTTAATTTAAGATAATATTTTCTTGTTATCCATTTACATAAATAACTCTTTACTTGTTTTAACCAGACTTAACCACAGCAAAAGCGTGACCGAGTGAGTATCTTTAGCTGGTATACATTTTCAAATCAGCACAATACTGCTCGAAACTCTTGTGTTGTTTGCATTCGATTAGATATTTTAGTGATAACGATATTCCCTATTTCTCCAAGAACATTGCCAAGCTTGTTCTTTGAATAACAAGTAGATGGTTTTTCAATGATGCATTTAAATGAGGTCGAGTATTTACTTCTTGTACTTCCTTCCTGTTCGCACGAGTGGTCGATTCATTAACAAAGTGATTGTAAACTATAATTAATAAATAAATATGTTGCGACATTAACACGCAGCACCATCTAGTTCCATGGTAAGCTACGAGCTCTTGTGTTATGGATACTAGATAGTTGTACAAATATATAACTTTAAATACATAGGTACATATTATAAATATAAACACCCATGGCTGGAGTACAAACATTCGTGCTCGTCACACAAATTAATGACCTTAGCGAGCCTGGAACCCGCGACCGCTGGCATAGCAAGTAGGGTCACTACAAATTGAGCCAAACATGTGTTGTATATATAACAACAAATTCTTAATTAGCTTATAACCTTCTGTCAAAGTTAGTACAGCTATTTTAATTAATACATTATTTTGAAATAACCATTATTTGACTCTGCCACTAAGAGAATACGCGACAAATATCACAGAAGCCGTAAACAATTTAATTATTTTTACTTGTAGGAAAAGTATCAACAATTTGCGACGTTGTTTTGTGTTTACTGACCTCGATCTCTTTTCGAATACAGCTTGTTTTTACTGGTGTTGTTTACCTGGAAAAAATAGCAAATTCAATTATTGTTTTTTTAACACAAAAAACCTGTCATTTTTAAAAAAATGTATTGACACGCGCTTCTTTGTCTAAAATGTGTATTTTCTATAGTAGAATGTCATCATGGAAACAACAATAGTCAGTATGTCTTATCTTCCCAATACAGTTCCAACTGCTTAGTGTCTTTACTCTATACGAGTAATAATATCTATTAGCTTATTTTTACCTACTACATACACTTCTGCAGATTTAAATACTGTTTATTCAATATAACAGTAATGGCTACAACAAATAAATTTATAGTTGAAAATTGTATGAATATCGTTTATTTTTAAATTTTAATTAAAATTAAATAAAATTTAATTAAAATTAAATAATAATTACTAATCATTAGTTTTTTTACAAAACAAATCACAGAATGCAGTGTTTATATAAAGAACACACGCTAGTGCAAGGAAATTTTCTAAAAAATAACACTTTAGTTAAGAAAATAGACACTATCGATGCTATCGATCCTGTGATAAAGCTCGCCTACATACATCACTGTCTTTGGTTGCTCCTTTAATTTAAAGGCAATGCAAAATAGTGTTAAATGGACCGTGTTTAAGTTCAAATTAGCATAGCAATAAATTATCGCTCAGCAGAAAATAACTGAGATAGATAAAAAGCAACTATAAAGACTAAACCGTAAGGTACATAGTGCAGTGACACACATCTTTGAACCATTTAATAGAAATCTAATCTAATGATTCGATAAAACTGTAGGAGAAAGCAATTAACTACATGTTTTGTCTGAGGGTACATTTTTAAAATCTTCTACGTTTCTAACACTAAGAAATAGAAACAGTTGTTATTAATCGTAGGTAATTCTTATTTATTAGACGACGAAAAAATAAATTTCAAGAATCTTTACTCGTACTCCTCTTTATTTATTGGAACTATTTATCTAATGCCAAGAGATTTTTAATACTAATGTGAGAATTTCAGTAGTTTTAAGTGTTCTGAGTTTTTTTTTTTTCAATGTATGTAACGGATATACTGTAAAGCATAACAATATGTATTATACGGTATATCTTAACAACACTTGTTTTTTTTTCTGATAAAAATCTGTAAAAGAGACATAACAGCTATTAGGCTAATTTATTAAAACAAACTGCTAACTTGCCCGTGGCTCTCTTTGTACCTACAGTTTATTCACGTAATAGATCGAGCGGATCAAATACATAAATATTTTCTTTAATCTGATCAGCACTGTTGAAGGCTTTGAAGATTAGCGCATTTAAATAAAACAATAAAATGAAACAAACTCTTCAACTTCACAACACTTGCGTAGATTTGCCATTACAAGAAACCCTGACTGCATTACGTTCAATGTCGTTTTACACGAGACATGCATGCTAGCGTCTAACATCGAATGCAATTGTACCGCGTTATCTACGAACGTAGCAAATAGACGAACATATAGAGTACCAGGGTGCATTGCACTCTATGCAGCGGCCTCGGCGACGTGCGTCATAGCTAACAATGCTGAATTGAAATTTATAGGATAGTTAGCTTTAATGAGTACTATATACAATTTATTTGGTGATAAAAAAATCATTAAGAATTGCAAGCTGCACGTTAATGTGCAACCAAAGTCATAAAACTGATATATAGATATAAAAGATCTTCTAGGCTCACTGGCCTTCTTATTTGTGTACCTAAAAAATTTATTTGTGTACTTAAAAACTTATTGCATTAGGTACATTTTCTGTTCAACGTGATCCACATTTAAATATCGAATATCTTATCAACAATTGATTGCCCTTGAGAGATCTAAGTGCTGGCAAAATATTTACACCATTTTTAAACAGATATGTAGTACTTAACTGTCTGATTCTAAAAAACAACCACTTCTGTTTTTAAAAACTACAAAAAAACTAACATAAATTGAACTAAATATTTATTAAGGTAAAATCAAAAACATATTAAATAAATTGAATTAAAGATTTATTAAAGAACCTGTTTGTAAAACTTTATTTCGATCACTACAATAACAAGTTACATCCAAGCAGGAGTACCTATACAGATAAAATCTGCTTTCAAATCGCCCACGCATAGAGCACGAGCTTTCACCAGATGCGCCCAACCTTACAGATAAAGTAGTATACAAATAGTAAGTATAAAATAGTAAGTAGCATACAAATGATTTAAACGGTTCTATAGATATGACGGGCGACATACTTCGATGCGTGATTACTTGTATGCAGCTTTGAAGTTTTTACTAGTTTCTTGTGCTCGAGTATAAGAATCATAACATTCACGTCATTGCGCGTAGACTTGTATCAATAAACACCTTTCAAACATAAACTTATCTTATGAGTGAAAGAAAGGCTTAAATAAATATTTTATAACGTGACGTAAATGATAAAAAATATATGTAGTATATGCTTGCACTGGAAATAATATTGATAACTACATTTTGTTATATTCTATAAAATCGATTTGAATACTGGATTACTACTACGAACTACACTACCAGTAACCTCGATCCCCGATATCCATTGCTAAACTGGTGGCAATGATCATTCGGTTGCAAATGGCACGTGATTGACATCGCGATATCGCCACTTTCGATGCCCCGAAACACTTAAGGCTTCTGGGCGTCATTTTTGTTTACACAACGTATTAGCACATAATAACTATTAACTGTTCAAACGTATCCATCCATTTTAAGTTACAACATTTAAATAGTACAATAATGAGCAGGCAAAACTAAATAGTTTAGAAAGTTCAATATAAGATAAACTATACATTAAAATTTTTAGAAAATACTAAATTATTTAAAACTATAGTGAAACAAACGATTTTAAATTCTTTTATGTAAGACACGTCCGTTGTTCCATAATATGTCTTCTGTGCAAGTGCTGTTTCGTCATTCCTTTTGTATAAAAAAGCCATATCCAAAAGGCCACAGCCATGCCATACGCTCAATATGCACCAGGAGTTTTTAAATATCATAACTGTATGAATAGATAGACACGTGATTTCTATTTAGATCTAGTGTTGAACTGCGGTGAATGATTTATTAAACATTTACTCCAAGTAACCGTGACCTGTTTCTTGTATTTACTAAAGAAATATACACGCATGACAGATAAAGGATGCTTAGGTACTATATAGTGCTAAAATATAAGCGCTTATATAATAATAAACATGAATATTGGTAAGCGCATAACTCAAGAATGGCTGGACCAATTCGGCAAAAAAAATTTTCGTATGTTCCTTAAGGTCCACGGAAGGTTTTTATAAAGAGAAAACATGAAAAATTAACGGCAAAAAAATAAAAATTTATATGGCTAACAACTATTGAAAAGGGTGAGCCGCTAGTAATAATAAATATGTTAGTAGGCATGTATACTTAATGTGTGCACTTTCAGAGATAGATCAATATTCAATACACAGAAGTTATAAAAACTATTAATTCGAAAATTATTTTTAAGCCAGTCTATATAATTTACTAAATATTACTTCTTACTAAAAACCTACTCGACTACCATAACTGGTACTATTCATGTTTTTCTCCATGCCATGGTTTAATATGTTAAATGTCATCAGCATGTTGATACGTCCAGAGGTTAAAAACAAACAAACAAACAAACTCAGTTTCGAAAGTAAGACAGACGCGCATAATTAAAAAAAGCGCTTTGAGTTTTTCTTCTGACCTTATAGGCAGGTAATTATTCTACTTTAATTGGTATCCGTATCTTATAGGTTATTAGAATCGTTAGCTTAATGTAAATTTTATGGACACTTACGATGGCCTGAGTATCTAAATTACAATTTTCATTGACTTAGAATGTAACGCCTGCGGTCGTATAAATTTAATAGTTATATTTCTTTACCTGCTCATTCAAATTGATTTTAACAAAATTATAATATATGTAATTCTAATTCTGCAATGTCTGGCATGATATATAGTTACTATTATTTTTTAACAGATATAAAATGGCCATGAATAAAACATTTCTGCAATACATTCAAAATTAACTAAGCGAATGTAAAATCTGTGCCAACCAAGTTGTCTCAAGCAACACACAGCACACATTTCACATTAAATGACAATTTTGTTTAGATAAACATCAAAATTGTACTAAATTCTTATCATATATGTAATATACATGAACATAATAATCTCTACAGCAATTAAAATAAATCGTAAATACAAGCGTAAATATTTTTAGGACCTTTTACCTAATTCTTAGCCGACAAAAGATATCTAGAGTGCAGTTTCCGTTTGTATGTAAGTGCAACGGCATTGTTTACAAAGCAACAGAGGAGTGTTGATTAGAGGCCGGGGAGTATGATAGAGCGCGCTCATGATACACCCGCCGTATCATTAGCGATGGAGGGTCATCCGATACGCTAGGTGCATCGCACAACAAACAAAACATTGTACAAGTGAGAACGGGCGTTTACAACCCGGTATTGTCTGAGCGAACGCTCGCTAAGCTTGTAATACGAATTGAACAAAGCTGCAATTTTTGAAAATGCTGACTGATTCTTGATTCACTCGAGTGTGCCCTTAGTTGCCCAGCAGTGAACATATGTAGGCGATCTGAAATAAAACTATCTTTTCGGATTTTTTCGCGGCTTTATTTTGATTTTTGGTTCCCGACATTTCTCCCATGACTTATGATTGCTGTAAAGCATTCGAAACGTTATTTTTAAACGTCGTTTTTATTTAAAATGTCAAATATTCGCGTGAATCTAAGAAAGTAATTCTTTTTGTTTACTAAACATCCAAATCTGTCCTACCCTTTTTGAGTGAAGAAGTAACTAAAATACAAACACATACACATATACAAATCTTTGAAAATTATAGTAGTCCAATTTGACGAAAATTTGAGCATTGTAATAAAGTGAAACCTGTAATAACCAAATCTTTGAAAATTATAGTAGTCCAATTTGACGAAAATTTGAGCATTGTAATAAAGTGAAACCTGTAATAACTAGTGATTAGACACTAGATGCACGTACACTGTACAGCTTGCAGACGTTACCTCGATATCTTGTTGTCACGTTCTTGTCCGTCAAGAGAGATTAGCGTTACAGCCCTATCGTAGATTACAGTAAAATAAATGACGAGTACTCTAAACTCAAAGAAAAGACTAAGGTTTAACAATGAGCGACGTGAAAGTAACATGGCGAAATACAATATCACAGAGGCGATGTGAAAGTTGAACACTAATCAATATATGACAAAAAGATGGATAGGTTTAGACTACGTTATCGTGTTGCCAAAATGTTAATTTGCTTGCTTAAACGATTTATCTCAGTTATGTTGTCCGCTGAGCTTTTTATGAACTCATTTATTATTCATAGATAATATTTTGGTATTGTCCAGAATGTTCTAAAACATATTTAAATAAACAAATAGAGTTTGTATGCCCGATTATATTCGAAAGCCGAAAAAAATATAAAATTAAAGGTGAGTCACATTATCTTACTTATCAAGAAGGTACATACATATGTAAGTCAAAGGATAACTGAAAGACACTCACATTATATAACTTTCCAAGTCATATTTTTTCCTTATACATATTATGTTTTTTTTACTCAGAATAAACAAAGAGAACGTGACTATAAAACAATTAATTACATTTAAAAATTTCCATCCCTTCAACATTCTTTACTCATGAGCGTAGAGCATTGCATGCCATTTAATTATGATAAATTTGTTTGTGTTATTATCTGATTATGTTTATTCTTCACTACAGTACTTACCTATTGCAACAGGATTAAAATTCTTAAATCTATAAAAAAAGTTACTTAATGTCTTCTAATAGTCTAGTCTTGTAAATGCACTACTCATCTAGGTATCTAATCGCGCATCACTTAAGTACGGCTGAATAACCACAGGTACATATATAAATATAACAAGTTTTTACATAGCTAACTGACTAAGAATAACATAATATGAGCACCTTGTTGTTACATAATACTTTCCTAGATTTACGCGAATATTTGACATTTTTAAATAAAAATATCTTTTCGGATTTTTTCCAATGTTATTTTCAGACTAAACAAATTTCCAATAATAGAAGTGGCCATAGAGAGAACTCCATCTTTAGTCAATAAAAACAAAATTTGAAAATTTCATATTATTTGACCAATATAGTTCAATAGAAAGGTCGAGTAACCTTACATACTCTTTCTTTGCTTTCCTTAAGGCGCATATAGAAAATAAAAAGTTGGATATAGAAAAAAAACATTTTACATTAAAGTCAAGTGCGGCAAGACCGTAGAGGCAAGTACCAGGCGCGAATAATCAGCGAGGAGTTTGGCAGTGTCAGTATGGCAACAGCGCGGTTACGTAACGTTTGCGGGGCCGGGGACCGGGGTGACTGACCTGTATGGTCCGCCTGCCAATTTGCCCATCGCATCACATCACGAAATCTTCGTTGCATATAATGCAAAATGTACATATTACACAGCTAAATACTTTCCCGTACAAGCTATTATCAGCTCAATGACAACGATATGGAATTAAAAATCCTTTACACAAGATAGCACGAAACAATGCGTTAACTATTAAGTAAACAACTCGGTATAAAGTGGAACAATTTTTCAAGAAGTAGGTAGGTATATCCCAAAAAAAAATCCTGTAAGCAAAAGTATTTCAAGGCTTAATAAATGTAAAAAATATATATTATATAAACATGAACTCCCATGAACCCTTAAAAAGATAGACATGCTATCGCCATCGCTACTTTAAAATCATAAAATATTTAACACTTATAAAACAAACAAACATCTTCAATTTAATGGGGCTTAATTCGTTCATTTATAAGAGGCCGGTGCGGAAACATGAGATGAACAGTGTAATTGTCGCAGTTGGTCACAAACCATGTCCGGGAGAAATATCCTTGAGTGAGTTCCACTCAGTGCTTCAGAGACAGACTTTTTGTGCAATTTTCCGCAACATGGCGCAAATAGCTATACAAGAGAACAAGTGTAATTAACGAAAAGAATGAACTTCACATTTTAGCAGACTTAAAAGCTAACGAACTCTGTATGACAATGGCGAAACGTATTGAAGACCTTAACACAATTTTCGTAAACTTCAAAATTGTAGTCTCACGCTATGAATTCGTATCTCTGCAATAACTGAATGTTGACATAATGAAAAACAGGATTCGTAACGAAACCCTCGCAAAAAGCGGTTGCTTTCAATCTTGCTAACCATCGTCGCGCCAAATTTGGCTCAAGAGCGACTTGGCAACGTCGTGCCGGCCGCTCATGATATGCACGTAGCCACTTTACTGGGCGTAAACAAATGATATTGCGTCATGGCCACGCATCAAACAAATTACACCTAATGTTGATAGCTGTAAAGCTGAAATCTCAGCGAAGGCCATAAATTTGTTATTCACGAATTTCTTGCTATAATTTTGAATAACACCTATTTACTGGATGAAAAAGAAATTTATTTAACAAAACTACACCGTTGAGTCTCGGTAAAAACAGCCAGCGCAATAATAAACTTTTCCTGATATTTGAATAACCGTACAGGATTACGTTTCGAGGAGACCACCGTATGTGTGTCGGCGGATATTCTTTATATACTCATACGTACGGTACTGTGTGACCTCGTTATCAAAGATTAAAAACAAAACAATATTTGTCTGTGCTCAATAGGTAATATATTCCCGATGGTCACGTTATCCCGTCACGAGGCCCAGCCTTTGCTCCACGTGAACTGACAGTCTGTTACGTAAATACCGATTATATTTTCCATCTCAAAATGTGTTAGGAAGCGTGGCTGACGGCGTGATGCTTTACAAAACTTTGAATACATAATGCAATCTTTCGAAATGCAAATGAACCGACTAAATAATTAATTTTAGTAGATATTGTATAACGTACATATGTTTTAAAATAAATTTGAAAGACAGCTCATACATACATATTATAAGTAACAAAACTAATTGAACTAAAGATTTATCTAATATAGGTAAAAATATCTCACGGTGTTCGTGGCAGCACTCCTCCGAAATGGCTCGACCGATTTTAATGATTTTTTTTGTATATTTGGTAGGTATGAGAATAAGTCGTAAAGTATTTTTCACCCCCCTACCTCCACCCCCCATTTTTTAATCGCGATTTTAGTATTTTTGTATGAACAAAATTATGTAGATTAAACGCGGACGTAGCCGCGGGTTTTGCTAGTAATATATGAAATGACACTGTAAAGGACTCAAATTAGTATTTTTGTTTGTTAAAAGTATGTGTGATTGGATGGTATTAATCGCATATCATTGAGGAAACAAAAAATGAGCATTTATAAATAGTACAGCTAGTAGATGCAGTAAATTAGTATGAATTAAAACATAGGTAATTATCACCTCAAACATTCGACTCCATCCAATTTGGACGACATGTTTGGCTCAGTTTGTAGGATTCTACTTGCTGTGCCAGCGGTCGCGGGTTCGAGTCCCGCTGGTGGCATTAATTTGTGTGATGAGCACAAATGTTTGTACTCCAGTCATGGGTGTTTATATTTATAATAAACACACCGGCATATTTAGCGGAACATGAAATAAAGGTTTGATATCAGTATCATATAAGGTTGCTGGCTGGTTTATACGTCGTTTAATTTAAAAAGAAATATTTTCAAATTCAGAAAACAACTGAACATCACATTTTATGCAATTGTTTTAATTTTATTCAAATACACCTTATCTGGAGCGAACTTCGAGTATTTCTTCCTTCTTTGTTTGATTTAAAATTTCATTGAAATACTGTTTTTTGTTGTTTTTTTTTTAATCGCGTATCTTTTTGGAGTTGAGGACTGAACTATGCCTGACTTAGACCCAACGGAGATTGCTAAGGCACTCGAAATGCGAAGAAATGGTCAAACCTACAGAGTGATATCCAGAGATCTTCGTCGACCAGTTTCAACGATCCATCGCAGTATCCAACGGTTCAGGGAGACCGGTACTTATGTGAGGAAAGCAGGACAAGGCAGAAAAAGACGCACTTCGAGTAGGGATGACCGTTTCATTCGGCTTCGTGTACGTAGGAACTCCCGTTTGACAGCCGTCCAAGCCCGACATGAGTTAGAAGCAGTGCGGGGTGTAACCGTAAGTGAGCGTACGGTAGGAAGAAGGTTCGAAGAAGCTGGTTTGGGTTCATTTGTGCCCGCCAAGGCTCCAAGGCTCGAGGTAAATCATCGTAGAAAAAGGTAACTTTTGCTCAGGAACATCGACTTTGGAACGCGGACCAATGGAGTAAGGTATTGTTTAGTGATGAGTGTAGAATTCTCTTAAATCAAATTGACGGCAGGCAAAGAATATACAGACGCAAAGGAGAACGATACATTCAGACAAACTTTGAAACTACAGTTGCATACGGTGGTGGATCAATAATGGTTTGGGCGGGCATTTGTTTGGGAGCTCGCACAGACTTGGTAGTGATTGACAGAGAGAGTCTGACTGCAGACCGCTATATCAGAGAAGTTTTAGAAGAAAATGTCGTACCGTTTGCCCCATATATCGGTAACGGTTTTGTTTTTATGCAGGATAATGCTCGGCCGCATACCGCTCGGGTAACTCAAGCTTATCTTAATGATATGAATATCACTGTTATGGAATGGCCGGCGAGATCACCAGATATGAACCCAATAGAGCACGTTTGGGACTTGCTGAAAAGAAAAGTTAAGTCCAGAATTCCAGCTACTGCCAACGTGGGTGAACTGCGAATCACCGTAGTTGAGGAATGGCGGAGACTATCCCAGGAGACTATCGATAACATCATTCTCAGTATGCCTAGACGGGTAGAAACTTTAATAAGAGCACGTGGAGGAAATACGCGATATTAATCACCATTTTTCTAATTTAATTAATTGTTATTTTAATATTAATTTTCACTTTTCCTGGTTATATGAAAAGTTCAAAAATGTACCATTTTTTCACAAATAGCCTTTACTCGCAAAATCTGTTTTTAATGTGATCTCATTTTAAGTAAAACAAATGAAACTTTAAATAACAAAAGAAGTGTAGTAAGTAGATTTTAAAATAAAACCATATTTTTTTAATAATGGACCTTTTTTTTGTGTTCCGCTAAATATGCCGGCGAGTGTATGTATGTATTTAAAGTTATATATGTGTAGTGTATTTACTATCTGGTATCCAAAACACGAGCCTTGTAGCTTACCATGGAACTAGATGGTGCTGTGTTAATGTCCCAACATATTTATTTAATTATCCAAAGACAACTTTAGTACTCCTATACTCACTCAAATCTATGTAAAGCTAGTTTCATGTTTACAGTTTGTGGGTTAAACAGAGAGCAATATAAATTACTTTAGAAATTATGTGCCCTCTAATTAAATAGATCACACTATAATTACGTTGTCATTATATAGATAAAGTATAAATAAATATGTTGGGACATTAACACACAGCACCATCTAGTTCCATGGTAAGGCGACGACGACGAAGCTTGTGTTATAGATACCAGATAGATACACTACAATATATATATAACTTTAAATATATACGTATTATAAATATAAACACCAATGACTGGAGTACAAACATTCGTGCTCATCATACAAATGAATGCCCCCAGCGGGATTCGAACCCGCAACCACTGGCACAGCAAGTAGGATCACTCCAAATTGAGCCAAACGTGTAAACAAAAAAAATACAAAAAAAATATAATTAAAGCATTGTATATATAATATTGAACAAATAATGGTCTGAAACAGTAGAATAAACTGAAAGTATCAAATGGCGACCAGTTTAATACAATAAAGGTTTGCAATCCAATTTCGGTTGGCGCGTAACAAGACGCCGAGCTACTTTCAAAACTGCCCCAGATGTTAGTTAACGGTAAAGACCATCTCACAACAGATGTGCAGGCCTTTGCCAAGTAAAGGTGACTGAAAGTTGATTGAATTTAGACGTCGATGATGTACTCTGAATATCTACTAGAAGAAGGATATTTAAAAAAACCGTGTATTTTTTAGTTTCACCATTGTTAAGTATTGTTGTTGAGTTAAGTGTAGTTATATTATATATATATATATATATATATATATATATATATATATATATATATATATATATATATATATATATATATGTATGTATGTATATATATTAATTTTGTTACTAAGAACTAATTCTTTATAAATAAAGTTCTTTTTCTATTTTAAGTTCTGGAAAAATTAAAAAAGCAAAGCTAAGAAAGAAAATTAAGAAAGAAAGCAAATTAAAAAAAAACCAACGTCAAACCATTTAAATAATCATATCTCATAATTTATTATCTAGTTAAATCCAAACAATGGTTGTTATAAACATTTATGTTATAACTGTTGAGAAGTTTACATACAATTTTGCACAAGCTATTCTTAGTTTTTTTTTTTTAAATACACAACGCGATTCGTGGACTGCTAAAAGTACTGTCCTGCGTCCCTTTTCGAGACTTAGAGACTCTATACGTCATACCACTGGTACATGACAGAAGGTTAAACCAATAAACTAACAAACGGATTTTCTCATTCAAATTTAATGTTTATTTTAGGTATTCTTACTTAATCTTCATGCTACACATTGATAAAATTATGTTTATATTGTTTTCTGTTTAATAATCCCTGTCAATAAATGTCACTTTAAAACAACACTTTACGGTACAACTGATGTTTCATGAAACTAAATTCAATATACATTGTCATTAAGGCAGAATGTGTTTTAAAGGTTCAGTGTGTAAGGAACAAGCATTTGTAATGTGCAGTTTGATCAAATAAAATACATAGTAACAATGACAATTTTTTCAAAATAGTACTCTTGTTAGAAAACCGGTCGTAAGGTATGTTAGTATTTAGTGCATATGAGCGTATTCATGATAGAGTCACAGGTTTGATTCTGAAAATAGCAAAATATAAATGTTTCCCAGGTTTCTATAAGGGATTACACTAGGTTTGATACCATCACCTAAGTATTGTCTGAAGAAAACTGGACGTAAAGTGACGAGTCAGTTGTTACGTCTACTTAGCAAAAATATATATATTTTTTTATATGAAATGTACCTACTGGTTTATCATATTTTGTCTTAGCCTCAAATAATGGACAATTTCCTGAACGGAAAACCACAGTTCTATTATCAGCATATTACATATAACCACACAAAAATTTATCTGGTGTACTCACTGAGATACGTTGACAAGTTATCATCCATAGATATGCATAAGTTACTGTCAAAAAAGTTTACGAATATTTGCAGTCTTTCCATGAAAGGTTTCAGCCCAATAATATTTAAAAAATGACAATTTTTTTATTATATATATATATATATATATATATATATATATATATATATTCCATTGTAACTTGGAAAATATTATTTTATTTCACTGTAAAACCTTAAAGCAAATTACGTCAACCGGATTAAAAACCGTCATAACAAGCAATTCAAAGATAATAGGTTTATATGTATATCAATGACTTATCAACTCGATATATTTAATTGACTTATTTCACATATTGATTATGTAAAGTCCATACTTAATATTATAAATGTGAAAGTGTCTTTGTTTGTTTGTCTGTCCTTCTTTCACGTCGAAACGGAGTGACGGATTGGCGTGATGTGGAGATAGTTGGAGGGCTGGAGAGTGACATAGGCTACTTTTTACCGCGGGAGATTATTTAATTCCCACGGGAAAACAAGTTATAATACAACCCAAAAAAATATTTATGATCAGAATTACTTGAAACTTTGTTATTAATGCTCTTTAATAAAATTAAATAAATACATGTTTCAGCACTTTTCGAAATTCATCCTATAAGGGAGTAAAATAGGGGATGAAAGTTTATATGAAACTTAACCTTTTTAAGAGATTTTTTGTAGTTTTAGTGCGAGCGAAGCCGCGGGTTCTGCTAGTTTCTTTTAAATATAAGATAATAACTACATTATTGGTAAAGAATGTTCACTTTTATTTTTCACCGGTTAATTCATATTATACGAGGGCGTCAATGCTATTCACCAGTTGTCGCGGATATCGTCTTTTGTACTCGAAAATTTTTTGCTAAGGCATCTGCCCATGCAGATGCAAATTGTCGCTTGGCAGCTACACAGAGTGCGATACGTAATTTGGAGTTTAAAATCAAGTAATATTCAAATTGATAGCCCGAAAAATACTTTTAAAAAATGTACAAAATTAGTATAGAGATAAAATACGTTAAAATTACATGGTGATGGTAAAATTTGCTAATTAAAAATCCAGAATGAGCATTATATGTAATATCATTTTTTAAGTGTTTATACTTAAAACATGATAAAAATATACTTCTAAGAAACCTGCTATAAAAAACTGCATAAATATCTATCCATCCATTTAGTCCAACCATCCGCTTAGGAGTCGCCAGCGGTTGAATAAGAAGTAACACTAATATAATAGATAAACTATATCATAAACACGACAGTTTGTTGTTGTTTGTATGGATATATTTAGTAATACAAAATTTTTTGTTACTCTTTTATGTAAAAACTACTGAACGGAACTTGATGAAACTTTACCAAAATATAGCTTATAATATTAGAATAGAACAAGGGTTATAATTTATGAATATAGTTATATGTATATAAATGAATTACGCAGGCGGATCCGTGGGTGAACACTAGTCAAATGATATATTCAATAATACCTTCAAATAAGCGTTGTCCGTAAAGGTGTGTTGTGCGTTTGCGATTGGACTCAGAACGCGACGCTTCTTGGCTGGGTGCGCCGGCGACTGGGCCGGCTGGGGATCGGGCTGCTGGTGGTGACGACTGTGGATATACTGCGTCTGCTCCGGGTACATGACATGCATTCCCTGTTCATAAACAATATCCTGTTAATATTATATGTACATGACAAGGGATTTATCCTAACTCTGTATTTAAATGAACACTACAGTTTTTTTTTTAATTTTTATTGACTTAAAATTGGAAATATTTCATTTATGTTATACGCCGCCGTTACGTCTACAGTATAGTATCAAATTTAAACTATTCAACCCATAGAATAGAAAAAAATTGTGTGATAGACCAAAAGTTAGACAAGCAAACACATGAGGGTCACACTATTAGGGTTCCTTGATTTCTATTTCGCGCATTTATTTTTATTATGTTTATAATAAAACCATTTCGTTATAAAGCTAATAATATCCACGGCCAAATTAATAAGGTTCTATAAGACGCTGATCAAGTCTAATATTTTAGATACCTTGAACGATGTAATTTCGCTGAAAGCGTCATAAAATCGAGTTTTCATTTGCTAAGAGCCACTATTATTTTGAAGCATGTCACAGTACCTTGAATACTCTTGTAAGGAGGCCATGGCACGATAGGTACAAAAACTACAGAAACAGGGTCGGTTTTAATAAAATTAATGCAAAGGAAAATAATAAAACTCAAACAGGGTCGATTCTAAATAAACATTATCACAGATACAACTAAGAATTCGCAGAAAAAACTAACTGAATTATTTACTTCATGAATAACAAAACAGGCTTATAAGATATTCATTCGAAAACATCGAAGAAATCTGAGCGGAGTCATACAATCTCAATATTGAAACTCGATTCAACTAGAATAATCGACGGGCTTTAACCAACTTAACTTGAATGTGAAATCCGCTTATTAAAATAAAATCGAGCCGTCCAGAACTTGTACGGTTTCACTAATACTAGGCGTAGGTAGCCGAGGACTTCCGCACTTAAATGTTTCAACAAAAATGTAATTATATGTTTTAAGCTTTTTAATCAAATCTACGATTATAGTTATTTTACACTTAAATATTATGGCTTTTCAGCGTCATGTTTCTATTTTCGTTTAATGTTACAATAATAAAGTGATACGCTTTATTATCCTCTTAATATAATTCATGCGAAAGATTGTGAGGATGTCCATACATAGACGTATGAATGTCTCTTTCACACAAAAACTACTGAATGAATTTTAATGAAACTTTACAATAATATAACTCATACATCAGAAAAACACATAGGCTACTTTTTATCCCGGAAAAATGTACAGTTCCCGTGGGATAGATTTCTTTTTGTTTTTCCACAGGTGAACCCGAGCGAAACGAGGGTGAGCCGCTAGTCTTTAATAAAAATCGAAGATATCTTATTTGCTAACACAATTGTGAGTTCCTGTTTACTTACAAAAGAAAGCGGGTATGTTTTCTTCGAAAGGCAAATATATTACATTAGCTCTATAATACATATAATTGTTTCAATTGTGGGAAACTTCATCAAAAAGTTAAATTTTATCAAAGCCTCTTAAGTTATGGAAGAACGGCTGCTTTTCAATATATATTAAGCTTATAATAAGAGCACTAATTATTTGCAAACTCACATTTAAGATTTGGTTAAATTTTATAAAAATATGCAATAAAACTTCAACAGCTCGCAAGGTTAATGAAATAATGCTGCCCAAGTTCTGTCGAAACTAATGTCGGAGAGCAAAATCTCATATTCGAATAAAGCATAAGTGCATCTCCTGAATTCATTCGGGACTCATTCGGGGCTTTTGAATCGAGACCTACTCGTCGCTCGTACATCATAGTGAGCTTTGTTAGTTAATTTAACCCAAACTCAACTTGAAAACACAACTCTTTAAATCTGAATCATATTATTCGCAATTTTGTTATTTTACCTAACATTTTGTAAACACTGCAGCAAGCTAAAAAATTCAACTAGCTCTTTGAAATGACTCATTGAATATATGTATCCGGTGTCTAGTTTTTCAACAAATTAGTATAAATATCAAAAAGCTTAATCGCCTTGAGCGTTCACTGACGCCGCTCTCTTTTCGATATAAGTCCGGGGTATTACTGTATATATTATGCATTTATTTCTTGTGAAACCATCATGGATTGTAACAGTCCCTTGGAACACGCCGGTCCCATTATTATTATATCTAGCAGACAATGTACGAAGGTGGACAATGTATATATGTGTACTTTAAAGCTATGTACTGCAACAAATATCGATCTACAGATATCATATTTAGGTTTTTTTTAAGGTTTTTCCAAGGTTTTGTCCTAATTTTCAAACAATTTATACATAAAATTTGTTTGACATAATAGAATTATTTTTCGCTGCATATTAATATTCCCTCCACTACCACGGGCACGCCGGCGTGTCAGTTAACAATAGATTTTTAGATTTTTTATTACTTTCTTAGAAATTTACCTGGAGGTGATATAAAAGGTTTAAAAATATGATTCGCAATGATAATACTATTCCCGACCGATGCCAGATGCAGTAGTTTTGACCCGTAGATAAATTCAAAGTCAATATTCCACGTAAGTGAATAAACGACGTTAGTTATTTTTACACATTTTCTATAAAAGCTATCAAAAATGGCGCTATGTAATACGTGCCGAGTATAGCCAAAAGGAAAGACATCGCTCGGGTTTGTCCCTAGCTTGATTCCCTATACAAACTTAAGAGTTAAAAAGTATCCTATGTCCTTCCCAGGGTCTCAAACTATCTTCTTACCAAATTTCATCTAAATCGGTTCAGTAGATCCCCCCTACAACGTCACAAACTCACAAACTTTACCTCTTTATAATATTAGTATAGATATATACATTTACTCTTAAAAGAGAAGGCTTTTTGCAAATGATTGTAAACCTTTGCTCTAAGTAACGTAAACTATCTGTTGTTATCGTCCTGCCTATCAAACTTTCTATTCGAAATTACGTAGCGTAGTGGTGACGTACACTCGAATAGGTAGTTAAGATGAAGATAGAACAAATGTAATATTTATTAAAGAATGGTGGAATAACAATATTAAAGCATAATTTTGAAAATCGGTGTGTTTTCTTTCTTGCTCTTCTATGACCTGGAGTAACATGTACTGTTAGGTCCCAGATCAAAGCTATGGGAAGCCACTAGTGGTTTATAATTCCATTACATAGAAACTTCTTAAGAATAATATTTTTTTTATTTTTTATTTTAATGACTTACATTTCAAAAGCCTCTGAAATATGATAATTACTGGGGGTGTGTGCATGTACACACATTTTTTTAACAATTTACTGCAGAGTTTGTGAAGAGATACTTTAATTATATTGTTGTATAATAGTAATCACTTACAAATAACATTTAAATACTACTCGTTATTTATTTACTTATAGGCCCTATTTTTTCTTTTATTAACTTGTACAACTTGATTGTTATAACAAAGTTCAATTCAACACCATAGTTGTTTGTACTCCTTAATTAACTATGACAAGAAAAATACATTGTAATCTATACATATAATAAAATTCTGAGTCGAATCTGCACATTAAATATTTTTTGGAAAATCTTATTGAAATAGACATTATTATCGATACAGAGGCCGAATCTATAGATTTTAGAATTTTTGTCTGTCTGTCTGTTACCGCATCACGGAAAAACCACCAGAGGGATTTTAATGAAATTTGGTATGATGATAGCTGGTTATCCGGGATAACATACAGGATACTTTTTACTGCGAGAAAATATGTCATCTCTGAGAAATTTATACTAAACCGTAAAACGTAAGTAGGGACGAACCCGAGCAAAGCGAGGGTGAATCGCTAGTTACAATATATGATATTCATAATCAATTTATTTATTGAAAAACATTTATATATTATTTATATATTATTGCTAGTTTATTTGTCATGAGAAAATCTAATAAATAAATATTAAAAAATAAATATTAAAAAGGGATTGTTTATTTATTTTAGGTCACATCAAAATATACGACCTATGTTATAAAATAATTAAAAGTAACCACTATTCTACAACCAGTAATACCATATATACCGTATAGCAAGGTTTTTATAATGACATACAATATGCAATTCTTTCCTATCATTTTAAAATATTGGGAGGATAATTTGATTAGTATAAGTAACAAAGAGAAAATAATCTCCTCCAGAACAGTATTTAAAAGATAACAAGCAATAAGATGAATGAATTAATTGTAAGCATTTGTGTCTGTGGGCTTATTATTCCCTCCTGTTGCAATGGATTGATTCGATATATTACATGGGTAATTTACAAATAACAGGGCCAATAGTGAAAAGGTTACTTTTGATCCTTTAACATCAAGTATTAACCAACGAAAAGCTGTACTCATATTTAAGGCCTGAGTGTAGGTCACTATTTTAAAGACGAAACCTGAATTATCCAAATTTTCCATCTAATTTAACCTTTATAACGAGTTTAGACATCGTGCGTTCGTGCACACAATGCCAAACGCCGTTACGCGTTGTCGCGGGCGCGGATAGCTAACGGTGCGGCTGCGGCGACATTTCACGATCGAGCGAGGTTCGATTTAGCACGACCTCTGAACACTTATTTGTTGGTTGTATTGTTCAATGCAGCTAAGAAACGCGTATTATTCTGGTCACAGTTATAAAATGTTGTAAATTTTATATTAGGGGAAAAAGTAGGTGTCCTTTCTATGTGTTAAAAAATTTAGTAAAAATTGAATGCTGTTTCGTTAATTCTTTTTATGTCTATAGAAGTTTTTGCATCCAAAATTTATTTTTATATAATTCAATGACTTGATGAAACTGACTACATAATAATATTAACATTTATGCACTTATGCTGTAATATTAATTAATTGTTCAAGTCTCCAAATTACACATTAAAAAAAGTCTTTAATGTTAACTTAATTCATAAATAATAACCTAAATAAAAAATTGTTAACGTAAGAAAAAAATTCAATTCAAAATTACAAACAAAAGGGTATTCAAAGTCAAACTTGACTTTATAATTAAAAAAACAAAATCATATAAAACTACTATGTAATTGTAAAAAAATGTGTTGAAAAATGGTCAATTCTTAAGTGACAATATGTTAATAGTGCTGATATATTATGTATAATGTATATTCTTTTTTTTTTAAATATTACAATATCATTCTATGTTCATTATTATAAACGCAATAATAAATCTTATATGATAACAAGAATATTTATATACTTTTTTATCAATGTCATATGTCGTTTTGTAAACATATGATTGGCATATAACCTTAAGAATTATCAAAAAGCAATATATATGGGTTTTGGGAAAGTAAGAATTGCAAAGCATACTTGGATTTTGTGTAATGTCTTCATAAAAGCGTTATAACTTCTTATACCGTAATAAACAGACTCAATGTTATTAGAAACTCACACGTAGTCAGTGAGCGGTATGATAACGCTTCTATAGAAAGCAATAAACGACGCCGTAATTCGGTGGAAATCAGTAATTTTCCATACCATTTTTTAACTCTATAGCATTAATGGCAATGTATCTTACCTTTCAAAGATAAACTTTTGTCTGTATGATTCCACTATCATGCTGGAGAAGCACACAAAAGCGGACAAAGGGTCCTTCAAAACACAGCCATTTTGAAACCGTTCATACAAAATGTTACGTGTACTACAATAGTACTAAGTTTTGAAACCGTATTATGAAATTATTATTATCCGTTCGCACTCATTTTTGTTTTACAGCACAGTAAAAACTTACACTAAACATTTCACACACTTTATGTACGATTTCACTTCATACTTTCGCACACACCCGTACACGTCGCAAAGTCCGTCGAACGGAAGCGACGAACTCTCACGAATGGCGCTGCAATTCACGAATGGCGGACCAGCGATAGATTTTAGTATTGCCAGACTAATACAAAATTTTATACCATTTATTCTTAACTGGCAAGAATATTTACATTTGTTTGATAACATAAATGTAAAGAATTAAATGAATTGCTTTATTATACAAATTTACAGACAAACACGCAACGAATTTTTAAAATGTATTTTATATTACTTATCGTTTGAGTCAGCGTATTAAAGATACTGTTATAGAACGAAAATTAAATTGTCACTGTCAATTGCCAAATGCGCGCGTTATTCAATTATGTTGCTAGGCAACCTCTCAACAATTCAAAAGCACAGTGGCATTCGAGAAATTATTAGAGTCTGGTGTATTTCAAAATGTGTATTCCTATAGGTAACGCGCGTAATTTTCATTATTTAATTGCATTTGAAAAAATTTAGCATTATATTATGAATTTAGAATTGCATAACAATTTTCATAAATATCTGAAAGAAACATTATGATAATTATTTAGTAAATGTGAGTGCCAGTATCTTCCATTGAATAATTTAACATGATCCCTACGTGTATGTTATTTTTTAACGTAGGTTTTACATTTATATCATTTACGTTCGCCAACGAATATGAGGATGAGGAAAAAAGTAAGTATATATATATTATAGTCTATAGTTTTAATATTTTATGTACACGTATTGAATTTCAATAATAAAACAATAATAATAAAAACTTAATCAAACAATTATTGAACTCGATATATATACCATACGAAGTTTTAAGCGAAAAAACCTCAATATCAACAAAAATATTTTACTAGCGATATTTTACCAGATATTTTACCAACGACGAACCCGAGCGAAGTTAGGGGTTCGTCGCTGGGTACACTTTAAATATGTAGATATAAATAGTTATTAGCCAGTGTTAGCCATATACATACATTTTAATTATTTTTTTTTGTCGTAATTTTTTCTTATGTTTTAATACTTATTAATTATTATCCTATTCCAGACTAAAAGAAATAAAAAAAAAGCAAATATCATAAAAATTGGTTTAACCGTTCTTGAGTTATAAATGGGGTAACTAACACGACTTTGTTTTATATATATATACTAGCGGCTCACCCTCGCTTCGCTCGGGTTCGTCGCTGGGTACGTTTTAATTAGATATAAATAGTTATTTTAATTATTTGTTCAAGTTATTAATGTTTTAATACTTATTATCCTTTTCCGGACTAAGAGAAATCCAAAAAATCAAAAGATTTACCTTATTTTATAATTTTTTCTCTTTATTAAAACTTTCCGTGTACCTTAAGGAACATACGAATTTTTTTTTTTGCTGAATTGGTTGAGCAGTTCTCGAGTTTTGCGCTTAGCAACATTCATTTTTATTTATATAGGTTTAAATTATACTTAGGTATATATAGTTATTTTCCACAAACAAAGATTATATCCTGGAAAGTATAAATTTAATAACATTCTTGGATAATAAATAACATCAATTTCAATATTGTACATGGACTATACATAATAATTTTTGTTTTTACTTAAAATATTTACATGTTTTAAGAGTAAAGAGAGTAAAACAATTGCCTACTTTTGATAAAAAATAACTACCGAATCTTGTTAGAGAAAAATAATTAAAAATAAATCCCGTGCCGGTTCGCTGCGCGTGCGCCGATGCGTTGTCATCCATCCGCTTTATAACAATAGGTTGCTGAGTACCCGCATGTAACCGCCGAATTACACCTTTTATATGCGCATTTACTCGATTGTGTACAACACGGTTACGGACAGGATATAACCCAGAGACCCACCTAACCTAATTTTTTATGACAGTAAATGTTTAGATAATTATTAGGTATATACTAGCAGTACTTGCGGGCTCGCCCGAGTCCAAACTTAGGCTTAGAAGATTACACGAAAATTTCATCAATATCGCTTCAGCTGTTTTGGAGTCCATAGGAAACATACCTACATACACACATCGATTTTTATTTCTTTTAATCAACAATTTAAATTTATTGCTCGGAAAATGGAGTCTTTTATGAACATTTTGTGACGCACCGACTGCAGCGCCACCTGCCGGGTTCAATTGTGTTTTCAAACCATCCAGGAGCCCATTGAAATATACACACAAAATTTAATCTAAATTGGTCTAGCCCTTTAGGAGGAGTTAATAAACACACGCACAGAAGAATTATATATACGAGTATTTAAGATATACTGTAAAAGACCGTATATTGGTAAATCTTAGGATTTGACATGACTTGGTAAATGTAAAGATTTAAAAAAAAGTAGACGATGTTTCGGGCTTTTACCATCAGAGTTTGGTACATGTTACTTGTTAGGTTTTACCAACGATCCTTGGTAAATCACTTATGATATTGGTTGGTGGTTCTGGGTTAGATATAAAAAAGGACCTAACGAGAAGGCTTATGCGGTAGCAAAGCGCAACATACCTTCTCAACCTACGTTATCCAAATCGGGCCTGTCACATAATCAAATACATTAAAAGAGAAGTAGAAATCGAATTAATTATTTATTAACGTGCTTAAATTATTAAACCTAAGATTTAGGTACCAATACCAATACGGGCATTAACAGTAACATATATGAACACCCATGTAACTCGATTTTTCATTCTAATTGGTTTTCTAAAATAATATAAATCGTATTGGCACCAATAAATATTCCTTCATCGTGACTCGTGTTAGCGAGAAATTAGAATCTAACGATAGGGGAAGTCTTATAGGGGCGCATAAATTATTTGTCTTTGACGTTTAAACTGTTGATTTTAAGAAAGTCTCAGAATTCAAAAAAAATCTATTAACAACGGCCTTTTTCTTTTTGATTAATTCTTTGTTCATAATATAATCATAATAGGTACTTAAGTCGTTATCATACATTTTTTTTTTTTTTTTTTTTTTAACGTTGGGAAATGCATTTACGCACGAGGTGTGGGACTCACTGGCAAAGCCAGTACTACCCACTAAAACCCAACAAAACCTTCCCCCGTCTTAATTGGGCGTCGCAGGATCGCTTACGCATTCAACTACGACGCCCCGACGGCAGGTCTGCCGAAGCAGACCACAACAACCACGGGGTTGCTCCACAGTCCACTCTGCTATCAGAGAAGTACCAGGAGCAACCCGCATGGTACACCGCCCTCCGAAGAGGGCCACCTCCCACCGCCCACCGAAGTGGGCCACCTCCCTGTGCGTTTCTTGGCTTCGCGCCCGGTTGGGTTGCCGGGCACTACTGAGCCCCCCCACCACGACAAGGTGAACGCACGTTGGGGGGGAAGTCGTTATCATACATAGGTGAAATAATTTGATAACATTGTAAAAAGGTGACTGCTCGCTACTTATTCATGTACGCTCGGGTTCGTCCTTAGGTACGTTTAAACAGATAAAAAAGTGAGTACATTAAGAGTTACACACACAGCCATTTTGTACATAATATTTACAAATTATCTACACTAGCTAACATTCCTCGTTTATCGCTCATTCTATTAGTGAATAAAAAAATAAAAATCAGAGAATTTGTTTTATACTATGCCCGAACTAAATTTTGTATATTCTCATGAAAATGAGACATTTTACCATTTTATTTGTTAATTATGTCAATTTTTAATACTGCTACTAATAGTTTTTGTGTAATTTTAATAATATAATAAAAAAAAATTGTATGAAGAACAGAAAACTCGGCCGAACCAGATACACATTATGTTTTGCCATTGGAATAAGAGATTTTTCTGTAGTAAAAGGTATACTAAATGTTGACCCGAATAAAAAGTTATCACAACACAAAATTTAGTTAAAATCCGCTTAGTATTTTTCGCCTGAAATGCACATAGATAAACAGACATACAGACTAACAACAAAAATGGCAACAACTATTTTTTAGGGTCTATATTCTGTACACAAGCCAAGAGCCTTTGTTTTTAAAAATATAATATATATATATATATATATATATATATATATATATATATATATATATATATATATATATATATATATATATATATAATATATATATATATATATATATATATTATATTTTTTAAAAATATAATATATATATATATATATATATATATATATATATATATATATATATATATATATATATATATATTTTTAAAATATATGACCCAACATATATTTTTAAAAATATTTCATATACAGATTTCGATTTGTTACTATTTTATATTATAATAAAGATGACCACTTTAAATACTTCTCCTTAGTGATATGGTCGTTGCAGCATTTTATTGTAAATAAAAATGAAAGTCTTCTATTGTATAATTATGTTGACGTTTTTAATATCTCTTTTTGGTTATATCTTTTTCGATTCGCTATACATATTTAATATTTATGCCTACAATGGGACCTAATTCTATGATCTCACAGGTTAATAATAATAGTACTTAACTATGGTTTGTTATTAACATACATACATGCAACTTATAACTTTTGTCATATAAGATATACATTTTTTATTCATTTTCGAAATTTAAGCTGATAATAGTTATGTAACAACACTAACATCGTTTTTATCATTTTATTCTACTCCCAATTTTCATAGTTCGTGGAAGACATATTATGCATACACATATATATTAATGAATGAGGGAAATGCGTTTTCTTTCAACAGAACCATAGTGGATGGTACGGGTTGGTGCGGAAGTAACTCCCTTTAGTAGCGTGGGCCAAGTGAAAAGAACATTACGAGAATAAACTTTTAAAATAGCATTTTCTATGTAAGATTACGTAGCTATTATAAAGTAGTTTGTCGTATAAAACCATAATCATGAAAATATGTGTATTATATTGTATATAAAATTCAAAAGTACCTATTTAGAATATTTTTTTTATTATTTACAGTTCTATTATATTAAAATTATTAAATTCCTATCATAATAAGACTAATTAAAAATGCCCTAAAACAAATGTGCTGGACCTAAAGAACATACATATACCTACCATAAACAAATCCTTAAGAAAATATAATTGGTAAATTAACCCTTAAAGTAAGAAAACCGCTGGACAGACTGCTAGTATTTTATATGCTTATAAATAAGACATATCTTATTTTAACTAATAACTTAGTATTTATTAAGAGTTAATTTTAAATATGCCGCTATTTTTTGTAACGTGATTGATGAATATAGATTGCTTCAAAGTTACAGTAGCTTCAGCCAGGCCAATAAACCGTAAGCCCCATTATTCGGGAGATCACGCGATTCCCCGTTGTTTACCATCTCGTCATTTTATTAACCTTTCATTCCCCTATTTTAGCTTTATATAAGTGAAACAGCAAGACTTTAACATATATACTGAAACGTAATACGCATTTTAGACGTAGAGTTATAAACAGCAAAAGCTCGGAAAATTTGGCTATTTTTTTTTGAGTTAACTCAAACTTATAACTCGTTAAAAACTCTCCGTGTACCCTATACACATTGCACAACACAGCCATCGCCCACCGAAATGGGCCTCCTTTCATTGTGTCTCTTAGCTATAGGCCCGGCTAGATTGCCGGACGCTAATAAGCCATAATAAATGTGAAGTGAAGCTTACCACAACACATTAGTGAAATCTGCACCATTAGCGCGCATAAACGTACAGACAAACCGACAAACAGATAAACAGACAAAAATTCTAAAAATCATTGTTTAGGGTTCTATTGCGTTAATAAAGACCCACAATAACAGTTTTTCTTAAAATTTCTTCCATGTACAGACAGCGATCTCATAAATATATATATATATATATATATATATATATATATATATATATATATATATATATATATATATATAATTTTTTTTTATGATTGATATGATATTGTTAAATTAACATTTGTTTAAGTGTACATGTTGGTATCGCCTGATCAACACTCAAGAACTCCTCGCCTCGAAGATTTTTTCTGGACGGGGTCCGGAGATGGGCCGCCGCCTCCGGACTTATCTTCGCCAGTGGCTACCCCAAGTACACCCATCGTGCGAACTACGACTGTGCTCGCCACTGTGTATTTGGACTCGTATCCACCCCAGGTACCTTGTATCTAAATTAAAGTTTCTCTTTACAATTACATATATATTTTTTAAATGTCTTTATTCTTTATTGCACACAGAATAAAAAGACAATTTGTACAGGTGTTATCTGAGAAAATACATAATTCTCCTTGCTTAAAGCAATCTCCTTTGATCTATATTTCAATTAAAACTGCATAACAGTTAGATATTAGGTAGTAGAAAATAGGAGTACGTAGAAATAGGAGAAGTACTAGGTAGAAGAATATGAATTCATGAAAAATTACAACAATACATGTTATATCTTTTTTCTTGATCTTTACTTAAAACTACCGTTAATAAAGATAGAAAAGCATTAGCGATCGATTTTTTGTACAATATTTCTTTGGCTGATAAGCAGCTCGTTAGTGTTTCGATCATAAATAAAAAAATAAATTGAATTATAATTTTTAATGACTAATATACATATACTTAGACATATTTATACGGCTATTTTGATAGTAAATTATCCTCAAATGTGATGAATAAATTTTTATTCACTCTTTTGTGGAATACAAAAAAATATATTTCCATTTAAAACATAAATAATATCCTAATTGCAGGCAGTGACAGATAAAACAAGTGGTGAGTGTGTTCTTAACTGTGATGTTACTCCAGATAGCTTAGAACCTGAGATTCCTGAAGACAGGCGGTACTGGCTTCTTACAGTGATACAGGGTTCAACGCCTGATAGTCTGCAGTTGAGACTGGCTAGATTATATCAAAAGGCTTTTCTAAGGTATGTTTGAAGAAGATTGATTGTTTACTAGAATATTGTTGAAGTAATTAAATTTTGATTAAATCAAATTTTGATTAAATCAAATTAATCAAAATTTGATAATTTCAGACAGCAGGAAAGGCATCTTGGTATAATTAAATCATTAGATGCCCCGACGCCAAGAAAAAAGCACGAAGTACATTCTTTCGTTATAAATAAAGACAATAACTTTAACCAAGTAAATCCTCACACTGCCCAATCACCTCAAAAATTTTACAATGTCCAAAGTTCTATGATAAGTTTAGACGATTTATCAGTTAACACGCTAATAGCTAAGGTTTCTAATAAAACAGCACTTCCGGACGAGTCAAATAAAAGTGATCATTTAAATTATGTAGAAATGATATCTGTTAATGATGTAAATAGAAAGGCAAAAGCAGTTTCTATTGAAGCAACTAAATTAAATGATAAGCCATCTTGGATATTAGTCATGCCGACTGCTGTAGTACGAAAACGTAGCATAGAAGACATGCAAGGTATAAATAAAGAAGATATAATCGATTTACCGTTGGAAACGGAGGAAGAAGATTTAAGTAATGGAACTGTGCTTTTTAAAAGAGAAATTATAAAGCCTGAACAACAACCACCCGTACAAGTGCATATACAAAATATCACTGAGGTAATTTCCAATATTATGTCTTGTAGATTATATAAGTTACTGAATATTTTATTTTACACTTTCGTACTACTGCATGATACTCCTTAAAACAAATTAAATAATCACAAACTCAAAAGTGCTACTGATTGATAAGTTCACTGTTTGTTTATTCATCATATATGGTATCAGATTATTATATTGATGATATTACAATTAAGTTGCTGGTCAACTGTAAATTATCTACAGTCTACTAATCTTACAATCGTCTAACAAAGGTATCTAAACAATCGTGAGGATAGAGACGCGGGTAAGGCGCTCCCGACTGTCATATATACTTTTTATATGATACAAGTATATGTATTATCAGTGACCATGAAATAAATATTCACTTATGTCATAAGCTCACTAATTGGATATAAGTATCTCCACGAAAGCTTTTAGATTTAGGTTAATATATAAGCCCACTGATTGGTTTTAGGTTGATAGTTGTAGACATTTTGTAATTTATAATTTTACTTATAAAAAAAAATAACTTTAGTCCCGCTGAGTTTCTTTCGCTAGTTCCTCTCTGGAGTATCGCTTTTTTCCCGAAATGACGTGTGAAAACTCATAACGTTCAGTTAAAAACTGAATAAAATATTTTGAATTTTATAGTGAACTCTGTTCTTTTTGGGACTTAAATATCTAAACCTTTAACTGTCCAGTCAACAGAAGGTAGTATCCAGATAGTGTACGTAGTGCTAGTGGGGGGCCGCGCGGTGCCGGCGGCGGTCGCGGCGCGGGACATGCGGCTAGTTCGGGACGCGGAGGTCGCGAAGGAGCTCGGGGCGGTTGTTACTACTAAAGCTGAGCGTGAGTATGTTTTGTATATCTGTCCTTATATTTATATTTATGAAGGATGAACTTTACATGTGGTTATAAGCATCTTCCACGAGTAAAATAAATAGGCTCTTAAATATTTTAGAAAAAAAAAGAATTAAAGGAAACCTGTCTGAGAAAACTTAGCAAGTTTTCGAATGACATGTGAAGTCCGCCAACCCGCACTTGGCCAGCGTGGTGGACTATGGCCTGATCCTCCTCGTATTGAAGGGAGGCCCGTGCTCAGCAATGGGTACTAAAAAAGGGCTGAATACTACATTAACTTATACTAGCTAGTATTGAGTGATTTTTTAAGCGATGGTTAAGAAGTTGATCCAGATAAGCGACCCTGTCATAGAGTGCGCATACATAATATACGGTGAGATATACATGAGAAAAAACATCCGGTTTGATTTCCTCTATGGCTTATACCTTATATGGCAATTATAGACTACGTATATTTTTATCAAGATATACTAAGATTCTGGATGTAACTACTGCCTATAACTGATGCAACAACTATTGGTATTAACACACCTTGCATAATAGTGCAAATATAAAACAAATCAATCAATTCGTCTACTATCTATCTATACAAATAAAATGGAATATTGTTTGTTGGTAAGTGCATTACTTGAGAACGGTTGGGCCGATTTCGCATTTTTTATAATGTTTTTAATAGTTCAAATAAGGTTATCGACGAAAAAAAATAGGAAAGGTGTCCGGGAAATCGATAATTGAGGAAGAAATTAAGGATTGTTGTGTGATTTTAAAGATCACATACAAACGAACATACTTTTAACTTGTTTTCTTAGTCCTAAATTTAAATACCGATTACATTTTTAATGAATCTATATTTTCAGATTGTTGCGGTTTTATTTTGAGTTTTAGAGTTCCCGGAAGAGATTATTCGTAAAAAAACTCAAACTAAAACGTGACAAAACCTAAAAAGAGTTTCATTACAAATGTAAAATATTGGCGTAAGTCTTAACCTAACAAGAACAAAACCTAACCAGCAGCGTATCTCAAAGCGGCGGAAGGGCTCGAAGGCGTCAGCACCGCGACGGTGCAAGGCGTGGAGCTGTGGGCGCTGGCTATAGGTTCTACCATCGCTGTACTATTGCTATTAGTACTTCTTGTCCTCCTTTGTTTGGCACATCGGTGAGTGGCAAATTTTAGTTTATGAGCTTAAAAAGGGGCGGACCGTAAATATTTGGGGCCCTGAGCTAACACTTCTTGGATCAAAGCTAATTGGCATTCTTATAATTGTCTTTATGAAATCTATAATGGTAGATGTTCTATCGCTATTGTTCCGTTCTTAATTGATCTCGGGGTTATTTATTAGTGCAACCTTTATGACCTCAATTTTTTTATTGTAGATAAATTTTTATTTCAAAAATTCACAATATCATCCATTGTTTTCAAGAGGGGGACAGTTATATCTTAGGGGCCCTAGGCTGTCGCCCTTAAAGCCTATATATAGGTCCGCCTCTGAGCTTAAAATAGTTATCTATTGGATAGCTTGAGAGCTGGCACGTTTTTCGTTTTTGCCATTTAGCTAGGATTTTTACCACAATTACACAAATATATAACTTGTACAGTACCTACTACCTACTAATTAAACGAACTTTTGTTTTATACATATAATTAGTCATATTTGTAATTTCAGAAGGTATATTTTCTATTTTTGATGTGAATAAATAATTAAGTTTAAAAAAAAGACACTTAGATAAAACACTGCATAAAGTTATTGACGGCTAAAATGGTATTCTATTTGTATGCAAAGAATACTGCAGTGCAAATAAACTACAGACTCTTCTATCACTTTGTTTCAATATAAATTGTTTTTCCTATGAAGACAAATCTGAATGCGTGTGATTTAAATAAAGGTGATATATATTTTTTTATAATCTGTATTGCTTGTGATTTAAGCCTATATAAATATCTTTTAATGTAATTTCTTTTTTATTGAGAAAATAATTAATAAAAAGTGTAAATATAGGTGGGAAATTCAAAGTAGTTGAAACGCACGCCATTGGTCAGATCGAATATGACGTGAAAGTATTACCATATCAGAGCGATTGTCGATTTTGTCGCTACAAACTAAAGTCGTCATTTTTCTATGTATGATTCTGTGACGTCACGTCAAGCGCGTGAAATGGCGGGTGTTTAAAACTTCAAATTATCAGTATCGGTATGATATTTTTAAACATTTATTATACTCAATTTTAGTTTTTTGAGCTGGATAATTATTTACAATTAAATAACGATGTGAATGAACTATTGTATAAAAAATTAAATTTTTTTTACGTATATTCCCTATTGGTCACTTTAAATATTATATTAATTTTAAGAATTAATCAGCTAAGGTAAAAATTATATTTTTATATTTTTAAATAACCAAATTGATTTATAAAAAAATTTAACTCCGTTTAAAATCCTAACGACTTACATAGAAGATTTTGACAATCAAACCCACATACACATAACTGTACTTCAGACTTTTTTATTTAATCGTAAATTAGTAACGTGAAGTATAAAATATGTCTATAGAAAGAAATCTATAAAATCAGCGGCATCGCTCCGAGCATACAGGAATGAGCTAATACGTGAAGCGGAGCGCAACCAAATGAAGCAAATCAATGACGACAAGGATGCTAAGGTAGTATTAAACAGGTGATAAATTTAAAATTTAAAAACACCCCCAACAATCTTGGTGCTATTTTCATCAAACATAGCTAAGAACACTCCCGACTAATTCACCTTTCAAACAACAAAAAACCAAATCAAAATCGGTTCATCCTTTGGGAGCTACGATGCCACAGACAGACACACACACACAGACACGTCAAACTTTAACACCCCGTCGTTTTTGCGTCACAATTTATTTTATTTAGAATTTCTTACCTTACTCTTACCAAATTTTAGCAATGTAGCTCCAATAGGCATCGAGTACCTAAAATGCCTGTGACATACAGACAAACGGACATGACGAAGTAATAAAGATTTTTAAGGGGTTTTAGCGATTTGGCTACGGTAACCTAAAAACTCCTAAAAATAAGAAACTAAAAAATAAAAAATCATAACTACTTCTAAATTGATTTTATATTTGTGTACCTTTTTAGTTAAAAATTTATTATTATTTTTCAAATTCCAAATATTTTTATTCAGCATTAAATTACTACAATTTTTTACTGATCATCACGAGTCTACTACTAGTTCGAGAGGAAGAAGTTTCAGGCCTGAGAAGAACTGGCGAAATAAATTGATATTTGAAATATTGATATCGAGATAATTTTTTTAGTTAGTTAAAAATATTATTACAGCTAGTTAGCGTGGTGTCCCCCAGTAGGACGAGACCGAGTAGTGTGCTGTTGCCTATATACAGGGCTGGGAGTGCCTCTAGGTGAGATAACATCGATAATTTTATATTTTGTTTTTATGTAATACTAGCTACTTGTACTGGTTTCGCTCAAGTGCATCATTAAAGCCAAACAGCAGTTTATTTTTTATTCCAGGTTATAGTTTATTGTGTACTAAATCTCATTTAAATTAGTATGAGCATGAAAAAGTAATAAATATACACACAAACATACTAACTCTCGTATCTATACTAATAATATAAAGAGGCAGAGGTTGTTTGTTTGTTTGTTTGTTTGTTTGTTTGTTTGTTTGTTTGTTTGTTTGTTTGTTTGTTTGTTTGTTTGTTTGAACGCGCTAATCTCAGGAATACTAATCCAATTTGAAAAAATCTTTTTGCATTAGATACCCCGTTTATTGAAGAAGGCTATATATCATATAGGTAGTATATAGCGTATCTATTCCATACTATTCGTTAAAACTTACCTAGTTTAATATAATAGATTTATCATTCAAAATATATATGCATATAGTGATCATAACAAAAATATAAATTAGCTCATATGATATCTGCTTAATCAAGTGATCATTTTTAAATTATATTTTCATTTTCAATTTTTTTTAATTAACCTATGAAAACCTTTTACTGTTATACAGTTGTAATTAGAAGTTTAAAGTGATGCTAAATACTGATTTACATCGTTTTTTAATAGTTGATTAAAGTTGGGTAGCTTTTTTATTTAAATAAATCTACAGTAAAATATTCCACTGACATCCAAACAGTTCGTCAACATCATCGTCAGGAATATCTGAGGTAGCAGCGGCACTAAGAAAACGTCAGAAGAGACCCCACGCTCTTAGGATGCCGCAGAAAAAACGAGGTAATTATAGAACGACCGATGTTTTACTCTCTCTCGTCCATAACAGTAGCCTATGTGTTACTCGGCCATACAAGCGCGGTGGGCATGCCCACAACTCTGAGTTCGATACACTGATGTTGCCTCCAATGCCTTAATTACTTACATAGAAAAAGCTTTTTAAAACAAATATACTGGCGACCCTCCCGAGTCAATTTTCGGGTGGCTGTGACCACAACCTTGCTTGCGGCCATAGTCTGTCTATGGACCAAATTTCATCCAAATCCGTGACACCGTTTTAGTGTACACGTATCACGAGAAAATCACTGTACAGATTTTGATTAAATTTGGTATGATGGTAGCTGGTTATCCGGGTGAACATATAGAGGGTGCTTTTTAGTGCGAGAAAATATTTCAATTGTGAGAAATTTATACTAAACGTTAAAACGTAACGAGCCCGAGCAGAGCGGGGGTGATTTGCTAGTTGTAAATAAAGTAATATTTTATATACTCAATCATAAATAGCATATTACTATATGTGTACCGTGTGTACGGTGTGCGTCGCAGTGGGCACCACCGACAGCCTGCTGGCGGCGGCGGGCGCGGGCAGCGACAGCGCGTCGGCGCCGCCCACGCCCACCTCCTACCTCTCCATGCCCTCCGTCAATGCTTTCCCGAGGTACTCTTACACGTTCGATGCTCTACCTGTTGTTTTAATAGGTTCGCCGGTTGAATGGTGAAAATGATGAAGTCAAAGGTTAAAATAGATCAAATATCTTAATAAGGATGAGTTAAGAGTTATCTATATAAACTGAAAAACTTCGGAAATTTAATTGGTATTAGTACAAGTATTTCGTGTAGTCGTAGTACTAGTGAAAAAAAAATTGTAATTTGGGAAACATGGATATATTGAATATATGGATATTTTTGTAGTGTTTGGATATAATAAATAAATATGTTGGGACATACACACACAACACCATCTAGATCCATGGTAAGCTACGAGGCTTGTGTTATGGATACCAGATAGTTGATACACTACATATATATAACTTCAAATACATACATATTATAAATATAAACACACATGACTGGAGTACAAACATTCGTAGTCATCACACAAATGAATGCCCCCAGCGGGACTTGAACCCGCGACCGCTGGTACAATAAGTAGGGTCACTACAAACTGAACCAAACGTGTCATCAAATCATAATATAATAGAATATTTTTAGAGGTTGTATGTACTTTTTGACGGAGATTTACATATATTTATAATGAGCACTCCCCTTAAGGTTAGCGATTTCCTAGTCATTTACGAAAGTACCAGGCGATCATAAGTATTGAGGAGTGTATGTTGTAAGGAATTCTCGTGTGCACTCTGTTCAGGCTTTTCTTCGATGAGCTTCAACATGTACAATGTACGTTGCACGATATCTATGCTACCCTGGTATTCGTAATAATGTGTATCAGTTAATGTATGCGCCAAGGGCGGACAGCGAAAGGAACTTCGTTCCTAAAGGTTGTTTTACAACACTAAACGATTTTTTAATGCCTTATGATGCAAGACACTGACCGATTTTTTGAATGGTTGTGGTACAGGGGCGTAGCGGTGGAGCCGCTGTCGCGTATCCTGGAGCCGGTGTCGGTGCGGCACCTGGACGCGGAGTCGCCGCGCCTGGCGCGCCGCGCCAGCGCCGCGCGCGACCCCGGCGTGCTGGGCCCGCGCGCCTGGCGCCTGCGACCCAGCCGTATGTACTCCGCTGACACCACCCTTTTTTTCCATTGAACAATGCATTTAGGCACGAGGTGTGAGATTAGCAAAGCCAGTACTGCCCACTAAAACCAAACAATACCTTCCCCCGTCTCAATGAGAAGTCGCAGGATCGCTTCCACTCAACTACGACGCCCCGACGGCAGGTCTGGCGAAGCAGACCACAACGACCATGGGGTTGCTCCGAGGTCCACTCTGCTATCAGAGAAGTACCAGGAGCGACCCGCATGGTACACCGCCCTCCGAGGAGGGCCACCTCCCTGTGCGTTGCTTGGCTTCGCGCCAGATTAGATTGTCGGGCACTACTACACGGTGAACGCACGTTGGAGGAGTGAGACCGCCCTACTGCAAACATGTACCTATATGTCGCAATGAAGTTGTAGAAACCGTTAAATTATAATTTCGGAAGTCTCTCCCGTGACCATGATTGCTGTAAAGCATTCGCAATGTCGACAACCAGAAATCTAAATAAATACGCGAAATAAAATCGAAAAGATAGTTTTGTTTAAAGTGCCAAATTTTGCGTAAACCTAAGAAAGTATTAGTGAAATTATAATCTTATGGTTTTTACAATTTACCTGCAACATATATGTACATTATACATAATAATATGTAATATGCTTCCCAACTCTGAGATGCTATTACGGTGCATGACGATAACAATGAAACCTTCTTAACAGAAACACTTAAGAAACGCAAATTAATAGGTACTAACCAGTAGGATAGTTTGTTTAAGTAATTAAGGTTATACTTTTATTTATATTTTATATATATATATATATATATATATATATATATATATATATATATATATATATTAGCAAATGAATAAACTTATAGAAGCATTTTGCAATTTGCCTTTAGCATTTGACAATGATAACATGCTCACTAGAGAAACCGAGTGAAACGGGTTCAAATCCCAGGTCTCGTAGCATTGATATTTCTATGTGCAAATCATTTCTAACATGATTACTACTTGTCTTAAGATGAAAGAAAACATCGTGAGGAAACCTGCATGTCTGAGTGAACTTAGCAAGTTTTGAAAAGACATTCTCACTCCGCCAAGCCGCACTTGGCCAGCGTGGTGGACTATAGCCTGATTTCCCTCATTACTGAAGGGAGGCCCGCGCCCAGCAGTGGGACGTTAAAAAAGGGCTGAATACAATGGGAATAACAATTAATAAATATTCCTCTATCAGCGGCAGCGGAGATGCCGGCGCGGCGGCGGGCGCGCTTCGAGGAGTTGGTGGACGACGCCTTCACGCTGTTCGGCTCCGGCAGCCGCGCCTCCACGCCGCAACAACACGGCGATACTGGTAATATCTATCAATCATGATGTAATTGTATACTAATAAAATCTATACAGATAAATAAAATTGATGTGTCTGCTTGTAATGTCAAAATAACAGCGTTTTACCAAATGCTTACGAAATTATATACGGTATTTATAAGAAAAACACAATTTTTACGGGACTTTCACTGGCGACTCACCCTGACTTCGCTCAAGTTCGTCCCTAGGTACGTTATAATTTTTTTGAGCGGAACGTTCTTTTTCTAAAATAAAAGCAGCCTAAGTTACTCCTTATAACGTCAACTACCTGCCAGTGAAAGTCCCGTCAAAATCGGTCCAGCTGTTTCGGAAACTAGCCGGAACAAACAGACAGACATTTTTTTTAAAATGTGACATGATTTTTTTTACTTTCAACCGACTTCTTCAAAAAGGAGGAGGTTCTCAATTCGTCCGAATCTTATTTTATGTCTCTTCACCGATTACTCGAAGACGCCTGAATCGATTGGGAAAATTCTTTTTTTATTTGAAAGGATATACTTTCCAGGTCCCATTTAAATTTTATCGAATACGGTTGAGCTGTTTTTAAAAAATCAACAAATTCAATAAATGGCTTAGTCGAATATGTTATTAAAAAAAAATTCTTCTTACAAATTACCTGTTTATCTACACTAAAAATGGTAAAATAAAAAACTTTAAATTAATAAAAATCGACTTCAGGCACTATTAAAAAGTAAAAAATAACTAAACGGGTTTTTTTTATTTAGAACAGATACCAAATCAGATATTTTAGAAGTCGGTTTTAGAAGCTTTAATTTGTATTGTTATTATGTTTTAATAGTACCTGAAAGTCGGTTTTTATTTTTTAAGTTTTTATTAGTTTTCCAATACCTCAAAGATGGTAGTAAAATAAAAAGTAGATAATTATGTGTAGAATATAGATATGATTATGTGCATCATTATTTATTTACATATTACATATGAATGAATGATCTTATGTATTACTAGCACAACCCGCGGCTTCGCTCGCGCTAAAACTACAAAAAAAACTCTAAAAAGTAGTTTCATACAAACTTTCATCCCCTATTTTATCACTTTACACGTGTTTATTTAATTGTATTGAAGAACATTAATACGAAGTTTCAAGCAATTCTGATCATGATCATAACTTGTTTTTCCGTGGGAATTAGATAATTTCCCTGGGTAAAAAGTAGCCTATGACACTCTCCAGCTCTCCATCTTTATACAAAAAATCACGCCAATCCGTCACTCCGTTTCGACGTGAAAGAGGGACAAACAAACAAACACACTTTCACATTTATAATATCAATGCGGATGTTTTGACATGACCCATACATAATATTATCCCCTTCAGTTTTATAAATGAGTATAATTACAATAAATTGTTATGCTAATATAAAGTACGTAATTGCAGAGAGTGTGAAGATAGCGCAGGCGCGCAACGCCGACGTGCGCGTGCGCGGCCGCTCCGCCGGCGCCGGCGGGTACGGCTCGCGCACTCATTGCTGCACAGTTATTGATTAAACTTCACTCTTAAATCATCATACATGCACTTTTAAATTGTGTTTATTATGCATGTGGCTTTGAACGTAGCAGTGTATTTAGTCGCAACCTGAAAACAATTATTAACAATCTCCAAACGAAGAAGTAGAACCGTGATTTGCTGTTAATGCTGCTATTTTCGATTTTTCCATACAGCTCATTTACTTTTCTTAAAGAATTAGGGAAATTTTATACATGTACTAGAAAATGTGAAACTACTAGGTAAATGTGAAACCTACTAAATGTGAAAATTTAGGTTTGTACGTATTTTTAATGTCGAATAACAAAAAATTCTTAGCTATGTTTGGTTAATATCGGTTCAGCAGTGTAAGAGTATCAATCATTTTCAAAATGATGTAAGGCATTTTGGCGTATGATTACTCGGTTAAGTGCTTCATGCGTGCCAGTGTAATCGTTAAATAATAATTAATTTGCGTGTAATTTCTTTTTGGTAAAAAAAATAATTATTAAGAAGTGCAAATATAGGTGGGAAATTCAAAGTAGTTGAAACGCACGCCATTGGTTAGATCGAATATGACGTCAAAGTATTATCATAACAGAGCGATTAGCCATTTTGTCGCTACAAACTAAAGTCGTCATATTTTTATGCATGATACTGTGACGTCACGCGAAACGCGCGAAATGGCGGGCGTGTAAAGTATCCGTATCGATATGGGTTTTTTTATACTAACTATCCAACCCCAAAAAACTATTAAGTTTGAGCTGGATATTTTTTACAATAATATAACGATGTAAGCTATTGTATAAAAAAGTCACGCATATTCAAAATAATATAATTTATAAAATAAAAGTGTCTGAAACCTAACCTAACCTAACCAAATGTACATTAGCAGACGAGACGCGCCCGCCGCCGCCGCGCGCCCGCGCACCGCCGCGCCCGCGCCCGCGTGGCCCGCGCCGCCCGCGCCGCCCGCGCCGCCACACGTCAGCACTAACACTTATTTCTTTATTCACAAATAATTTTTTTAACATATTTCGTAATAATATAGCTAAGCGTCATTTATAATTTGGAACGTGTATGAAGGTATGATAACAATGGAAGAAGCGAAAGAGATATGTAGAGATCATAGAGCTGCGCTCTGTTCTCACTGTGTACTCCGCAAGGGATATAGCGTGATGTTGTATGTATATGCGTATGTTTGTGTGTGCGTGTGTAAATAAATTATGGTTGTGTATTTGTAGTAAATATATTTTGATTAAGATATACCTACTGAAAGTCTGACAATCATTGTTTAACAATTATTATGATATTGAATTTAAAAAAAAAATAAAGAGTAAAAACGATGTTATGTACAATCGTTTGGCAGTAGTAGAGTATTTGACTTTATACCACAGGTTCGAGTCCTCGTTAGAACAAGTATAATTGATATAAGCTGTATATTATGTCAATCTCTCGGTGGTCAAGCATATATGACTACAGATCCGAAGGTTCTGGGTTCAAGTTCCAGTTTGTACCAGTTCAGTTTAGTTACTGAGTTTTTCTGTCAAAGAATCGTTAATAATTGAGAAGTTGCCCGTACGTTAGGTCATCTCTCTAACTTTGAGAGTGAAAATAATGAAGTGCACGTTGTGTCTGCCTGCACACGTTTTATAACCTATAATATTTCCTACGCTGTTTTCTAATCTTACTAACATTATAGTATGGGAGTCCAAGAGGGGATTTTTGCAGTTACTCAAGCGCGGCAGATTAACATAAGGGGGCATACTCACCTCTCTGTCGTAGGGGCACTCTGTTGAGTATCCCCACCTTAATATAAGTTCTCTATATAAGGCCGCGCGTCTAGGGCAGCCATTAGAACTCAATTAGGAGTATTTGTGTACTAAGCTGTATAAGTTACTAGTTTTTTAACTATCCCACGTAGACTCTTTAATTTTCCGGGATGAAAGGTATCTAATATGGTTGACTGGGGATATAGCCACCATGCAAAATTTCATTTAAATTGGTCCAGCAGTTTCGGAGATTAGCCCGTACAAACAGACAAACAGATAAACAGACAGAGAAACAAAAAATTTGAAAAAAAAAAACAGGAATGTTCTATTTCTCTTTTTACATCCCCCTGACTTGGTTTTTTATATTTTTTTGTACGTACAGGCGTTCGACCTCGACAGTTTTATTATAAGTATATGTAGTTAGAAGAATAAAATTATATAATGTGAAATCAGTAATTTATTTCCAGTCCCTGTCCCTCGTGTCCGTGAGCCCGGCGCTGGTGGCGGCGGAGGCGCGGCTGCGCGCGGGGGACGCCGCGCTGCCGCTCATATCCGCCATCAAAACTGAAATACAACGCGTTAGAGACAACGCTAAACCTAAATGAAAATACCAACATCTTCGTCTTCTCCATTCTGCGTGATATTGGCGAAGTAATATGTTCTCAACTGGCACGTCTCGAAGCCATTTATAAGAGAATTGAATTGAATATAATATTTAATACTTATATTTCAGATTATAGACGCAAATTGGTCATATTTTTCCTATAATAACATCAATATTTTCTATTTAATTATTATGACAAATTGTATGTAACATTAATGTTTGGATATAACGGTCTAATAAGTTTTCTACTATACTTCATATTTCTTTAATTCAATAAGTCTTCATGTTAATATATTATGTTTTTTTACAAGATAAAAAAATATATACATACGAACATAAAACTTCCACATTTCTGGAAGTTAGTTATACATCAAGACACATCAGTATCTTTTATATATATATATATATATATATATATATATATATATATATATATATATATATATATATATATATATATATATAGAAGTCTGTCTTCCTTGTTATTTATGATTACTGCTCCGCTCCCTAGGGTAGTAGCATGATGATATATAGCCTATAGCCTGCCTCAATAAACGGGCTACCTAATTCAAAAAGAATTTTTCAAATCGGATTAGCGCGTCCAAACTCCAAACAAACTGCCTCTTTATAATATTATTAATATTCTACTTTTTAAAAGAGATACCTAGTGTATAATTTAGCACACACGTTTAATTACCATTAGCATAGTCACAAATAGGCTATTAGATTGTAGATATTCATTTTTGTTATAATGTTTTTGTAATCCCTAATGAAATTCATGAATTTCACAAAAAAATTTTCAGCCCATTGATATATAAAAACATAGATATGTACACATTACCTTACAAAAAGGGGTGGTGTCGACATGTAACGTCAAGTCAAGCCAATGACTAAAATCTAAAGTACTAATTGCCTAAAAAGAAATTCGAACTTACGCACACCACATAAGAGTATTTTTATAAACGAAACAACGTGCGTTTTAATTTTGTCATTCGAAAAGCAATAAATGAAAGAGATTTGAAAAAAAGCGCATAATTTCGAGGACGCTTTTGAGGCGCTAATTGTTTATCGAGTTTTTGCATATTAATGGTTCAACAACATAATATAATTTAACTAATTGAAGTTATACTTCTTTTGGCACGTTTGGAAAAAATCATGAGAGTAAAATTTTTAAGATGCACGCACACACCGACAGCTAAAAAGCGACATGATGAAGTTAGTTGATAACTTTCTCTCTGGTTCCCGTGAAAACTCATGACTATATTTAAAATAGAGTGTTTTATATCAGTGGAGATAAAAAAATATTTATTTTTATTTTTCATTACTTTTACAAACAGAGAGTTATGACATACGGTATGAAATGTTTAGCTATTTTTGTTCTGATACAAGGAAGTGTAACTTCTTACGAGCGTTCATAAGTACACACACACGTTTTTTTTTAAATAATTTTATAATTATTATTTATTTTTTAAAATAGGCTAAACAGTAGTTAAATATACTAAGAAAATCACTAGTGTAAGGTAACAATGATTTGATGCCAATTTTATATTAGCATGTTGTATACTTGACAGTTTCTTTTAAATCATGTATAAAAGTTTTTTTATTAAATAATTGTATTACAATTAAACTAGTTTCATTAATACTTTCTTATATTTACGCGAATAATTGTCATTTTAAATAAAACTCTTCGGTTTTTTTCGCAGATATATTTTAATTTTTGGCTCTCGACGTTTCGAATGCTTTACAGCATTCGTGGTCACGGGAGGAACTGAGTCTCTACGATAGTTTTATTAAAACTAGCGACACCCTAGATAGTAGGTACGTTATAATTTTTTTGAGCGAAACCCAATTCTTTTTCTAAAATAAAAGTTGAAAACTTAGGCTAAGTTACTCCTTATAACATCAGCTACCTGCCATTGAAAGTCCCGTCAAAATCAGTCAAGCAATTTCGGGGAGAGAGGAAAATTTTAAAAATGATGTTTTCTTATAAGTACCATATCTAATTTCATATAAATTTAGACATTTCAATTTTATTTATCTGTATAGATGCCACTTTTATTAATGATAGACGCAGTATTGTGCAATATGTATATTTTGTACTTTGCGATATAAAAACCATACTAAATTCTACAAACATATAATATATTTACATACATACAACCTTACTTAAGTATATCATACCCCTAATTAAATATGAAACCAATTGTTACACGAATCTGATTAATTTTGCCAAAAAACCTGCTCTGAAAAATAAACAGCAGAAATAAAATGTGAAAGATATGTCTTACAAAATAGAAATGTTCCATTTAAAAAAAAATAATAGGTGTCGTAGTTTTGGTCGTAATAGGATATAAAATAAACGAAGATTGTAATTTCCTCCAAAACATTACATATGACATGTTCAATCTATACAATCTTAAAATTATATTTATGCAAAGGGGTATAAACTTTAGTGGGATAGAATGTACGCATCAACTTCAAATAAATCGGAATATAAAGTCAAATTTTCAACAATTTTTCCCATCTAGATATTTTCCTCAAAAATTTCAAAATAACATGAATTTGAATGGGTGTTTTAACATAAAAAGATATAATTTTCCAATATTATGTATGTAATTGATGAGCGCAGAATTTTAACCCACATCTTATATACTAATTACAAATAGAACCCTAACACACTGAATGTAACCGCACTGTATAATTTGGAACAAACATTTAACAATGATAAATTAAACTTAATATAAAAATCATACTTATTATAAGAATTCGTTAAACAAACCCACATATTGCAATAAAATATAAACTATACTATTAATTTGGCGTTTTTGTAGTAAATATTGTCTCATTGGAATCATGCTGATGACAAAATATATTAAAAATAAAAATGATTTAAAAATTAAATAAAACATATTTAATTTTTAAATCATTTCTATTCTACACTTTAGTTGCTGCATTAAACTCTGATGACATTTTATATGAAAAATTAAAATAAATTAATAACCATGAACATAATGTATATAGAATTCCACACATTCAAAAAACCTTAACATATTTAGATACAACATTGAAAACGTCTATATTTGACTTGATTATAATTATATACAAAGTTTATAAAATAAATTTTAACGTTGTTATTCCCCTTATTGATACCCACTTGCAATGTATTTATTAAATAAATTAATAGTAAAAAAAAACATTTTTAAAAACAAGCTTTTAAAATGCTCTAAGAAGATAATAAATTTTAAATTAAATCAAACCCATCCATTTATCATATTACACAATTTATATGATTTATAGGGTCGTCGCGAGATCGCCATTTTTGAGTTCGCCATGTTGGATTTAGAATGACGTCACTTATCTAACCATTCATTGACATCCAAACTAAACGTGTATGTAAAATTCCAGCTCAATCGGTTAAGAATAACTGCTTTAAAATTCATTGGCAAGATTTAACCCAAACTAATTAACACGGGAAGTTAAATATAAGCTTGTAAAAAAATTTTATATCTTCAGCAAAATACTTGAACTGATAAATATGTGTTTATCAGAATTCTCTAGTTTAAAATCAGAAATGTAGATATTGTTCATACTATCAGCTAAATTCCCTCGTGATCTGAAGACTTAAACTATTTGGTTAGTAAAACTCAAATAAAACTATAAAAATTAAATTATTTAACATGTTTTTATAACCCATAGGAAACGATCGCCGGTTCGAATCCAGGCAGTGCATATCAGTCTTTTTTGAATTTGATGTTCCTAACATTATAAGGATGAATGGTAAAATTTCGCTATCAAACAATATTTTCAACAAACTTGTAATAAAATATCATATTTCATGTCATACAAATTCCACTATAAACAAACCAATCATCACTAAAATAAATCAATAAACTATTTAGACACTGATCCTTTATCACATTTACGCGAAACTATCTTTTCGGTATTTTTTGGCGGATTTATTTTGATATTTGGTTTCCGAAATAATACATTTTGTAATTTTAATATAAGCTGTCTGTAACAATTATAAAATTCCTTTGAGACATCTAAAACCTTAGTCTCTCCCGTGATCATGATGGACGCTGATGAATCAGTGAATAAATCCAAAAAAATAGTTTCATTTAAAATAAACACTGATCACACTATTATTCATCTAATTATCGATATTTACGTCCTTTCATAATTATACATTCAGCCATTCAATGACTACAACACATAATATGTCATTCCTTGCAAAGAACAACACTGTAACTCAGTTTAACACCAATTTTGAATTTGGACTTAAAATAAATTTTAATATTTAAATTATTTGAGTTACACTAATGTTACTTGCAGGTGATGCACGTTCACTTAGTTTTAGTTGAGGCCCGAGAAACATTTTACCGTGTCTGCTATGTCGAAGTGAGGGGTTGTGGTGCGAGTCGTCGCCATTGATTCGTTTGGTTCTCTTGTAGCTCTTCATCCTGTCAAATTAAAAATATTATATGTAAATTATCTTTTTAAGATGAACTATCATATTTTAAAAGCGAAATTTAATTATCAGTGTGTTTGTTGCTTTATCACGTAACGGAGTGACGGCTTAGTAAATTTAAAATAATTTTTACCTGAATAATGGTAATTGAAACAGTATCAGGTTTGATGTCCTCCAAGATCTTTTGTGATGATGAATTTTGTTCAGCTTGTTCCATATTTCTGGGAAAGAATAATATAAAAATAAAATAAATATTATTTATATCAAAATCTACAAGGAGTACAGGCATTCAATTATAATTTAATATTTTCACTAAATAAAAAGGTAAGAAAATACATTTTTTGTAATAACTTACTTTCTGCTGCCAGAGTTGAATCTGCCTCCTTCCCCTCTTATTCTGTTCATTGCGTGTCTATGTCTTGATTCATGTAAATATTTCTGAAAATTAAAAAAACTCATAGTAAGCAAACTTTTTCTTTCTTTTTTAAAACATCTATAATAGAGAATATGCATGTGATTTAAACAAAGGTGTGGTATTTTTTTATAAACTTGCTTTTGAATTAATCCTATATCAATATTATTTAATGTAATTACTTTTTGATTAAGAAAATAATCAGAGTGAATATAACGTCAAAATATTATAAAATATAAAATTCGCAAGCAAACAAAACAACCTCCATATCTCCACTTAATCACAAATATTCAAATACATATATATATATATATACTAGCACTCACCGGACGCTCCTTAGGTATCTTTCCCTGTTCATGCAGCTTGGCTCGGGCGGCGCGACGACGCAGTATGCGCTTGTACTGCCTCGCGTTCACATACAAGAGTGGCTCTTCATCCGAGCCAGCTTGAGATGCACCTTCAGATGAGGATGCTGTGGCACCGTTCGAACCGTTCACCATCTACAATAATTTTTGCATTCAGTTGTTGACATAAATAAATAAAAAAAAATTAACATTGACTATTTGAAAAAAATTATAAATAATATCATACATATTAATTAGTATAAACTCTGTTGTTATCTTAGTGCTCTTTTCAGAAATCCCTTCACAGTCTCCAAATTGTTATGTTATTTCTTTATATCACTGCTATTCATAACATGCATGACAAAGTGTTTATTACACTCACCATAACAATGTTAGGCTGATTCACAATCTGCTGCGGCTGAACTGTGTTACCCACGCCCGCCACTTGCACAAGATTGCCATTGAGATTTATAAGCGTGCCTGAAATATTATGAAGATTATAAATGATGTCATACAGCTTTTCATTTTATCATTTGGCATGATATTAATTAATTTTTAAATCTTAACAAACTTAATTGAAGCTTAATAAAAATTGAAAAAAACTATATATTAAAAAACATTTATATATGAAACTAGCTGAATTTGGTTTTACATATTACTTATTAGTATACTCTTACAATTCAGTTTTTGTATTTTTTCTCAAAAATGAGACATTTTCAGATAACCAATTGTCATCATACCAAATTTCATCATAATCTATCCTGTGGTTTTCTTGTGATGCGTTAGCAGACAAACAGACAGACAGATTCGAACTTTGGATCAATAATAATGTCTATTTCAATTAGATTTTCCAAAAAATATTTAATGTACAGATTCAACTTAGTTACAAGTTTATTATTGTATAGATAATGTAAAGAAGAAATAAACCTTACCAGGTTGATGTATGATTTGATGCTGATCAATTTGCTGCTGAGAAGTGCTGGGTGTTGGTTGATAAATGAAAGTTTGTCCATCTGGAGTCTGCACTAACTGCATGGGCTGAATGTTGTTACTTGTGCCTGTAACACAAAAATTATCCATAAATTTTCTATTTATTATTAATTCAAATACATCTTTTAATAAATAATATCAGTTGGTCTATTGTATCTTTATACACAGGATGGGCAGCCATAGCTCTCTCAACTACAGAAATTTGTCTTGGTTTGGTAACAATGCATATTTTACAGCAACAGCAATATTGATAGATATTATAGCAAGGGAACATTGAATTGTAATTAAAAAGAGCATCTCAACATTGAATTGAAACAAAATGTTTTATTAATGAGCAACTATAATAATATATAGACTATAGAATATATCATTGTATGGATAAGTAGTAGGGATAAGTAAATTTGGATTTAGAGATATTTTTGTTGAATAGAGTTTTGTTGCATAGTATTAACTACATATTCATTATTACAATAGCTTTTCATTTACATAACTACATTTCTCACAAGTCTCACTGTTAAATGAATGTACATATATTTTATGAAATAGTAAGTTGTTTACCTTGAAGACTGGACAAAGGTAGAACTTGTAATTGTTGCAATTGTTGACCACCAGGAGCTGCAACCTGATAAAATGAATTAAATATAATTCTAGAACTTAATAGATTTATCAAAATATTGTTTTTAGGCAGCTAAAACATTTTATATAAAAATAAATTTTTGAAAACTCAGTTACTACTATTTAATAAAAAATATTACTACTATTTAATATAAATACTAGCCGAGAACATTATCTTGACCAAATTTTAGTTTTATTTGTGACTTTTAATTTCATATAAAAATCCTATTTACCCCTGAATTTCCCTCAAAACTTTATTTAGACAATTTAAGTTTTTTTTTTAAATTAGCTAAATCAATCCAGCTGTTCTCAAGTAATGCACTTGCCAACAAACAGCATATCATTTTTATTTATTTAGATAGTGTAAGAAAACTGATATTACTACCTGGATTTGTGGAGTCCCGATCTGGTTGCATAAACATACATAGGGAATTATAGACAATGTTATAATAATGGCAAATATCTTATTTTTTATAGTAAGAATCACATATTTAGAATTTAATTTTAGTATTTTCAGTAAAAAGATGATATCAAAACCTTTTAATGATTGTAACTACAAAAATAACAATTACAACATTTATTCATATTTTCTTTTACTTTCAAACCTCACCTGTATAGCTGGAGCTGTAGATGGTATTGAATGTATAACAATATGTTGTCCGTTAGGCCCTTGTAACATATGAGGACTATTGTTCATTTGTAACACTTGCAGTTGTTGTCCATTGATGGTCATCACTTGAGATCCATCGGATGTTTGGATCTGGGCATGCTCCATATTGATTTACTGAAATTTATAAAATGACATAATCTACTTATTCTTCCAATTATAAAAAAAAATACTAACTTATGTGTAAATAATTCTATATTTAAATGCTTCACTCATATCAGATAAATAATAATCTTTATTATTTTTACAAAATTTTAATGCCTAAGATATTTTACATTATGAGCATAGCTTAAGCAACTTTTTATGCTTAGTCCCTAAGAAGCTACAAACAAAATTAGTATTATGTATAAATAAGTCCGTATATTGCACAAATATTTATAGCATCTCTTCAAAATTAATTGAATACCCTGATTTGTTATGATTGAAACAGATGTTGGAGTGACATGTTAATTATTAACTTCCTATAGCTTTCAGATATTTAATAAAAATAAAAATGTTGTTTTGCTCCTGCACTAATAAGTATACAAAAGGCAAAATATTAAATTGCAAAATAAGGCTGCAAGCAGATGCACTGTAATTTGTTGGCAGACACGAGTGATTTGCACAAACTTAGCGCATAATTTAATTGCTTGTATCAGATACATTTGGAGTCTTTTCTTTCCTCATAGAAAGTGTTTAAGCATTGTAAGCAGTGCTTTACTTCTTTTAAAATCATTAATTACAAGTAATCACCAGAACACGTATCCTGGAAAATTTTATCAGAAAATTTGCCATACGTCACTCGCCCGAGGCCAGGGAAGCCAACGTAATCAAAATGGCTGCTTTTCATGTAATTTCGTCAAACATCTCGAAAACTTTGTTTCGAAAGTTAAAAGTTTTTAATAAGAAATACACCGGCTCAACCATTGCAAGTAATAATCGTCAAATATTATGAACTTACATTGGATATTCCTCACTGGTTTTTCAATGATTGGTTGACAAAAGATAGACCAATGGCCGATGTCAATGATCAAGAGAACGCAGTAGATTGGTTCGGCACATTACCACTCCCAAGGAAGCGCGGCTGTTCTACTATCCAATGCTCTTTCTCATAATTAAAACATTGTCTATGGTCATATTAATGAAAAGATATTAATTATTTGTATCACAATTTTAAAAATAATAAAATACAATGTAGATGATTTTACACGTAATTTATAGTTTTACTAAAATATACATTGAATCACATTAAAATGAAAATTTTAATGTGTATTTTTATTATATTGCTAACTAGTGACTCACCCTCGTTTCGCTCGGGTTCGTCCCTACTTACGTTTTAACGTTTAGTATAGATTCTCAGAGATGAGGTATTTTCCCGCAGAAAAAAGTATCCTATATATTGACCCGGATAACCAGCTATCATCATACCAAATTTCATCAAAATCCCTCCAGTGGTTTTTCTGTGATGCGGTAACACACAGACAGACAAAAATTCTAAAATCTATAGATTCAGCCTATGTATCGATAATAATGTCTATTTCAATAAGATTTTCCAAAAAATATTTAATATACAGATTCGGCTTAGTTACAATTATATCATATGTATAGACGACTCACTCTCGCTTCGCTTGGGTTCGTCCCTAGGTACGTTTTAACGGTTAGTATGAAATACAAATCTTTGAATTTCTCGACTTTTCTGTGCTATAAAATGCATGTATTATACATATAAACATTCCTATTGAATCTCTCTATCTATTAAAAAAACCGCATCAAAATCCGTTATGTAGTTTAAAAGATATAAGCATACATAAAGACAAACAGACAGCGGGAAGCGACTTTGTTTTTTATACTATGTAGTGATTATGTTATAAATATAAATGTTTATAGAAATATTTAGATATTTGTTTCACATTCCATGTTTAAAATGATGAATGGATTAGAGTGAAACCACGGTAATGTAATGCATACAGTATTCCAACTCGGGCCTGTCCTTGAAATAATTACCTACAGCCGAGCGGCACGTACCCACGCGACAGGGCTGTCCGTCGGCCAGTATTTTAATTTCATCTACCTACTTGAGTTTCTTTCTAATTTTGTGACTTCAAATATTATATTTTTTATTTAAAAACTATTATTAGTAGATTTAATTTAAAAAATCTCAAATTTATAAGGGTGGTATGTGACCCTTATAAATTTGAGATTTAAAAATATTTTCGCCTTGACTGAGACGTACGAAAAGCTTTATTGTTAATTTAATAGTAAAAAAATCAGCATTCGGATAAAAAGTTTAATTAAAAATACTTTAATTTTTATTTATAATTTAATTAATTAATTTTTATTTTTAAAACATACGATGCATGTCTCGATATTTTTTTGTTTGTTATTAGTGAAGTTACGGGAGGAGTAAAATGTTTATTTTTGTATTAAATCATAAGAGTTACATAACATAACCACCTTATACAATTTTCGTATCCAATTATACGATGCACTATGGAGTATTTGATCGAAAAAGCTGGCCAAAATTATTTTTTAGTATTTTCCTACTAAGTTGCCTATAGAATGCTATTATATAGAAAAATATTTTTTTTTTGTCCGTAAATATTGATATAGTACTAATTTTAACACAAAATAATGTATTTACTGTCGTTTAGTATTCATTGATGTTTTCTTATGGGTTAAATTTTCCATGAATTTATTATACTTATTACATATGAACTTTCCTCAAGAAACTCTACAAAATATTAGCGAAAATGCAGCGAAATCCTTCAAGTAGTTTAGGAGATATATTTCAGTAACACAAAAATGCAAATTGGTTTTATTTTCGTGTCTCTAGCACCAGCTGTAATTATTAGGTAGCTGTAATTGTAGGTATTATAACAAAATCCAAGTTGAATTTCATCAATAACTACGAGATATATTTTATACAAAACTGAATTAAAATAAATATATTAACTCAAAATTTTATTGTTTTTTTTTTAAACCAAAATTTAATCTTCAGCGTTCAGTCTGAATCTTCTTCATCCAGGTTTTTCAAATCTCACCGGGTAGAAAAATCTGCATTGGAATAGTGGAGAACAGGTTTGACATACATTGAGGCTTGGATCTCATACCGCTCAACAGAGGATCAGACGTTAATAAAAGTCTGTTAAGGGCATCAAAATTGCATTGTTCGTGGGAGAATTTTCTTGAAAAGTTTTGCCTGTATACGCGAAAATGCTTATGTCTATGCATATTAATTATTAAAGTCATGTGAAGTCGCCCAACATTAAGTGCAGTATGATGAGGTATATCAAATGTACCTTTTAGCCTTTCTCGGTTTTTGTTAAGAAAATTGCTTTTTGTACGATTTGCGGCCGTCCAACGAGTTTCCATTTCTTTCTTGAAATTGGAAAATTTTCGTATAAAATCAGTTTTACATTCATTTGGGAACTTTTTCTGAATCCAATTTATCGGCATAATTTCGCTCCCTATATTTTTAAACATATTAAATATCTCCAAACGTGTCTCTATCTTAACACCAGATGGCCCTAAAACAAGTAAAAAAAGACTTAAAAAAAACATTGGCAAAATTAACGTGGTTTTGGTAAAATTCAATTTCAAAAAGATTAAGTTCTATCTTAGAACGGGCAAATTCGGGCAGGGTTTTTTAAATTAGTTATTAAGGCGATTCTCTGCGGATATCAAAAAACTCAAAATTATAACCGCATATTACCCGCTTGTATTACTAATATGCTCATAAACATTTTAAACTCAAAAATATAAGTAAATTTTAAGTACACTTCAAATAATATTATTTTTATATGTTATGTGAGTATATATTTCTAATATAATGAAATGTAATAGTACAACGTACCTGGCTCAACATCATCCATTAGGAAAAGCACCACAATTATCTCCACAAAAAATCAATTAAATATTTATAAAAACCAGAAAAATATCGTACTATGAAAACGTAATATTTAGTCAGTACACGAAAGCAGTCTAATGACGACTGGTGGCCGAAAGTTTGTCAAGATAAGGACAAACAAAGGCGATGTACAGGTACCTGGACTCTTCTGCTTACCCTGGTACCTTTTTTATTTATGAATTTAAGTTTTTGTATTATTGAATATTGGCCAGCTTTTTGGTTCAAATACGCCATAGTGCGATGTGGCAGCCTCGCACGGTTGTCTACCGAGTGTATACTGAACGCGTCGCGCGTAGGTATTACTCGATTTTCGACTTTTTGTATGAAGATGGAATACTGTATGTAACATTACCGTGGTGAAACTCTTTACTTATGCTGGGTTAAACATTACAATTAAAGTCTTTATGGCAGGCAAGCAATTTAAACCTTTAAAAGTTAATAAACCAAAGATTATATGAGAAGTGAAAAATCTTGTATTTTTTCAGGTAAACATTTTTTTTAATTACCTTGTAAAAAAACAATATTTTACGATTTAATGTTATTGTAATTATTAATATAAATGATAAGTATTGCGTATAAGCCATTGATGGATACTAACATGCTAACATTTTGGGTAGAACCTTTTAAACTTTTATTATCAGTTATCTGTATTTGGCACATAACGAACCACAGAGTACTCTGATAAATTTACATGATGAAAGCGTTAAGCGTCCCTTGAAAATTGTCAATGTCAAACAAACAAAACTAAACAATTCGTTGATTTGAAAAACTATTAATATTTTCGTTTATAATTGAATGTAATAATATATAGCATATGTCTTTATAGTAGCTTTGGGGAATCATAAGATGAATTCTACAATTTCTAACGATTTGAATAGTGAGCATTTAGCATTTGAAACAGCACAGTGTTTAAGTAGGTTATGATAATTTGAAAATAGAAACTTATTAATTTCACTTGTTTATTTGTGTTTTGTGTAATGTGACATTTTATTATTTTTGCTATAGAAAATATTCACGCCAACACCAAAAACATAAATACGTTACATAAAGAATTATTGGAAATAAATTTATCTGTAACTGCATATATTGAGGAAAGCAAAAATCGCCTAAAAGCTCTACGCTTAGAACTGGCACACCAAGCTTCAAGTTCCCAAAAAGTTGTAGAAGTATTCAGTGAAAAATGTAAGTTTGAACATTGACAATTTCAACATCATTTTAAAATTATTGAAAGCACTATTTATTTTTCTTAATTCTTTTATTTTTAACATTTTATGTCAATCATTTATAATTATTTCAGAATAAAATGTCAGAGTCACCTAAAACACCACAAAAAAGAAAAAGCCACAGTAGAAATGTGTATGTATCAATCACAGAAGCAAATAACAATGGCAAGCCACAAATATCAAAACAACAATCTGCAAAGAACTTTATTGCATGGTACAAATCAAAGATTGATAATGATCGTCAAAGTTTGAGTTCATATTTATCAGATGAAATAATTTTAGAGTGGTTTGGCCGAACGATAAAAACAAGAAAAAAAGTATCCTCCTTTGTAAAAAATGATATTCAGTGTTCCAGACATGATTTTACTAGTGTTGAAAGTATTGATAGAATTCAAACAAGGCATGAAAAATTTCAAAGGTATAAGTTCATTATTTTTAATTATTATTTACTTTATATAACAATCTTATGTAGCAAAATGTTTATGCACCAACAACTATATTATTACCTATTAAATGAGTCAGTCCAGTGTAAAAATAGTTGGTTGGTTGGTGGTGTTAATATGTAAAATAGATGGTTTTTATTTTAAAAATAAATAACAAACACATTTTATCTATGATTGTTTTTGTTTTGCAGAACCAATGATACTACCTTAGTAAGTCCATTACAATCACCTGAATTAGAAATTTCCCAAAGGCAAAAAACAAGTAAACGAAAACTGGAGTCAGTTTGCCTTAGTCCTCAGTGGGCTGAAGGCTGTGGGCCAGATGAAGAAAATGAGCCTATTGAGAAAAAGAAGAAAACCAAACACAATTTAAATCATAACACCAGTAAGTTTAAGGATGTTTCTCAAAATGTAATTGGCAACAAGGGAGATGGGATGACTGACAAAATGAAAAGTAAACACTCATCTATAACACCCCCAAATAAAGAGTGCGGTCAAGGTGACTGCCTTCCTTCTACAAGTGGTACCAATCCTGAAAGCTCAAGTGAAACAATGAATATCCAACTACCTAAATTAGCAGTAGAATGCAATGGCTATATAGAATTTACAAGAACTAGGAATAATCGCAGTACAGATTCGATGAAATGGGATAGAAGGTGTAAAGTACAAATTAGTTATTCTGAAGACCCGTTAAATGTTGGTGAATACATTATTTGGGCCTTACAGTACAGTGATGAAAATAAATGCAGAAGAAATTTGCTAGCTGCCTTTGAAGAAGTGGTGTCTGACTAACATGAGATAAATATATTTTATTGCTACCAGGTTTCTGGCCACAGTTTTATCGGGCATATGGTTTTCCTCTAGGAAAGAAAGCCTTTTATTTCTTTGACAAAAATAAAAAAAGATTTTATACTTTCATTGTTAATTACATGCTGTCTGTGCCAAATTTTTGAAGTTTTTTAGAAATATTTTTGATAGTATTATGCATTCACAAAACAGGAAATGAATATTGGGACCGTGATAGTTGGCACTCAGTGGTGGAGGCCTTCATTCAGTTGTAGATGCTGGATAGATAATAGGCTGATGTGTTATGAATATATGTAACTCACGAAGCTAGGATATAATATTCAGTAGAAAAGTAGTTTCATAACAGAACAAAAATAGCTAAGGATTTCATTCTGGTTGTCACAACTCTCTGTTTGTAAAAAGAATGCAGCTAACTTTATCATGTCGCTTTCAGTTAACTTCATCATGTCGCTTTTTGGCTGTAGGTGTGCACGCGCATTGTAAAAATTTTACTTATATTTTTTGCCAAATGTGCCGAAATAAGTATAACTTCAAAAATAGTGAATTTTTCACATTAATTCTAGTACTACTTTAAGAAAAGTGTATTTTATTCATGAAAAGACATCCTATGAGTCATGTATAATGAACTATTGCATAAAAAACATACTATGAAATCTCCAGGCATATTTTTTTGACACTTTTTATTTTTCGAATACAAAATCTGTAGACCTAGAATATAACCACAAGGGACCAAATTATGTAAGTTGGTGTGTAAGTATTTTTGAATAATTTAATAAGTAATGCTCGTTATATATAGATAAATTCTCTCTCTAATTTCGTTATATATAGAAGGCACTGCATGATGTATTTTAAATTAAAATAGTCTAGATATTGCTAGAGGTGTAGAATAACTGTGAAATAGCTCCCAGTTTTACTTGATATTAAACATTTAAAAAGTCATTTTTAGTACATTTACTAAAAAATTCCTGTGAATTTATGACATATTAATAATAAAATGAGATTTGAATTTAGTTGCGTAAGTTTTATTTTAGCTATTTTTAAAACATTACTTGTGAAGTAATATGTTTTTTTTGTTTTATTCTAGAAGCGTCTAAGAAATAAAGTTGTTAAGCAATCATATTTTTTCATTTTAACTTTAATTTAAAAAAAATATATAAATAGATATACAACATATAAGTTGATATTTTTGATTGAAATACTTTTTGTAGCAGTAGCAGTAGGTAAAAAATAATTATCTCCCCTACTGCAAGTTTATTCAAACAATACTATTATTTATTTATTGAGAATGAAATGAAATATTCTTTATTGCACACCATTATTTTACATTATATAGTTGAAACAGATAAAAGAGAAATAGTACAATAGGCGGCCTTATCGCTAGAGAGCGATCTATTCTAGGCAACCTTTGGGTAGAGAGAAAGAAGAGAGAAGGAAGGGTTGCAAACAATCTTAAAGAGAGATAGAATGAATATATACAAACAGATATATACATACCACATATAAAATAAAATATGACACCATTTAGCACTTATAAGTTAAGATAATATTCATTTATTAATTTTTTAAATAGTGACAGCGAATCAGCCTGTTTTACTTTATTTGGTAACGAGTTCCACAGACGGGCAGATTGGACAGTAAAGGATCGAGTATAGAAGGAAGAAGAGTGTGAAGGAATTTGTAAAGTTAGATTAAGGTTAGAACGAAGAGAAAAATGGTGAGAATCACTTAAAAATTTAAACCTATCTTTAAGATACTGAGGTGTACAGGGATTAAATAAAATATTATATAAAAGACAAAGAACGTGAGTATTCCTGCGAAGACGGATAGGGAGCCACTTGAGCTTTTTACGAAATTCGGAAACGTGGTCATATTTACGAAGTCCAAATATGTACCGAATGCAGAGATTTTGAATTCGCTCAAGGTTATTTAATTGTTCCTCTCTTAGATCAAGGTAACAAGTATCAGCATAGTCAAGAATTGGAAATAAAGAGTGTTAGCCAAGGCAATTTTAGTGGGAATGGGTAGAAAGTTGCGTAAGCGACGTAATGATGCAACGGCAGCAAACATTTTTCTGCTGACTTCGCCCACCTGTAACTTCCAAGATAATGTCTCGTCTAATATAATACTTAGATTTCTCACTTTATCGCTGTATGGAATTTGTATACCGTCAAACATAATAGGTGGTAACATGAACGAATTAACATTCGTTAATAGGTGGTAATTGTGATAAAGATATTTTTGATTTCAATTTTGAACTACCTATAGCTACCTATAGCTTGTGTTTTACCTGGATTCACTATTAGGCCTAATGATTTACTTTTTTGCGAAATATTAGAGAAATTAACAGAAAAACATAATCATCTATACATATAATAAAACTAGCATTGCCCGCGGCTCCGCCTGCGTTCTGATGATCAAAAACCAAATTCTTAGGTTTTACAGATTAATATAACTCTTACATTGCAGTTTTTGCATTTTTTCTAAGAAATGAGATATGTATATGTATAGATTGTAACTAAGCCGAATCTGTAAATTAAATATTTTTTGGGAAATCTGATTGAAATAGACATTTTATGACCGCCTCTGTAACTTTTATCTGTATCTACTGTCTTGTAACTCTATGACTGTCACTGTTTATGACCGCCTCAAGGAAAATACACTAGAGGGATTTTGATGAAATTTGTTAAGATGATAGCAAGTTAACCGAGTCAACATATAGGATACTTTTTTTACTGCGGGAAAATATCTCATCTCTGAGAAATCTATACTAAACCTAATAAGATATAAACTATGACATATACAGAATATTGGTAACACCTATATTTAATAACTAGCGGCTCACACTCGCTTCGCTCGGGTTCGCCTCTAGAAAAACACTAATAGAGATCTGTTAGTTCCCACGGGAACCGTTTATTGTTCCGGGATGAAAAGTCACCTGTTGTAGACGTTTGACCAGCAATATAAGGTATCAGAATGTTAAATTTTACTAAATTAGGTGCATAAGTTGTTGAGTACTAAGCTGTATAAGTAACTATAGTTTTTTAACTATCCCACGGGAACTCTTTAATTTTCTGGGGTGAAAAGTATCTAAGATATTGACCGGGGATATAAGGTACCACCATGCAAAATTTCATTTAAATCGGTCCAATAGTTTCGGAGATTAGCCCGTACAAACAGACAGAGAAACAAAAAATTTGAAAAAAATCTGGATTTGTTTTATTTGTCTTCTTTTAAGATCAAAATGTGGCACTTTTAATTTAATTATTTTACCGATCAACCTCCGTGTCTTCTCCATACTATGTGACATTGGCGAAGTAATATATTCTCAACTGGCACGCTTCGAAGATATTAACAAGAAAATTAATTTGAAAATATCGGACTATCTGATACGTAGGTACCCTCCTTTTTGTAAGTCTAGGTGTCAATGACCAACAACAACAAACAACAAAATTGTTCCCATGTAATTACACATAAATTATTTTATTTTCGTCCTTCTGAGCAATTGAGCTAAAGAGTCGGCTGCCGATCGCTAATATAAGAGTACATATCCCCTCGACGCGCCTGACCTAGGGATTAAGGATGATTTTTTAACGATGTTTTCTACCATCCTCGTCCATGTGCACCAAAGAGTTGCTCTCGTAGTCCACTTTACTATAAGAGAAGTCCCAGGACTAGGAGCAACCTCCACTTATCTCTAACGAGGTGGCTCCTGGAGTGGGTTTATGTAGGTTTTGTTGGCTATAAATTCAATCACACGAATATGTGCTGAAAACATTTAGAATGGCCTAGATCTCTAGGTACCTACTATCAAGTTAATTTGATATGATGGAGTTAGCGGTTGGATTGGGTGGTAAAAGTCCTAAACCATGTAGCAATATACTCTATGTCCTAAACTTAGCAATTGATTGTTGCCAGAACATAAAGCGTGCACGGTTATTTTATACATTTTAGTATAAGCTGAATAAAATCTAAAACGTTGTAGTTTTCGAATAGAGCTCCAATGATGCCTATAAGTTAAAGTATTTTTTTAAATTCTTTACAAGACCGTTCCTCTACGCTTTGTTCAAATAAGAAAATTTAAAATTGCATACAGCATTTAAAATTGTTTTTAGAGTTGAATCATTATTATCTTGACCTTTAACAAAATGATTACTGCAAGTTGCTTTTAAGTTTTCTATGCTAACCAGTAAAAATCTTAATATATAGTAATCTATGGAAATTGGAATCTTTAACACGCTTCGTAAGAAAGCAGCAATTCTGACGCTTGCAAGATCATTGCTTTCTCTTCTCCACTACACTTACGATACAACTTTCCAAGTTACTCCTTATAACATCGGCTATCTGCCAGTGAAACTTGAAAGTTCCGTAAAAATCGGTCCAGCCGTTTAGAGATTAGCCGGAACAAATAGACAGACAGGCAAACATTTAAAAAAATGTTTTTTCTTCAAGTACCGTATCGAACATCATCATCATCATCGTACTTTCAAATGTATTTAGTAACATAAAGTAACTTAAATACATATACTGTTTAGTAAGAAGTGAAGAATATATGAAAATTTAACTGTTAAATAAAAAGCAATTTTACTGTAAAAAAATTTTATTTATCACACCTATAATACAATTAATGATTGAAAACTCGAAAATATATATACCTACATCACATTTTATACAAGTTCAGAATTTTGTGGACCTAAAGGGACCTGTGGTTTGTAAGTCTAAATAATTCTTGTAGCAGTAAAGAATTGAGAATGTTTAATTTATTTAAAACAAAGTTACTCGAGAGATTCATTTTGCAATATATATTTGTCGACATTGGAGTCTTATCGTAATATGTGTAGCGAAAGAAAGTTGTCTTAATTGACTATAACAAATCAGTTGGGTGACGTCATTACATAAAACGTGAAAATGCTACTAATTTACATCCACAAGTTCTGATTTCAATTTATATAGTAACACTAGAATTGCCCGCGGCTCCGCCCGCGTTCAGATGTCCAAAAACCAAATTCTTAAGTTTTACATATTAGTAGGTATACTTTTACATTGGAGTTTTTGTATTTTTTCTTAGAAATGAGACATTTTCCCGCGGTAAAAAGTATCCTATACGTTGACCTGGATAACCAGCTATCACCATACCAAATTTCATTGAAATCCCTCCAGTGGTTTTTCTGTGATGCGGTAACAGACAGACAGACAAAAATTCTAAAAACTATAGATTTGACATCTGTATCGATAATAATGTTTATTTCAAATTAATATAATAAATAAAAAAAAAAAAAAATTAATGTACAGATTCGGCTTAGGTACAATTTTATTATATGTATAGATTTTAGAATAGAATCATTAAAATAAAAGATTGTGTAGTTTAATCACTGAGTAGTATTCTTTGTATATTTCTACATTTTAAGAGAGCAAATATAAATGCTATTTATACTATATTGTAAGATACAGGCGAAAAGTATGCGGATATATTAATTGTAAAGCAATTGGCATAATGCCAACCATCACTTGGCTATTTGGAAGTGTTAAATTTAAATTAACTTAATATTACTTTTAGAAATACTGTTAATTTTTTTGTTGACACTTATCAAAGTTTCATATCTTATCACCTAAACTGAAACATTTGTTTCTGTCATTATTTACATATGGACAACATTTTGAGTTCAAATAATGATAAAATATATTGTACACTTTTCAAGTTAATGCTATTAACAGTCAAATCCTAACAAACGTGGCACCGAAATGGCGTTAAATTTATGCTAAATATTAAAGAATTTTATATCACACTTACAAATTCTGTTTTGAAACAGTAACTATTGCAACAATGCTTAGTCTTTTGTTTAGAAAATAATATGTGGATTTTGTGATGCTATGAAACAATGACATTAATAACAGAGGAAATAATATAAGTATATAATTATAGAAATATATAAAACTTAAAATTTTAATTACACATTTTTATAACCCCAATTAATAACTCAGCCTAAATTTCTTTACACTACATAATTTTAAATTAAAAAATATTCTAGCTACCATAATACTAAATAGTAAATAGCAATTCCGAATTTGTGGAGTAATTTTAGGTTCAATAAAAAAGAAAGATTCATAATTGAGAGCCACTTGCACTAAATGGTTAACAGCTTTACTTATTGTTAAATGTCATAAATATGTTAAGTAAACATTAAATTAAATAGTTTGATGTTTGCTTTATATTAAGTAATATAGTAACATATAAAGAAAATGTAAATCAAATTATAAAAATAAATAAAATCTAATAGCCTTAAGAGTATATGCACTATTGTAATATTAAATTATAATTAAAGTGTTTATATCAATACTAAAAAAAATATATATATTGACTCTTTTTTTTAACAGAGAATATAGGAGGATTTTTAATTACCTAATTAAATTTTGAGTTAATTGAATGAAATTGCGCTTTTTCAAGCAAAATTTATTTTTCGTTATTTCATAATACTCAATAATCATAAATTATAAATTGAATCAAAAAATAAAATCTTGCATATTAAGACAAACAAATGTCCAACATAGAATGCTTTCCACTGTTATATACAGTTGATAATTGATGAATATATTTTGTGTTATTCATATATTCATGACCTTTACAGTAACAACTTAACAAACATACCTACCTCATTTGTTAACAATATGATAAAGATATCACAATTGTGAGGCCTCTCAATAGTTATAATAAAAATATATTAATGTTACTGTTGTTCAAAATTATCTCCATCGTTTAGAGCACTTGGGTCCTCAATATCTTCCTTAGCATTGTTCTCAAGTACTGGTTCATTAATGGGATTGTTGTTATTTAAGGCTGAGCTGAGTTTTGGTGGCTGGGCTGCTGGAGTCACTTTCGAAGACACAAGGTTAGGAGCACTCTTTGTGGTCATTGAAGACTTTAATTTGCCAACCTCCTTTTCTAGTTCTTCAATTTTCTTTTTTCTCTCTTCAAGTTGGGTTGTTAAAGTTTCTTTTTCCAATCTTAAGGTTTCTAATGTAGCTGATACACTTACTTGTAAATTCTTTAATGACTGTAACTCTGTCTTACATATTGAAATATCTACCAAAGTCCGATTTACAGCAGTCTCAGATTTTACTACTTTATTTTTATAGTCAGAAATATCATCGCTTAGTTTTTGTTTTTGATCTTCTAAATCACTTACTTTTGTATTGTAAATATCGCGTTGTTGTTGGTACCGAAATGATTCTTCCATACATGATGTTTGCTGTCGTGAACATTCTTGTAGTTGAATACTCACCTCGCCCAGGCGGTTTTGTAATTCAGTCTCCATACCCCAACTATTGAGTAGTGAAAGGGTAAGCAAAATGCATACGGCGAAAATAATGTACATAGGCCAGCGACGCATATTTTCTATCCCCATATTATTTATACACAACAATTTTTTAATAACTACACTATGCTGTAGTAACTATATCTATGTCACGAAAGTTTTTTATTACTTTTTAACACAATTAAATTAAACCGACAGGAACTCATTCATCTGGCGTCTCAAGTCTGAACTCGTCAAAAGTCATTGACATTTGACATCAGAGGAAGGTGTTGCCTTTGAACATATTATATAATATATATTTAAGTATTGAAAAAATATATATTCAATAACACGGAAAAATAACTGAATCAGTTTGAAGTGAAGAATAATATTTATAAAACCTACATTATAATATTATAAAATAAAATCAACATAGGTAAATGTAACTAATAAACGGACTATATTTTCGAAAAAGTCCCGAATATTTAAAATAATTTTAATAAATACGTCATAGATAGGGCAACTTTTTATACGGGTCACGTGACTAAAGTGGCATAGACTATAATCCTTCATCGACTTCTTTGGTTTATAGCCACGAGGTTTTTAGCAATATTTCAATTTATTAGTGAATAAATAAAAAGATAAATCATATTCTTTTGTTAAAATGCCACCTAGCAATCCATTACCGCCTAAAGAGAATGCTCTTTTTAAAAGAATTTTGGTAAGTGCAGTTGTAAACATTCAATTTAGTTTGGAGTGGCTTGTCAATCTCGCCTTAATATTCACAAATAAAAAATAATGCAATTGATATTTAATTTTCGTTTAACCGTACTTGCACTCTTAATTAGGCTCTTACGTCGAAATAATTCTAAAATTAAATTCCTATCATAAATTTTGATCAAAACAAGATGTGATTGTAATGAGTACTGCATTTGAGTTGCATCTAATAATAAATAGAGGTTAATGAATCGAAATAATGTTATTTAATATTTTTAGCGATGCTACGAACATAAACAATATAAAAATGGGTTGAAATTTGCTAAGCAAATATTATCTAATCCCAAATTTGCAGAACATGGGGGTAAGTATTTTATTCATGATCCAATTCAATTAATGTAAAATCATAACATTAGTAATGTAGATGAATATAGTTTGTATTTTATTTAGATATTTATTAATCAAAATAACAATGGTTGTTTACAGAATGTAATATAATTATATTGTATTTTTAGAAACTTTGGCTATGAAAGGTTTGACATTAAACTGCCTTGGGCGTAAAGAAGAAGCTTATGAGTATGTTCGTCGTGGTCTACGCAATGACCTGAAATCACCTGTTTGTTGGCATGTCTACGGGCTTCTCCAGAGATCTGATAAGAAATATGATGAGGCAATAAAATGCTACCGTAATGCATTGAAGTGGGAAAAGGAAAATATTCAAATTCTGAGAGACCTTTCCTTACTTCAAATTCAGATGAGGGATCTTGAAGGATATAAAGTATGTGTAGTTTTATGCTTATAAATAATTTTAATATGTGAAGTTTGTGTGTGTTAATAATTAACATAAAGTGAATAATTATAATTATAAAATTTCTATTTTTTAGGATACCCGATACCAACTTTTTATGTTAAGACCAACACAGAGAGCATCGTGGATTGGATTCGCAATGAGCTACCATCTTTTAGGAGATTATGAGATGGCTAATAATATTCTTGATGCTTTTCGAACGAATCAAATGAAGGGTCCATATGATTATGAGCATTCAGAATTATTGTTATACCAAAACATGGTGTTAGCTGAGTCAGGACAGTATGAAAGAGCTTTACAACATTTGCATAAGTTCCAAAGTCAGATATTAGATAAATTATCTATAAAAGAAACCTCTGGAGAGTATTATTTGAAATTAAAGAGGTAAGTGTTTATATTTGTTTTACATAAGAAGATAAAATTAGATAATAATAGGCTCTGCTAAACAAAAATATGTACAAAAGACAAGTCGTACATGTATAACATATCAATATATTTATACATGTAATGCCTTGGTGGTGTAGTGGCTAGCATGTACGGCTGCACACCCGGAGGTCCTGGGTTCGAGTCCCGGGTCGGGCCAAGTTTAGTTACTGAGTCTTTCTTTATAGTAAGCCTCAGTAATAGCCTGGAGTTGAGAAGTTGGCGGTGGTTCACCCCCGCGCCTCGGAGAGCACGTAAAGCCGTCGGTCCTGCGCCTTAACTCTAACTGGTCGTGTCGAGCAGTCGTCCCACCGAAGTATGAGAGTGACAGGAAAAGAGAGTGCACCTGTGTCTGCACGTACACTTGTGCACTATAATATCTCCTGCGCAGTTGGCTAGTCTCAATGAGATTGGCCGCCGTGGCCGGAATCGGTCAGGAGAACATCATCATCACATATAATTAAAGTGTAACTGATTGCTGTCTGTACATGGAAGATATTTGAGAAAAAATATTATTGGGGGGCCTTAATTATGCAATAGCAACCAAAACAGTGATTTTAAGAATTTTTGTCTGATTGTCTGTGCACACTAATCTTAGAAACGGCTTAACTGATTTGAGTGCGGTTTTCACTAATGTAGGTAATTTTTAAAATTTAAAGAATCACTTAGGAACGAATCCGGGCTAAGCAAGAGTGTGTCTCTAGTATACAGTACAATAACTTTATTTTTACTGTTACAAAGAAGTTAAATATGTTCATTTGTATATACTTGTTAATCTTTAGAAATACAAAATCAATTTAGAAACTCTTTCACTAAGAAGAAAGTGAACTTAAACTTCAGTAACATGGTTATTTTTTGTTGATGTATCATGCAAGCTGCAAGCGAAATATAATTGAACATAATATTATTGTTACAATTAAACACTATAATTACATGTATTTATTCCCACTTTTGTGATTTGGCTGTTTGGTTTAGTTAATTAAGTTATTCAAATCAAGTGTGTAGTGTTTTTTAATTAAATTAATTTCAATACAAGTTTGTGTGTACTATGTACACATACGGCTTATAATATGACAAATAATAAAAATATCCCTAGATTTACTGTATATTTTTTCAAATTTCATCATCATACTTGTAATATTAAGTTTTGTAATATCGTATATGCATGCTGTGTCTGCATCTAGAAATATGCAATCCTGTGTTTTAATTTTGTAAGTAATTGTTATTTTATATATGAGTATTTCTCCGAGATTGCGTTCTTCATCTGTTTAATCTGGTCAAAAATTATTTTCATTTTTGGCTCTATTCAACATACTCTTATGATTAATATAAATCAAATATTATTTGGCATGTCTTTAATCATAAGAGTATGTTGAATAGAGCCAAAAATGAAAATAATTTTTGGCCAGATTAATCAGATGAAGAACGCAATCTCGAAAAAATACCCATATAATGTGTTTGATTGTCATTTGTTTTGTGGACCCAATAAAAAAAATATTAATTTAAACCATAAGCTTTTAAGTTCACAACATTACTAAAAGTTGAAAGTCTTCATATAATATTTATAACATTGTTATTTTCAGGTTTAAGGAAGCGGAAAGTGTTTACGAGGATTTGCTCAAAAGGAATCCAGAGAATGTGATGTATTATCAAAAATTAGTAGAAGCTAAACAGCTAAGTAATCCAGACGAAAAAGTGGCCTTTTATGATGTATATAAGTAAGTTTCTTACCTCTGTATTTACAATTTTAATATAGTTTAAGATAAATCCTGACATATATTTGTAACTTTATATTTGATCTTAGCCTGGTTTATTCTTAATGTTGTTAATGTTATGATACAAAATAAATCTATATAAAAAATTAAGTTATATTTGTTGGTAAGCATATCACTTAAGAATGCCTGGACTGATTTGTGTTATTGTGTTTTCTGTTTAGAAATCATTCTAGGATTTCTCTACAGAAGCAGTTTTTACTCTAAAAGCGATTCAATCTCTATTTTAAATGTAAGTAGCGAAATTGACCATGAGTTAGTAACCCAGACTAATTAACCATTTTTTTAATGTTGGGAAATGCATTTATTCATACCATCTCTAGACATACATGTGGTTATGTGGGACTCACCGGCTAGGCAAGCCAGTACTACTCACTAAAACCCAACAAAACCTCTCCTGTCTTAATGGGGCATCACAGGATCGCTTACGCACTCAACCACGACGCCCCGACGGCAGACTTGCCAATGCAGACCAGAACAACCATCGATTGCGCTCACGGTCAGTCGGTCGGTAGTACAGTCCACAGTCTGTGTTCAAAATTTCATTTAAATTCATCTATTCGTTTCAGTGTACGTGTGGAGTCTCAAACACACAGATACAAACTATCGCCATTGTAATACTAATCTGAAAATCAAACATGATAATGATAATCTTTTGTCAATGTATTTCAGGAAAGAGTATCCAAAAGCAATAGCGCCTAGACGGCTCCAGTTGACGGAGGCTCAAATGCCGGCCTTCGAGCGCCTCGTTGACGAGTACCTGAGGCACGGCCTGCATAAGGGCATACCGCCACTGTTTGTGGACATAAGGTAATTTATGTAACTAATTTATCCCTTTAAAACTGTTTGCCTGGTATGCTAATTAAAAATAGCTTATGAGAGCTAATCCAGGCTCTTTAAATGTGTATTTCGTTGATTCAAAATTCGTACTTAAAATCTCATCACATTCAGAGAAAATAATTATATACTAGCGAAAATATAATATTGTATATTCATATACAAAACACAAACAAAAAACAAAATAAAATAGATACATAGGCGTCGACATGTGAAATTAAGTCAAATCAAAGAATAAAATTGAAAAATAGAAAGTTAAGTTAAGCACACCACACAAATTACTTTTTTTTAAAGAAAACAACGTGCGATTTTATTTTTTCATCTGAAAAGCAATGAATAAAAGGGATTAGAAAAAAACGCAATTCAATTTTGAATTGTGCACTACTTTTTGAGGACTCTTTTGAGACAATAAATGTGTATCTTGAGTTTTTATATACCAATGACTAGTGACTTATATTTAGGTGTTATCATTTGGCTATTTTTATTACTAACAGTAGCCTATGTGTTACTTCAGGCCATTAAAACGTGTCTGTGAAACTATATTTCATTCAAATCCGTCAAGCCGCTTCAGTGTCAAGGAGTAACGAGCATACACACACAAACAAATGTGTTTCTATTACACACAACAAATGTGTTTCTATTAAATAACAGATGGTACATAATAATGACCATATTTTGTGACATTAACTGCAAATCGTCCATTCTATTATTATTAACAATAAAGTATCTCTGGTAGTTAAATATTTAAGTTGGTTTTTCAATCTTTCCGTCTATATCTGTTTATTAGAAATTATCCTTTTACATATTAATAAAAGATTGTTTTTTGCATAAATTAATATTTTTGTAAAGAAAAATAATTAAATGAGTTCTCTTAAAAAACTATCAATATTAATATAGGGATTTTATATTATCGCCCATTTCTATTACAGGTCTTTATATGCGGACCAAAGTAAAGCGGAGACAATAGAAAAGTTAATTTTACAATACATGGAGAATTTATCTAAATCAGGAGTGTTCAGTAGTAAGCCGGATGAAGTGAAACAGCCAGCCAGTGCTCTGCTATGGGCTTACTACTTCGCAGCACAACACTATGACTATAAGAAAGACACGGATAGAGCGCTACATTATATAGACGCGGCGATAGAACACACACCCACATTGATTGAACTGTTTATTGTCAAAGGAAGGATATGTAAAGTGAGTTTTGTGTTTATATATATATATATATATATATATATATATATATATATATATATATATATATATATATATATATATATATATATATATTAGAAAAAGATTGTGGGGTCTGTTTGTAACGAGTAGGTTTCTAAAGTATCTATTAGATTTTTTGTAAATTTTGAAGAGTTATATAGGAGTTTTATCAAATATTTGGATATTTATTAGTCTATATATAGGTGTCTATAGTATATACTATATATTATGATATATAATCTACAGCCTTCCTCAATAAACGGGCTATCTAATGCAAAAAGATTCTTTCAAATCGGATTAGCAGTTTTTGAGATTAGCAAACAAACTCTGCCTCTTTATAATATTAGTATAGATTTGCTTCTTTACTGTGATAAGTCATTTTTGTATGCTTTGTTATGTTAACTATCCCATAGTTATCATGTCTACAGAATTTATGGATCTGAGTATTTTAGAGACGTGTATGTACATATATATACAAAACTAGCGGCTCACCCTCGCTTCGCTCGGGTTTGTCGCTGGGTACGTTTTATATAGATATAAATAGTTATTAGCCAGCGTTAGCCATATAAATTTGATTTTTTTTGTTAATAATATTGACAAATATTGACATTAACATTTATACGATTCTAACGTCACTCAATTGCCATCAATGTTTTGCCTTCCCGGAACCTCTCCACTAACACTTAAGCTTTATGTTATGGTATTAAAGTTCAAATTGACTTTTAAGTATTATTACGAATCTTTTGTATGGGAGGATAGAAAAGTGTTGTTTTTTAGACTTTTCAGGTAATTTTTTTAATTTTTCTCTCCGTAAGAACCATCCTCGTACTTCAAGGAATATTCTAAAAAAATAATTAGCGAAATCGGTTCAGTTTCTCTCGAGATTTGCGCTTACCAACATATTCAGCAATTCATTTTTATATTATAGATTAAGTACAAAATAGGTTATAAATTATAATTTAAAAAATTAAAGCCTTAATAAATATTTTTGGAGATATTATCGTGCAGTGAGTAAACACAAGTACATTGTCTATTCCTTTCACTCTTATATTCCGATGGGATGACAGTTACACGAGAGATCGGGCAGGAGTGATGCGATCCTCAGCAAAGGAGGTGCTACCACCTTCCTATCTTCGAACCTCCATTGATAATTTCTTGACAGAGAACCCCAATAAATATGCTAGGCCCGAATTCCGAAGACGGTAGTCGGTGACGGTAGCCAGAGTAATGGCGAAGTATTATATTATACTTATACATACAAGCCGATTCCTATCGGCTTACCTTTTGAATATCGAGTAATTCAGTATAGTTTAAAAAATCAAGAAAATGTTTTGTTTTCCATGTAGTATAGTACAGACCAAGTTCTCAGAAATAAATACATATATAATATAATCATGCGAAATTAGCTAAGCTGCTAATATATTCAGATTGAATGATTCAGTCAATCTGAAAATATTTAGTATTAAAATTTATCCCTTCACCTTTAAAATTAGGTCGTAAACTAAAATATTCTTATAATTTCCTACATAATTTCCTTTTAATATATAATAATTTTCTATTCATCAATGATTTTAATGCTGTAGCATATGATACAATAAGCTACAATGGACCTAAACTGGTCGACGTAGCTAGGGCCGACCTCGGCACCAAACCCAAAAAATAATAATAATAATAATAATGATACAATATGTAATTGAACATAGTTCGAGAAATCTTATGTATCCTTACATGGGGGTAGGGAGGTCGTAAATCGTCAAAATCATACTTACGTAATTAATGAATGGCCCCTAACTTATAACCCGTCACCCGCCAGCACGCCGGCGACCTGGTGTCGGCGTACGAGTGGCTGGAGGAGGCGCAGGCGATGGACACGGCCGACCGCTACGTCAACAGCAAGTGCGCGCGCTACATGCTGCGCGCCGGACACGTCAAGCGCGCGGAGGAGATGTGCGCCAAGTTCACGAGGGAAGGTCGGTGGTATATACTTATACTTGCTCTGTTCGGGTGCCTCCCTAGGCACGTTTTAATGTTTTTGAGCGGAACCCTAATTCTTTTACTGAAATAAAAGTAGCATAAGTTAACTCCTTATAACATCAACTACATACCTGCCAGTGAAAGTCCCGTCAATATTGGCCCAGCCGTTTCGGAGATTAGCCGTAACGGACAGACAAAATTTTAAAAATTGTGTTTTTCTTATAAAAATACCGTATATAAATCCATATGCATTTAGTAAAGCTGTTATTTTGATATTACAAACAAACAGTTCAATTTTATTTATCTGTATAGATAATAATAACTAGTGCCTTTCCCTTGCTACGTTCGAGTGCGTCTCTAGGTACGTTTTAATTTTTTTGAGCGGATCTCTTAATTCTTTTTCTAAAATAAAAGTAGCTATCTGGCATTGAAAGACCCGTCATATTAAGCCCGGATGTTTTGGAGATTGACCGGAACAGACAATAAAAAATTTAAAAAATGTGTTTTACGTAGAAGTACTTTGTATATATGTGTTTAGTAAAAAGCTATTATTTTGACATTACAAACAGACACTTCAATTTTATTTATTTGTTTGGATTTATTGATTAATGTTTGTGATCTCATACAAAGAAATTGGACAGTGGTAATTCGGGCTATTCAGTGGGTTATTTTTGTTTGTTTGAATAGATAATAGATATCGTTGATTTGCAAATAGTTAAACTGTTTTAATTTATAAATATGAGCAAACTAGCGTATAGTAAATATTATAAAATTCATTCTGCTTTCGAAAAAAAATCTGTGACTAACAATTTTTAACAGTGACAAATAATTCATAAAAGTATAGAGTGTCTGTGAATTTACACTACAAACCCATCAACTGATTACTGATATTTCAATAACCAGTAAAATTACGCAAATTTGATTAACGAGCGCATTATTTCGTCTCCCTTCACTTGGAATATTTTTTGAAACGATAATATACTTTTTTGGGATCTATTTTTTTATCTTTTGTTATTTTAACACCTTCAGGTAAATTTCTAAGAAATTAATTAAATTTTTAAGAAATCTATTGTTAACTGTAACGTTGGCGTGTCCGCGGTCGTGGAGGGACAACTTTATAACAAATTAATAGATGTTACGGCATCTATTGACAATTTTTCGAAATAATTTTTCTTTGTTCGTGATGAGACCCCATGTTAATAGTTAATTATTATTGGTTTGCTTAAAATATACACAAACCTAGTTAATTAACAAACTTTCACGCTGTACAGTAGAAAGGATGTAGTGTAGAGCTATGTACTATATATGCATGTGTGTGTCAATTTAAATGTAAAACTAATTCCAGGTGTTCCAGCAACAGAGAATCTGAACGAGATGCAGTGCATGTGGTTCCAGACAGAGGCTGCCGCCGCGTACCAGCGCCAGCAGCAGTGGGGGGAGGCCCTGAAAAAGGCTCATGAAGTTGATAGGGTATGCTATTTATTTATTTTTTAACTAGCGAACTCACACTCGCTTCACTCGGGTTCGTCCCGTGGTATGTTTTGACGGTTAGTATGGAATAGACAGACTATTTACACAAAGGTATGATTAGTTTTATATCCCTTACTCAAGAAATGTTTGAATCCCCATACAAACTTCCACACCCACCTTTTCACTCCCTTAAGGAATGATTTCCGGGGTAAAAACTATCCTATGGCTTCCCAGGGTTTCAATCTCCATATCGATTCTCTTCTAAATCGGTTCAGCCCTTTAGTCGTGAAAAGGTAATAAACAAATAAGGTTACTTTCATAATTTATAATATTAGTATGGATTTGGGTTTACTACTGGTTACATAATTTATAATAATTAATAAGAAAAAATAATTTGCCAAAATTATTATTAGCTTAGGGTCTGTCTGTGTACCTTAATTTCATCCAAAGCCGTTTCAGCGTGGAGGAGAATACACACACATATTAGTTCAAATCGAATCCAAATCGAAAAAATATCGCGTTTTACATCTATATATAATAAAAAAGAAAGTCGGGTATGTTACAATACTTATAACTCGAGATCGGCTGGACCGATTTTTATGATATTTGTTTTGTTGGACCCCGAAAAATTGATGAAAAAAAAAAATATAAAAAAATCTATTCCATACTAAGTTTCAAAACGTACCTAGGAACGAACCTGAGCGAAGCGAGGGTGAGTCGCTAGTTTAATATAAAAATGTGAACATAAGTGTAAATCGCGTGTTGAACATATGAATAATTATCTACATCCATCCATCAGCACTTCTCGGAGATAATGGAGGACCAGTTCGACTTCCACTCGTACTGCATGCGCAAGATGACGCTCCGGTCGTACGTGGGCCTGCTGCGGCTGGAGGACGTGCTGCGCGCGCACCCCTTCTACTTCCGCGCGGCCGCCACCGCCGTGCGCGTGTACCTGCGCCTGTACGCGCACCCGCTGCAGGACGTGCAGCAGACGCAGGAGCCGGACACAGGTGGGTGTTGCTGTTTTTTTTTACAAAAGAGTGATGTGTTTTATGTTTGTATGTTTGTTCCTATATGGCAGTTTTGGATTTTGATGATTCATACGTTGTTAGATTCGTCTTAATATTTGATAACTTTTGATACAGTCGGAGACATATACATATGTGCATACGTCTCGCGGCAAGGATGAAACGTGTATGTCTCCGACTGCGTAATGGTATATTCCTTCGTGAACTTGTTTACATCTTTTTAGTTAGCTTTAATGCAGTCGGGTTTTATTATTTTTATAATATTTTTTTAGTGCTTTAATGATAATGGCAAAGAATGGTTTTTTTTAATTCCATGAATATTGAATATAGAGACAATAAATCTATACTAGTATAGATGTCTTACAAATAAAGCTATTTTTACAAAATTTAAAAATATTCATTTTACTTTCTATAAATGAATAATGTTAAATATTCACGTAAATATATTAGAGAGTATTATATATTTTCTTTGCTCATTGTGAACCGGTGTTCATGAATTTTTTTATAAAAGCTTATACCTCAAGAGCAGTACAAAATAAATTAAAATTAATTTATAGAACAATATATTTATTAAAAAACAATACCCATTAAATTAGGTCACAAAAACAAACCTAACAATGCTTTTGACTTTTAAAATTGGGTCTGCTTCCTATTCTAATAACTTTTTATGCCCTTTGTCCTACTTGCCCTTCGTATTTATAGTATTACGAAAGCTTTCAGAAGAGATGATTTTTGAAACTTAATTCACAAATATCATCATACCATAAAACATACATAAATAAGCAAATGCAAGATTTATTAGTGATGGGCGTAATGTACTGCAGTTTTTATTGTACTGAATGTTTATCGCAGGTAGTATATATACTACATCATATGCTGTGTACTGTTTATATGACCCAACGTGCCATGTACAATATGACCCAACACTGTCATGGCAACAGCTTGTGACCTTTTGAAGTCCTAAAATCCTATAGAAACATGCTCTTTCAGTTTTTCCTGAGTTAACCGAGACTCCTAGTCAAATTGTCCAATTTTTTCGCTTAGTAATTATAATCGGATTTGAACTATTGTATTCAGCCCTTTTTAACGTCCCACTGCTGGGCACGGGCCTCCCTTCAGTACGAGGGAAATTAGGCCATAGACCACCACGCTGGCCAAGTGCGGGTTGGCGGACTTCACATGTCTTTGGAAAGTTGCTAGGTTTTCTCAGACATGCGGGTTTCCTCACGATGTTTTCCTTCACCGTTAAGACAAGTGGTAATCATGTTGGAAATTATTCGCACATGAAAATATCACAGGTGCGAGACCCGAGATTTGAACTCGCTTCTCTCGGTTTCCCAAGCGAGCGCGTTACCACTATAGGCTACCACTACCTTTTGAACTATAAAATAACTTACGAAAATTAAAATAAATTGAAGTATATTATCATGTATAGTTCCTGATTCCTCTATCCTTCGAAGGTTGCCTGAAACAACGCTGCCTGACAAAACCCTCCTAGCCTTGCTCTTTTTTATGAATATTTCTTTTTTTTTATGTATTTCTTGTGTATGCAATAGTATCGAATGTCCAGTTGTTCACGTGATGCGCTTACCGACGAACAGCATTTCATTTTTTCATATACGTATACATATATAAATATAAAATCAGTTTTCAATTAAAATAGTACAGTATTCAGCCCTTTTTAACGCCCCACTGCTGGGCACGGACCTCCCTTCAATACGAGTGAAATCAGGTCAATTAAAATGCCTATCATCATTGAATATTTACAGTTATTCTGTTTATTCAGCTAATTTTATCTGTCCTATAGTAAAAGTAAATCTGTCTGAGTGAATATAATATAGCTTTGCACACTTCTTCGGAAAATAATAATAATTTTTATAATTAACTAGCGATTTACCCTTGCATCGCTTGAGTGCATCCCTAAGCTTGAATGGTTTAGGAACTCATTAAAGCCGTCCAAAGAAAAATGTATTTTGCGTTAGGAACCTTTGCAGATGTATACAGGATAACCCACCAGAGTTTCATCACAGTCGAATCATTGGTTTAGAAATGGATATAGGACAAACATACGAACATTCATTTTTATTTATGTACTGCGACTTACACTCGCTTCGTTCGGGTGCGTCCTTAGGTGCGTTTAATTATTTTTGAGCTGAATCCTAATTCTTTTTCTAAAATAAGTTACTCCTTATAACATCAGCTAACTGCCAGTGAAAGTCCCGTTAAAATCGGTCCAGTTGCTTCGTAGATTAGCCGGAACAAACAGACAGATTTGTATCCGTATAGATATAGAAGATATATCCTTTTTTTCAATGAAAGAAACAAAACAAACAGCTATAAATAGTATATGCTTTTTGAATATAAATAGACGCGTTTATAAGGCTCATATGTATATATGTACATATATTTAAATATTGTAATTTTATGCGTTTTATTATATTTTTTGCTTCACGCTATATGAATATCGCAACATATTGTGCGTTCGAAAAATTAATAATTCAGATTTGGTCATAATTTGAAAATTTACAACGTATTTGCATGTTTGTATGTATTCACATTTTGTAAATGATATTAGTTTTGTTAATTTTTGTACTTTACAGCGTTACACAACAAAGACTTTATTACTTCTTAATGCAGTTTAATGTGAAAAAAGAATTTGCCAGAAAAGTTAATTTAAACAGTTTTTTTACAGTATTATCATTATTTATTATTTACATAACTACGTTAATGACAGATAGGTATAAGAAAAAGCACATCGTACTTTATATTTATATTCGAGACCTTATGAGGGAGACATTTCTTTGAAAATTCATTTCTTAAATTATGAAATTAATAATAGCAGTATCACGTTACTAGCGGCTCACCCTCCCTTCACAAAACAACAAAAACAAACGTATCCCACGGGATCCAGACATTTTTCCGGGATATAAAGTAGCCTAGTATTATTCCAGACTATAATCAATATCTGTGACAAATTTCATGTAAATCCGTTCAGCCGTTCTGACGTGAAAGAGTAACAAACATCCATACTCACAAGCATTCACATTTATAATATTTATACAGATATTTTCTGTAACATGAGTGTAAATTTGCATACGCTCCCACGATACTGATTTAGTCATAACAATAGTAGTTTTTTTATTTTATTATGCTTTGTTTGGCAACTAGAACTCTTATGCAATTTTAATGGATATTTAGGGTGTTTTAATGTAAACAAATTCTCATATTAAACAATTTTATTTTTAATCTTATAATAAATTCCTTTGTTTATAAAAATTGTACAAAATCACAATCGATTGTCATTATTTCGTTTACACAACTATTTTAATGTAACAATCGCTATTCATCACAACATACCCACACACTACAGTATCACATCTCGTGAGTTCAATACTGACATACATTAATAAATTACTTAACTCTAAGCTTGCACCACAGTCTCTTAATAATAATGAAATAAATAGTTTATTATTAATTTATTAGCGTTCGTTTGTTTTACAACGACGACGGATGCGGCTCACTGCGTTTGAATAACGCGATAAATATTATGGCAACGCGGGTGGCCCGCCAGTCTCTACTACTACTTAGGACACTTAAACATCACATTTGCTTTGTATATTTACACAGCTACGGCTACGACTACGGCTACGGCTAATAGTTGGGACTAGAGCTTTGGTTTCACCGTCCATAACCCGGCGAGCGGTACCTTTCCCGCGTGGCCTGCGGCGTTAGGAAGTACACGTGCGCACCTTCGCCCGGTAGCCGATACGACACGTACGCGCCACGATGTCCATCGCCCGCGCCCCTTTGCCCCACCCACTCAGCATCAGGATTCACTGGGGGCAGAGGCGTCCTGTAGTTCACAGCCGTGTCTCCATCCAACGATGGCCTGTTCAAGTCATACTGTTCACCAGTATACTGAGCCTGACTCTGCACCCTGTATTGCTGACTCCTGTAAGCAGGGTTCGGTATAGGAATGAACTCGCTGTCAGGATTGATCTCCGGTCGAGGGTTCCGATCGTTTACACGTGTGTCGTCCAGTAGCGATGGTGGTTTTATCGTTTGGATTAGTTCCGCATTTGCATGGCCTACTCCGATTTGTTCGCTGTAAGGGTTTATCGTTGGGCGCGGAAAGCGATCGTTGACGACTGTGTCTTTAATCAGACTCGGTGGTGGGGACTGTGAGTCTAGTTCGTAGTCGTATTGAATATTAAGATTGTTATTGATGGGCGTTTTTAAAGTTTCTAGTGAAGGGGTAACGCCTAAACCGTTCACATCGTGCGTTCCATCTTCTAACTTCTGACCGAATACATCAAAGGAATTTTTCGTGATGTCATCGAAGTATTTCTCATCTTGCTTAGTGTAATAACCGTGGCTAATAGGATTTGGTGTGGTGCTCGGGTACTTGTTTACGTGGGGCCCAGGCTTACCCGTTTGGGCTGGAATATGATTTATACTTTTTGGAGATACGTTCCTGTTATAAACATCATCTTCATAATCCTCATCTCTCGTTTTGGTTTTAGGATAATACCTCGACGAAGTTGGACTTTCTGTGTGGACTTGTACGTTTTCAACAAGGTATTGTTGATGGTACCCAGGTGACGCCGATGGCGAAATAGCATTAAATTCATTTTCTAAATTAAAAGGCTTACTATAGCTCACCATAGGCCTAAATGGTTCAGGATCAAGTTTAGGTGCTCGGAAATTCAATTTTTCAGGACGAGGTTTCGATTCATAGCTGAATTGGTATACTGGTCGGGATGTCACGGCTTTAGGTTTCGTTGTGTGTGGTCTGTGAGAGTGAGATTTTGGTCTTTTCGTCGTATATAATTCAATAGTATGTTGAATATCAGCTATCTGTTGGTAGAATGGATCCGGCCGTGGTTTTGCCTGTTGCACATAAACTTGTTGCCTCGGTTTTTGAACGCTGAAATATTCTTGCGTAAGTGTGTGAGGACCTTGTTTCTGAGGCCATAAAAATACGGCATCGGCCTGGTCAATAGATCCGTATGCGACGTCTACAGATGGAGAGAACCCAGATTGAGAATTTGATTGTTGTTGATTTTGTTTGTATGATGTTTGACTAGGTACAGTTTTATAGTAATGACGTCCGTCAAAATAAGTTTCAGGTGTGGGAGAACTTTTTGGTTGTTCGTCGAAGAAATAAAATGAAGCTATAGCATCTTCATTGGGTTTACGATTATACACTGGTTGTAATTTAGTTGTAGGACCTTCGTCATTCTGAATATTATTTGAGTAATATGCTCTCAGTGGTACTGATGTTGATGTCACATCCTTAGCTTTTTCACTACTTTGTTTTTCTGGTACCTTGTAAATAATATAAGGCTTTTCTGTAGTTGTTTTAATATTGTAAATCGGTTCCGGATAATCGTAAAACACAGATACAGATAAGGGTTTCGAAGTGAGTTTCGTTCGTGTTTTGTAAGTTGGTTTTTCAGTCCTCGGTTTCGTTATAATCTCATCTGGCAGGTTTTGTACTCTCACTGGGTTTCTTGGTGGTATTGGGATAACTCGCTGGGCTTTTCTATACTTTGGAGAAGTAACAATTTCTGCAAGTGGAGTCGTTGTAGGAACTTCTGTTGATTTCGTAGACTCTGTGGTAGTAGGCCTATTTTTATATTTGCCTCTAAATACAGTAGTTTGTATTGGCTGCTTTGTCGTAGACTTTGACCTTGTGTTTGTTGCAGAAGTAGGTCGTGTAGCTTTATTTACATCTGTCGTCATTTTTTCTTCTATTGGCGCAAAGAAATCTGGCGGTGGCGGTAATATTATTCCAGGTACTAGAGGACCAGCTGGTACACTACTATTGTAATCATTGTGATAAGAAAAATTGTATGGCGGCGGATAGTAAATCGAAGGGTCGTCTTCGTCGTACAGGTCTGTTTGGTTGTTGGGTGGTGGTAGAAATGCTGCTCCCGGAGGAAAGCCTTCTGGAAAAGAGCCGTTCATGGATGCGGAGTAGGGGAATGCTCCTTCGCTCGCATTCCCGGGTAGGAATGGGAACGGAGGACCTGGCAACGGCGCTTCCCCGGTAGTAAAGTTTCTCGGATAATCACCCGGGGGGTAGGGCGCTCCCGCTGGGAAAAGGAATGGCGGAGGAAATACAGGGCTTTCGCCTTCTCCTGTAAAGAAAGGAGAGGAAAGGGGCGCAGGGATACTGCCGTTTGGTGTAAGGAAGATGAGCGGTCCGTCGTCGGAGAGTCGTACGGGAAAGGGCGGTGGTATTTTGGGCTTTTGTGGTAATTTTACTTGCCTTCTGGGCGCCTCATAACTATCAATCGGTGGCCATGGCCTATTTTCAGCTTCTTTTGTGCGTTCTGGAAATGAGCCGCCTTTAAGCACTAATAAATGATCTTCCGCAAGCCATATTTCGTCTTTCTTAAGACCTCCAAGACTTTGCAGATTATCTTTAGATCGAGTCTCGGAATTAGGCTCATAACTCAAAATTCCTGGCCGTTTCGGGTCCTTGGCAAATATTTCATTTTGTATCAATCCGTACTTCCCTTCGGCCACCTGATCTGATAATGTCTTCTTCTCCTCATCGTCCTCTTTTATTTTTCCCGTTTCTTTCCCTTCTCCGGCGCTTGACATGAGCATGCCATCGTCCCAGATACCTTGATTCCATCCCATGGTGCCGCCCGACATTTCTGACACTATCACACCTGCAAATTTTCCACTTTCACTTTTAGAGTCCAAGTTAATAGCGTTTTTAGCGTTTCCATGTTCCTTTTCCGAAATTATTTTCATATGTCCACCGATTAAACGTTTGATCGTTCGTTGCGATTCTGAGGAGTCGGTGTCGGATCGAGAACCAAGAGAACGTTGATCACGTATGAACGAGTCAGGCGGCAGTACGTAGGTGGGAACAAGGACGCTGGCGCGCACTACACATGCCCATGCCAGCGCTAGCGTAAGCACTGACGTCGCCCCTCTCACCATCTGAAAGTTTAGAAAACATCACATCTTAGTTATATTGTACACAATAAACACTATACTAAATTTAACACATTAACAAATAAAGAACTCATCTCAGATATCGATTTTGTCTTTAATTAGTTATATTGGGTATAGTCGGTTGTCGGTCATGAACGCGCGAAGTGAAAGGAAACCAAGATAAAACGTTCGGACAGTGGTTACAGCACTGACGGGCCGCGCGCTACCTCCCCGCCTTTTATGAATTCGCACTGTATGACCACCGCCGAGCTAGCTGGCATTGAGAATCGTTTAATTTGGAAATTAGCGAATAATAACAACTAGGCAGGAAGGCCGTGGGCCTGCGACAAAATAGACTGTCACTGTTACTGTGATTTTTAATTTAAGGCTGAATTAGTTCAACGCCTTTTGTTTAAGCATGTTACGTTAAATTAGATTGAGATAAAGTAGATTGTACGACTTGTAATATTGGAAATAATATTTTGAAATTATATTACGGAATATTATATTAACGAGTTGGTTTACTTAAATGTCGGTTTATTGTGATATTTATACATTCAATAATAAAACTAGTTTACGTATCAAGTTCTTAAAAAACTTGCTTTAATTATATGTATGTATATTTTTATTGAAATGTTGTACGTACATACGTTACAAATACGAGTATATATGTACCTACTTAAGTATCTACTAAAAATGCGTATGTAAAATCATATATGTATATTGTAATGATTTAAGAAACAGGTGCTACTGATGATAGTGAAAAGTTCTATGAATAAACTAACTATAATTTTATTGAAGGCTTTGGACCTGAATAGGTTACCATGACCTTTCTCTTAAATAATGAACAGATATTTGTAGGAATTTATACCTACGGCAATTGCAATATTAGTTTTATATACGGAAAACAAAAACATATCGATATGAAAATAGTAAAAGCCTATGTGTTATTCCAGACTATAATCTATCTCTGTGCCAAAATTCATCCAGATCTTTTCAACCGTTCTGGCGTGAAAGAGTAACAAACATCCATACATAATCACAAACTTTCACAATTATAATATTTATACAGACAGATGTATAATAGGATGTTATTTGATTATTTATTTTTTATGAGATTTACGTACTCTTATTATTGTTCGGAATTTACGTGACTTTAGAAATTGTTTTTATATAGCGTCCTAAGTACCTGGCCTGTTTGCAATATGTACTTGTTTTGAGTCGTATTCTTGCCTTTGAATTAATAATTGTACTGATATGTCAAGATATATAGGAAAAACATAGATTATGATTAAATTATAAAGGAATTAAATTTTGCAATATTCCACCAGTAACTTGTAAAGTTCAGCGCGAATGTTTTATAAAGTTTGACATTTGTGGGACTCATCTTGAATGCATCCTTTCCTTTGCATCACTAGTTTACCTTCGAAAAATTAACAATTGCTCTTCCAAAGTTTATATCTTTACTTAGGTAAATATTAAAAAAAAATGGCAACTAAATTATAATGTACATATATCTTGGTCTATAAGTTTTCATTTTCATTTGAATCTGTTATGTCTGTTTAGATCAATCAATTCCAGTAAATTACAACATTAGTGCTCGATAAATAATGAAGATGCGCCGAAGCTTTCTTTATTCTTTTTGCTGCAACGGCGTTGGGAAACTTAATTCATTGTCAATAATTTGTATTCAGTACTCGTTATTGTCAGCCCGCCAACTTTCCATCGCCTTGATTTGCCGCTCGTTAGGATATGTTGCTTGCATTTTCACTATATACAAATTCGTGCCTTTTAAAATTCAATTTAAAAGCGATCTATCAATCTCTCATTATACTAAGTAGTCATTTTCCTTTATTTAAATAAATTGGTATTTGTAATATCGTTCTAACAGGATCTAAACTAGGTATTATAGGTACCTACAGTCAATCAAATCCGCGTTCGGAAATTTACGTAATTACCTTTGGCCTTCAATATTTAAGTTTAAATTACTGTGTAATTGTATATTAATCTCCTTGAGTTTGCGGAACGAAGTGAACCATATATGGTTACATTTCACACGTTTTAGATAGTGGCTACTTTTATATTAAACGTGGTTTTTTTTTGAGTACCCTTGCCTATGACGGTTTAAAATATGTTTTTAATTTTGACGTTAAAAAAATAATTTGCTATGTTATATTTCCTCATTGGTGAAGTCTAAATATTTAAAAATTTGAGGAATATTATCAGTTAAACCAGAAAAACGCGAACAAGTTTGTAGATATTTTTTTTTATTCGAACGTTGTTACTTAAGCCCATATTGAGATATGAATCTTGACAAGCTTATAGCTTACGAAATCATGACAAATTGACAATTAGAACACCGTCCAGTATTGCTTATAAATATGTTATAATATAATTAATCCTAAAGTACTGACGTTTGCGAAGTATTTTTTATGTTGTCTTTTTACGCTTTTAATTGAAATAAAGATGTTTTATGTTATATTATTGTACGGATTAATTTCATAATGCATTTAAAATCAATTTAAAAGTATCGATAAATCCATTTTTGTGTGATATTTCAATTCTTTTTCTATTAGCAAGCTCATGCTGCAAATCTCTGAGATTGGTTAGCATTGGTAACACTAATGACCCACATTACGTAGCGCGTGCCGATTTTAATGATCGCTACAATCTAATTTTTATATATAGTGATAGTTCTTATTCTTAATACCATAAGGATTAAATCTATTAACTTTATATAGTCGATTATAATCATGTGGGTAATCTAGATGGCTTATTGCATTCTAAATCTTTTCTTCACAATTATTGTTATTATTTACTAGGTACTTGTTTGTTTTTTTTTAAATAACCATTCCTCGGCTTTAAATTAATTTATTGAATTATATGTTATCTTCACTAATGTATAACTCTGTTAATTTTATTTAGAGGCGTTTTTACATCTAATCGATAAAGACAAATAATAAATAATGTCATGGCTCCATTTATAATCGTCATAGCGTTCGGTCAAGGTAAAACCTTCTTAACAACTTGTTTGGATCACTATGTTGCACCTTTGAAAGCACACTGGTACTTTTTGTCGTCTTATATTCCTATAATCCTGTCAGATACTCAGATAACTCTGAAATTATTAACGTTATCTCGCAACCTTGCGTTTTAATGTGAGAATTCTTTTAAGAGTCAAGTTCTTATTAAACTTAATTTAGTTTATCTTAGTGTCTACAACACTTTGTGGCATTGTGTTGGTTTTAAAAAAAATATTGCGTACAAATCAGTTCGAAATCAGTGTGATAAATGTTTGTTATGTAGTTTTGTAAACATTTATAAATTGAAATGACAACTTCTCCATTTTTAAACGTCGCTGCTACTTTAAGGTCGTTTTACAAAAAAATGCTCCGGTTCATAGAGTCGTGACTGTCTATAATACGGTTGTAAATGCGCACGCGCCGCTTCGGGGCCGCTTACCGAAATATTTCGTAGTATGCCTATGTTCCTGTCATACGTTTCATTGTTGGTGGATTTATGATTTATAATACCTACGCTATATTTGAAATCTACAAGGTTATTATTATCGCCGTTGTTCAATTATTTTGTAGGTAGTTAATTATTTTAAGTATAAGCACTTTAGCTTTCTTAGATTTACGAAAAATAAACACTTTCAATTAGAGTAGGTAAGTTCTTTTTTTTACTTTTTAGTGCTGCACAGTACACGTATTCTATTATATTGATAAGGGCAGACTATCTTTTTAACCATTCAGATTTAAATAAGTAATTTAAATATTTAAAATTAAGAGCAGTTTATTTCGTTTTATAAATTTTTAATGAGATTTAAGAACTTCCAAACATTGAGATATGACATTAAGATATTAAATTATTATGTTTATGAATATTTTCCTGGTTGACTATTTCTACGCGATGTGCTTTGTAATGTGTATTCGCTTTCTTTTCTTTTGTTAGTTTGTGACTTTCTTGGTGCTTTGTTTCGTAATTTCTCAGTGGACACATCCAGTGTTATTGTGTGTAATCTTCTATGTAATGCTATGTTGTTTGCTCTCGTCAAGTTGGTCGGTAATTGCTATTACGAAATCTAGAAATTTTCGTATTTTTCACATAATATAATCCGGGCCCGGTAAATTGCTATTCGAAAACGTGCCTCGTTAAGTCAATGACTTTCCACTACACTTAAGCATTTAAACGTAGTCAGTTTGTTGTTATATAATCAATTAACCTTATTATTATTGTTACAGGTAAGATTAAATTTGCATGCAAAGAGTCCACGGTAAGTACACTCACTATCGAGATAGTTTCAATCGGATGGAGATGGGAAGCGCTATGGAGTAAACACCAATTAGTTGATTTTGCGAGATAACGGCTATTAGTTTTATATTGTTTAATATGAGTCGCTTTGCGCAACGGTTTCAAAATTTTTCCGCCGTTCTGGTGCTACCTTTTGGTGTTTTTCGGAGCGTGGCGGATAATAGGCAACCTTAGATTGCGCCCGAGTCCTTCGCACGTGGTTCGAGGAAAGCTGCATATTTATAAGTAATTTTGAAACTTTACCTACCATTCTAGCCGCTATTTAATCTTTACTCGAGCTAATAATTCATTTCAAGGTAATAACTTTTTCATAAGTGAAATATCTCGCGACAAATGACTTCAGTGGCTAACGACGTGCAAACGCAACTAGCTGGGAAAATACCTATTGTTAATCCAAACAACAGAAGGAGTCTCCGCGCACGCATTGTTTTCTTAACACTTTTTAGTTCTTCATACCTTCATATCGTGATAACACACTCATCACGAGTCATAGCCGGATTCGATTTTTTTATTGACGTAAATGAGGAATGACGTAATCGTAGGTTTGTAGTATCGTATACACAGCATCGATTAGGTCCTAATGTTGTTAAATAATTTACACGCGATATGTAAATATTGCATAGTTGATTGAGCATCATTGACAGAAACTCGCCTTGCCATTATGATTGACCGTTATGAATCGTTGATCGAAGTCTTCACATCTTTTGGATGTGTCAAACAGTTGATTGAACCAGAAAAATGTTCATACCTAATACTTATATTTAGACAAACGAGATAAAGTTGTTTTTTTTTTATTCCGATTTTATGTTCATATTTTCATGTGCTATAAATATGAAATGCTACGGCGGCGTTTTATGATGTCATCAATACTAAATATAATTAATAACATTAATAGTTTTATCAGAAATGACGTTTCTCAACTGATTCACGGTTGAGGTTGAGTTCGTCTAGACAGGGACGATAAGCAGTTTAAAGGTTAGTCCTCTGCAGGTGACGCTTGTGTCATCGTGTGCACTACCTTAGTTGGGAATGCGACATTCTTATTACCTAGAAGTGTATAGTTTTCTGAATGCCAGTCTTTATTTAGCTCGCAAAGGTATGCAATAAAACTGGTTTCCAACCTAATGGCATTTGATGGTAGCCTTCAAAGCTTCGATAGAACGTGTGTAAATATAACGTTGAATTTCCCCATACCATAAATATATCATAATCTTTTGTAAAGTAAAAAAAAAAATGTTTGTTTTGAGGAATTCAATATTTGATTTACTGAATGTAAATATAGCCTTTATCGCATTTTGAGTAATCTTGTTTATAAATTTGAGTTGTTATTTCATCTGACCGGTGAGATTAGATCTATTTATTCTGTACTTATATCACAATTAAAGTTAACTAGTTTGTTATTTTTGGGGCAATACAAAAAAAATATCTCACGTTGCTAATAACATCCGCCTTCATAATTGTTATGTTGTTCTCACACAATTTGGGCATTACCTCAAAGTATCGAACAATGTTTAAAAACGAATCGCTTATACTTCCTTTTATTCCAAGACTAATCTCGATTTGATTTCATGTATCGATACTCGGTAGTACGGCCCGAATCGGTGTGTGTTGATTATTTACGGTGTTATGTCATCGTCGCAGGTATAACTTGGTACACTTTCATTACCCGCGTCACTTTCATCTCGACTCGCTTTATCAATTGTGTATTGATATTTTTCGATCGTATACATAGTTAATTTTAAACTTGTTCACTGTTTACTTAATATATTTTATATTCGTATTAAATTGAATAATAATAATAATGTTTAAAAATATAAATAATACTAATAATATTGCTAAGTGTTTTAACTTGTTCTCTTGTTCAATTTTCAGTTTTATTTATATTTGTGATGAAATAATTCTGAGGAAGCTATTTTATTTTTATTAAAGTTTTGAACGAGTCAACGAATAATAATAATAATTGATGAGGCATGAGATTTGTATTTTTCACGCGTCTCCTCGTGTTTCCAACTCCCGTTACGCGGATGTTTCGACTTTGTGAATATATTTTTTTATAATGAGATCGCTACGTTTATATATTCAGTGAACATGCTCGGAAGCAATTGCTGGTAATCCCTGGTTATGTGTCACGTTAAATTTGTTTTGATAAATCATGAATTGATAACCATCTATATTTAACTTTTGAGATTCATAATTATATAAGATCGTTTAATCTTATTGTCATGAATATATTCAAGTAAACCTAATTATATGCTTGAATGAAGTGATATATTTCTCTGCTTAGGGTTTTGCCTTCTAATGTTATGAATGAGATGTAAATGCAGTTTATCATATTTTATATAACATATCGTGGCACCTATTACGTTTTATGAAACTTGAATTATAAATGCGTAGGATGATGTTTGTAAGAAACACTTTGAAGATGTTCTGGTAGATCTTAATATGAATGTCACGATATTAATATGAATGTCACTTAAATAATTTTTACAGTATAGATGTTTCACAGATCATTTTGCTAAACGTTTTGCACGTAACAATTCTTTGAAACGCTTTTGTTTACATTTTCTCACAGGTGTTTCTTTATATGTGACCGTCATTGAGTCTCATGGTTTGGGCTAGCTGAGAAATTTAAAATTAATAATAATGTCGCGATAGGATTGCTGCATTGTTGAAATCATTGTTGGCATACCGGCGCTTAATTCGTGAGATCTAGGTCGGGGACCTACCTGGATTATTTTGTTATATTTAAAAAAAATATATATGAAACACGATCTTACATTTACTGTTAACGGTTGAGGCTGCGACTGAAATATCACTTGGGATACACTCTTCAGCACATATCACGAGGGTTGCGGTAATGTCACTTCACTAGCACTTGTGTTCAGTCACTGGCACATAGTAGCAAATGTCGCAGTGTCGCAGGGTTATAGGCCGTGGTGGGGTGCGCGTGTGTTCTGTGGGTCGCGCGGCGCATGAGTGCCGGCGGTGGTAGGGGCGCGCGCGTAAATACGCCGCAGTAGGCGCGTGCGCATTGCACGCACACAGACACAGTACACAACACACACTACGTTAAACGATGCACCAGAACCCATAACTAATAAAGTTTTTAGAAGTTTATTATGTGACAGATATTTGAATAAACTGTACGTTGAGTTTACTGGGTTATTTTTTAATTAATGCGGTAAATGACTTGGTCATTAGGTAATGCAAATAAGCGATTCATTAGTGACAAACATGGATTACGTACAGACGATGAGAAAAGCACATTTTGACATAAGTGTGAAATAGTTTGGTAAGGTGACTTGATGTATTTCAAAGATTTTTTTAAAGTTACATTATGATTTTAGTTAATAACACTCATATATGTATATGTAGTGAGTTGCATTGATATGTACTTATAAGTAAATAAATGTTTTTTGATAAAAATTTATAAAAATTTCACAAATTTTTAGTCATAAAACTATTCTAGTGATTTAATCGCAGAACATTCTTTTGGCTTTGGAAACCGCTTTTGGTGAGCGAACGTCCTAATCAGTGTCATCGACATCGGCGCGTCCTCGGAAGGTCGCCGGATGAGAACGGGACCGAGATCCAAGCTAACCGTCCATCGCTAAGTTATGCTATGTCAATCAAGAGCAAATAATATTATTTTGTTTTTTTTTTTAATAAAATGAATTAAAAAATTATTAAAGCACCTACCATCACATTTGTAAAAAAGTTTTTTCATTTTTTATAAATGTCAAATGTTTGTCATTTTTGTATTAGAGGCAGCATTTATATAAAAGTACAATTTAAATTAAACGTAACTTTGACTGTGTGACTGCTGATAACGTAATCGTACTATTTATTCGTGAATTGATGGGTGCAAGTCCACCAGTCAAGCTTTCTAACAAATTACCATCAACGTACGTACTACGTATACCACGAGTTATAGTTAGAACTTGACCAGTACAACTAGAAAATTTATAAGATGTACTTATGTATGTGCATTACGATGCTAAATAGCTTTGGCCGAGCTTAAAGTTATCCCTGGTATATTATAAAAAATCATGTAACTTAATATACCTATACTTGTCAAGTAAACTAATCTATACAAATTTGTGAGGTTGTAGTGGGTAATCTCTGGATCTACTGAACCGATTTAGATGAAATTTGGTAAGAAGATAGTTTGAGAAGCAAGCTAGCGATCAACCCAAGCGAAGCGAGGGTGAGCCGCTAGTATATGAAATGAAATCTAACTATTTTAAAATTATCAACGACTGAAAGTGTAGTGATGCTTTCTTTTAATGTAAAATATTGAACTAGGTTCCTCCCTAGGTACGTTTTAACGGTTAGTATAGAATGGTTAGACTATATATTACATTATATATATCCTATAGCCTCCCTCAATAAATGGGTTTTCTAATGCAACAAGAATTTTTCAAATCGGATTAGTAGTTCCTGAGATTAGCGCGTTCAAACAAACAAACTCTACGTCTTTATAATATTAGTATGTATTGAATATTAATAGTATCGCCATATATGGACTGTAAGTATTAGCATGAAATTCTTTATTTTTCCTCAGCGTTCGGTATTTAATCATTTATTTACGAGTGGCATCCCGGATCTTTTTTTGCATCTTGTTTTTAGAATATTCATAATTGTTACGTTCTCCGAATCTATGTATTTAATATGTCTATTACAATTTTATACTTTATAATAAATAAATTATATATATATATACTTTATAATAAATAAATTATATATATATATACTTTATAATAAATAAATTATATATATACGCTTATATTTTCATAGAAAAAGGCCAGTACAAATCATAATTACATGTATGCTCGATTTTCATTACATTATACGTATAGAGTTATTTGCAACAACAGTATTGTACTTTTGTTATGAAAGAAGAATTATTTATTCAGTGAATATTTTGTTATTGCCATATGCTATTACAAAATTAATATTTAAGTTATAATAATCCTGAGTGTTTTGTTTCTTGACTTACTAATTAAAAGCTTGTTTTTATTACGAAATAATTAGAAATGAGCTTTTTTGTTTAGGTCTTTTAGTAAAAAAAAATAAAAAAAATAATATTATTAATAATATTATCATTAAAACGAGTTTTTTTAAATTGTTTAATACCTACTTATTTCCTTTTTTTGATAAATAGAGCTTTGGTAGAGTTTTATGCACTATAGGATGCGTTCAAACTAGAATTGAACATATGTAGCTTAAAGAGTAAAATTGTCGTTCACGTAAGTTTTTGTATATGTATTTTGTATGAAAACAATTGAGAAAATAAAGCAGAGGTAAATCTTTATTATGTAATGTGCTTTTGTTATCGTAATACAACATTGGAGTTTTATTTATGTAAGAAGTTAACATCAATAGTTAATCAGTTGTGACATTTTTATTTTACGAATTTACCGACCATTTTAAGTTATAAATTTTTAAAACATAACATTATGACATACTTGGTTTGAAACAAAATTTAGTTAGTAGCTTTGTTTATGCGAGCTACATTCCGCGCCACAGTGGCACTTAGTCGCTTGATCAATACATATAATGTAAACCGACTTTGCCATATTTAGCTTAATATATAATATTAGTTCTAGAGAAAAAGTCACTTAAACAATGCTTTGATTTATTTACTCGAAGGTAAAACTTCTGCAATTTCAAGAGTTTCTCTACAATTTTTATATTTACACGTACATCATCAAATGACAAATACTGTAAACAAAAGTACTGGAAGAAAAAATTATTCGTAAAAGAGTTTTCTATATACTGTAGTTTAAATAGGTTATAAAATAAAAATTTATCACGATTATAATATTTTAGTGAGATAAAAAACGAGATATTTAAGTTTACCTCCGAGGATCGAGAACTTAGGCGCCGCACCGGACCGGATGCGATCGCCGCGTCTGTGTTATGTAATTATATTATCTATATCGCCTTGCGTTATTTATTAGATATCCTATGTTGGGTTGTTGTTTTGCTTTATGATCGAAAAACCCAAGTGCTAAGGAGAGTCATCTACCTTTTATTGCCTGAATCAAATCTGTTTTTCTTGATTCAGTAAAATGTGTGACGATCTTTCTAGATTTTTTTTAAATTGTATTATTTTGAAATACTTATTATAATACCCAATTAGTACATTATAAAATAAGTCTAATCAAATATTAAATAGTTTTTTATTTATTTATGATGTGACTTATGTTCATTATTTTTTATTGCGTTGAGGTTTATTAATCATTAGTGTTGTAAATCAAAATTGCAAATACAGAAAATATGCATAATATATAGACTCTAAAGTCTAAACGATGGAGTCAATCAATAAAATATGGAACTAACATCGAGAAGGTCGTCTTCGAAATTAATAGCTGGCAACAATCAAATTGTTCAAAAATTAAAATAGGTACTATTAAGGTTGCAACAGTCTATTTTCCTGGCGCCATCCGTATATCTAAACGGTCATCCGTCGTGCGATCCAACAGTGTTATTGTTTATGAAACGAGACGTTTTATACTTTTGGTCATTAAAATTATATTTAAATTAAACATTGGAGACACCTATCTGAATTATTCCGTGACGCCCGCCAGATTTACGACGATACAATTATTAATTTAAAAACGGACTTGTTTTTTTCACGCGACAGCATCTCGGCGTCGGAGCGTCGACAGATTCCTAAAATTCCAATGTTTTGTGCTTGTTTTGGTAACTGGTTCTTTTTGTCTTCAAATGAGTTGCTGTGAATTGTACAAAGAGTGTTTATTGTTGTGCCATTAAATATTGCCTTGAGGATTAATCTATTAGTGATGCTAAGTTATCTCTATTTTAGGGACATTTTTGTATCTTGCTCATATTTTTGAAGTGAAAACTTCTAAATGCAGGATTGGATGGGGAGTAAATTCATATAAGTCGTCATCGACATGGTCACGTGATGTGCTAACGCTAACACTCAGAGTGCCGTTAGATGTCAAAACCAGATAAATGTAAATAGTTTGAATTTACAAATTTCAATTTAAGATCAAACAATTAATTTGAATATCCAAAAATAACAACTGTTTATAGTTTTAAGTTTGACTTCTGTCGGCACTCCTCATATCTGCTTTTTTTGTATTATAGATATGTTTTAGTGGATAAGTTATTATTATACTTAATTTTATCTTTATTCCAAACACTTTTTGTAATGTGATGAATTATTTGAATTATAAAAACAGTTGCTGCCTTGTTGGGTTTGCAAAAAAGTTATAACAAAAACGGCAAAAACTTAGCGGTAATATAATTATACAAGCTAAATTGCTATTTACGATATTTAGTCTTATAATATGCTATTAGGCACATCCGTTATATTCCACGCGTCTACAAAAACTCGTTGTACTTAATAGGTATTTTAAGTTTATTATTAAATCGAAGTTATATTATTTTTTTCGCACTATCATACAATTTATTCGATTGTTAACTAGTTTCAATACTTTCCGACATTTCTCATGACCTGTTGCAATACAGGACCTTGCTCTAATTAGAACGGCTTTAGCATCTTCGATGTGAACATTAGCACGGTCAGGCACTTACTCGGTTTGTTATGAAATGTGAATTATCATCTGAAAATGAACTGAACCTATTCAACGAGCTTAGAACATCGAATATATAATATTTTTATTTTTATAATATTATAAAGAGGCGAAGTTTGTGAATTGTGAGTTTGTGACGTTGTAGGGGGTAATCTGTGGATCTACTGAACCTATTTAGATAAAATTTTGTAAGAACATAGTTTGAGACCCTGGGAAGGACATAGGATACTTTTTATCCTCGAAGTCATCCCTTAAGGGAGTGAAAATGGGGATGAAATTTTGTATTGGAAATCAAGCTAGGGACGAACCCGAGCGAAGCCATGGTGATTCGCTACTAGTATATAATATTTTTATTGCCTGTTTCTTTCCGAATATGGCAATAAAGTACCTATAATACGTAGGCAAAATATTTGATTATTCATATATTCTCTACGCTGTTAGTATAGAAGGAATGTTGTATCGGGATTAATTGATAAACATCGAAAATATTGCAATTTAATAACAAAACAACAGGTTGTATAAATATTCTTGTAACTAAAAAATATTTTTCTAAATATGAGATCATATTATGCTAGCGACGACTTACCCTCGTTTCGCTCGTTCTTATATGTCTAAGGTAGCCTTTGAGTTACTCCATGAGTCTATATAATAGTCTATCTGTATTAGATTTCATCTTAATCATGAAATAATAAGAAAACATACACATATACAACAGTAGCCCGATTAACGTAAATAAAGCTAAAACATCATGATGTCCTTATTTTCTAAATTCTAGATATTTACCTATATGGTACCAACTACTAGCTATGATAATACCAAATTTCATCAAAATCCCTCCAGTATTTTTTTTGTGATGCGGTAACAGACAAACAGGCAAAAATTCTAAAAACTATAGATTCGGCCTCTGCATTGATAATAATGACTATTTCAATAAGATTTTCCAAAAGTTATTTAATGTACAGATTCGGCTAAGTTACAATTTTATTATAGCTATGAATAGATATAGGCAAATTTATATGATATGCCATATTTGTATTATGAACTGATTGCAATAAACATATTATTACTGGGTACGGCTAGCAGGAAAACATGCCCCAGAATCACTTCCAATGTACAAGTTTTCTCACGATCTTTTCCTTCGTAGATTGACAAGATATGGTAGATTTATTAGCACCCATTAGGTAGAAATTAATTCTCATTATTTTTCAGACAATAAAATTAAATTCTAATATATATAAATATCTCGTGTCACGGTGTTTGTGGTCGCACTCCTCCGAAACGGCTCGACCAATTTTAATGATATTTGTTTTTGTATATTGGGTAGGTATGAGATTAATAGGTCGTAAAGTATTTTTCACGCTCCACCAAAATTCTAAAAACTATAGATTCGGCTTCTGTATCGATAATAATGTTTATTTTAATGAGATTTTCCAAAAAATATGTAATGTACCTACAGATTCAGTTTAGTTACAATTTTATTATATGTATAGATTTTTTGTAGACTGACTTTCAGTTGGTAATAAACGAAGGCATAAATGACTATACTTGTTACGAAAAAACGATATTTTGTCTCGTTGTCACTGCCCCGCGGTGTCTTAGTACCTATATATTTTTACCATGTAATCACAAAGTCACCGTACATTTCAAATCGCGCATCGTGTATACAGTAATTTCTTTTCAACTTTAAAGATTTTTTAAAATACTTTTAGCAGTCTCGTTTTTATTTATTTTATACATATTATTCTTTCATTATATATTCATTGGCATCATATTTGTATACCAAGTGTAATAACAACAAATCGTTAAAACATATCCAAAATTAGGTTCATAACTTAACCGTGCCGTTGTCACTAGTATGTGATGCCCTTGCTTTGTTCGCGACGCCGTGAACCAAGGTCGTCGCACCGTTGAGATTGCGGATTTACTCTGAATGTTCCGCGCCTAAAGATACATGCACGACTGACGATCACGAAACTAAGAGTTCGACATGTGGAACATTTTAAAAGCTATTTATTTCTACATGTTTAATTAAAGAGCCTTTTATATTGATAAATATAAATTAAAAGATATGCTAATGCGCGTAACGCAGACACTTATTACATTTTTATTGGCAACTAGAAAAAATATATTTTTTTGAAATGAAAGTAGCCTAAGGTAAACCTTATAACAGCAGCTATCTGCCAGTGAAAGTCCCGTCAAAATCGGTCCAGCCATTTCTGAGATTAGTCGGAACAAACAGACAGGTGGACAAAAATGAAATAATTTTCTTATATGTAACGTATATAATTCCATATGCGTTTAGTAAAAGATGTTATTTTGCCATTACAAACATACACTTCAATTTTATTTATCTGTGTACATTATACCGTTCCTCAATAAATTTATAAATGACTTGCTCGATTGTTTTTAGATTTTTTACTTCATTTAATTTTGTATTGGTTAAAAACTATTATGGCTATGATAGCACGCTTCTACTTCTTGTGTGCCGACGAAGCTTTATTTGGTGTGCTTTCAGCCTTACACTTAAACGAGTGGGATATACGCGGATCCACACAGATATTAAAACGTGAAATTCGTGGACTTTTATTCGAGATAGTTTGTTTTTATTTGTTGCCAGGGGATTTTTTGTGAGATATAAAATGCAGTTCGCCACCTCGTTTAATTGTATTATTGTACCTACAGTTGTAGATTACTGCAGGTATTTGCAAGGATTATTTTGGATTTAGAGAATTCCAAATATTTAGTTACATTTTTTTTTTGTTTTTGTAAATCATTTACTATATAAATTTTATATATATATATATATATATATATATATATATATATATATATATATATGATATTTAAACCACTTTAACAAAGCTTCCTCAAACTTCGTATGCTTCGTTGTTCTGACTCACTTCATTTTCAAAAAATTGCTGTCATAAAAGGTTTGAATTTTTTCCCTCTCTTTCTACATTTGACATTGTCGAGTGTGATACACCATATTCTTTTGCCAAGTCTTTGTTTGGAATTCGGCTCTCTAGCTTTGATATAGTATACGATTTTTCCTCGATATTAATTTGTTTTCTTTTTCTTTGCAACATGTTAAAAGTTTCATAAATAACTCGACTATATGATTTGGTGCGTCTTGTGTCTAAGAAACTGACTGAAGAGATATGAAGAAGCGGGTTTTGATTATACTGCATGCACATGTATTTTGTTTCTAAGAATTACAAAAGACCCTAAACTCGACAAGTTTTTGTTTACTTTTGCGATCTTAAATGCCATTGACCATTATGCTGAGCCCCCGAGGGCCAGATGTGGATACTGTTACCTATTCAAATTGCTTACAATACAACTGGTCGTTCTAACAGATATAATTCGCCGAAGATATTAGTTAAATGTAGTCGCTTAAAGAGGTATGTCGTATGTAATAAGCAATGTCGTAAAAAGCAATGTTCTTAATAAGGCGGTCATATAGCATTCAGCCGGGACCTTTGGTTTTGGTCAATATAACCGATATGTTGTTCTAAACGACGTCGTCATAAACGGTTTTAACTATATATATATATATATATATATATATATATATATATATATATATATATATATTATTTAGTTATATTTGTTGTTTTATTTAATCAAAATTGCATTTTGGTGCAGGAGTATGGACCAAATAATTTTTGAGTTATAAGCTTACCATAACCTATTTAAATAACTTTAATATTATTTTTTTCATTATTGAATATATTATCAGTACTTAGATAATGTACCTATGTATGTACTCAATGAATAATATAAAGATTCCAGAAATAATTTTTATATGTGAACAATGATTTTCAAAAACGTTACAGTTCTCAACACCTCCAGGTAAATTTCTTAGAGAAATTAATTAAAATTCTAGCAAATCTATTGTTAACTGACACACCGGCATGTCCGCAGTCGTGGAGGGATTAAGGTTGGTAATGCATTCAGCGGCAATAATTGTAACCTTCAACTTTCAACCTTCAACTAGGCGCATAGTTGAATTAAAAGCTTTCTCGTTCAGAAAGCCTTCTTGAGCTTAACGGGTTAACTATAAAGTTCTTAGTGTCAAAACTGGAGGAAATACAAGCCTTATATTATACTAGCAGATTTTTATCGCTTCGCTCGGTTTACGTTCTAACGGTAAGTGTGGAATAGATAGGTTAAATAATATATATGATATAGCCTTCCTCAATAAAGGGGCTATCTAATGCAAGAAGAATTTTTCCAATCGAATTAATAGTTCCTGAGATTAGCGTATTCAAGCAAACAAACTCTGCCTCTTTATGATATTAGTAGGTACTAGGTAGGTATAGTTTAGTGGGAAAGATGATAGAATACTTATACTGGGAAAAAATCTTATATTGCATAATACACTTATGAACATTGTACTAACAAATATAATTAGTAGTCAGAAATCAGAACTAACAACAAAGAGTGAAGTTGTTTCTCTAACAATATATTTATTTGAAACCAATGTAAAGGGATATTATGCAATGGAACGAGCAAAGCGAGTTCCCGCGGACGTATCTAAAGTATAGAAAGTAACTGGACGTAGAAAACATAAGTTAAAAATTTCCAAAGGAAAAAGACAAGCAACGTCCGTTCTATATAGTTATATAATATATGTTACTCTTAAAATTATTTCAATGGTCTAATAATAAAGTTTATTTTGCAATAACAATGAAATTTATTAATTAACTGATAACTATGATAATCAAAGTTTCATTTTTATTAGCTTGTTTGTTGTATTCGGTCTAATCTACTAAACTTTATAATTTAGTGAAATATTTGAAATTAAAAAGAAACATAATATCTATACATGTAGGTATTTGCTAGTCTCGTTAGTGTCTTTTAGGAAACTGTCGTTTACTTCGGCGGATGTGGGTTCGATTCCCACACAAGTGTTTCTACTAGTCATTATTTATGTTTATCTAATTGTAAGTATCTGTGCTTAGTGTCTTTTTTTCCGCACTTCAGAACCACAACTCGCGGGTAGTTAGCGATTGAATTGCTTTAATTAATGTCAATATTTTTCATATTGATATAATATGTTATGACTCGCTATGATATGCATATTTTTTTAATTAAGACGTATCGCTGTACTATTACAGATAATTTTAACATAGTTTACAGCTTGTGAACATTTCGCAAGTTTTAAAAGTGACCGTAAATACTTAGTTTAATGCATAACCTACATACATATTGCATTTGTTATACTCACAATTAACATAACTTTTACACTACGCTATAATGCTAAGTAATGTCACGTGCGTTTGACTTAAAATGAAGGTTTTATGCGTGTCCTTCACGATCGTATTGTGATTACATATTACCATTGAAAGTTTTGAACAACGCGATATGTTGACAATTTGGTCCGATACAATCATAAAGGTTGACATTTCCATTAGTTAAGCTGTCTAAAAGTCATTAGTTATAAAGATGTAAATTACATCTTGAACCATATTTCTGTTAGCAATATAAATTAATCAAAGTTTTAATTAACTCTATTAGAAAACGGCCTTGAATTATAAACCAATTAGATTTATAAATGTTAATATATAACAAATAATTAAATTAATATAGCAAAGGAAAACTCTCGTGTTTACATATTAAAAATGTGTTGCTTCATTATCAACAGTTGTCCGGCGTCATGTATCTTAATCAGATGGTTTTTATTCTCAATCATTATACTATACGGGCGCCGACGCCGCTGTATGGTAATGAGAGAGGCAAAGTATGCCGAAAACTGCGGTCATCTCCGCATTCCACGCGAGCCGCGGCCATGCGACGCGCGCCGGCCGGCCGGGAAACCCATCGAAAATATATATTATAATACATACATACATACACGCGATATACAACCTTCCGACGGTAAAGAGATGGACTAATATTCGTTTTGATCATACTATCTTTATACTTGAAACCTTTAATCGGTTTTCATACAATATGATACTTTATAACTCCACACTAGAAGAGATTTTAACTTGAAGCCCACGGTGGCGCCAAGATGATGTAGAGTCCTATTAACATATTTATTCAGTCACTGTTACCGATTTGGTCAAAAGTAATACAGCGGTTGATTAATCGTGGTCGAATATAAACATCGTCAAAAACCAGCTCGGTAGGACGGTGGACTCCGACTATATTAACATAACTAATAATGTAATAATACACAATAATATTATTTTATGAGACGACATTCAGGCGCCATTTTAATTTAAATAGTTATTTAGTTGCATTATTTCTCCGAAATTCTTTTTCTTGATAATATTACTTTTGTAAACTTCTCTACAACTTGTTTATTCATTTATTTATTATAAAGGCTTACTAACTAAATTTACATAAAACATGTATTTAACATTATAATGTTACCTATTTGTATATAAATTTAATTTAAAAGTATGCACAGCTTTTGATATAAGTATTCCATTAAAGTTTTATGTGGTTACGAGTATAGTTATAAGTTTAGTTTAATATACTTTGTGTTTGCCTTATTTGCTAATAGTTTCCAAGTCTCGCAAGTACGATAAGTAATGAGGTAAAAGAAGGTGAATTACAAAATTATATTTTAATGACTGTATGTCATATTTTCACAATTTTATTGTGAAAATACACCGACCTCTCACTAAATGGAAAAATAATTTTATTTCTGTTGCACAGATAGCTGGAGAAACTTAATGAAATTTTAGTATTAAGATAAGAGTATCAAATAACACATCAACCCCTGTTATCTAAGATTGTCTATGAGAATCAACAGTATAATAGTACGACCTTCATAGTGACAATGAAACACCACTTTCTACTTTCCCGTGTTTTCCCACAATATGGCGGCTCTGCGAAAAGCGCGCGAAAAAGCTATTATTATAGTTTCACTAAACGCTTACATATTAGCAATTTTTATAGCTCTTTGACACGCTCACTTGTATCGAGTGGAATCGAAGGAGTTGTGTTGTTCACAATTATGTTTTTTTTTATTTTTCGCTATAAAAAGTAGCTAATCATATAATTATCATATCGAATCGTTGCTGCGTAGAAGGACAAGATAACAAACCAAAGAAATATACCTACTTTCGCATTTATAAAATTAGACGCGACGCAAGTAACGCGTAAGTGGGCCGGTCATTCATATTCTCAAATATGTCATAGTATTATTTTCGCTTGAACAGTCATAGAAGTTTGTTTTGTCGACTGTTATTGAGTTGTAATTCTAAAGATTATTTCTCCATTCATTTTATATTTCTTGTAGTTTGTTAATCACATTCTATGACTACAACAATATGCTGGTATGAGACATACCTGCCTTTGTTTGCCAAATCCGCATTTGATAGGGATTATTAATAAAGTTTAGAAACTCTTCTCAGAACATGATCCTAACTCATAGTTATATTTAAATCTGGGTCGTACGTTTATTAATAAATTTGACTAATAATAAACTCTGCCTCATATTACTGTATATAATTTAATCTATATTAATATTATAAAGAGATAAAGTTTGTGAGATTGTGAGTTTGTAACGTTGTAGGGGGTAATCTCTGGATCTACTGAATCGATTTAGATGAAGATAGTTTGAGAAGGACCTAGGAAGGACATAGGATAATTTTTATCGAGGAAATCATCCCTTAAGGGGGTGAAAATGGGGATGAAAGTTACTATTGAGCAAGCTAGGGACGAACCCGAACGTAGCGAGGGTGAGTCGCTAGTAATGTATATTTTAATTGTCCTGGTTATTCAGATTATTCAGTAGGTATACCATATTCCGTATCCAAAGTCTTTTTTTTATTTCAAATAGTTTTATCTTTTCGGATTTTTTCGCGGATTTATTTGGATTTTTGGTTCCCGACGTTTCGAATACTTTACAGCAATAATGTTTTTTTTTTCACCTATATTTTGTTGAACTATGCTAGTTTGGCATGAATTATATAAATATTATTCTTTATTAATGCCAAGCTGTTCACTTTACTATAATAGTAGCGTAATCATGGGGTAACGCACAAAATTCTCCTATATGTGTTACTATTCCTGGTTGCACATCGTCTAATACTACGTTACGACTTACGGTATATAATCTAGACCACTACTCACTTGGAATGCTTTACGTAACGTTGATGGATTTCTTTATATATTTCTAAATTGTTATTTACCTGAAACTAAACTTTAAATATTATGCTTTCACAACTGCTGTTATGTATTGTGTAATAGTTTATTTAGATTTTCTTTGGCTAAGTTCTTAAGAATAATAGCGATGTGATCATTCATGTTGATATTACATACTAATATGTATAAGTTTTTATAATTAGAAGTATTATTTATTCAAAACTAGTAACTTACCCTTGCCTTGCTAGGATGCGTCATTAAGTACGTTTTAAATAGATTTAAATTTAAAATTTAAAAAATCCCCGAAACGTATTGAAATTGAAATTTATCATAGTGTATAGTATTTTACTAGTCAAGCCCTTTCATTTGATACCCATGTTCAGGGAGTTGTGAAAAAATATGTAATCCGCCATTTTGGGGCGGCGGCATTCTTGGACCGATTTTCATCAAACATAGCTAAGAACACTTCCGACTAATTCACCTCAACAACGAAAATACAAAATCAAAATCGGTTCATCCGTTCGGGAGCTACGATGCCACACACAGACACACTCACATACATGTCAAACTTATAACACCCCGACGTTTTTGTGTCGCGGGTTAATAAATAGTTATTAGTCAGCGTTAGTCATGTAATTTTTGTTTTAGTTATTTTTTAGTTATTCTGCTATTCGAGGCGGAGACAAATCCAACAAATCAAAGATCATAGAAATCGGTTCAGCCGTTCTTGAGTTATAAATGGTGTAACTAACCTGACTTTATTATATATATATATATATATATATATATATATATATATATATATATATATATGTAAAATTTATATATATATATATATATATATATATATATATATATATATATATATATGTAAAATAAATTATAATACTACATTTTATTTAATATGGGGAATAATTTTATGTCAGTGACTAATATGCATTGCGTATTTAAAAAAACCGAAGTAATTTACATCACAAGAATGCATTTGAGGTAGCATTATATTCTTTAATTTATTGTTTTTATCATCAAATGAGCAGTTTTTTTTACAAAACCTGGAAATTCCATGTGGACTGGAGTTCCTAAAGTGTAATATATAATTACGACGTTTTCGTTGGATTTATTTAAATTAAAATCGGTATTTATCGCCAGTAAGAAAACCTGAGTTTTCTCACAAATCTAATATTGGTTAAAAACACTAAGATTTTAATACTGTAATTATAGTAATGACTATTTTTTGCTAACAAGGTATTATAATCGTGACTTCCAGATGTGCTTTTTCAACCTTTGTAACTAACTACTCTTTGCATATTAAATGAATTATCCTGTTTACAAATATATACACGTAAAAATGTTCGATTTAAATAAAAACTTAAATTACGTATATTTGAACTTATTATATTTATTGCTTGAATCGCTAATTAACTAAGGTTTAAATTGACTCTAACTTAATTATTTAATTAATTCCACAATGTATGTATGTATGTATTTGAATACATAAACGAAATATGTAGTATTTCTTAAAACGATTAAAATGAAGTAAACAATTATGTGTGTTCGCTGTTTGAATATTGTTTTAGGTCAATGATCATTGAATTAATGCAAAATATAAAAAAAAAAAAGATTTTAAGTTTTGTTATAAAATTGACACTGATATATTGCCTTGAATATGACGAGCTTTAATTTACAAGCTTTCAGTATTTTAGACAATTATAATTTATCAAGAGATATCGACAAAAGTATTACTTAAGTTTGAGTGATCGTATTGGATATTTGATAGATACGCATTATAAATAAGTAGGTATAATTAATAAGTTAAATAAATTTTTCTATGTTATTTTAGATTGTTTTATAAAAAGTACTTTGTCATGACATTTTCAAGTAGTCATGTTACTCTTGATATTTTGTTACAAATATTAAATACGAGTATAATGAGTTCTCAGAAAATACCCATATAAAATACAGTTATTATAGAGCACAAGTGTACGCGCAGAAACTAATGCACTCTATTCCTGTCACTTCCATATTCCGGTGGCACGACTGCTCGACACGTCCGGTGAGAGTTAAGGCGCAGAACCGACGGCTTTACATGCTCTAAGGGTCACGGGGGTGCAACATCCACCGCCAATTTATATACACCGCCAGCTCGGGGCTGTTACTGAGGCTCTGGCTTACTAAACAGAAAAACTCAATAATTAAACTTGGCCCGACCCGGGACTCGAACCCAGGACCTCCGGATGTACAGTCGTACATGCTAGCCACTACACCACCGAAGTTTATATTATAATAATATATTAGAGAATTCTTATAATATTAAAGAAAAAAAATAAAACATCCTTCGAATATGTTATTTGTACTTTTATTTTCATCGTTTTTTAAAGATTATATCGAAAATCAAACATAAGATAGATGCACAATTAGGGCCTTTGTAGTGTAACGGTAAAGATTTCGATTGGAAAATATGTTTTATGACGATGTCTATGATAATTTCTTTTTGTTTGAAAAAAGATAAGATGGCAGTATTGGAAACAGATATTCAGAATCCATAGATATGAAAACAAAAAAATCAATGTTATCATAACTGAACCAACATGTAAAATTTCATCTGAAGGATAAGAGGAAGTTGTTCTAATTGAGTTTGCAAGATTTGGCCCATACAAACATACCAACTAACAAACATTACAAGTTAAATGCTTGTAAAAATAGTCAGGAGAAGAGAACAACAGAATATAAGGATCGATATGGAATTTTCGAAATTATTCTTCTAATTTGTGACAAAAATTTACTTATATGTTTAAATTACAACTCCTTTTTTTGTCGTTTGTGGGAAAATCCACGCAAGAAAACGAAAAACATACCTATAATGACTTAGACAAAAGGTGTGTCGTGTGACCCTCATAAGCGCTTCGGTTGACTAGTTTCTAATCTTAACAATGGCAAAGGAATTCTGTCTCGGCCTTTTTGTTCGCGCTATTTTGTTTAATTTACCACTTGATTGTTCTACATAGATCAACACACTTGATTATCATAAACGTCTTTGACTAAAGTCCTTATGTCGATGTTTATGTAGAGACAAGTGGTCTTGCCCTTGCAAGCTTGCTGGAGATGAATCCAAATATGTCCACAGCAATTATTATTTTGAAAAATTGGTTTGTTTATGTTGCTAGATCGTGGGCGGGTAAGTTTTTGAAGGTCTTTTCCCACATTTATTTACTAGTTGTTTTAATTGTATTTATTGTTTTTAAGAGTTGACATTTTTACATATCGACTTTACGAAAATAGTTTATTGAAAATGTCACTGGACACTGATCCTTTTATTTGTGTAACAAAATTAAGAACACCAAACTGAATAATCAAGTTAATATTGTGAACTACGAATAATAATGTCAGAAGTGTAAAATATGCATTATTCAGGAGATACGTATGAAATAAACTATTATAATCAATGGTATTGTTCAAGAAATGTGACTTGCGGTCGCTATCCGGGCATGTCAAAGATGACTCGGTCAGCAGAGCGTGTTGCGCCTTGAACTTGACGTTTAAGATGCCTTGACTCTTGCCGCGGGCCATCGCTGATAATGATATATTGAAAAAATTACATTCAAAGCTGAGTGTTAATTTTTTTTTAAGATGAATCATCACAATAACCATGAACTTGCGGAAGCTGATGCTTGTAGCCGCAGGATACGGAATGAATTAGTATTGAGCTACATTCTGATTATTACCGTAAAGCTATTTTTCTATGTAAATGATGTTGGGTCAGAAGATGCCACTCGCCTTGTGATAAGCCATGAACTTGATTGTGGTAATGGATCACAATCGATTAGCCTGAGGGTAAGGAGACGGCTAAAATATGGTCCAAGTACCAACGGTCATTAACCTTTAATTTTACCATATCAATCATAACGGTCATCTCTTTATCAGCAAATATATTATTCTGTTTATTTATATTTTTAGTATATAAAGTCTAAATTTTGTATTCATATATCAAACTCCACATAGCAAGCTCAAGTTATTTAAAAAAATATTTTATTTTAATTACGATGAAAAATGTGTTTATCGTAAAATTATTTTAGTATGTTAATAATATATAATAATTAATTAATTAAGTATAACGACGTATTTGTTAAATGAGACGTGTTATTAATTATTATTATATCGATATTAGTATTCACATTCTTTTTATCTCAATAACAAATCAATTATGAAACAGTTGAACAACTTCTTTAAGTCTTGTGTAAAGTACATTTTATGTTGTCTTTAGATTTGTTTGCCCTGAAAAAATTGCCCTGAACGAAATGTATGTATTTGCCTCTAGTACGCAAAACGAAAAAACTTATATTGTAACTAGCATTGCCTGCGGCTCCGCCCGCGTTCAGATGATCAAAAACCAAATTCTTAGGTTGACATATTAGTATATTCTTACATTGCAGTTTTTGTATTTTTTTCTCAGAAATGAGATATTTACCCACGGTAAAAAGTATCCTATATGTGGACCCGATAACCAGCCATCACCATACCAAATTTCATCAAAATCCCTCCAGTGGTTTTTCTGTGATGCGGTGACAGACAGACGAAAATTCTAAAAACTATAGATTCGGCCTCTGTATCGATAATAATGTCTGTTTCAATAAGATTTTCCAAAAAATATTTAATGTACAGATTCGGCTCAGTTACAATTTTATTATATGTATAGATTTGTCTAAATGCTTAGTTCCATGATTTGACATTAATTTATGACGCTAACAGATTAAGAAGTCGTAAAAGAAATTCCTTTTCTTGTTCCGAAGTGATTTATAATAGTTGTTTTAATGTATGTACGTTAAAATGCAAGGTCACATATTTTCTTGGGTTTTTATGACATTAGTGATATATGTGTGTAGTTAATGAAACGGAACTTAGAAAAATTGATTGAATAATGAATATATTATTTATTTTATTATTTTAAAGTAGAAGATACAAAGCGAAATGATAAATTTAAGTATAATAAAATACTACATTATTTTGATTATTTGATAAAAGATTTAGTTATAACTTATAAGTTACCTTGTAAAACGATGACCATATTTGATGCGCAATAGCGCCGTGAACTTGACCAATTCGGTGGATGCGCGCCGGTCAGCCAACTCCGTACACGGAGATCGGCGCCGGCGCAAAGCGGAGACGCGACGCATTATAAATGTAAAAATGTTATAGGATAATCTTATTCATTTTTATTTATTATTACTATTGAATTTATATTTATACGTGATAATTTCATATAAAACTTCACTTATATTAGTATTATTGCTGATATATATTTCAGTTTTACGGTTTACCATAGTATGGTATTATTTATTATATACGAGTAAATTATGTGATGAACGCGTTTGTCTTATTATCGTGTTTCTTTATTCTTATTTTCTTATAAATATGCCATAAATGTTGTTATAATTTATATAAAGTGGCTTACATTTATTTTGGGCATTTTTTTGATTTTTTTTTGGCGTTCTATTCGTTTCGTTCAGCAGTGGACGGCGATAAACTGAAAAAAAATGTAGAATATTTATTTATTAGGATTTAGGATCTCCAATAGTACTCAAAAAACTACTCTTAGTACATTAGCAAAACTTAAATCTATATGTACTTACAATGATTGGAACATAATGCTTTAAAATGATTTAAAAATATCTTATTACGTTACACAATTTAAAAGGTTTAAAAATTAGTTAATTTGATTCTAATAGCTTCCTCAATTACGATAACATTTTTTCTCATATGACCCATTAACTCAAGGGTTATCTATATCAATGAATTTTATTTTGTAATAAATAAGGTCATTAATATCCGTGTAATTATTGCTTCTATTGAATCTTAATTATATATAATTTTTGTCGTTTAAGTGTGTATCAGCATTTATATATCATTTAGAAATGAGAAAAATATGCTAAACTAACAAGATTTTGTAATTTTTGAAAATTTATTTTGTTTTTAATTAATGATTGATGAAAAAATATTAACACCAAGGGTACAATAATTAATTACTTTTAATATGATTTTGAGGTAAACATATTTTTTTTTACTTTAAAAGTATTTATCAAGTTTATTACCACATAGTTTTGTCGTGCTGAAAGCTTATTTTAATTTAATTTGGTAAAATAAGTTTTACGAAATAGTACCATATTAATGATAACATCTCACTTGTACTTATCCTGCAACGCATTGAAAAAAGTTCTTAAGAGTGAGTGGCTCAATACTCCTTAAGTGAAAGTTGAAATTTACTAAGAGAATCAGAATGTCTTGTTTTGACATAATGATTGACTGACAATACAAGCAGTAGACTTGGTAGTTGTTAATTTTCATACGTTTGTTAACTTTAGATCTATTACATTGTACATCGATATGTACAGCAAGTATATATGTTTTTTTTATTTATGGACTATAAATATTTGTGTAGTAAATACTGCTAATTTTATTATTTTCTAGCTTTTGCTTGCGACTATGCTGGCGTAGATTATTATTTATGTATAACTAGCGCCTTACCTTGGCTTTGCTCGGGTGCGTCCCTGGGTACGACTTTACCGACTTTGTTTTATCTTAGAATATATATATATATATATATATATATATATATATATATATATATATTTCTAAGGGTTGTAGCTTGCTATTAAATAGCATATAACCTGCCCCATTAAATAGTTATTCGTACAATTAATATATTATTGTAGTGAAATTATTTATTAAAGCATCCTTATAAATCACAAATTCATCACAGCTTGTCTGCATTATTTATTTTCGTTCACTCCGTATTTTACACTTAATTGTATGCTCTCATGTAAATCGCTCTAGCGGGAGAATTTACATTATGATATTTGTGTCCATTTATACTGCCTCGGTCGTGTAGTGGCTAGCATGTATGGCTAAACACCTGAAGGTAGGTAGGTTTGAGTTCCGGGTTGGGCCAAGTTTAGTTATTGTGTCTTTCTGTTTAGTAAGTCTCAGTAACAGCCCGGAGTTGGGAAGTTGGCGGTGTTTCACCCCCGTACCTCGGAGAGTGTTGTCGATTTTCGATCATAATTATCATTGAAAGTTTGGGGAAAACATACCTATATGAATAGAATTTATATAAAAAAAAACTGTTTTAACATATTTTTTATTGATAACACCAAAGTTCGTCAATCAATCTAACAGAGGAGGTAAAAGGTACTGATCATTTTTGTCTTTGCCTTTTTAAATATTTATAGGTACCTACACTACATTTATTTCAATGCCAAATGACACAGTTTACGTTTTTAGCACCTGTTCTGTGTGTTTAATTATTTTTCTAATATAGATTAAATTAACTGTCGTCCTTGACATCTACATAAATGTTTTTAAAGGACATTAAAACTAAAAAAGCTTTTTATCGTACGTGTTTCTGTCTGTTTATCTCAATAATGAAAAAGGGCGCATAGAGGAATATGTAAACTATGTAGTTATTATGAATAAATTGATCTGATATGCGATAACACAATTTTTATTGTCAAGTTATTCTTGCTTACGAATATGTAATTAAGAATAAGAAAATAAAGAAAATCTTATTTAATCTATACTAATATTATAAATGTGAAAGTTTGTGAGTATGGATGTACGGATGTATGTTTGTTACTCTTTTACGCAAAAACTACTAAATAGATTTTGATGAAACTTTACAATAATATAGCTCACACATCATAATAACACAGATGCCGCTTTTTATCTCGGAAAAATGTACGGTTCCCGTGGAATAGATTTGTTTTTGTAGAGGCGAACCCGAGCGAAGCGAGGGTGAGCCGCTAGTCTGTAATAAACGCCGAATTTACATTTGAATTATAATTTTTTATTAAAAATAAATTGGTTTTGGCTTTTTTTGTACGCTTTAAAAGTATCATAGGTAATAGTTATAAGTTATAATTATAAAAATGTTTAAATTAATGAATACAATTGGCGAAACGAAAATACAGCAGGTTACTGTAGTGACATTGTAATTCTAACACTATTACTAAGTTTATGTTTTTTATCAAAGGGAACCTAAAACTCTTATATTAATTGTTGCAGCATACGACATTCTGTGTAACATTGCGTGTAATAGCCATTTAATTTCCTCGTCTACCTTCAGTACCTGCTCTAATGTGCTTAAAATTGAGACCAAATATATAACTATGTGATATAAAAATATATTCAAGGTTCAACGCAAGTCGTTGACCCAGTAAGACGATAGAAATCGTGACGTGCGTAACTTTACGGTACTGTTCCCTCTTGTAATTACTAGCCTTGATTGTAAACGTACCTTTTTTGGACAAAGTTGACGTTTATGTATAGTTTACGAAATAATTGTTATTTGGTTCATACATTTAAATGACATAATCGTGCAGAAAACCTATAAACATTTCGTTCGCTTGAATTAGGCAAGAAAAGATGTGGACTTCTACAGTTTATACTATGCAAAGTTTGTATTTTGATATTTTATTTAATAATCATTGTTATCTGTATATCATATACGATATCTATATGCAATCATATACAATACATAATAAGTTAATATGTTTTTTTTTTATATTTAAACTGCAAAAGGAAATCCGATCCTTATGCTATAAAAACTTGTTAAAAGTGTTGGCGGACCAGTCACTAGACATTAAAGTTTTATACCTCATTAATGTTTTAATAGATCTGCTATTAAATATTTACACTTTAATGAATAATTAACATCCAAATATTGATATGTTATTTCAAAATTAAACGGTATTAACTATAAAGAATAGGTATTATTTATATTATCTTCTATACGTATAATAAAATTTAACTGAGTCGAACCTGTACATTAAATATTTTTTTTTAAATCTTATTGAAATAGTCATTATTATCGATACAGAGGCCGAATCTATAGTTTTTAGAATTTTTGTCTGTCTGTCTTTGCCCGCATCACGAGAAAACCACTGGACAGATTTTGATGAAATTTGGCATGTTGATAGCTGCCTATCCGGGTCAACATATAGGAGAGAGACTTTTTAGGGTGAGTCGTGAATTCATCGAAATTTACCTAAAATTAGTATAATGTAAGCCTTCTTTCTCTTTTGACCCTTATACTCGTAGATTATAATACTTATGTATTTTTAAATTGTGTTAGCAATTGTTTTCTAAAAGTTTTTTTCTTTTTATATGTATTTTGGATATTAATAATTTATATTTGTTGTTCTAGTGATTAGAACGTAAAATAAATACACCGGGATGTAACCAAATTGCCTCCTACATTTATCTGATGTCTTCAGACTTAGAAATAGCATTTTATTTGGTTCTTCAACTATCCAAATTAATATTTCCTTACATTTATTTACAGAAGCTTAATCTCTATTACTTAGATAAATCATCGAAATGTAAACGTACAATAAAACCGACAAATATTTACATATAAGATAATTATGCATCTGATACATTAAATGTACTCGTAGATGTCATCAAATTAGTAGATGCAATCATAAATGATATGGCTGGTTTATTGTGCACCCTTGATATGTCAATCTCAATGAGTGTTTGCCTTTACGGATGACTAAAAATGACATATGCGCCCGAAACAGATGTTTCGAGGGTCACTAGATGATCTTGGAGAATATTCTTAGGGGGATATATGAATCATAAACGTGTCTAATTGTTGCTTTAGAATAAACTTTTAAAGTGACGACCATCTGGCACAGCAAGATTAGAGATACTCGTAGTTGTAAAAAAATGTCTTGTGTAGTAAGAATAAAATAAAAATTATCAGCGAATTTGTGCTTTATGTCTTTCTATAAGATTAAGTTCATTTTGTAGGTGATCTTATGGTGTTAGAACCCTTTTTTTAATATTTGGAAATCATTTACGCATATCATCTGCATACATACATACCTTCAGTGTTAACTAAAACTATAAGAAAATAGTCACAAAAATGTAAAGTTTTAAAACTAATTAAATTTATCTAATAAGTAACAAGGATTTATAAATTATAATAATACGTTATCGGTGATATGTACTTTTTAATGCTAATCAAAATTATAATGATCAAAGCAAATTGAATGTGTCTTTAATAATAGATGATTACTGGTTGGCTTAGCTTGTCTAGCCCATAACAAAATTATATTGAAGTTGTTGTGAATCATGTGAATAGATTGTAGGGTCACACAAGGTTATGAAATCGCCTTTTGTCTCCGAGAGGCGTATTAAATAGATGTAGTATGGTTTTTCGTCATTATGCGTAAATTGCACAATGTTGTATGATCCGTTTTTACTTTTGTCCTACATATACAATATACATATGTTAAATAATAATTTATTTTCATAGTTTTAAATATTTCATGGATCAATTAATTAAATAGTCGTTCATTATTATTTGTATATTTCTCCTTATAATTTGAATTTCATTAGTTGATTTTTATATTGGTAATAGTTTTGCTAGAACGTCAGTGCAATCTATGTACCACAATTTCATTCAGGGTGGCGCTTCATTTGAGAAAGTCTGGGGTATAGAAATAGTCTATTTTAAGCAGCAAACTAATATAAACGCACAGTAAATTGAAATGACATTAGTTTTCAACCGACTTCAAAAAGGAGGAGGTTCTCAATTCGCCTGTATGTTTTTTTTTTTTATGTTTGTTACCTCAGAACTCCGTCATTTATTAACCGATTTGGACAATTTTTGTTTTGTTTGAAAGGGTATACTTCCAGATTGGTCCCATTTAAATTTCAAAAAAAAAATACCACCCCTAAGGGTGGAAAAACAACTAATGATGAATTTAACCTACTTCTAATTATCATATTGACTTGAAACTTTGCAAGTATTTCTATTTCCGTTGATAGTACAGTGTTTCGGTGTTGTTGACCTGATCTGATGGCAAGGCCAGAAGGTGGATAGGTGGAACTCTTCAACGGCTAATAGTAGATACTTTGAGTTTGGGCTTATTTTGTTTGATTTGACAAGCCTAACACGTTAGAATCCTTACTTTGCTACTACTGTCTACACTAAAAAGGGAAAAATAAAAACTTTTTAACAAAAAAATTAAAACCGACTTCAAACAAAAGCACTAAAAAGTAAAAAAATAACTGATTGGTAGTTTTCATTTCCTATACATACCCAATCAAATATTTTCGAAGTCGGTGTGCTTTGGCTAAGTAATTAAAGCCTACCTATTAAATACATACCTAATCAAATATTTTCGAAATCGGTGCCAGCCCATACAAAGCAAAGTACACCGACTTCGAAAATATTTGATTAGGTATTTGTAGGAAATGAAAACTACCAATCAGTTATTTTTTTACTTTTTAGTGCTTTTGTTTGAAGTCGGTTTTATATGTGGTTATCTTCTAGGTAAAATGGTGTCGTTTTTAGTGGCTTAAAAATATACGTTGTTGTTGGGACATACATGTTGAGACATTAACAGACAGCCAACTAGTTCCGTGGTCAGCTACAAGGCTTGTGCTATGGATACCAGATAGTTGATACATTACACATATATAAATTTAAATATATACATGTAATAAAACTATTATGGCCAATATTATCTTTCTGAACTCGTGCTAAAATTCTTTATCGATTAAAAACAAACAAATCTTTCTTATTTATATGTGCAGGGGAACGGTTGTGTCATTAAAATCTATTAAAAAATAATTTTAATTAAAACAGAAATACATTCAATCATCTCCATTTTCAATGTTAGGAATGACATCATGTCATCATTTTAGATGATTTCCAAATTGTTATTATGCTGCCTAGTATGTTAAAATTGCACTATTTAAGTAAGCGTCGGCATTAAACACTCTTTTGGATCCAACAATTGTCAACAATACTAGCTGTTGACACAGCTTATGACGTCAGATTTTGTTCTGAACAAAAATGTTGCGTTTCGCAACTTTGATTTTTCCGTAGTTTTTATTTATTACTTTATGCAATTAAAAGTAAATAAGGATATAGATATAATATCCGGTTGATAAAGTTTCGGAATAAATATCTGTTTTAATATTATATATGTGAAAGTTCGTGAGTATAGATGTTTGTTACTCTTTCAGGCCAAAACGGCTGAACGGATCTCGATGAAATTTGGCACAGAGATAGATTATAATCTGAAATAACACATAGGCTACTTTTTATCCAGGAAAAATGTACGGTTCCCGGTTACTGGGATAGGTTTGTATTTGTCTTCCTACATGCGAACCCGAACGAAGCGAGGGTGAGCCGGTAGTTAATAATATATAAGCGACACACATATTTCCTATTTTTGGTCTCTAAACAACATTGAGTATGCAGTTTGGCCTATGGACTTATTAAGCAAAAAACACGTTTAGCTCGAACGAATTTGAAATTACGTGCAGATATAAATTATGGTCTGTATGTAAGTTGTAACACACATAATAGGCTGCTGTTAGACATGTAGCACCCACAGGACTCAACTCGAGCGTAGTGAGGGTATGTCCCCAGTAAGAAATAATTATAGATAATCTTTCTATGTAACGTTATAACTTTTTCTACATTTTGATTTTGATGTCAACATATTTTATTTTTATATACCAGTCCCCATTTATGCTACTTAAATATTCTGTAAGACACCCATGTTATTATAATTTTATTGTATCTATAATAAAAATTAATATAGATACCAATCGCATGAGTCCCCTAGTAGTCCCTTTCGCAGTAAATAAAAAAGAAAAACATGTACCTACAAAATAGTGTTATTATTTATTATAATAAATAAATAAGTTAATATTTATGATAACTTATTAGCTTACTTATTAGGTCTGTTAATCTTGAAATACTAATGATCATGACTCGATTTTTCTAAATACAGTAAATATTAGCGGATGCACTGCAGACCTTGAGATCATCGATAGGTACTGCACGTTTGTGATGCATGCCATAGTGGAGTCAGTTGTTATATAATTTTGTTTGCAGTGTTTTTCCTTAGCAAACTGTTAACGTTCTAAGAAAATATTATAAATTCATCAATACATTCAAAAATTATGAAAACTCTAAAATATTTTGGTCTAAAAATGTGTTTTTTTAATAGGAAATTATAAAAATACTAGCATTGCCCGCGGCTCCGCCCGCTTTCAAATGACAAAAAAAAATCTTAGGTTTTACATATTAGTATACTCTTACATTGCAGTTTTTGTATTTCTTATCAAAAATGAGATATTTTCTCGCGGTAAAAATATCCTATAAGTTGACCCAGATAACCAGCTATCATCATACCAAAATTCATCAAAATCCCTCCAGTGGTTTTTCTGTGATTCGGTAACAGACAGACAGACAGACAAAAATTCTAAAAACTATAGATTCGGCCTCTGTATCGATAATAATGTCTATTTCAATAAGATTTTTTCAAAAAATATTTAATGTCCAGATTCGGCTTAGTTAAAATTTTATTATATGTATAGACTATATTGCTCAGGTCCTAGAATTGTTTGGTATTTTCTATTATATTATTGATTATATTTAAAATTGTACATGTTAAAGTTATCCTTACATAGGCACAAACGTTAACATAAAAATTGGTCGAATACAAAGGATTCCATGTTCGTAGTCACTAAAATACGAGGAGTGATGATTGTGTATAATATAAAAACATTACTGTCTCACAGTGTGCTTAACGATGCATTTCCGCATTGTTGATTCAATTGCGGACTTGCAAATATATGTAGTTTAAGTTTTTAAAATACATAGAATTAATTTTTAAATAAACCGCTTTAAAGCCAAAAATGGCGATTAAAACTCAATAAAAAATATTATAGATTAATTAATATGTATTATATATTTACTTAGAAATTACCGAAAAATCTAGGACGAGAAGAGAAATATTTTTATAATTTCCTATTTTTTTTAACCCTTGACGCAAAAAGAGGTGTGTTATAAGTTTAACGTCGATGTCTGTTTGTCTGTGCGTGTGTATCTGTGGCATCGCTCTCAAACGGATGGACCGATTTCGATGCGATTTTTTCATTTAAAAACCAGTTTCCTTGCGGTAGTTCTTAGCTATGTTTGGTTAATATCGGTCCAGCAGTGTAAGAGTATCAGCTCTTTTCCAAAATGATGTAAGGCATTTTGGCGTCTAATTACTCGATTAAGTGCTTCACGCGTGCCAGTGTAATCGTTAATCCCTCGACGATCGCGGACACGCCGGCGTTACAGTTAACAATAGATTTCTTAGACATTTACCTGGAGGTGTTTAATTTGCGTAGGGTTTTTTTTTAATTTTTAAATTATAATTATAGACCAAAATATTTTTTAGGCACGCCGATAAAGCAGCTAAACGGACAATATTTTCGATTTCAATTAAAATTATCATTTGCTGATATAACTAAATAATGATTGGAAGGCAAACCAGTTAGTTGCGTTTGAAATATGGGTCAAACCGTTTTACCTAAGTGTCAGTGTCGACTTTCTTTACTATCTAATAATATATTAGTTGTGATCTAGAAGCTTTATTAGTGTAAATAACGGGTAGCTGGAAACTAGATTAAATGTAAATACTAATTTTGTAGAGAAGAAAATTGATAATAATCGTCGATCGACTTTTTATAACATTAAGGTTACAAAAAGTCGTTTATTATTGAAAACATATACTGAGGTTAGGTTTCTAATGGTCAATCAATTATAAAATCTCAAGTTTTATTGACCAGAACAAAACAATTAGCGAGTTACGCAAGAATGTGTCAAGTTTAAAACCAGACCATATATACCGGTTTGACGAATGCAGATATAATCTGAGAACTTATATGGGAGCCGGTTTTAATAGTATTGCTCTTACCAGATATGTACCTACATAGCATGTCTTAATAAATATTACTATATGTCAAACGACATTATGAAGTGAGTGCATTTTATATTCATCAAAAGGTATATATTTATTCAATCGATTTTTACCCGAATGCGGCGAAGTCCAAAGGACCGTTACATACATGTAGCAAGACTCCTCAGCAAGTGCATATATATATATATATATATATATATATATATATATATATATATATATATATATATATATGTGTATCTCCGACTAGTACTGTTTCTTCGTCAACTTGTTTCGGTCTTTTAGTTTGATTTTTACGCAATCTGGTTTCTTTGATTTTATTAGTCTTTTTTTGCTAATAACCAACAGTTTAGAAATGTTATAAAAACATTATTAGAATAAATAATATGTATTTACACATATTTTTTTTATTTATATATTTTTTTGTTACATAACATCAGACAAACATTGAACGTAAACACGCAAATAGTTTCATCAATGACGTAAAGAAGACGAGAAGAAGACGGCTAACAATGGAATCATAAACTATCTGTATTTGCAAACGTCAGTTATTATAAACCTGATAATATAAAAAACTGAAATTGGAAATTCAAAACGTCTGACGTAAACACGCAGAATTCAATTATATGAAAATTTTAATATAAAATATTATAATGATAACTTTATAGAAATTCAATAAAACATTATATTTATCAAGGAAAACATAACAAATATAATATTATTTAAAATAAAACTATATGAACTATTTTCATATCAATAGCCTATTGTATTGAAATCAAAATGAAATCGTTTCTAAATCGAAATCGCTTTAAGAGTCGACACCGTTTGATGATAATAAATGGAAATATAAAACTTTTCAATAACAATACAATGCGTGTGTAATATTATTTTTTATAAATCTATACATATAATTAATTAGTATTTTTATTACTCGGATCAATATTTAAGACACCTTTTACTACAGGAAAATATTCCATTCCCAAAGGAAAACACCATGCCAGGTCCTGTCTGCTGGCTGGCTAAACCTTAAGAGATACATCAAAACAATGTAGAAAACTGTAGCTCCCAAAAAGGCCTACAGAAAAATCCACAATAGCATACATAATACGTTTATCTTTTAAGGTACACTCGCAATAACTACTATCTATTTAAAATGTACCTGAAGACGTGCGAGCGAAGCGAGGGTGACTCGCTAAGATTTAAATAAATACATACATCTATACTAATATTATAAAGAGGTAAAGTTTGTGACGTAGTAGGGGGTAATCTCGGATCTGCTGAACCGATTTAGATAAAATTTGGAAAGAAGATAGTTTGAGACCCTGGCAAGGACATCATCCTTTAAGGGGGTGAAAATGGGGAGAAAGTTTGTATTGGGAAGCAAGCCAGGGACGAACTCGAGCGAAGCGAGGGTGAGTCGCTAGTTTGTTATAAAACTATTGTCTCTCGTTTTAACAGTTATGTGGTATCCAAACTGTATGAAAAGTTTTTATTTCCCATAGGAAAAAAAGTTGATAATAACGTGGTTGTTATAGGATCATCTATACTCGTAATCAAATAAATACGCAATCTATTCACCTTAGGTTCTATTAGTTAATTATTAAATTATAGTACTTTTTTCTCAGATTAATCAACTCGTAATTGTTAAACATCGACAATTACTTATATGACACTTCTTAGAACTACTTACATTTATAGCTCTGCTTTGAGCTGCTCTTAACATGCGAAATTACATATTGTTATTTATTATAAAACGTGGCCTAATTAATTATGTTATGCGTGACATTTGAAATCTTATCTAAATGCTACTGTTGTTGTGTTATTTTGTTAAATATTATCATGACTAGCATTTGGTTTAATATTAGCGTATAAACTACAAATATGTCTTAGGAGAAAAGTGTAGCGTCAATAAGTACCAGTAGCATTAAAAAAATTTTTTTTGCAATCGTTTTATTATAATATGCATATTTAATGTTTTATGTGTAATATATTAAAATGATTTTCTATTTGCCTATACATACATATGTCTACAACAGTAATATATAAACTTCATACGATTATGCTAAAACCTTGTTTGGTTGAAGGTATTTAAGTACCTTAATTGTAACGGATATTATGAGATTTATTATTCTCATATTTATAGCTTACAAAATATACTTACAGGGTGGAACAAATGTATGGGACACGGAAGAACAGTTATCAAATTTTACTCAAAGTCGAAATAAATATATAAATTGTAAGATTTCATGGGTTTCTTATATTGTAAGATACAATGTTAGTTCGAGAGATTTTATCCTTACCATAAAATCTACCGGTGAGTTCAATAAAATAGTGAATATGCAATTTACTGTATTTTTAGTTGGTTCGATTATTTGTTCAGGTAACCTTTTAATTTTTTTTAAATACAGTTTTTTTTTAAAATAAAGGAATGTTTCCTTTAAGTAAAACTTGATAACTTCAATATTTAAAGTACTTTACTTCCGGGTCCCATTCATTTGTTCTACTTTGTATATACAATTAAACTGATATTTTTATCAAAAATATCAGTACGTATAACGTCTTACGTGTAATTTATATTGTCGTGGATAACAACTTGTTTTTATCATTACACTGTCTATGATTATAAAGGTTAGGCACTGATGGCAATATGATCATAATTTAGCATATTCCATTAAAGAGCGTCTAATATGAATATAATTGTGCACTCCATAAACAATGCTTCTTAAATAACTCTTGCGCATATTTTACTCTACCTTTATTTAAGAGTAGGAGAGAAATGAAATTCTCTTGTTAGTTAGTTTGTTTTTGTAATAGGATTGCGTTTCGTACTGTATCTTCTAATTAGTACGTTATGTAACGTACGAGATGGTATTTTTTCTCATTATTATTCTATTGTTAATTGCAGGATTCACTATGGGCCAATATTCCGCCATCATACATATATGGCGTCCATTTTGATCGACATAAAGATAATAATTTTATATTTTTAGAATTATTTATTATTAGCAGAACTCGTGGCTTCGCTCGCGCTAAAACTATAAAAAATACTTTAACAAGGTAGATTTCATACAAACTTTCATACCCTATTTTACCCACTTATGGGATGAATTTTGAAAAACGCTAAAAACACGTATTTATTTAATTGTATTGAAGAGCATTAGCATATACCAAGTTTCAAGTAATTCTAATCATAAATAATTTTTTGGCTTGTATTATAACGTGTTTTCCCGTGGGAAGGAGATCATCCCCTGCGGTAAAAAGTAAAAAAGTAGCCTATGTCACTCTGCAGCCCTTCAACTATTTCCACACAAAAATCCCGCGAATCCGTCACTTCGTTTTGACGTGAAAGAAGGACAAACAAACACACATTATCATTTATAATATTAGTATGTATTTACCGATAGATATAGGTATAGATATATATATATATATATATATATATATATATATATATATATATAAAATAAGTAAATGTTTTAAGAGACGAGATAGTCTGCTACTCACCTCTACTATTAATTATATTGAAAACTAATTAAATGTCTCTTGTTACAGGTAAGACTTTCACTTTCACATCTTCAAAGTCGTCATAAATTGTTAAAGTAAGTACTTTCAATACTATATAATTATTTCCATATAACTGCGTGTTATGCGCCATGTGTAGTATGTACCTACTTTTAGATGGATATGTTGAAATTGTTAGTAGCAGGTATAAGTATGAACTTAAAATGTTATTTTAAAATGTATATTATATAGATATTTATTGGCGTATATGTATTAGGTAAGTTAATTTTTTTACTTTTTTGTAGGTATGATCTGTTTAATACCTACCTATTTCGCTTATTATCTTGTTACTATTTCATCAGACTACTATTATAAGTGCGAAATTTTGTATGAATGTATATTCGTTATTCCTCCAAGCTAAAGCGGCTGGACAGATTTAGATGAAATTTAATGAACAGATAAACTATGACCTGTAGTAACACATTCCAGCCACTGTTAGGCATCTATGGAGTACGGACGCACCCAAGTGGAGTGAGGGTAAGTCGGTAGTCTTAAATAAAACCCACAACAAACGTTTTATATGACTTGTCGTATCCAATCTTATCGGTACCATTTGATTTAACGACAGTAAGATTATTATTTAACTCGATGGACAGGTTGCTATGCGGTCAGTACCTACGGTTGTGTGCCTATCAAAGGGTACGAGGGCTTATGTAAGAGCCGATAAACTTGATTGAGCTCGCTTTCTTATTATGGGTTATTCATGATTACGATGTAAATGACTCGTATTATATTTACATTTAATGTAATTATCATGTTTTTCCTATTTTATCTTAATTCTTTATGCTAGGGGTTAACAGCGAGTGATATATGAAAGAAAATCATGTCTTGTCGTGGGAACTTGTATTGAAAGCTAATTTAAGGCATGCGACGCCGCAGGAATTAGCTAGCATATAATATTATCTATCATCTTAGTCGACAGCAATCGCTTCAAAACCTTAAAATGTGTGATGAAATATGTAAGCTACTCTAAATATTACCAAATGGGTGCTAATTCGCACGATTTGCTGCATTTTTAAGGACATAAAAATTTGGCTAATTGCTACATGTGTTGCTTTATATATATTTTTTTTATAAAAACGTCGCTATTCATTCCTAAATCGGATGCAAATGTTGATTTGCAGCTTTTTAATTAGATGACTGACTTCCGCGCAAAAACTTTTGGTCCATATAAAAAATAATATCCGTTCCTACAAGTTACATACTAGGCAATAGAATGTAGGCTGAGGACTGAGTAGTCAATGAATTTGGATTTTTAATAAATGCGTGTTGCCTAATGAGACTAATTAACAATTCATCACGCAGTTATCTTTACAATGTAAGCAATGGTTATTTACAGCTAAGATGATGATACAAAATATTATTTTAAAAACTAATAACACGCGCTTTTGACAAACTGCAATGTATGGGAATCGTTGAAACGAATCAATTGAGCACAAACTCAAAGCTTTTATTAAACGACATTGAGAAGTTCTACGTTGCACCTCCTGGCTCCATTATCAAATTAAATGGATGGTACCAAATTATTGTGGTATCCAAATTACACTGTTACCCACAAGTGAAGCTAAAAAAGCTAACAATGCGTGGCTCAAACTGTTTGCCTTTTCATGAATATATTATTAAATTATTAAGCTACAGCGACTAAATACTGACTACGGCGTCGTCTATCGGCTTTAGATTTTTCGATTTATATTATATTATGGATTTTAGTAATTTTAGTAAGTAATTTTATATTATATTGTGGAGTTTAGTTAACTAAAGGAATTATTATTAATACTATTGTTCTATGATATCTATAAATAAGTAAAAGTTTTTCTATGATTATTTTAGGTTAGGTCTTTTATAAAATGAAGCAGTAAATAGCTTCACTTATTAATTATCTAAACCATTTATTTTATTTAAAACTTTGACTCTATAAATATACTTATTATGTGATGTAAGGACAGAACTAATTCATCGTAAATAAAATAACATTACAAGTATGAAATGATAGTTATTAATTTAATATATCTGTTATACTTCTAGAACATTTTATCGTGCTATTACTGGGAATTGGCAAAAGGTTATTAAAAGCGGACAGTGGACCGTTTCTTTGTTCTAACATCACGGCAGACTACTTCGTGACTACTTGCGCGTGTTTATGTGCGACTCTACCTCATCGGAACTTTTAATTACTTTATTTGTCAATGGGTTCAATTTTGATTGAATACTCTATTTAAGGAAATTTACTTACATTCTATATTTAAATTTTATTTATAAAATGCTCTGGTTAATGATTAATTTAAATTATTTACGGGTTCTTTAAAAAGGCAAAAAATATATCAATAGTTTATTTTTAGTTTTTTTAAAGAACCACTTTTTTACAGCATTTTATATCACAGCAATTACAACATTAACTTTTTCTAGTTAAAATGATTAAATTTTGATGAAACAATTGATTTTCCTGTGATAAAGATATAAGATTGCGATAGCGTTTAGATATCCTAAGGGCCCTATCGCAAAATCCATTTAAGCTGACGTCCCCTACTTATAAACTACATACCTACATGCCAAATTACTCCTTCATATACAAAGAAGTTTTCGAGATTATGAATCTAATCAATGAGCGACTTTTCTCCTTTATGTACGTGCAGATTATATTTTTATGTTTTCTTATAATCTTTCACGAAATATAGCTTATAAGTAAAATGGATTTTCAATTAATTTGCCTAAAATGAATACAATTTCCCATACAATGTCAACCTACATCGTGACCTGCACCGTGCGAAAAGAATCTGGCCTCTAGTCTATTTGTGTCAGATACCTCAGATGATTCTTAACTGCTGTAATACTGATAAAAGTTTCAACTGTACTCATAATGACTCATATTTAATATACTTTTACATAGACAAAGCCATAGATAGATATTAAAGATTGTACAATACTTAAATTGTTTTTATTTAAGCGAGTATCGAGAAGGTAAAAGCAATAAAAAAAATTGATACCACGTAAAATATTTATGAAAATTTAAATGCTACTATTGTGTCAAGTTAAATAAAAATCTGTCCAGAAATCAACTGTGTCCATTTATTCATTTAAGATGATAAGATCAGATTTGTTGAATGGATCAATTATATAAACCGGATGCATATAAGATATGCGCACAAAGATCAAAAAGTCACTTATTTACCATATAACATTACTGTCCTTATTCATATAGCCTTTAGAACATCCGTAAAGTCTCGTAGGTACTAATGTAGATAACCACGAAGTAGTATACTTGCCAAGTGATTTGTTACACTCTTTGGAATATTAAATGTTTTCTACTAAGCTTACATTTTTTCATGGTTTGGATTGCGTGAATTTCATTTCGATGTTGTAACGGGATTATCGTTGGATCGGAATATTAAGTAACATCGGTTTCCGTCACACAAATTATATGCATGCCAAATTTAACAACGTACGATTCCATACATACTGAATAGATAGATGCACAGACAAGCTTTCGCATAACATACAGTGTTATACTTCGTAGTTAATCCTTGAAATATATGCATATATGAATGTAAATACTAAAGAATTATAAGTTAAACGTTATGTTTATACTTTGTGATTTGAATTAATGACGAAAGAAAAACCAGTGATGTTACTCATTGAGATATGTACATATTACGCTATTAAAATTCAAGACATGTAATTTAGGTGGCGTATAAAACTAAACTTCTGCTGGTCTAAAAATAACAGAAAAAATAAATTGACTGTATTGACTTTAACGCTTGATGATATGGTCTTCCATTTTGGCATTTCGTATTCTGACAATCATAGCCATAGACACTATATTCATAGAGGACGGATCCCGATAACTTTCTATCTTTAATATTTCTTACTAGCGTTAGTAATATGATATAATTATTAATTTGTACGGAACTAATGTGAATTTTCTATCATTAATAAGGAAAACCACAGATAGACTAAACGGATTCATCCATAGTGTCTTCTTCTACTATTTTTGGTATCTCTTCGAATAAAAAGACGCCAGCATGTGTAATTATATTTTTTTCTTACTCAATAAGCTTTTTACGTGTCTGTGTTTAATCTGTGGTACTATAATGATTTTATTATAATTATAACGACAATAATATACATAAATTTTAATGAAACACACAATATATGCAAATTGCATATAGTATGATTCATAATTTCAAATGATGTGGGTGGGTTTTGCGAGTCCTCTACCGAAGTTGTTTTTGTGCCAAGGGCGATATAAGCAGTTAATCAAATATTGAAGCTTTGTTTTGATGATATTCGTTTATGAGAGTGTTAAACGTTTGTTATTGTGATGTCAAATGATTTGGCTTAATCGTTTAATGATTATTTTTTTGTTTGTTGGCTTTAGGATGCCTTTGTTTTTAACTCCATTAAATGCTTTATATTATTCATTGATTACACTCATCTATGTATAGTAGTAATAATATAACATATCTATACATATAATAAAATTGTAAGCCGAATCTGTACATTGAATAGTTTTTGGAAGATCTTATTGAAATAGACATTATTATCGATATAGAGGCCGAATATATAGTTTTTAGATTTTTTGTGTCTGTCTGTGACCGCATCACGGAAAAACCACTGGAGCGATTTTTATGAAATTTAGTTTGATGATAGCTGGTTATCCGGGTCAACATATAGTATACTTTTTACTGCGGGAAAATATCTAATCTCTGAAAAATCTATACTAAACGTTAAATCCCAAGTAGGGACGTACACGAGCGGAGCGAGGGTGAGTTGCTAGTTATTATATTATTTGTATATATTAGTAGGTATAATATCGATATTTAGCAAAAAATAGAAATAACTATAGCTGAATAGAATATACTTTTGACCTTTTAAAGTAAGTTTTCAATATATTTTTTTATGATAGCAGACCTTAATATTAATACGAGTTTATACGAAAATAATAATATTGTTTTAAGTTTTTTGTAGCTTTTTTGTAGATTAAAGATTTATGTTTCCGTTTAAGAGTTGGTACTTCAGTATTGATTTTAATGAATTTTATTGATTTATTATTATAATTTTTTTAAAACGACAAAGTCGCAGTATCCGGGTGTTCGATGATGCTTGACGTCGGATCATCTATTCGTTCTTATACTCGTATATCCAATGCAAACATATTGTTATAAGGTCAAGTAAAATTTATTTTTATTATTATTTTTACTGCCGTTTCGATTTGATACAGGGATTACTTTGAATGATAAATATTGTAAATAAACATTTTTATTTGTTGATTTTTTGTTTCCTGTTGATTTTGTATAATACTCGTATATAAACAGATAGCAGGTGTGTATGTATGTACTATGTATAAAAAAAAAACAATGTTACTATTATATGTACATATACTTTTCTAATTTTTGTTTAGATATAGATTTGTATTTTCTGTTTATATTATTTTTTGTTCCTTTTTGACACAGGTTATTTGTAAGGCTTCAAAGATCCTGTCCAAGTAGCATAGAGTTTCAATATTAACTAATTTAACATTAACTAATCGTGACAAAATACAAATTAAACTCATAATCGCGTACAAATCTGACATTAGGCAGGCTATAAAATAGACACGGATATAGCGTAATCTAATTTGCAACGATACTATAAATATAGTATATATTATAGTACTATATATTATAGTTATTCAAACAAGAATATATTATTATACTACACGCAGAGAATGGAAGAGTGAGTGAAAGAGATATGCAGACAACTTATACCGCTTGGTACAGTCAATTCTATTGCTATTCGAATGTATCTGTATTATTTATTGTATTCAGCCCTTTTAACGTCTCACTGCTGGGCACGGGCCTCCCTTCAATACGAGGGGAATCAGGCCATAGTCCACCACGATGGCCAATTGCGGGTTGGCGGACTTCACATGTCTTTCGAAAACTTACTATGTTCTCTCAGACATGCAGGTTTCCTCACGATGTTTTCCTTCACCGTATTATTTACTATGTTGTATTTTTTCTGTAGTTATATTGCCACATTTTCCATGTAAAAAGATGCGACACCTATTGTCTTATTAATCCTCGTAACTAATTACACTCTATGCAAATGGCTACGGAAAATTTAATATCAAGGATATAATGTTGTTGTTATAGAATAGCTATTTATGTTACTTCAAAAACTCTGTTGCCATCATTATTGTAAACACACTCGTTACGGAAATTTTTAGAACATTTGGCATATACAATATTACATTGTTCATTTTAGAACTAAAATATATACCTATGAAGGTGGGCGTTGGCGACTACAACACAGTTTTTACTAAAGTGGTCACTATAGTACAAAACTTAGTTGTAAATGTTCCTTCATGTTCCAATAAAGATTTTTTTTTATTCTAGCGACTTACTCTCGCTTCACTCGAGTGCGTCCCTAGGTGATTAACAGTGGCCTAGATGTTTCTCCAGGTCATAGTTTATTTGTGTAGGTACTACAGACTCACCCTCGCTTCGTTCGGGTTCGTCCCTAGCTTGCTTCCACCCCCATTTATATATACAAACCCTATATACAAACTTTCATCCCCATTTTCACCCCCTTGAGAGATGATTTTCGGGTTAAAAAGTATCCTATGTCCTTCCCAGGGTCTTAAGCTATCTTCTTATCAAATTTCATCTAAATAGGTTCATTAGATCCAGAGATTACCCCTTGTAACGTCACAAACTCACAAACTTTACCTCTTTATAATATTAGTATAGACTAAATTTCATCCAAATACGCCTTTTCAGTGTGAAAGACTAACATAACCACACACGCATTCATATTCGCATTTATTATAGCAGTCCGACAATAATGAGTACTATAATGCGGCATTCATTACACGAACCCGGACAGTCATGCAATTGCTTCCAAACTTGTACCTATGTATCTGATCTATGCAGTATACACACTATGCCATTATTAGGCCCTTCGATTGAGGTAGTATTACTATAGAGATATATTGAGTGTGTTTATTATAATAATAATAATAAATAATAATTCGTCTAAATTTGACGATTCGGCGGCACTCGCCATGGGTAGAGCGGACTCGTAGACTCGCGAACTTGATTTGAACGACTGTATCGATTGTTTCGTTCGTTAATGGTCTTGATCACATGTTGTAAGTCGTCGATGCTACGTAAGCTTACTTATGGTGGAAATATAATTAACTAACTAGTTTTTATGTAGGAATAAGCTTACCGCTTAAATATAGTTTAATAATAATTATTAGCATTAAATTCATAAATAATATTCTATGCAATTTTAAGTTCCAGTAATACTTTTTCCAAAATTTGTTTTTTTTTACAATATTCTTTAGTTATATTAAAAACTAGAGACTCAAATTTCATCTCATTCAGTTCAGTAGATCCATTGATTACCCCCTACAACGTCTCAAACTCACAAACTCTATCTCTTTATAATATTAGTATAGATTTCATATATTTTTATACTTTATTATTATTATCAAAATTAAGTTTTTAGTTTTGATGATCATATTAAAAACAGGTATTTTATAATAATATAAATCTTAGAGACGGGAAAACCACGAGATTTTTTATCAAGTATTGTAGTTAAATATAACTGACTACTTAATGTAAATTATAAATATTTTCTATTTATCCTTAAGAGATTAGTTAAGTAGACATTTGTCATCGGTATTGATTTTAAAAACCAAAAATGCAGTGAATGACGCAGGTGTCTTTAAAAGGGACTGCACAGTTTCACTTAAGAATGAGTCGCATTCCTTAACATATTGCTATATTATTTAATTCTAAATGAAATATATGTGGTCGAGCGGGGATTTTATCATAGGAAACTTTATAGTTTCTAAAAAAATGTTGTTGCAAATGTAATATTTTCTCGATTGAGTTTAATATCTGTTACATGCTTGTTTCGACGCGATGTTACTTTTTTCTATGATGAATTTAATTTAAGATCAGTAGGTAAAAATTATTTATTATTAAATATGATATTATGAGTAAATAAATGAAGTATTTTTTCATTAAATATATGCAATATTCCGTTATATTTTCCTCGTATATGGTAATTGGGAAACGTGTAATTATATCAATTGTACCTTCTCATCACTCACATCCGGGTTTTCATGGTTCCCTGCCTCACAATGACAGTCATTTATCACTTAAGATACATAAATTACTCAGCGATGGGCATTATTGAAAAACTCCACTTGGACTTATAGCAATGAGTCAGTTTAAAATTCAACTAGTGTCTAAGTATGTGCTGATGTTTGAATTGTCTCTCGCATCATTTGTCATTACTTAGCTATGCTATGACGTTTCTATTAAAATCCTTTTAGGCTCACAATGATGTCATTGTGGTTTGCGGGTATTCAAATATTTGTATCCATAATTGCAAATCTCTCGTGTCGTCACGAATTCAAATCAACGTTACGTCGAGTTATGTGGATGTTGAAATTCGGCATCGGCGAAAATTATCTATTTTTCCCCCTTTTATTTTTAATAATTTCTCATGAAAGTTACAATAAATCATATCTATATCTATATTTAATAATCGAATGATTGTTATTTGCTAAAAAAATATTATGACAATAAAATTGATTTCAAGGTATAACTATAGCAACTAATTTGTAGATATCCCATATTGATTATCAAATGTAGATTTAAAAAACATAACAAAATGGTCGTGTATTCGATTCCATTCCAGAAAAATCTCTTGTTTATTTAAATTAGATGTTATTGTTTCATTATTTACTATGCACATACACACACACACGTAGGTAAAGCCTACGTCACGCCTACGTTACAAGTTATTAATTCATCCAGATGAGCCACTGTTGATGCGAGGCACGCGGCGCCTACGCGGGCGCGTCATCGTAGCAACCTTTGGGCATTCTGCCTGTATTCGTCACAATAAACTCGTGTGGGTTTTCCGAAGCAGTGTTTACGCCGCTCTGGTCATACATACCTATATCTGGATCATAATCGACTGCAAATATATTTAGTATTGCTCATTAATGGAAAATTGTAATATATTATGGTTCTATATTAGGTAATCTAGTCATTGTAAGTGCTTTAAAACGTGTATAAGACCTTATTTTTACATTAAAGTATGATGAAAATATTACTTTTTATCACGTCAAAACATTATATTTACGTCAGTACGATCTATTGATGATAGGTCATAAAATGTGCTGCACATAACCGTTAGATAGCAATAAAACAAGTGTTTGCATGCAAATCGCTAAACTTAAATGCTATGTGAAAAGCTTAAGACAGCTTTTGTTTATTTATGAGTACTAATCACATGCTACATCGAGGCTATGACCGGCAGTGAAGTTTCCTAGATATATACATACCATCACTCGTATCTCGGAACCCAATTTACGAATTAGAAAGTTCAAATTTGAAAAACAACTTTGTTTTATGACTTTATGACATGTAATTCATATAATATACAGACAAAAATATATACCTACAATTAACTAAATAAAATATCTTTTTAAATATTTTAAATAAAACTATCTTTAAATAAAAATATCATTTTTTCCATTTTTTTATTAGATAGGTATATTTTGATCGTGCTATACAAAACGTACAGAGTGATGCTCTTCTGTTATATAATTAACTAGCGGCTCACCCTCGCTTCGCTCGGGTTCGTCGCTAGGTACGTTTTAAATATATATATATATATATATATATATATATATATATATATATATATATATAAAATAAATAGTTATATAATAAATAGTTATTAGCCAGCGTTAGCCATATAAATTTTAATTTTTTTTTGTTAATAATATTGACAAATATTAACATTAATATTTATACGATACTAACGTCACTCAATTGTTTTGCCTTCCCGGAACCTCTCCACTAACACTTAAACTTTATGGTATGGTATTAAAGTTCAAATTGACTTAAGTATTCTTACGAATCTTTTGTATGGGAGTATAGAAAAGTGTTGTTTTTAGACATTTTCAGGCAATTTTTTAAATTTTTCTCTCCGTAAGAACCATCCTCGTACTTCAAGGAATACTCTAAAAAAAGAATTAGCGAAATCATATAAAATTGTGTACTGCAAATAGATTTATCGTTACTTTTGCGTATATAATTATAATATATTTTATAGCTTACTAAGCTTAGACTGCGCGGCTATACATAATTTGTTGTTAACTTTGTTTACGTAATATTCAGTTCATCGTTAAATCTTGTATTGAAATAAAATACTAAAATAACATGTACAGACAACTCAAAAAGGTTTGTAAAGTTATTGTGTACGCTTATATGATTATTAGGTGCTAATTATATAGCTGGGTTCATAACCGCATATCGCGTCTCATGAACTGTGGCGAAACTTACGACTACACATACGAGTCACTTCCACACACGTACCGAGTATATTGAGTGCTTGATACGAATCACTAAATTCATTTTAGTCTCAATGGACTCACTACCAGATTGTTATTACAGGGTGTCCCCAATATGATTTGGATAGAATTTAGTACACAGGTATGACCAAGGAATATATCTTAATAAAAAAGTTTGTTTTCGGTAGTAGAAGTTAGACGAACGCATATATAATTAATAAATAAGATCACCGTTCGGCACGTTTCGTCCTATAAACATAACAGTAATATATTAATTACAAAATTACATAATCCGTATTATTAATATTATAAATGTGAAAGTTTGTGAGTATGTATGGATGTTTGTTACTCTTTCACGCTAGAACGGCTGAACGGATCTGGATGAAATTTGGCACAGAGATAGATTATAGTCTGGAATAACATATAGGCTACTTTTTATCCCGGAAAAATTTACGGTTCTTGTGGAATAGGTTTGTTTTAGTTTTCCCAGAGGTGAACACGAGCGAAGCGAGGGTGAGCCGCTAGTATGTACAAATACAAAAAATATTATAATTGCATAATGTATTAAAATTTCTTAGAGCTTTAAGTCATGTTATTAGGAATAGGATAAAATTTAGATATTATAGATAGATACAAACACGTTTTTTTTTGTTAAATTTAGTTCTTAGTAAAACAATACACATTACACATACCTATAATAAAATAGTAACTTAAGAAATCGACCAGCGCGTTTTACGCAATTACTGAACCGATTTTAACTAAATTTTGTGTAGTGATAACTTATTACTCGGGTCAACATTTAGGATAACTTTTACTACAGGAGAATCTTTCATTTCCACGGGAAAACACAATATCTGATTCTACCGAGTCGTTCTTAGAAACTTACATGTCTAACGCTAGCTAAACCTTAACGAATACATCAAAACAATGCACTAGAAAATTGTAGGTCTTCTATAGGTGAAAAATCTGCAATAGCATAAGTCTTTCTCCTAACGATTAATTACTATTCATATCTATTTAAAATGTATATAGGGATGCACCCGAGCGAAGCAAGGGTAAGTTACTAGTATTATATAATTTTTTTATAATGTATACATACATTATATGTATGTGATAATGATCTTCGATGTGCCTATTTATTTAGTCATAACGATGCTGTCATTATTAAATAACTAATTTAACGATCGTCCAGCAGCTGGTATTGCGCAGCGAATTCTATTTGTTTTCAACTTATTTAGATGACACAATAGAATAACCAATTTGATACGTCGGAATGTTGAATTTGTAAATGTTGTATTATTTTAAATCTACTTTACAGATTGGGTTCCAGATTCTATCATATATAAGCGTTACGTTGTAATCACTTATCATTTTTTTTAATTTAATCAAAATCGGTTCAGTACTTTTTGCGTGAAACGCGCATCGATTTCACTGAGTTATTGTTTTATCATACGGATAGATATACGAGTACAAGAATAACTAATTACTAGTATTAAGGTCAATTACTTTTCACTCTATTTATCAAACCTTTAATCGATTGGCAAATGAATAGTCACGACACATAGATAGGCACTTATAGGACTCCATATCCTGTATTGAAGTCTCTAATCGACTGACCGACCACATTGCATAAATCCGGTGGCAATCGTGACTGTGCCAAGTTTGTTTTTGTTTCGCGAGGAACAGAAATTTACGATTTCTTGCCTTATACTGCTGCAAGTGTGCATGTGACCTAATTTTCATAATGCAAATGATTCAAGCTCAAACTATGTCGGCTTTAACGCAACCTTATTTTACTACTTTCATAATTTTTATTCATTCTGTAAAAAATCATATAAGAATCTAATGATACTCAGTGCTTACATACATCACGCGATCCCAATCGACCCCAATGGTCGCAGTGACCGCATTTCTATGATGGTCGTACGGTGCTTAGTATGGGGTATAACAATCTAAATAGATGGTCGTGTGGTTGTGGTCGTGATCGCCTAGTGGGTGGATGAGGTTATTAACTTTTCAAAAGACTAATTTTACGGGAATCACTAAGGGAATAAAAAGTGTCATTTGACACTTCACCTTAGTGAAGAAAAATCTATCTAAGGAAAAATTACGCCGATACGTTTCCGTGTGAAAGCAACAAAAGCTATTTTTTTTGTCAAGAATTTGTTACTAGTTTATTTTTTTATGAATAAAACGTTTTATTAAATTAACTAGCGACTCACCCCCGCTTCGCTCGGGTTCGTCCCTAGCTTGATTCTCCATACAATTTTTCATCCCCATTTTCACCCCCTTAAGGGATGATTTCCGGGATAAAAAGTATCCTATGTCCTTCCCAGGGTCTCAAACTATCTTCTTACCAAATTTGATCTAAATCGGTTCAGTAGATCCAGAGATTACTTCGTACAATGTCACAAACTCACAACTTTACCTCTTTATAATATCAAGTATAGATTTATATTTTATCTACACTAGGTAATCTACATTGATATTATAAAGACGTAGTTTGTAAATTCTGAAAATACTGATACTATTCCAAAAAAATCTTTCACTGGAGGTAACATAAAAGGTTATGTTACCGCCAAGTGCTGTATTTGCTGTTTTTTATTCCAATAAAAAAGTGTTTACGCTCACAGATCAAAAATAATAATAATTGAAGTGGAGGAAAAAACTGGCCATTAAGTTGATTTATCAGTGTGCGACGTCTAAACGTTTAAAAACCTAGAGACGAGAGGGTAAGTCGATAGTATAAAATATTTTTAACATAACATTAACTAACTTATAATCATTCAAAGCACAAACTGTATGACTTTCTTCCTTTCTTTTGACCGTTTTCTAAATGTTTGGTTGACCGCCAAATATAACAAACAAACACGAAAGTTACAACATTCGTGGAAGTATTCCTCACCGAGATGTTATGAAATTGTACAAAACTTATTGAAAATTTTAAGTTAAATCAATTATATGTATTTGCAAATAGTTATATTAGTTAATAAATATGTATTGGAAAATAGTTTTCCTTTATGTGATTTTTTAATTTAGTTGCTAAGGAATTTAGGATTGTGCTAATACATTTTAAATATTAAAATAATTGTGGTGAAAATATTTATCGTGAGTGAATTCATGGATAATTTTTAAATAAAACTATCTTTTCGGATTTTTCGCGGATTTATTTGGATTTTGGCTCCCGACGTTTCGAATGTTTGTTTCGAAACGTCGGGAACCAAAAATCCAAATAAATACGCGAAAAAATCCGAAAAGATAGTTTTATTTAAAATGTCAAATATTCGCGTAAATCTAAGAAAGTATCACGGATACTTTTTAATTTTTATTACTGTTGTAATGTATAAGAAAAATAGTAATATTATCAATTATAGAAATTACACTTGTATGAGTATTTATCTATATAATAAAAAAATGTATCAATAAAACGTGTGAAAGATTTTTGCTTATAGCACGTTTCCGTAGTACTACTAACTTTTATTTCTAACATAACATTGCAAATATTTTACCAATGAGTATGCTTAAATTTTGGCTTTGTAATTTGTATTGTAATTGGCACGTACGATGCTTCAATGTAAATGCATAACTGTTTACTAGTACTCTTCTTTGTAAACACAAAACTGTATGTAGGTATATAAATGCGCTATGGGAATGAGGTCGCTTAGCATTTTTTAACAAGTGCTACGTGAATATTGTCCAAATTAGCAATAAAAATCTACACGAGTACTAAATAGAATTTATTTGTCATAGGAAAGTTAGTTGAGATGAATTCTGACTCAGGACTGAAGGTATACGTGTTGCAACAATTGATTTGCTAGCGAGCTTATAGTAAACTAGTAACTCATTCTCGCTTCGCTCGGGTTTGTCCCTAGCTTGATTCCCCATACAAACTTTTATCCCCATTTTCACTCCCTTAAGGGATGATTTCCGGGATAAAAAGTTGGTTATTTGAACATAATGTACAACATAAACATATTACTAACTAGCAACTCACCCTCACTTCGCTCTGGTTCGTCCCTAGGTTGATGCCCTATACAAACTTTCATCCCATAAAAAGTGTCGCTATGTCCTTCCGAGGATCGCAAACTATCTTTTTACTAAATTTCATCTGAATCGGTTCAGTAATTCCAGAGATTACCCCCTACAACGTCACAAACTCACAAACTTTACCTCTTTGTAATATTAGTATACATAAAAATTATACTTATGTTGGCAAAATAGAATAGAAATAAATTTCTTTATATCTTATGGAACAACCAGGTCGGAAAATTAACGCAAATATCTCTTATTAACTCAGTAACATTTATGTTTAAATTGAAAATTGGTTCGCAATAAATAACCACCGAGATTGCTCATTATTTTATAAAACGAAAGTAAAGCAAATTAGTTAAAGGAAAGGACACTTTCCCTACTCATAAAGTAGGTGAGCTATATTTATCTTGACCAGCTTTCTTAGAAACCCGTTTAAAAAACCTGAAGAGCCTCGAATAAATAACAAATAATCGTTTTGAAGATACAAAGAAATACCGAGTCATAAGTAGAATTTCTTTTTTGAAAGTAACTGTTCACCCATCATAATAAACAAATTATTGTTTTAAAATTATTGTTTATTCTGCCTTACCTTCGCGTCACTCGGGTGCGTCCTTAAGTGTTTAAAGCCTTTACAGGTATACATGTATTGAATTTCATCCAAATCTGTCTAGTCCTTTCAGCATCAAGGAGTAATAAACATATACAACCTCTCTCATTATAATAATATTCCAATGTACTAAGATATTCACCCTATATTTTAAATTATATTTCAAAATTATGTTGTTTGGCTTAGTAGGTAAGAGTATGTCTCATTTAATTACTATGTTAAGAATTAACATAAGCTCACAAAAGCCATTATAGTAATCGAGTCATTTGTCATACACGAGGTATCATTACGTCGTATCACAGTATCTCGATATGGCTGTATCGATTACCATGATGATTCAATCGGTGATGGCATACCTACGCCAAAACAATAGTGCACTTAATCTAAATACATATTTATTCATTAACTAGGCACGCTTTAACGGTTAGTATATATTTCTCAGAGGTTAGATATTTTCCCGCAGAATAATGTCGCGGATAACCAGCTATCATCATACCAAATTTCATCAAAATCTGACCAGTTGTTCTCTCGTAATACTTTCCTAGACAGACAGACTGACAAAGATTTTAGAAACTAGATTCTACCTCTGTGTCGATACTATTTGAATGAGATTTTCTAAAAAAATATTTAATATACAGATTCAACTCAGTTACACTTTATTATATGTTAGAAGATAAGATTTACCATAGTTGTAGATTACAGTTAGAACAATAATTATATGTACTTATCTTTGTAACTTTAATAGGTAGGTATTCCGTTTCCTTAAAATATAGTTTGTTTTATATAATAATAATAATATAAAAACTTGAATAAGCGAAACAGTCAACTGATGTTTACTTCGACAATTATAAGAAATCAAAGTAATACTTCCGAAAATAAATTGGCTTCCAAAGAAAATATAGAAATATGGTTTGAATTTAAGTATATTGAGTTTATTTATATATATAACAGAAATCCAATATCAATCTTTTTATTCACTAAAAATAGGTCTTATACAGTCTAGAGATTACAGATATTATGTTTTTATTATATTTCTTTGGTTAAAGAATGCGACAATGTAATCGCGGAAACGTTGGTTTATTATTGCTATATCTAAAATATCTATTGCGATATTGGGTGCGGCGAGAAAGCTTGTTTTGTCGGAAACATTCTGTAAAGACACCGTTGCATTCGCCCTTGACTGAAGAAAGTTTATATTTTCTTATGAGTGATTGCTCTATTTAATATACATTATTGCTCAGCTAATATATTTATAACTACTTAGCCTTAGCTTTTGCTTAGCTTTTGCCCGCGGTTTTGCTAGGGTAGTTTAGGTACTTGTGTTTTATTTTGATTGTTGCCCTTTCAGCTTTTTATCGATATTTTTCCTCTCTGCGTTTAGTATACTATCCCAGTTCAAATTACAGGGACTTCCTTTTATCGACATGAATTTGCCATTAGTTAAGTTTATTCTTTCACAGAATCAAAACTTCATTAAAAATATAAGATTAGAGTTTTTATGAGAATCGTTTTTTAATTTGGTTATTTGAACATAATGTACAACATAAACATATTACTTACTAGCAACTCACCCTCGCTTCGCTCAGGTGCGTCCCTAGGTTCATGCCCTATACAAACTTTCATCCCATAAAAAGTATCCTATGTCCTTCCCAGGATCTCAAACTATCTTCTTACCAAATTTCATCTAAATCGGTTCAGTAGATCCAGAGATTAACCCCTACAAAGTCACAAACTCACAAACTTTACCTCTTAATAATATTAATATATGTAGACATGATATTACTCTGTATTTTCAATTAATTGTTACATGTTTTCTACGCTGTTACGACTTGTTTATATTTTTAATACAAAATTATTTATATTTTAATTTTAACTATAAATTTTTGTCGTAATAATAAAATTATACACGGAATATATACTGTAATATAATATATATACTGATGATGATGATGATGTTCTCCTGACCGATTCCGGCCACGGCGGCCAATCTTATTGAGACTAGCCAACTGCGCAGGAGATATTATAGTGCTCAAGTGTACGCGCAGACACAAGTGCACTCTCTATTCCTGTCACTCTCATACTCCGATGGGACGACTACTCGACACGACCGGTGAGAGATAAGGCGCAGGACCGACGGCTTTACGTTCTCTCCGAGGCACGGGGGTGAAACACCGCCAACTTCCCAACTCCGGGCTATTACTGAGTCTTTCTATACAGAAAGACTCAATAACTAAACTTGGCCCGACCCGGGACTCGAACCCAGGACCTCCAGGTGTGCAGCCGTACATGCTAGCCGCTACACCACCGAGGCAGTTAATATATATACTATATATATATATATATATATATATATATATATATATATATATATATATATATATATATATATATATTACAGTATATATACAGTGTATAATTTTATTATTACGACAAAAATTTATAAAATAATATATATACTGTAAGGTCTTTATTAAGGTAACTGCCATGCTATATTATAAACATTCCATTTGAATATATCACTATATTAATATTTCCGTTGAACCTATGAGCTCAAGACATTTAACGATACGTCTGAGTCATACTCACATACCCTTTCAAATTAACAATTGTTTATTCCAAGGTTTCTTATATAAAAAGGTCAACATAAACTATAATTATGTCAATACGGAAGTGACCGGAAGGTACGGATCTAATGAGCGGAAGTAACATTATTATTGTTATGTTTTGACAGATATGAAATGAGTAGTTCAATCCAATATTGTTGACAATTATTAAAATTGTGCAAAGTAATGCACAATATGATAGTTAAATGTTTATTTGCTTACGTCATCCTACGACATTTTCTTTATATATTTTTGACCCATTTTTTTCGAGTGTTGCGTCTTAAGCAAGTATTAATGATGACAACATTTTGACTAATCTTGTATTACATTCTAAGCATCGCTTAAACACAGAAAAAAATCATCCCTCGTGTATTCTCCATTCCATGTTATGTGCTTATTTTTCACTTTGTGAAGCCATTAACAAGGAAATTGAATTGAAAATATATCATTTAAAAACTTTGTAGATACCTATATAAAAAAGAATAAAACCTCTTTACAATTGACTAACCTATATATTATACAGGTATATTATTTTGAATTTAGTATTATATTATTTTAATAGCATGACCGTGTAGCATTTCTTATACCTTTCTGATATTCGATTAGGGGCCGTTCAAATATTACGTAAGCAGATTTATTACAATCATTTACCCCCCCATCCCCCCTGTCAGCAAAAGTAAGCAAAGCTCTTACCCCCTCCTCCCATGCTTACGTAAACATTTTTCAATTATAAATGTATTTTTTTTTATATTGTAATTATAATGTTATAATTATAATTTTAAAAATAAGAAAATAGATTTAGGATAAAGATTAGATTTTACTGATACAGTATTCAACATAGAGTAAGGGACAAAAATATTATAATCTTACGAACATAACAAACTTATTTTAAATTTTTGGTACACATATTAAATTCAAATTAACAGTCTTCAGTCCATGAAACCCGAATCCATGATTCCAAGTTTTCGATGACATTGGATTGCTGCTTAGTGTTGTGAGTCTGCTCACTTTCATCCGATTTTGACAATAGACAATGTGAGGGTTGCCATTTGTGTAAAAAAGTAAATAACTACCGATGACGTAATCATCATCTAGACTCCCCTACCCCCCATGTCATCCAAAATAAGCAAAACAAAGACCCCCCACCCCCCCATAGTGCTTACGTAATACTTGAACGGCCCCTTATAGATATTCTTAAATAACTCAATAAGTATCATAACCATTAGCTTCGTATCTGATTCATTATTATAATAGTGAATACCATTGATTTTCGGCAGGTGGTCCGCTTTCGTAATTATTGGGCTTATCATTAATCTCGTTATTTCATTTTATGATGCTATACTCGATAAAAGTGTGACGTAGCATAATTATACAAAAACTATCGACTCACTATCGCTTCGCTCGCGTTCGTCCCTAGGTACGTTTTCACAGTTAGTATAGAATAAACTTTATATATATGTGTACATTGTACATACATAGGTACAGAAAAATAAGTAACTACTTTAAAAATGAAAAATATATATATCCCTTACTTGAGAAATGATTCCTCATAGAAACTTTCATCGCCCTTTCACTTCCTTAAGGGATGATATCCGGAATAAAAACTATTCTATGCCAGGGTCTCAAACTATCTCCATATCAAATATCATCTAAATCGGTTCAGTGGATTAAGCGTTAAAAGGTAACAGACAGACAAACAAGAGTTACTTTCGCAATTATAATATTAGTATGGATAGTATTTGCTTCTTTCCTTTATCTCGCTACTTAGAGTACGCTACAGTTTTAACCAAATGTCAAGAATAAATTTTTATTAGTAATGAAATTGGTTACTGATGAAATTGAGCTTTTATTGACCCGCTCTCGCATTGACATTTACAGCTGTAGGTATGTCCTTCAGATACTTTTTAAAAGATATCATGAACTATTTTGATAATTGCTATAGATCTTGTAAGTGGTAATACTTGATTTTTAATAATAGAAAATGGACCTACGAGTAAGTTATTCTCTATTTAAAACCTGTGAAAACCCACGAGTGAGAGTATCGTTATATCGATTAAGGCGATCTGAGGAGATCCTTTTTACCTTCAATAAGAAAAACTTAAAACATTAAGACTGTGCGCCAGTTGAGATCCTGTCAGTTGTGTTTGTCAATTTGTTGGGCAATACGTAAAAGCTAAATAAAATAAATAAATATGTTGGGACATTAACACACAGCACCATCTAGTTCCATTGTAAGCTACGAGGCCTGTGTTATGGATACCAGATAGTTGATACACTACACATATATAACTTTTAATACATACATATTATAAATATAAACACCCATGACTGGAGTACAAACATTTGTGCTCATCACACTAATGTATGCCCCCAGCGGGACTCGAACCCGCGACCGCTGGCACAGAAAGTAGAGTCACTACAAACTGAGCCAAACGTGTCGTCAATCTAGCTATCGTGGATAGATTTCACCTTTATTTATAAACCAATTACCAGCAGTCCCTAGCATACTATCCTTGAAGTTTATAATATTAAATTCATATTTATGACTTATTTTCGCAAAATGTTGGTAAATTATAAAACTTAATAAACTTCCTAGAAAATCCCTCCTTCCATTGTTGAAGACTGTATGAAAATCCGTATAGTAGTTTCTAAAAACCCGGACCAACACAAACTCAGCGCGGCGAATTATAATAACATATAGACGTTGTCCCTACGGTAATATTCTTTCAAATAATGATATCATTAGACACTGAGTAATGAGACATTTATTTAAAAAAAGAGATCAGTCGTGTTTAATTCTACGAATGATCAAAAAAAGCTTTTACACACGTGCCCCAGATATGCAACATGCATCCATCTTACGCAACGAGCACGTCCGCGCGTTTGACGCGGCCTTTATCAGCAAATTGATGACTTACATTGCCCGGATCACGCTCGATTGATTGTAACATGGACACGCGCCGATACAAATTAATTATTCTGGCTCCACCTGTTCGCCTTTAGCGATGAGCTTAAATGTTATTAATGTTGTCATAACAGAATCATATATTATAATTGTACATATATACTAGTATATTATATAATCGATTTGTTTACACTTTCCTTCCAAAAATACTTTTGTCTTTATAAAATTTCTTTATTATCAATTGAATATATTCATAATCCCACGTCTCACGTCGGGTTACTATAAATTGCCAATTCGCGAAGTAAACGGAAACCTGATAGAACCAGAACTCGTTTGGTCTAGTTTCGAATCTTGCGACATTAGGGCGTTGTCAGGGCTAGCATTGTATATGAAATGATTGGAGTGCGCGTGTTTTATAATTTTCGAACGGCGCTTAGTGGTTGGGCTGTGTACTTACTTAGTATTTTAGAACGCTGCCTGCGAAGGCTTGATTTCACAATAGCTGCCTGCACCTGTTGCTTATAATGTACCTGAGCTTAAAACGTCTAGACAACAATGGACTTTTTCAGAGCTTTTAAGTTTTGTTAAAGATTTTGGCTATGTTAATGTATGAATGCTTAGATTGTTTTTACCCGAATGTGCGACGCAAAGGAGGGTAATGTGTTTATCTGCCTATGTATGTATGTTTGTACATTTGTGGCACTATTTAGATGAAACGCGTGGGTCGATTTTGATAAATGACACGTCGTTTGATTCGTCATGACGGCACAAATGTCATGAAAGGAATAAAATTTGGAAAAATCAAAATGGCCGATTTTGGATGCCATAAAGTAATAAAGAAAAAAATAAAAATTGACGAACTATTTCAAGTGGAGTATCGATGAATAGGTATTTAAAAATCATTTTAGGTTTCTTTCATCATTTTACTTTTTAAATAACAGTTTAGGATATTATATAATGATTTGAAGTTGGTTAACAACCATTCTCGCTAATTTTTCTACTTAAAAATATTAAAAAATAAAAATATATACCTACAACTTTTATGTTTAAAAGGAATATAGGATAAAATTTTGCTAAATATAACTTCAAATGTCTATTTGGCAAAAATTAAAGAGCTGTAACACGTTTCGTCTTTGCCGTGAGGTGTACATACTCGTATGTACATATGTCTCCGACTGCATAATACTATATTCCTTCGTGAACGTGTTTTCACCTTTTGAGTTTGGGGTTATTTTTTTATGCAGAATTAGATAATCAAAACTCTATAATTGAATTGGCCAATGGCTATTACTTAAGTTATCTAACGTATTTCTAATATACGTTTAGATACTTTGCGCATTCATTTATTTATTAATTTTTGGGAAACAAACAGTGAGATAATTCTTGAAAATGATTACAAACTAAAACATCCACACACCAGCAAAGTTTCCACCTATAAATATGTCACAGGTAGAGTAAACATGATAATTAGTTTAAACATTAAAACAATAAAATAAAATTTTTATAATACTTTCTTAGATTTACGCGAATGTTTTTTTTATAAAAATGTTTAAAGTTAAAAAATGTTGTGATGTAATTGGTGCAATTTTCATTTTGTTAATTGTGGGTAGGCTGTCTGTAACAACTATACCTTCAAGACATGTAACACCACAGTCTCTCCCATGACCATGGATGCTGTAAAGCATTCGAAACGTCGGGAACAAAAATCAAAATAAATCCGCGAAATAATCCGAAAATATAGTTTTATTTAAAAATAAAAATTTTAACGAAAGTTACTGCAAAATAAAAACACTATAAAATCTGGGCAAATTCACTTGATGTTTCATTCACCATTTGGGGAAGCGATTTTAGCCAATGAATTGATATTAAAGTAATAGTTATTATTGTGTAAAATACCAAAATATTTAAATACCCAGTTTGCTCCAAAGTAGTTGGATAAAATGATAGAGTCCGTATTAAATATTTAAACGAGTATTCTTATTTACTTTAGAACCTTAGAAGAAGAAAGATTCATTATAAATTAATAATAATTGTAGTACCTTCTTATTGTTTATTAATTTACATTTAATAATTTACAGTGAATGCTTTAATATTTTTTGTACGTTGGTTTAAAATGTGACCCTTACGGTCGAGACGGGGCGCTGGCATGCGCCAGGGCCACGATTGCATTAATTTTGCGAAACCGGTGAATTAGAGCAGCAATTTGTGTGTGCGACGTGTCCTAGGCTGAAGGCACAATGCGCCTTACGTAACCGCGTCCGCTTTTATTAATAAGCCTTATTAATCTATACCAGTGTTCGCCCAGTGGTGGAAATTCGACTTTAATCAGTTTTTTATTGATAACACTAAAACTCGTCAACAGCTACTAAAAAAAAGAAAATCGGTTGACAAAACTGAGAAGAAATAAGTACCTACTGAACTGATTTGGTTCTGCCTATTTATATGTAGATATTAAATTATATTTATAACTCACACATTAAAATATATAAAAGTCCATATTAACTTGATCTTTTAATTGAATTAATCTTTATTTTTAAGTAAATTTTACTGTCTCAATTACTTACACTTACTAATTAGTAATTACAATCTATATATATATATATATATATATATATATATATATATATATATATATATATATATATGAATCCCTATTTCCCTTGGTCACGCCATTACGCGTGAAGGGCTGGACCGATTTAACTATTTTTTTTGTTGTGTTTGTTATTGTCAGGAGAAGGTTCTTATGAAAGAAAAAAATTAAAAAATCGCGCGGAAAATTATAAAATTTAAAAATATTTATTTAAGAATACTTAACAACTATATTAAAATTTAGTATATGGCTAACGCTGGGTAATAACTATTTATATATATTTAAAACGTACCTAGCGATGAACCTGAGCGAAGCGAGGGTGAGCCGCTAGTATAATATAAATATTTCAGCTAAATGAAGATTGGTAGTGATTCTAGCAATACAATTATTTACAAAAAATATATTTTTTCATTTAAAAAAATTTAATAATTTTATATTTTAGCTTCCGGTAATTATATTAACTTATTGTATAGGATATTGCGAAAACATCTGATTATTATAATTATATAAATTCTTTAATAATTATTATAAATCAAAAAGTGGGTTATACTCTTTTCCTTTTTATGCTAATTTAAAAAAAAATAGACTTTCAGGCTAATCTCAGAATAGGTTTTGTTTCTGTACGGATATTTTATTTACTGTTTTTACTAATTGAAAGATGGATATCTAGGAAGGTTATTTTAGGCTACGGCTATAATTTATGTACATTTTGCATTTAAAAATTGTGTGTGTGTGCTATATGTTCGCACGTAAGAAGTTATACCTTCTTTATCGTAACAGAACAAAAATAGCTAAAGATTTCATCCCGTATATCACAACTTGTATATATATATAAAAGAAATGATAAATTAATAAAATAATTAAATAAGGCATATTAGTCATATGACAATCATAATATATTTATAGAATATCATTTAAGTAAAGAATATAATATTATATGTCATTTGTCGGACAATAACAACGGTTACCATGGCAACAAACAGTTATCAGCTAACTTCATCATGTTGCATTTTGGATGTCGGTGTGCGCGCGCATCGTAAAAATTTTACTCTCATATTTTTTTCTAAACGTCCCAAAAGAAGTACCTATAACTTCAAAAATACGAGTATGATAATATTTATGTATTAAGTCAGAACGTCTCTTCTGGAAACATACCCGAGCGGAGATAGGGTAAGCCTCTAGTATGTTATTTTAAATTGGAATGAAGTTTTACATCACTTGATCTGCACTCTATTGAAAAATGAAAAATTTGCATTTACAAGCTCGACGATGTTCCATAGCGGTTTATTACTAAATAATTTATTGATTTTAACTTTAACAGTGAATTCTTCTCGAAACATCAATTATTATTATTATGTTGCCCATTGCCCATTTATATCATTCATCTATAGCTGTTACCTTCTTGCAGTCAATCTATAGCTGCGCTAAAGGCAAGAGTTTAAAAATACAAGCTTCTACCCATAGATAGATAAACAGACCGGATGCAATGCAAATTTGCAGGTGCGCAGCAATTGTTGCTTTATTACCTACTTGAATCTTGTTCCTAGGGCAAGTGCCCTAGATGTACAACTAGGTAGGACTGACGTATTCACCAATGCGACCAAATGGAATAGCACTTATAAGATACGGCTGTTATTGTTGCATAATATTATGAGACCAATTTGAGCTTTTCATTCAAGGTCGGTCACATAATTCTGGTGCAATAAATGGCGTGTTTTATTACTTTGAAAAACTAATGTTATTTTTGAAGTGAAAACTTCTATGGGCAGTTTGGATGGGGAGTAACTTCATGTAAGTCGTCATCGACATGGTCACGTCACGTGTTAACGCTAACACTCTAGTGCCGTTAGATGTCAAAACCAGATAAATGTAAACAGTTTTAATTTACAAATTTTAATTTAAGATCAAACAATTAATTTGAATATTCAAAAATAACAACTGTTTGTATATAGTTTTATGTTTTCACTTATGTCGGCAGTCCTCATGACTGCTCTTCTTTTTTAATTTACAAAACTTATTTATCTGTTTACTTCGTGATTTTTGTGTTGATACTTTTTTTGTTAAACATTTAAAATAAATTAGATGAGTTGCCCTTTAATCTATATTTTATTAGATATTCGTTTAGTTAGTCCATTCCAAAGGACTAACAAAACTTGAAAACCTCAACCACGTTTCCACCTCTCTAATTAAATTACATATCGTTTGATAAACGTGACTGAAATCGATTCGTGAACAATGGTATGCTCAGCTCATACAGTTTCAACAGCAATAATCGTAGGCACGTCCACAAGTACATAGTTATAGGATATAAGCATAGATTTAACAATGTTAGTGGCATTTATGAAACAGCTATATTTACAAAGATCAGCAGAAAGGGCCGTATACATGTAAGATGTATATATGTATGTAATACGGGTGTTATGTTAGAACAGATTGTTTTTCGTACTCTTAAAAATAATTATTGATATTAATGAAAAAAATACAAGTACACGCTTTAATCTTATATACTGAAAGCTTAGACACTATGCAAAATCATAAAATAGTAATGTATTAAAACATATAATTTATAATTGTTATTAATTCGAAGCTGTACATTATCGAACATAAACTCGTAGTTAATTAATATATCGCTTGCAATTGTGTTTTTAGGAATGCTTAGGATGTAATTACCTATGAATAATTTTGCTTTGTCTTTTTTTATGTTCGTCCGCGCTTTTTTATTTTATTGGGGCTTGTTTAATTTATATATGTATTTAGATAACCCGCGCAAATCCCTAAAATAAAACGTCGTGGTAGATAAGTCCACATTATATAGTAATGTATGTATATTTATGTTATTGTAAACAATATTTCTCAGTGGAAAATTAAAAAAAAATGCTGTACATAATGTAGCCATCCGCTAGGACTAGTTAATTATTTAGCATTTTACATGAAACTATATTTTTACAATTTAACTTTATTTTTTTATACCTGACGTTTTAACAGCTTTACAGCAAATATGTTCTTATGAAAGACTTAGGTTTTTGCGTCTCTCCAGTTATAGCTATGATAGATATTTATTATTTATCAAATAAGTCTTATTACACATATGACAGAGACTGTTTAGGCAAAATATTTTTATTGCAAATTAGTTTATATGTACATACATAATAAATATGTTGGGACATAGACACAAAACACCATCTAGTTCCATGGTAAGTTACGAGGCTTGTGTTATGGATACCAGATAGTTGATACACTACACATATATAACTTTAAATACATATTATAAATATAAACACCCATGACTAGAGTACAAACATACGTGTTCATCACACAAATGAATGCCCCCAGCGGGGCTCGAACCCGTGACCGCTAGCACAGCAAGTACACTACAAACTGAGCCAAACGTGTCGTCAAAAATAATATGTAAGGTTACAACCTACAGTTTAAATAAGTTGTTAATAATAATAAAAAGTACCGACTCTAGTATTACTATTAGAGTAGTAGTTATTTATTGCCTATATCGAACTAATCCAAAATTGTCAAAATATTGGCTCTACCACGATGGTCAGTGACCTTAATGAAATCCAATGATCTATTGTGTTTGCAAAACACCAACGTCGTGCTAAATGGCGGCGTGCGCTTGCGCAGGATTGTTTGTGTCTTGATATATGTAGGTGTTAAATCGATTATGATAATTTCTAAAAAAAAAACACTTTTTAAATATTTACCTGATCATGTGTAAAAAATTGTAGTATTTTATTTTTTAATAATATTTATGTAAAAATAATAACGCGTTATGTAAATTCTGTCTATGAAAAATACATAGAAATTTAAAATCTAATTTGCTTTAGGATGCAGTGGCGTGACTGATTTTATGAAATTTATTTCGAAATCAATTTCACGTATAAACATCTAATTTCATACAAAAACAAAATCACAATTCAGTACCTATTTTATTTTTATTAGTACGATGTAATAATAATAGCGCGTCATGTTAATAATTGTGTCGTAGGTAACTAAAATATATAGAAGTCTGAAATTTAATTTGCTTTATCAAATCAGTTGCACGACTAATTTTTTTACTTCAAAATCGATTACATGTACATATAAATCTCTAATTTCATTATACATGTTTCATGGCTAGGCAATTTTCTGATAAAGGTAAATAAATGTCACGCTAGAAAAATCTTATTTCGTAAAATTAGTATCGTAATGTTACTTCGGTTTTATACATCAATTAATGATTATGTACATCATCATAACAAAACCGTGACCTCGTGTGACAGTCAAGTCACGACTTCAATAGCTCCACTTCAATCGCAGCCGACCTACCGGATCTAATGTCACCATTGCTTCGCGTCTCCGAGATACAGCTTCGACTATGGCGGCCGGATGCTGTTAGAATTAAATGTACAATAACTTAAGTCTTAAATTAATCAATGTTTATTATAAATTAACACATAAAAAAAATCTTACTAAAATCATTCAATATTTTTTTTTATATAATTTGAAGCCACGGACTTGAAGTAGTATTTTATTTAGGAAATCTGCACTACGTCTTTTATTAAAAGTCTTCAAATTTTGTGTTATCAATAAATAATAAATAATGCAAATATAGATGAAGAGTTTATTTACAAAACACTCAGGCAAAACCCACGGATATTATTAGTAATTTATTTGTTTATTTAATACATATGGTACAAACATATCTATACTTATTATAAAAATAAGTCCCCCGGCCGCGTCTTTCTGTCCTCCTGTCTGTCCTCCTGTCTGTCCTCCTGTCTGTCTGAACGCGATAAACTCGAAAACTACTGAACGGATTTTTATGCGGTTTTCAACAATAGAAAGAGTAATTCTTGAGGAAGGTTTAGGTATATAATTAATAAAACACGTTGAGATCGTTGGCAAAAAGTGTCTTTTTTAATTTTTATATATTACCATAGAATATAGATACCACAGATAACAAATTTATATTCTAAATGATAGATTAAACAAATCATAAACTATAATATATTTTGATATCCAATATTAACACCCCCACTATATCAAAATTACATATTAATCCCAGCACTATATCAATTACTAACCAAACAAGAAACTTATGTTGTTTAAGATGTAACAATAAACTTATTTTTTAACAATCCCAATCATATTCATAAACTTGTAATGTTTGGTGCCGGATAAACCTTTAGTTAGTAAGTCAGCGGGCATGTTGTCAGTTGGCAAATACTTTGTTTCAACAATATCATTATTAATAATATCTCTAATGAAATTGTAACGCACATCTATATGCTTAGAACGTTTGTGAGACTGATGATTATTTGCTAACTTCAATGCACTCTGACTGTCATTGTATAATACAATCTTATTACAAATACCTGTTATTTCTAATTCTAAGTTCTGTAAATAAATAGCTTCGCGACAGGCTTCTGACAAAGCCATGAATTCGGCTTCACAACTGCTTAATGCTATGGTTCTTTGTTTTCGGCTTTCCCAAGAAATAGCAGAGCCAGATTTCATAAAGCAAAATCCTGTGTATGACCGTCTGTCAATGGCATCACTTGCCCAATCAGCATCTACATATCCTACTAGTTCTGCTTTTTCTTTGGAATATTTCAGACAATAATCTTTTGTTTTTAACAAATACTTTAAGATTCTTTTAGCATAATTCCAGTGAGTATATGAATAACAATTGTTAAATTGACTTAAATAACTGACTGAATAGGATATATCCGGTCGAGTTAATACAGCTAAATACATTAAGCTACCTATTAATTTTTGATAAGGTAAATTCTCTACACAAATATTTGATTTCTCAAGATTTAGTTTACATTCAATAGGAGTTTCAGCTGTATTACAATCAAGCATATCAAATTTTTTTAATAAATGTTCTATATAATGCTCTTGATTTACTGTAATTACATTTGAATTTTTATCAATGTGAACTCTCATACCTAAATATTGTTTGACTTGGCCTAGATTCTTTATTTGAAATTTTTGACTTAAAGCTTCTATCAGATAATCAGATTCAGATTTACTATTTGAAAATATCAAAAAATCATCAACATAAATTCCAACGATAGTTTTCTTATGGTTACTATGATTCTTTATAAAAACACAAGGCTCTAATTTACTCTTAGTAAACCCTAATGTACACAATGTTTCCTCTACTCTTTGATACCAAGCAAGTGAGGATTGTTTTAAACCATAAACAGCCTTTTTTAATTTTAAAACTTTATTTAAATCACTGACAGGAAAACCTTCTGGTAAATGCATAAAAATACTTTCTTTTAGGTGTCCATTAAGAAAAGCTGTTTTAACATCCAAATGGGTAATGTCCATATCTAACTGTACACTCAAAGCAAATAATAACCGCAAAGTGGAATGTCTAATAACTGGGGAAAAAGTTTCTTTATAGTCCACACCGGCTTTTTGTGTATAACCTTTAGCTACTAATCGCGCACGATATCTCACTGAGTTGTCACAATCGAATTTCTTTTTAAGCACCCATTTACACTGCACTACACTCACGTTATCTGGACGATCAACAACTTCCCATGCATTGTTGTCTTGGAATGACCGCAGTTCCTCTGCCATCGCCTGCAGCCACTGTTGTTTCTCAGGCCCACTGATAGCCTCTGCATATGACATTCCATCTCCTCCTACGCTTGTGCATATATTAGCATATCCATACCGTTCAGGTTGTTTCCTCTGTCGTTTTTGCATCTCTGTGTTGACTGTCACTAATGGATCTAAGTGTGAAATATCTTCTAAATGTTGCTGTTTCCCTTTAGTTATGCTCTCCACATTCTCTTCTTCAACATCTCGGTAGTCTGATTCACTAGAGCTGGACTCTAAAGGTTCTAATTTAACCACAGATTCTTCCATTAATTCCCCCACTGAATCTGTGTTTTCTATGCAGACAGTTACTGTGTCTCGATTCCTTTTCTTTTCTAGAATCACTACATCTCTACTAGTTGTCACTAGGTTCTTCACTGGATCATAGATTCTATAACCCTTGACATTTTCACAAAATCCCACAAGTATGTGTTTCTTGGATTTTTTGTCCCATTTAGTCCTTTTTTCTTTTGGAACATGTACCATAACTGGACTACCAAATATTCTTATGTGCTCTAGATTGGGTTTTTTACTAGTCCACATCTCATATGGAGTCTTTTCAATGCCTGAAGATACTGATCTATTTTTTAAGTAAACTGCAGTATTAGCAGCTTCCGCCCAAAACTTTTTATTTAAACCAGCTTCAAACAATAGACATCTTGCCCTCTCGACAATGGTTCTGTTTGATCTCTCACTAAGTCCATTTTGTTCTGGCGTATAGGGGTTAGTCTTCTGGTGTACTATGCCTTCACTTTTCAAGAAATCTTCAAAATCTTTGCTACAGTATTCGCACCCATTGTCAGTCCTCAAGATTTTGATTTTCTTGTTTTGAATATTTTCTACCATCATTTTGAAGTCTTTAAAATAATTTAAAGCTTCGCTTTTAGCTTTAAGGAAATAAATGAAACTCATTCGGGTAAAATCATCTATGAACAGTAGAAAATATCTGGCATTACCGATGGAACTACACTCCATAGGACCACATATGTCAGAATGGATGATTTGAAGTGTCTCTGTGGCTCTTGTACCCTTGGGGAAGGGCAATCTTGCTTGTTTTCCTTCACAACAAATCTCACAGTTCAATTTATTAGTCACAAATGTGTCAGGATAATCCATTCCTTGAACCAATCCACGTTTCATTTTGTTCATATCATTGCTATTTAAATGTCCTAAGCGCCTGTGCCATGTGTCACCATCAACAGATGACTGAGATAGTAAACAGCTTTTAGTTGTTCTTAATTCCAACTTGTAAACACCATCAATAAGGTTGGCCTCTGCTACTAAATCACCTGATTTATTTCTTATAAGGCATTTGTCAGGCTCGAAGACGACACTGTTTTCATTCTTTATCAATTCACTGACTGATAGGAGGTTAGTTGTAAGACTTGGCACACACAGTACATTTTTCACGTTAACCTCGTAATCGTAACTCGTGATGAGCTCCACGTCTCCCGAACATAAAACAGGAACTTTTTCTTTATTTGCAATAATAATGTCTGGTAAATTTGATGAATACAGCGGATTTTTTATCCAATCCTCATTCGCAGTCATATGCAAACTGGCTCCGGAATCCACGTACCAATCACTTTTATTAAAATTCCCGCTAAGAAAAACAACGTTGAAAGCGTTATTCTGTTTCTTCTTATCTGCGATTTCATGTAAAAGTGGACATTGATTACGATAATGACCGGCTTCCTTGCATTTGTAACATGTTATTAATTTCTTGTTTTTGATATTTGATTTTGACGTTTGTCGTTGTGTAGTCTGTGATCCTTGCTTGCTAGTGTTGCCATTTTTATTTTTGCACCAACTTTTTGCAACTAATGCCGAATTGCATTCCGTTTCACTCAAGTCCACAGATTGCATATCCAATAGTTTGGTTTTAATCGAATCAGCCGTTATTGAGATTCCTGAGTGCTCAATAGCCATGATCATTGGCATGAATCGTTCTGGTAAACCAGCCAACATCAAGGAACCAACCCATTCATCATTGATTGCAAAACCCGTGCCGGTTAATCTCTGCGAAGTTTCCACTATTTGTGTCACATAATTCGTCATATTTTCACAGTTTTCTAATCTGATCGATATTAAATGACGAAGCAAAGTTATCCGCCTTGAAAAACCTGAATCGTCAAATAAAGACTTCAGCGTTGTCCATAATTCCCGCGTGGTCTTTGCATGCTTTATGTGCACAAATAACGATGAATCAATCGTCAAAATCACTTTTGCTCGTGCTTTTATATCTGCCGCATCTGCTACTTCAGCAGCGCCAGGAGTTTCTTGCTTCAGATACTTGTCCACGCCTTCGAGTATCAGCAAATTTTCTACCGCGAACGCCCAATCGTCATAGTTTTCTCGGCCTTTTAACTTCGGCACGTTCGCAAGAAAATTACTCATTTTTTTTTTAAGCACAAAACAAGAAAATACTAACAATCTACCTATTACTTTTGCGAAAAAACTAAGGGACTGGGCCCATAACCTAATAAAACACGTTGAGATCGTTGGCAAAAAGTGTCTTTTTTAATTTTTATATATTACCATAGAATATAGATACCACAGATAACAAATTTATATTCTAAATGATAGATTAAACAAATCATAAACTATAATATATTTTGATATCCAATATTAACAATAATTTATTATGCTTTTATGTAAATTAGCTGAAATACGGCGACAAATGTTGAAGAGGTCGCAAAAAATCTCGCCAAATGGGAACTTTCCACGCGAACGCCGCGTAAATTAGCAAAGATACAGTTAAGTAATGTACTAGAGAATTCAAAATCTATAAAAATGCTACAAAAAAGTCCGCGATAGCATATCTCTATCTCTTACGGTTGACTTACAATAACCACTTTTATGTTAACATTTTTAATTAAAAACATTACGTTATTTTCAAAGTTATTTTCTTTAGTTCGGTATTAATCCTTATCCAAATGAATATTTTAGTTAGCTTAGTCATTTAATGCAGATTAAAATTGCTCTTTACACTAAATCAATCAGATGAATAGTTTTTGAGATATCGTTGTTAGAAGTAATTAGTAGCGAAACATTTTTAATGCTTGGCGAGCATTGAGATGCCTACGGCGAGTCCATCCCCTCTGCCCCGCATCGCTCGACCGCCTGCTCAAGCTAACCGGGCGATGTAGCGCGCGATCCTAGGATACTTTTTACCGCGGGAAAATATCTTATTTCTGAGGAAAAATACAAAAACTGCAATGTAAGAGTATACTAATATGTAACACCTAAGAATTTAGTTTTTGGTCATCTGAACGCGGGCGGAGCCGCGGGCAATGCTAGTATTAAATATTTTTATATTACATAAATGTATACTGTAATTAATTATTACAAATTGATCATTATTCATTACATACAGAAGTAGGTCGGTTGCCATCTAAATTAAGAGAACCTCTACCATAGGTAGGAACCAATATGTCCTAAAATAAATGAAACAAATACATAGATCACGTTAATATAAAAAAAAACTAAGCTTGCCAAAATTCAATGTTTACACTATATCAAGTTTAGTTTTAGAATTCTTCAGTTTTGTAATAAACAGTTCTAATCAGTACCTAAAAGTGCTTTTTAATTTGTTTTTGCGTTGAAACTACTTAAGAGTTCATTCTCGTAATATTGCTATAATATACCGTCGTCAGAAGTTTTTGATCAGCGATAAATATGATGAAAGGATTAGAGACTCGAGTTGGCAAATAATTCACTTGAATGGTTTTTAATATGCAGAAAGCTTATTATAGTACCTAAGTTAAATAATGTTTTATATAAATTAAACAGTATACTAGTATAGTGTATTTACGTCTGTGTTACATGCATGCACAAATGCATGACGTGTAAAAGTATATGATTGTCACAAAAAAAAATTTGCACTTTGAATATCATCGGACGCCTAGAATTACATCAGGAGTTATTTTTACCAGGCTTTTACGTTATTCAACTATGTTAATATTTGCCTACTTCAATAATATTGGTAAAAACCTTGATTGTACATATTAGGTGGTGGTTAATGAGAATGCAAATTGTTGACAATTATCGTCTGTAATTGAATGCTGGAATAAACTCGGACTAAATCCTCAACTCTTGGAAATAAATCTCGATGTTAATGTGTTTTATTCATGCAGTTATAAAGTAAATTATACGTTTTCCGCGTAAATTACTATAATCTGAAGGCCAAGTGTTTATTGAAGATGTGGATCGTTGTGATAATGTATCGGAAGTGTAGGGAATACAGACATTGTATATCGCTTCGAGTATGCATTCAATTTATTTAAAATCTACGATATTGGCAGATTCTTTTTCCCTCTCTGGAAAGGCAACTGGCACCAGAATGCCTTTAAATATTCTTACATTTGTTCATGGTGTATACACTGGGTAAAAAATAATTCAATTGCGTTAAATGAAATAGTTTTTTTTAAATGCAATGTATTGTTTCACAGAGAATCTCGCACCATCAGAACTTAAGAAACTCAGAAACAAACAGAGGAAAGCGAAACGTAAAGCTGAACAGGAAAGTGCGCTGGCAGCACAAGTTCAGGTGAGCATCCCACTGTTTATGTAAGCCAAGCTACTAAACCAGCTAGTAAGCTTTCCGGAAGTTTGAAAATTTATATTTGTACTCACTACTTGGTATTCTATTTTTTTTTCTATAGTTATCCTTTCTTACTTTTGTACTATTCCTGAAAAAAATTCCAAACACCTTCCTTTTTGATTCACGCAATTCTTAGAATATATTTGCTGAGGGAGTATAAAATATGTCTTTTTGTCGTGTATTGATACTTAATTTATGTCTTATATGTATGTATATCTGTATATTGTCTATAATAAATTCAGTAAAAAACGCGCCTTAATATTTCTTCTTTTTCGGCTTGCATTCGGCTAACATTTACATTTTCATATATAATGTCTGAGTTAATGTTATTTTAAATTTGTGTCATAAACTAGTGACTTACCCTCGCTTGCTCGGGAGCTTCCTTGACTGCCTAATAGTATCTTATGTGTCCAGGTCATAGTCTATCTGGGTATCAAACATGCAAACATATTATAAAGGTGCAATTGTAGTAGTAGTAATCCGATATTTAAATATATAGTACAACCGTTCAATAAAATTCAATTTTCTTGTTAATGGCTTCAAAGCGTGCCAGTTGAGCACAGATTACTTTGCCAATGTGACATATAATGAGAAGTTAAGCTTATTTGTAATAAATCACGCTAACGTTTATTATTTTTTGACGTTGTTAATTTGACGTCGGATTTCACAATTTACAGGTAAAACGGGAACAGCATCATAAAGCACGGCAGCAGCAAGAGCAAGGCGACCCTGAGGCACCACAGCTCGATGAGCTCATACCAGATAAATTAGCGAGGGTACGCACAATATTATTATTATATATTATATTAAGTATTAGTAACACTTGACCTTTAGTAATTTTTAGAATTAATAACTATCCCAAGAGATAAGTAAATAAATAATAAATATGTTGGGACATTAACAAACAGCACCATCAACTTCCATGGTAATCTACAAGGCTTGTGTTATGGATACCAGATAGTTGATACACTACACATATATAACATTAAATACATACATATATTATAAATATAAACACCCATGACTGGAGTACACACGTTCGTGCTCATAACACAAATGAATGCCCCCAGCGGGATTCGAACCTCCGACCGATGGAACAGCAAGTAGGGTCACTACAAACTGAGCCAATCGGGTCGTCACTCATCTCATTAGAATTGCCTTTGCAGTAGCAAAGATTGAGAGAATCCTCCCATTCGACTCGTAGTCTCTTCTTCCTTATATCCTCTATGTTCCGATTTTAACTTGCAACTCTCAATAATTACGCTATAAAAATATTTTTTCAAATCCGATTGGTTGTTCAAGAGACGCGATTTATATTAGTTTCTATGGTCATTGACCTAGAGGTCAATACTAGAGCGTCCTCTATGTTAATGAAATACCAGTACAGAAAACCTCGACTATTTATGCAGTCTAAAATAATTTAGTAAATATAACCATCCTTGTTTATTTTTCTATCTTACTGTAATCACTTTAGACGCTTCCTTTAAAATTTAGTCTACATTACCTCAGCGCCATCCTTATTGGACGAGTTTTGACAGACACTCTTTCATACACAGTGCCGCCTATCTACCCTGTTATTTGTTAAAATTAAATTTGTTAAAATTAAAAATACAATACAAACAATACTTAAACTGATCAATGTTTAAAAAATTGTAACATATAAAAAAATCTTATTAAACGTTATTCAATTAAATTTTTTATAACATTTTAATGGTGTTGAATTAGTATTTCATTTAGGAAATCTGTACAACGGCATATTAAAGTATTAAAGTTCTAAGTATTATCAATAAACTAGCTTATACATAATTTAATTTTAACAAATTGATCCAATCGTACTGTAACTGTTTAGAATATAGATGATACAACACTATACTAGTACAGATACCCTATTGCCCATCACCGGCATTGACGTCAAATTGTATTATTATTATGTGTGTAAGTGTAACTATAATAAGTAAAATACACCAAAATATTGCTTTTAAAAACAAAATATATTTTAAATTTTCGGTGAGTTGTACTGTTTTTAGACGTAAACACTCATAATTTATAAACAACGCCATCTATGAATACGTACTATAAGCTTATTACGTAACGGGTGTATGGCAATCATTAGTAAAATAAGAAATAAAATTAAGAACTCATTACATTACTTAATTTTTCTTTACTTGATTTGTTTTATAATCAGGGTATTATACATTTTTTTTTAATTTTACACAACATCAATACAAATATAATATTAAAGCCATCTATTGACATTTATTATAACCTATTTTTCAATTATTTATTTTCACACTATACAATAACAAAACCTTAAACTTATATAATATGAGTTGAAGAATCACATAATTATATAATTATTAAAGATGGTTGAAACAACCGTATATGCTTTATTATTTCTTTATTTCACACTGGAACTACAAATACAAAAATAATATTAAAAAAGAAATATATTTGACATTATTTTGTTACAAGTGAAATTGTAACATGTAATCTCAGTATGTAATGTTTTATGCATAGATAAGGTTATACACTAGAACTTTTTGCTCAAAGATTTCGCTTTTAGTTACGATGAAGATGAATATAACCCACTTTTACTTGACAATGCGTGTTTCTTATGGATCTCATGGGAGTGTCTCGAGGCACTTGTCTGTCACACAGATAATTATGTAATAACGAAAATTGTGAAAACCATACCACTTTGATATTTAATGTATATGTATGATATATCGTGATGTGTCGATCACCTCTTACTTATCTAGTACTTATATGGTGTCTCATCAGGAAGAAAGAACTAATAGTTCTTTATTTCGATCCATGGTTAAATATGTATATAATGATATTATTCTCTTATTTAAAAATAAAGACTTAATTCCGTTTCTGTAAAAATAATAAATTTATTTTACAACTTGGAATTAGAGAAACATATTTAAAAACATTACACTAACATAACAAAATAACTAGCTCACCAGTAAAAATAATAGAAACCAGATTTAAAGCCTCTATTTCAAGTCTTATCTCTGTATTTACAAATTATATGGAAAATCCTTATATTTTAGCTAATTCTATATGGAAAATTATATAATTGCACATCTCAATCGTTTCATTTAAATGGCAAAGTTAAAAAAAAAATGTAATTTGGAATTGATCAAAGAGTATTTATGTAGTAAATATAAACTAAAGAAAAGCACTCGTATATGGTGGTTTTCTTTACATGTATAGATTTGTTTTGTATACTTAAGTTATATTAATAGAACTAGAATAGAAATAAATGACTCCTGAAAATTATACATATTCTTCAGGTCTCAAAATACTGATGTGTAAGAACAATTTAAATAAAAGCAACTGTTATTTTAATTTTTTTTTTGTTAAATTAACGGGATTTATTTTAATTACATATAATAAGATTAAATATAATTTTGTATATTAATGATTTAATAAGTAAATGAATGAACCATTTAAATAAACAAGTGTATATAGTAAGACAATGAAAAAAAATTGCGATAGCATCGAGAGGTTTGTGAAGTGTGAAGTCTTCAATGACTATTGACGAAACCCTAGAGATTGGATTTATTTTGAATGTTTTGACGGTTTTTGAAGTTATACTTCATTTCGTACTCTTGGAAGGAATTATGAGAGTAAATTTTTTTACGATGCACGCGCTTACCGACAACCAAAAAGCGGCATGATTAAGTTAGCTGATAACTGTCTCTGGTTCCCGTGAAAACTCATAACCATATTCAAAGTAGTTTCTCAAATGTTCATAAATCTATAACACGTGTATTATATCAGTGGATAAAAAAATATATATAAATTACTTTTATTAATTTAACATTCCTTTTAGAAACAGAAAGTTGTGACATACGGGATGAAATCTTTAACTATTTTTGTTTTGTTACGCCAAAGAGGTATAACTTCTTACGTGCGTACATAAGTACAAACACACGTTTTTTTAAATCATGTTCAATATTATATTTCATTTAAATGTATTATTTATATTTAATTAAACTTTTTTCGTTGTTTAAATTTTTCAGGCGGAAGATCCATTGGAACAAGCGTTGAAATTTTTACAGCCTTTGAGGACTCTTGCCGCAGATAGAATAGACACCCATTTAATGGCCTTTGAAATATACTATAGGAAAGGTAAATCTTATAACTAATATAATATATACGATATATTAACAACATAGACAAAGTACTTTTATATATTTTACTAGCAACTCACCCTCGCTTCGCTCGGGTTCGTCCCTACTTACATTTTAATGTTTAGTATAGATTTCTCAGAGATGAGATATTTTCCCGCAGTAAAAAGTATCCTATATGTTGAGCCGGATAACCAGCTATCATCATACCAAATTTCATTAAAATCCCTCCAGTGGTTTTTCCGTGAAGCGGTAACAGACAGACAGACAAATAGACAGACAAAAATTCTAGAATCTGTACATTCGGCCTCTGTATCGATAATAATGTCTATTTCAATAAGATTTTCCAAAAAATATTTAATGGACAGATTCGGCTCAGTTAGTATTTTATTATATGTATAAACATCAAAAGGAGGGGTTCCCGATTCACTCTGATATGGAGGTCCCTCCTTTATGAAGGTACTAGCGACTCTCGCTCACTTCGCTCGGGTTTGTCTCTAGGCACGTTTTAATGGTTAGTATGGAATAGACAGGCCATAATATATACATAGGTATGGTGAGTTTTATATCACATGAGAAATTATTGAGTACCCAAACTTCCACCCCCTTTGACCACGAACGGGTTGATTTACGGGATAAAAACTATCGTATGTCCTTCCTAGGGCCTCAAACTGTTTCTATATCAAATTTCATCTAAATCGGTACATAGGATTAGGTGTAAACAGACAGACAGACTTACTTTCGCATTTATAATATTACTGTGGATATTTTATATCATTGCTTACTGTTAATTAATATAAATTATTCTTTTTTAACAGTAGATAGTATATTATATATTGAGTCTTTATTTAAAAAAAAGAAACTAATATTTGACAGAAAAACCACTGCTGATGCTCCAAAGCATAAAGCGGGCGTGGCGGCTCGACAGCAAGCACGAGCACCTCCACGACTGCCTCATACGCTTCCGTATCTGGCTGCAAGAGCACCAGTCTGAACTGCCCGCCGGCGTGGCTGCCGTCATAGACACTGAGACACAGCCGGTGAGATAATCTAATATTGTGGTACTATTTGTGTATTGTTTTTAACGGCCTCGATGTTGTAGGTTCTGAGTTCGAGTCTATGGCCGGATCCTGCTGAATACTAATACAACGTATGTACTGCAGATGTTCGGTGGTCGGTCAGCGCAGAGCATAGCGGAGCAGTACATGTCGACGCAGGCGGCGCGGTGCCAGCGCGCGGCGCTGTGGGGCGCGCGCGCGCTGCGCCGCGTGCTGCCCGCGCGCCGCGACGCGCTCGCGCTCGCCACGCGCCTCGACCTGCCCGACGTCACCATACAGGTCGGTACATGATTGCTTGCGACGGGCGGGCTGGGGATGTCGGCAGTGAAAAAATATATCGACATCGATATTTATTAAAATATCAATATCGACTTCGATATTCAAATTTTCAGATATTTTCCATTTTAAAATAATAATGTATTTAGTTCAGTCTGGATTAATAATAGGTAATCGTGTTTTTTTTTTTAATATAAAATGCACATTATTTTATTGCATGAGAATATTAATAAAAACGAATGTATTTTACCCATTCTAATAAACTAGTTTTTACGGCTAATAAGTTAAATTGGAAAAAAATATGTCGTTTTTGATACGATCTTCGATATTGAATATTTTGTATCGATGTATCGGATCAAAATATAGCGGCTAAAACTATCGATATCTCGAATCAAAAATATCGATACATCGATGTATCAAAAATATCGATACATCGATGTATCGATATTTTATCAACAAGCCTATGCACATATGGGGGTCACCTTGTCGGGGGTGGAGAGGGGGAAGGTACGTAAAGCTATCGGAAAGTGATAGAAATAGAGTCTATTCCTCTCATCCTACTCACATACTTGTGCACTATATAATAGTCTCTCTACACAATTGGTCGAAATCGTCACTTATAAGACATATTATTTTTACTGTACATTATGTCAGCGAACTATAGCAGTTTAGTTTATTAAAGTAGTTTATACAGTATGCGATTGATTATGAATTTTAATGGAAATATCAATATTCAGACTATATAACTTAAGTTTCATCTCGTGGCAAGTTAGTTATAACATAACATACACGAATAAAATATGTACACGAATAAAGTATGTAAATAAATTTTGAAACTATTTTATGAATTTGGTTAATACTTAGAAAGCTCTTAGGAGTTAGACGTTTAATTGAATATTGTAGTCATAACTAGTCGCATCCTATAAATGAAACAAATGTATATATTATTTTGACGACATGTCGTGTGACCCTCCTTGCCGTGCCAGCGGTCGCTTGTTCGAGTCCCGCTGGGGGCATTCATTTGTGTGATGAGCACGAATGTTTGTACTCCAGTCATGGGTGTTTATATTTATAATATGTATATATTTAAAGTTATATATGTGTAGTGTATCAACTATCTAGTATCCATAACACGAGTCTCGTAGCTTACCATGGAACTAGATGGTGCTGTGTGTTGCTGTTCCAACATATTTTTTATGTAAATGATATCTGCGTAAAAGCAATAATATTTTAAAATTGCAGGGTTGTGTTGAAGTTCTAGACAGTCTCCGAGACGGTGACTTTGGACCTTGTGAGAAAGAGATCGAAGACTACATAGAAGCTTGTCATAAGAAGTTCCCTTACGCTATGGCCTTTAAGCCCGAGGAATTCTAGTTCGAGAGCAACTTGACAATGATAAGTTGAAGCACTTTGGGTACGCGCCGGCATCGAAGCCGGGACCGAAAATGCCACGTTGTTCTCTAACATTTTAGTTTGGGTTTTCTTATTTTCATTGACTATTTCGCCGAAGATTTTCGATATTGATTTGTTATTTTTTTTTAATAAATTGGGTTCAATGTATTTTAAAGCAATACTAGTTATTATCCAAAGTGCGCCCGAATTTTAAAACGTTATTTTTAGGTGGCAAAGAAAGAATGTTTTTTTTTTAAATGACTTTTCATTAAGAATCATTTGTGTATAGTTAAAATGGAGTGAACGACTCATCATTATTAGCTGCTATGTTGCCTGTTTGTAAACATCCCTTGTTCAATTTTAATTCAGTGTTTGTTAATGTAATAATAAAAAAATATTTTATTTTTAACGTGTGTGAAGGATTTTATTTATAATAATAATAATTAATGAAAATACGTTTTAATGTGGCGTTAAATTATTTTTATAAATTGTTTATTTGGCAACTCTAATATTTTTTAACTGTAATTAGGCTTAATTTTTTTTTATAATTGCACGAAGTACTAAATTTTATATCCAAACTACATAGACAATAACCGATAAATGAAATGTTTCTAAAACGAAACTTGTTTTCAATTCGTATAAAAATTTTAGGACCAATATAATAAAGTACCTACTAAAATCAAACGTGTACATAATGAGGGATGTTTATGATTATGGACGGAGGCATTTCGAATTAGTAATATAAAATTTTATTGACAACTAATGTAAATTCATATAATATCTAATACTCCTATAAGCTGTATGCCAGTCTATATTGAAAATGACAATAGCATATATTTAAATACCTACATACATATATGGATTTATATGTACGTGATGATTATAATTTTCGTATAATTATTTTCGATATTTATCCGAATATTTACTTATTTGTTTGTATTCAGCCCCTTTTAATGTCCCACTGCTGGACTTGGGTGGGATCCGGTCATAGTTCACCACGCTGGCCAAGTGCGGGTTGACTGCATGTTTTTCGAAAACTTGCTAGGTTCTCTCAGACATGCAGGTTTCGTCATGACCACTGTAAGACAAGTGGTAATCATGTTGGAAAAGATTCGCACACAGAAATATCGGAAATGCGAGACCCGGGATTTGAACCCGCTTCACTCGGTTTCCGAAGCGAACGCGCAACCACTGCCTTGAATATTGGATATTTTTCCATATATTTTTATTAAAAATAAGATTTTTTAAACAAGGTTACTTTAAAGAAAAATAAAATTAAGCAAGTTTATTCCTCTATTATATATGTATTTATGGATACATATTATGCATCATGACTATCATAAATTATTATCGAACCCTTTATATATCTATCTACTTGGTGTCTGTATGTAAAATACAAGATATATAATAAATAAATAAAATACATATATAAAACAAAGTCAGATTTGTTACAACACTTATAACTCGAGAACTCCTGGACCGATTTTTATCATCTTTATTTTGTTGGATTTGTTTTTACCCCGAATAGCAGAATAACAATTAAAACACCGGAAAAATTCACGAAACAAAAATTGAAAAAAAAAAAATCTATTCCACGCTAAGCGTCAAAACGTAGGTACGTTTGGACGAACCTGAGCGAAGCGAGGGTGAGTCGCTAGTAATAAAATAATTCGTTTGCTGTCACAAATACTATGTCACTTTTACTCACACAGTATACCTAGCAATTTAGGAGTATTAAATATATTATATTGTGTAAAGTAAGCGGTTTGGGTGTTTCTTCATATCAGTCACAAATGATTGGCCAGTTTGAGAATGTGAACAAAAACTTTTTTTATTTAATCTGTTTGAACACGTTATTATTGTGAAGGCATAATGTATTTATTTTGTATATTTCTTTAACACAGAAAAGAAATGTATGTTTATGTGTTGCTATTTTATTTTTATTTTCGTATACAGTAATAACGAAATATATAACTTGCGATTTAAATGAATTTATTAATGGCAATAACTTTGATACATTTGTTTTAGGATTATTATTATTATTTTTGGGTTTGGTGCCGAGGTCGGCCCTAGCTACGTCGACCAGTTTAGGTCCATTGTAGCTCTTTGTTTTAGGATATTACATTTAAGTGTCAATGCCAAGTTTTGATACTGTTTGATTAATGATAAAATACCAACTACCCTCTTCATGCATGCTCCAAAGTAAGTGAACACACTTGTGTGTCACTTGAAAATGTTCCTCAAATATAGATTATAAGTCCCATTAGTTGAATCGCTTGTGCTTTGTTGGAAAGTCAACAAATTCGTTATTTATGTACAAATTTTTCAAGTCTGGTCGTCACGGGAAGAACTCATAAGATTTCACTCTCGCCTAAATTTTTAATGTGTATACAATTGTCGATATTAATTTTATATATTTTTACTATAGGACATAGGCACTGCTATAATTGAATATTTTAAGTTTCATGTATATGAAAACAATTGTAACAAAAGTTAATTTTTTTATGGAGATCTGTTACAATAAATTTCATATCGATATTAAAAATACTTTGATCGATTTTATAAATCTAATCGATTATATTAAATCGATAATTTGGTGACATTTTTTATTTAAGGCTCCAACTGTTAGATCCTTCCTGTGATGAACTTTTATAATCCCATTTTTTTATTAGTTCTCTTTTCTGATGTAACAATGTATCGAATAATATGTAGCCATTTTCAAATAGTCTTGAAATATATACGAAGTTCGATGAAACCTCAAGTGTTCAACAATATTCAAATAATAATTAGGATTTATAATAAATGGCTGGTTTTAATGTAAAAATGTGTGGCTTAGACCTCATGCAATATTGACTTACTAAGGTACGCTTTGTAAATAATTCTTATATAATTAAGTTTTTACTGTACAATATCAATTACCATTAGAAAAAAATTGTTTTTGTCATTGAAAATTATTGACTGTACGAAAATGTAATATGGACAGACAAAAGCAGTTCTATCGACGTTTTTTTTGTAGATATTTGTAAAGTTTGGACAATAATAATAATTATTATTGAGTGCATTAAAATCTACATTTCCACAGAGTACTCAAAAGTTTTGACTTCACTCTGATTTAATTTAAGCTAATAATAGCTTTTCATGATATAGGTACTATGATGGCATTGTTTTATAAATTTATAGTAAATAAATATCTCATTAATTAAGAAGGAGGCAAGTTAAAAATAAACAATTAGAAAATAAAGGCGTTTATTTTTAGTTAATGTATATGTCAAAAAGAAATAGTTTTCAATATTGAAGTAATTTCATTAAAAATAATTATTATGTTTTCCAACCAAGTAACATGTTAGTATGTAACATCAATGACTGTTTGTACCCGGTGCAGTGGTGAGGAGCTGTTCTAATAAGTCGATAGACAACCATGTTTATTTGTTTTTTTTGGTGTGATCGGAGTATTTTGTACCCGTCATCTTGTACATAACGTAATAAAACTTTATTTTACAAATTTATTTACATCATTTCTTTCATTTATTATACCTATATAAATAGTTCATAATGTCAAAAATATACAGTACATCTGTAAATCCCGTCGGTCAGTCCGACAAACAGTTTTTATTAATAGTTAAATCAATCGCTTAATTTTAATTTATTCATCAGCTTAGCTTCGGCTTCAATATCCTCATCGACTACTGTCTCATCATCTGTATACTCACTTTCTGGAAAAATAATTTCTATTTTATCCTGCTTTGGTTTATATTGCCTGGAAGAAATAATCAAGTTTAAATTAATATAAATTAAAAGATATCTTATTTTATTTAATTCATAAGATAAAAAATAAACATCAATAAAATTATCATATTTAATGTTCCACATGAACTGACTATACTGAAGCTTAAATAAATAATAAATAAATATGTTGGGACATTACACAGCGCCATCTAGTTCCATGGTAAGCTACGAGGCTTGTGTTATGGATACCAGTTGATACACTACGCAAATATAGCTTTAAATACATACATATTAAAAATATAAACATCCATGACTGGAGTACAAACATTCGTGCTCATCACACAAATAAATGCTCCCAGCGGGACTCGAACCCGCGACCGCTGGCACAGCAAGTAGGATCTCTACAAACTGAGCCAAATGTATTGTCAAATTAAATTGAGGATTCAAAAGTGCTCGTAATAAGCCTAATTGAATAAAGTTTATTTCATTTCATTGTAAGTAGTAGTTTAATATGAGGCCAAAATAATATGTATTACTTGTTCCTAGATTAGGGAATATACAGGGATACTATTAAATAAACATGTGAACAAAATATAAGTGAATGAATATATTTTATGAATTTAAAACAACTTGAGCAGATACCTGGCGGGCGAGAGAGGACTGATGCTTTGTAAATCTGCTATAGTTTCTTGTGTATGTTTGTTATTCCGTCACATTAAAATCTGGATGGATTTTGATGAAATTTAGTGTACACATAAATTATGACTTGTAGTAACAATATAAGCTACTGTAAGGTACCTACGATTGCACCTAAACAAAATGAAAAAATGTTGCTAGTACAATTATTGTACAGTCAAAGCCATTATTGAAGTCATTTTTCTACATAATATCTAATATTCATACGAATAATATTATTATGTGAAAGTTTGTAAGGATTGATGGATGGATCGATGTTTGTTACTCTTTCACACCAGAACGGTGGAACGGATCTGGATAAAATTGGGCACAGAGATAGATTATAGTCTGGAATGGTGAGAATGGAATCATGGTTACTTTTTACCCTGGAAAAATGTATGGTTAACATGGGATAGATTTGTTTTTGTTTTTCATTAGGGGCAAACTCGAAGTCAAGCGAGGGTGACTTGCTAGTACTTAATAAAGGAGCTCATACCAATAATTCACTCCAGTTGCCTTAAACATTACTCTTGATGCAATAAATTCTGTTTTATGTGATTTTTTGTTTGAAAAATAAACCACTTCTTTGATGCCGGACTGTATTATCAATTTAGCACACTCATTACATGGGAATAATGTCACATATAGAGTACAGTTTCCCAGGTCTGCTGAATTTCTATTTGTTATTGCATTCAATTCTGCATGGCACACTGAAATTTAGATAGTTTTATTTAGAGTTAATAAAACTATTCAAATCAAACTACAATCAAGGTGCTAAAGAATAATAAACAAATCAACTCTTAATAGTCTTTTCATAAACATGATTATAGTGTTGTATACTTGAATGTAAATTAATTTTGTAACTTCATTAAAATATAATGTTATATTATTTAAAAGTTTGTCTTACCGTATAACAATTTGTTATATAAAGAATCACCGTCAGTAGAATCAAGTTTGGTCCATGGAAAAATTTTATCATGTCCTTGTGGCATGCCATTATACCTTAAAATTCATATAATTTTTCAGTAAATTTTTTATGAAAAAGTATAAGATTTGACTGTTAAGAAAATCTAAGAAGAGAATGAAAGATTAAGCCAAAAGTTATTTATCAAGTAACTTACCCTATGCTCACTATAACATTGTTTTTATTAACAATACATGCACCAACTTGAAATTTAGGATCTTTGCTTCGTTTAGCAGCTAAAAATGCAATTCCCATAAAATAATCAACCCAATCGATGTAATCGTTCCGCTTTTTTTGTTCTATATGTTCAGCTTCAAACCTAAATAATAAAAATATATAGGCATTATTAGTATATATTTACGTACATAAATTGTGCTTACAGTTAACTTCTTACTTATTTACATATGATTAATATAACATACAATTAATGTACATCTCATATCTCGTGTTTCATCACAGAACGCTATTGTATAATAGGTTTTTATCAATAAAAACATAAACAAATACTTTACCTTTTTAAGGTTAGTTCGGCAGTCTTTTCAAATTCCATTATTGATTGAATCGACGAAATTTACTTTAGTATTTTCTAAATTTCTTAATGTTATAAAAACATTTATTTGCATTGATTGTTTTATGGTTTTTAGATGTGCCGCATAAACACGAAGCAGTATATTTTCTACATAACCTAAAATTTATTTTTATTCGTACTTCATTCATAGAAAGAAATGTCATTACCAGCCACTAGGGCTGCCAGATAACAGTCGTTGATTTACCCGACCAATAAACCTCAAAATACCCGGTTTATCCCGCCGCGCGGCGCCAACCATCAGCAGAATAACCGAAATAGTTTTTTTAAATAATTTAATCCTGTTTTATATAGAATAAAAGAAGGTACGAATGTTAGAAAAAGAAGTTATTGTAATCAGTTCTCAATTAAACAACTTTAAATTGTTAAATCAAACATGAAAACAAACTTCAAAATAAGTTAAATTAACTTAAAAAAACTTAAAATATTAAATTAATCAGCTAAACTAAAATGCCTTCTTTGACCCCGCTCAAAATTACCCGCCATTAAAAATCACCTAAAATTACCCGCTTTTCGGGTAATGTACCCGCCAATTGGCAGTGCTGGTCATTACTCATGTGTCATTACATATTATCATAGACTAAAAAAGATACGGGCATAGAGTACACACTACACTGCTACATGGAGAAAAATCAAGGGGAAGTAAGCGCAATTAAACGATATATTTTGTACAATTTAATAAAACTAAAGAGTTTTATTCTCAAATTGAAGTGCGATATTAAAAATCTTTAATAAACTTTAAAATTAAATCCGGGTTAATGTATCTGTGTTAACGCATCCGTGTAAACATATCCTAACTAACATATCCGGGCTATCATATTCGTTTTGACATATTCGAACTAACATAATATCCGTATTTCGTCATAACATATTCGGACAAACGATTCGGACGAACGGGTTTTGGAACGAAAAAAATAAATTATTTTTAAATTCCTGTATTGACAATCAATGACCCACCATCATTAAATAATGCATAACCATGATTTAGAATCTCTGGTTTTCCTTCAACACACACAAATCTTTCACCTTTTATTAAATGATTAAGTAACACATGTTTTTATTACTAACACTAAAAATCAGGCTCTAAGATCCAAGGGTTTGTTTAATCAAACAAAATCAGCCCAAACTCAAAGTATCTACTATTAGCCGTTGAAGAGTTCCACCTATCCATCTTCTGGCCTTACCATCATCATCAGGTTGACGATTCCAAATCATTGCATTATCAACGGCAATAGAAAAACTTGCAAAGTTTCAAATCATTATGACAATTAGAAGTAGGTAAAATTCGTAATTAGCTATTTTTCTACCCTTAGGGGTGGTAGGTATTTAAGTTGTGTTTGTAGTTAAGTGCCAGTTAGTTTAACTCACAGTAAGTTTAACTGTCAGTTAGTTTAACTTCCAGTTAGTTAAACTAACAGTAAGTTTAACTGTCAGTTTGTTTAACTGATAGTTTCCTTAACTGTCAGTTAGCTTAACGGTCAGTAAATTTCACTGCCAGTTAGTTTAACTGACAGTTAGTATAACCTCCAGTTAGTTTAACTCACAGTAAGATTAACTGTCAGTTAGTTTAACTGATAGTTATCTTAACTGTCAGTTAGTTTAACTGTCAGTTAGCTTAATGGTCAGTTTGCTTAACTGTCAGTTGGATTAACTGTCAGTTAGTTTAACTGTTAGTTAGCTTAACTGTCAGTTAGCTTAACTGTCAGTTAGTTTAACTGTTAGTTAGATCAATGCCAGTAATTTTAACTGTCAGTTAGTATAACCATAAGTTAGATTAACTGTCAGTTAGTTTAACTATTAGTATCCTCAACTGTCAGGTAGCTTCACTGTCAGTTAATTTAACTGCCAGTTAGTTTAACTGTCAGTTAGATCAATGTCAGTAATTTTAATTGTCAGTTAGAATAACCTCCAGTTAGTTTAACCCACAGTTAGTTTAACTTTCAGTTAGTTTAACTGTCTGTTAGCTTAACTGTCAGTTATCTTAACTGTCAGTTAGCTTAACTGACAGTTAGCTTAACTGACAGTTAGCTTAACTGACAGTTAGCTTAACTGGTAGTTAGGTCAATGTCAGTAATTTTAACTGTCAGTTAGAATAACCTCCAGTTAGCTTAACTGTCAGTAAATTTAACTGCCAGTTAGTTTAACTGTCAGTTAGAATAAACTCCAGTTAGCTTAACTGTCAGTAAATGTAACTGCTAGTTATCTTAACTGTCAGTAAATTTAACTGCCAGTTAGTTTAACTGTCAGTTAGTATAACCTCCAGTTAGCTTAACTGTCAGTAAATTTAACTGCCAGTTCGTTTAACTGTTAGTTAGATCAATGTCAGTAATTTTAACTGTCAGTTAGGATAACCCTAAGTTAGATTAACTGCCAATTAGTTTAACTGTCAGTTAGTATAACCTCAAGTTAGTTTTACTCACAGTAAGTTTAACTGGCAGTTAGTTTTACTGATAGTTTCCTTAACTGTCAGTTAGCTTAACTGTCAGTTTATTTAACTGCCAGTTAGTTTTACTGTCAGTTTGTATAACCTCCATTTGTTTCACTGTCAGTTAGTATAACCTCCAGTTAGTTTAACTGCCTGTAACTTTAACTGTCAGTTAGATTAACAGTAAGTAGAATAACGGCTAGTTAGAATAACTGTTAGTTAGTTTAACTGATAGTTTCCTTAACTGTCAGTTTGTTTAACTGTCAGTTGGTTGAACTATCAGTAAGTTTACCTGTCAGTTTAATTTACTGTCAGTAATGTTAACTGTCAGTTAGGTTAACGCTTAGTAAGATTAACTGTCAGTTACATTGACTGTCAGTTAGTATAACCTCCAGTTAGATTAACTGTCTGTAACTTTAACTGTCAGTTAGATTAACAGTAAGTTAGAAACATGAGATAGTCATATATATGACACTTCACTTATTTTTAAAGTGAAGCGCAATTCGCTAATGTATGACGATGTAAACGATGCTCTCTCAAAGGTTGTCTATTGGTTTGATTCAAATAATTTATTATTAAATAATAAAAAGACAAAATTAATAAAATTCTCAACACCTAATGTCAAACTTGTTGATAATGGTGTAACATTAAATGGCGAAGTGTTAAAACCTAAAGAGTCCACTAAATTCAATAAATTATCCATTAAATTGCAGTGGGGCCCCCATATTGATGGGCTAGCGAGTAGACTCAGCTTTGCAGCGTTCACGGTAAAAAAATAAGACTTCTTACTGATGTAGATACAGCTCGCATAGTATATTTTAGTTATTTTCATAGTATTATGTCCTATGGTATCTTACTATGGGGAAATGCAGCTGCTATTAACACGATTTTTGTCCTGCAGAAAAGAGCTATTCGTGCAATTTATAGTCTAGGTCCTAAAGTGTCATTAAGAGATAAGTTTAAAGAAATAAAAATATTGACTGTTGCTTCTCAGTACATGTAGGAAAATGTAATGTATGTTCGTAAAAATATACACGAATTTCCCAAGAAGTGTGACATGCATAACATTAATACTAGGAGCAAACACAAACTTGTAATGCCTGTGACTCGTCTACACAGAGTCAGTAATTCTTTTTATGGACAATGTATACGCTTGTACAACAGGATCCCAGAAAACGTTCAAAAGGCTTCTATCGCCAAAATTAAAAAAAATTGTTTAAGAACGTTTGTGTGCTAAAGGTTATGAATGTTTATAGAAGATGGCACACCTTGGGAATGAAATGATCGCCTCCAGGCTACTTCAACTTGATAAGAAATATTGTAAATTATAATTTTACTTTAAAAAAAGATTATACTTTAAGAAAATATATTGGTCCCGCTGAGTTTCTTTCGCCAGTTCTTCTCAGGTCTGAGGCTTCTTTCCGAACTGGTACTAGACTCATGACGTTCAGTAAAAAATTGTAATAATTTAATGCTGAATAAAATATTTTGATTTGATTTGATTTGAACAACAAATAGGTCATCTTTTATCCCGGAAAAATGTACTGTTCCCGTGGGATAGACGTTTTTGTTTATTTGTAACGTATAATGTACACAACATAGACCCCAAAACAATAGTTATTAAAAAAAATGTCTGTTTGTCTGTTTTTTGCGTGAGCGTTTCACGCGAGAAGTATTGTACCGATTTCAACGAAATTTGGTGAAGTAATAACTTATTACTCGAGTCAACATTTAGGATACCTTTTGTATGTATGTATTCAGCCCTTTTTAATGTCCCAATGCTGGGCACGGGCCTGCCTTCAGTACGAGGGGGATCAGGCCATAGTCCACCACGCTGGCCAAGTGCAGGTTGGCGGGCTTCACATGTCTTTTGAAATCTTGCTAGGTTCTCTCAGACATGCATGTTTACTCACGATGTTTTACGTCACCGTTAAGACAAGTGATAATTGTGTTAGAAATGATTCGCACATGAAAATATCAGAGGTGCGAGACCCGGGACTTGAACTTGCTTCACTCGGTTTCCCAAGCGAGCGCGTCACCACTGGGATACCACTGCCTAGATACCTTTTACTTCAAGAAAATCTTTCTTTCCACGGGAAAATACAATAACTGGTTTTATCGAGTCTTCCCTATCTGTATATACTGAACTGAACAAAGTTAATCCTATACACATAAATTCGTATAAAACAATAAAGCAATTCAAATATTTGATGCAATTACTGTTTTAACAAACTCGAAAACCTTCATTTTCACCTAACGTCTACAAAGTGAATTATTTACAGTTTTACAATCACATTGAATATCGTTCTTGCTTTTACTATAAATACGAGTCTACAACAAAAAAAAAACCGATTTTCTTTTTACTATACTTTAGCTTTGATATCAATGAAAATTATGTATATATTACTGTTTTATTATACGTTATTTATTCTATCTATACATATAATAAAACTGTAGAGGTTAGAAAAAAAATGCTAAAAACCGAGTCAGTTCTCTTCTTACATCCCGAAAGAAGAGAAATAGAACAAATCCAGTTTTTTTTTTCAATTTTTTTGTTTCTCTGTCTGTTTGTACGGGCTAATCTCCGAAACTATTGAACCGATTTAAATGAAATTTTGCATGGTAGTACCCTATATCCTCGGTCAACATCTAAGATACTTTTCATTCCAGAAAATTAAAGAGTTTCCGTGGGATAGTTAAAAAACTATAGTAACTTATACAGCTTAGTACACAACAACTTATTAAAATTTGGCCTTATATTGCCGGTCAAACAACAGGTTACTTTTCATCCCGGAAAAATGAACGGTTCCCGTGGGAAAGATCTGTTTATGCTTTTCTAGAGGCGAACCTGAGCGAAGCGAGGGTGAGCCGCTAGTATATTATAAATTCATTATGATATTCAATAGCACATAATTTAACAATCTGTTTGGAAACTATATTTAGAGCTTTTTTGAATATTATTTTCCAGATGGGAATACGTTTGACTTTATAGTCCTTGGTGCGGGGTCTGCTGGTGCCACAGTCGCCGCGAGGCTGAGTGAAGTGTATCACTGGAAGGTTCTTCGTTTAGATGCAGGTGGCGATCCTCCATCTTAGAGTACGGTAAATATAATGAAACAATTACAATATTTCTTCTAATTGATTTCCCTTACGATGGTCAACCTGACTGAGACTAGTGAATTGCGCGGTACATGTATAGTACATAAGTGTGCAGAAATAAGTGCAGGTTTGGACAATATCTCGACACGACCCATTAGATTTAAGGCGCAGGACCGACATTTAAACGAGCACTGCAAGGCACGAGAATGTACCTACATACATACATATTATGTACCTGTGTATTTATGTATATCTGACTTCTTAATTACGGATTGCTACTTGCTATAGAGTATTTTATGACATAAAACCCAGTTACTGTTGACTCGGCTCGGGAATCGAACCCAAAACTTTACGATTAGCAGCCTTACGTGCTTGCCACTACACCAACGAAGCAGTTGAATTAATTTGTACGTAAAACATCATTTATATTTCATGAATTGTAATTCATGCAACTTCTATTGAAAGTACAAGTAACATGTTAGTATGTAGCATCAATGACTGTACCCGGTGCAGTGGCGAGGAGCTGTTCTAACAAGTCGGTGGACAACCATGTTTATTTGTTTTTTTCGGAGTATTTTGTACCCGTCATCTTGCAAATAAAATATATCTTATAAATTCCGTCAGACAGTCCGACAAACAGTTTTTATTAATTTTTAAACCAATCACTTATTTTTAATTTATTCATCAGCTTCAGCTTCCGCTTCATCGACTACTGCCTCGTCATCTGTACACTCACTTTCTTGAAAAATAATTTCTATTTTATTCTGCTTTGGTTTATATGGCCTGGAATAAATAATCAAGTATAAATTTAAAATAAATTAAAAGATAACCTATTTCATTCATTAAGTTAAAAATAAACATCACAAAAGTTATCATATTTAATATTTATTATCCCACACGGACTGACTGCACAAACGCTTAAATTAAATTGACAATTCAAAAGTGCTTGTAATAAGTTTAATTGAATAAGGTTTATTTTATTTCCTTGTAAGTGAAATTTTTATGATGTTCTCCTGACCGATTCCGGCCACGGCGGCCACGTTCAGATGACCAAAAACCAAATTCTTTGGTTTTACATATTATATATATATATATATATATATATATATATATATATATTATATATATATATATATATATATATATATATATATATATATATATATATAAATTCAGTATATTCTTAAATATATATATATATATATATATATATATATATATATAATTAATTATATTACTTATATAAAATACGGTAATTCTAGCATTGCATCTTTTTGACTCTTTCTGATTGTATCGCTCGTAGGCAATAATCTATCCCGTGGCTTGTTTGTTGAACTAGCGCGTGGATTTTTTTGATGATTTTTGCGGGGTGCGCGGGTGCAGTGCGCTAAGCCCCGCCCAGACACGCAAGGCCATCGGGGACACTAATCGCCTTAATAAAGCAGCTCATACCGATAATTCACTCCAGTTGCCTTAAACATTACTCTTGATGCAATAAATTCTGTTTTATGTGATTTTTTGTCTGAAAAATAAACCACTTCTTTGATGCCGGACTGTATTATCAATTTAGCACACTCATTACATGGGAATAAAGTCACATATAGAGTACAGTCTCCCAGGTCTGCTGAATTTCTATTTGTTATTGCATTCAATTCTGCATGGCACACTGAAATTTAGATAGTTTTATTTAGAGTTAATAAAACTATACAAACTACAATCAAGGTGTTAAAGAATAATAAACAAATGAACTCTAATAGTCTTTATACAAAAATGATCATACTGTTTTATTTAATACTTTCTTACATTTACGCGAATATTGGATATTTTAAATAAAACTATCTTTTCGGATTTTTTCGCGGATTTATTTGGATTTTTGGTTCCCGACGTTTCGAATGCTTTACAGCATTCATGGTCACGGGAGAGACTGAGGTGTAAGATGTCTCGAAGGTATAGTTGTTACAGACAGCCTACCCACAAATAACAAAATGAAAATTGCACCAATTACCTTACAATATTTTTAAATTTAAACATTTTTATAATTTTAATTAATTCCATTGTCAATTATAAAATAATTGAATATGGAATATTATTTATGAGTATGCTGTCTGTAACAACTATACCTTCGAGACATGTAACACCTCAATCTCTCCCGTGACCATGAATGCTGTAAAGCATTCGAAACGTCGCGTCGGAAACAAAAATCCAAATAAATCCGCGAGAAAATCCGAAAAGATAGTCATACTATTGTATACTTGAATGGACACAAATTTTGGAATTTGAGTAAAATGTTAAGTTAAATTATTTAAAAGTTTGTCTTACCGTACAACAATTTGTTATATAAAGCGTCACGTTTGGTCCATGGAAATATTTGATCATTTCCATATGGCATGCTGTTATACCTTAAAATTAATATAATTTTTTAGTACATTTTATCAAAAAGTATAAGACAAGGTCTTTGGAAAATCTATGAAAAAAGAATGAAAGATAAGCCAAGAGTTATGTATCAAGTAACTTACCCTACGCTCACTATTACATTGTTTTTATTAACAATACATGCACCAACTTGACATTTAGGATCTTTGCTTCGTTTAGCAGCTAAAAATGCAATTCCCATAAAATAATCAACCCAGTTGATGTAATCGTCCCGTTTATTTTGGTTTATATTTTCATCTTTAAATCTAGATAATAAAAAAATATATTAAGGAATTATTACTTTACGATTGCCTACATAAATTGCGCTTACAGTTAACTACCTTAGATAACAGCTACTTACTTATTTGTAATCAGCTTTTTTTAACGTCCCACTGCTGCGCACGGGCCTCCCTTCAATACGAGGGGGATCAGGCCACAGCCCACCACGCTGGCCAAGTGCGGGTTGGCGGACTTCATATATCTTTCGAAAACTTGCTAGGTTTTCTCAGATTTGCAGGTTTCCTCACGATGTTTTCGTTTAACGTAAGGCAAGTAGTAATCATGTTACAAATGATTCGCACATGAAAATATCAGACGTGCGAGACCGGGATTTGAACACGCTTCACTCCGTTTCCCATGCGAGCGCGTTACCACTGGGTTACCACTGCCTTCTTACTTATTTATTTACATAATATGATGAATACATATCTCATTTCTAATAAAAACATAAACAAATACTTTACCTTTGTGAGATTAGATCGGCATTCTCTTCAAATTCCATTATTGATTTAATCGACGAAACTTACTTTAGTATTTTCTAAATTTCTTAATGTTATTAAAACATTTACTTGCATTAATTGTTTTATGGTTGCTAGATGTGCCGCTTAAACACAAAGCGGCATTTTTAATATATAACCTAAAAAATATTCGTAAAAATGTCATTACATATTACTAAAAATAAGGAGAACAATTTAATATTACTAATGCAACAAATGAATATGAACCACACCTATCAAATCACCATATACATTACTTTTTGTTCTAAATTAAAACTGATGGACATAAGTACCTAAAAATATTTTATATTCGACTACTTGTGTTGTACCAAAAAAAGACAAGACAAATATTTTCTTACCGTTCATACAATCTTTGAGGAGTGCTGAAAGAAAGTTATTAATTAGAAATCTACGATAGTGAAGCAAAGTATCTAAGTTACTTATTTAGGATTACGTATATTATAAATATAGGTACTAATTGTGTCTAGACACGTGATGCTGTCAGCTGGATGCTCAGTTGGCTACAATGTTTCTTACACTATTTTATAAATTCGTCATATATAAAGTTTTAAAATCTATATTGCGGATATCTATATAACTTACATCAACACGACATTCCAAGAAGGCACTAAAGAAAGAAATTGAATTGTAATTTACATTACAAACACTTATATATGTAGATATCAATAAGATAAGGTGTTATAAGTAAAGTTGAACTAAACTACTTACAAATTTTAATCAAAGATCAAAAATTAATTTGAATATCCAAAAATAACAACTATTTGTTTATATCTAGTTTTAAGCTTTCACTTCTGGCAGTCCTCATGACTACTTTTTTTTTAATTAAATCCCAGAGCAAATTTTTTTTGAGAACCCCTTTGGGTTGTGTTTTAATGTTTAATAAAAAATAAAAACCGACTTCAAACAAAAGCACTTAAAAGTAAAAAATAACTGATTGGTAGTTTTCATTTACTATACATACCTAATCAAATATTTTCGAAGTCGGTGTGCTTTGCTTTGTATGGGCTGGCACCGATTTCGAAAATATATAAATAATAAATAATAATAAATAAATATGTCAGGACATTATCACACAACACCATCTAGTTCCATGGTAAGCTACGAGGCTTGTGTTATGGATACCAGATAGCTGATACATTATACATATATAACTTTAAATAGATACATATTATAAATATAAACACCCATGACTGGAGTTCAAACATTCGTGCTCATGACACAAATGAAGGTCCCCAGCGGGACTCGAACCCGCGACCGCTAGCGCAGCAAGTAGAGTCACTACAAACTGAGCCAAACGTGTCGTCATATATTTGTATATGATTAGATATGTATTTAATAGGTAGGCTTTAATTATTTAGCCAAAGCACACCGACTTCGAAAATATTTGATTAGGTATGTATAGTAAATGAAAACTACCAATCAGTTATTTTTTTTCTTTTTAGTGCTTTTGTTTGAAGTCGGTTTTTATTTTTTTGTTAAAAAGTTTTTATTTTTCCCTTTTTAGTGTAAACAGTAGTAACAAAGTAAGAATTCTAACGTGTTAGGCTTGTTAAATCAAACAAAATAAGCCCAAACTCAAAGTATCTACTATTAGCTGTTGAAGAGTTCCCCTATCCACCTTCTGGCCTTACCATCAGATCAGGTCAACAATACCGAACCACTGTACTATCAACGGAAATAGAAACACTTGCAAAGTTTCAAGTCAATATGACAATTAGAAGTAGGTTAAATGCATCATTAGCTATTTTTCCACCCTTAGGGGTGGTATTTTTTTTTGAAATTTAAATGTGACCAATCTGGAAGTATACACTTTCAAACAACACAAAAATTGTCCAAATCGGTTAATAAATGACGGAGTTCTGAGGTAACAAACATAAAAAAATAATAAAAATACAGTCGAATTGAGAACCTCCTCCTTTTTGAAGTCGGTTGAAAAATATATTTTGCCTGAAAAAAGAATGAGGGGTCCATCACATAGATCGGGATCTTAGACTATATAAGGTGAATTTATCATTTATATATAAATAGAGGTAACTTAAAACGTAATATGAATTAAGAACTAGGTATGAACTACCTGATGTCTCACCGGTCGTGTCGAATTTTTGTCCCTCGGGACGGTAAGAGATGTCACATAGTCTTTTTTATGTTGGGACATTAACACACAGCACCATCTAGTTCCATAATAAGCTACGAGGCTTATTTAGTTAGAGATATGGATACCAGACAAATGAATGCTCCCAACGGGACTCGAACCGGCGGCCGCTGGCACATCTAGTAGGGTTACTACAACCTGAGCCAAACATGTCGTTAAGAGGTCATTCCAGGAGTAAGATATCAATATACATTTAGACGTTTTATTATTTTCTCGTAGATAAAAGCTTAGTTATATGCTGGCGCAGATAATTATTATCAATTTTCCATCTTCGGACTTGTCTCTCGGAGGTTTTTCAAAAGCCCCAATTGATGCTGAGAGTGATCTTGAGGTAATAGACTAAAATAATTATTTTCTAACTAACATTGATGATATCGAATATCGTGAATAAAACAAGTTTATAAGATATATAAATGTCCTACTAATACGAATGGCCTACAAGGAACGATGTTGAAAAATGTTTCAACATGGTTCGCCTTGAAGTTTCCTGATATGTAAAGTGTATAAAAATGCAGTTTATTATGTATACTTATGAATCGCGGTCTCTTCGTGTTGTTGTTGTTGTTGTAAATTTTATTCGTAATTAACGTAATCTATAATTATTTAAACTAGTTATGGCGATGTTTGTTATGTCCCAGTGACATAATACCCATTTTAATGTTTATTATGTAATTGGATCGAGTAGTTGTTGCACTACTATACATTCTATTTGAATAACCAGTAAACGTTAATAAAATTAAAGCACCAATAATTTTTTAGATTGAAATAGCTGCTGAGACATTCAAAGAATTACGATTATATATCATTCGTTTTTAGTGTAATTAACAAAAAATGATTAATTTGAATGTGTTTGTGAACAAATTCCTCGGATACGTCCAGACAGCTCGGGACACTCCCTGGCTGCGGTGGGTCCTTCAAATACTAGCTATATCACAGGCGATCTCACCGGTGGGATGGCCCGCTTCTTATCCTTTGAAAGGTATGCAAATATTCGTAGTTTTAAGAGTACTGTACTTCAATAGTAAATAAGGAATCCTTTCAGATAACCCTTGTTTCTTATCTATCTGTGTGTGTGACACTTTTTTTCTCCACTTCAAACTGAACAGAATTGACTGGCGAGAATTTAGGATATTAATAAATATTAAGTGACAGCTGATGTAAACAAATGATTTAGCGTAAATAAATAATTTCTAATTATAACACCTCCAGGTAAATTTCTATGAAATTAATTTAAATTCTAAGAAATCTATTGTTAACTGACACGCCGGCATGTCAGCGGTCGTGGATGAAACTTGGAGTAAAATTTTATTTACAAGTGGTTTGTTTTCTTAAATTTCATATGTTCTTGGTATGGTTTTTAATTAAAATAAGTAATCACGAAGTCCATTAAAATTTATCAGTTTAAGCTTTTTAGGAATCGACTTTTGTGCACTATTCTAATTACTATACCTTCAACTTCGATAAAAATACATAATTTATTTTTTATTATAACTTATAAGTAAAGTAATTTTTTTTAGATAAAAAGACTCGCCATTGAACTTACATAACAAAAGTGAGAGCCAATTTTTTGCATATTTTTAGTGTCCAACTTATTTAATATTTTATAAATCAACGAGCGACTGACCCTCGCTCCGCTCTGGTTCGTCCCTACGTTTTACACCGACTTCCAAAAAAGGGGAGGTTCTCAATTCATCGGAATCTTTTTTTATGTATGTTCACCGATTACTCGAAGACGCCTGAACTGATTTGGAATTTTTTTGTTTCAAAGTTTATACTTCCCAGGTGATCCCATTTAAATTTTATTGAAATCGGTCAAGCGGTTTTAAAAAAATCAACAATAAATTATTTTTTAATATAAATTGCTTAATTGAATGTTATTAATTAAAAAACTTTCTTCTAACAAAATAAGCAGTTACGTCTACACAAAAAGTGAAAAAATAAAAACAAAAAAATAAAACAAAACCGACTTTTTTTTTTATGGGACTAAGGGGGCAAACGGGCAGGAGGCTCACCTGATGGAAAGTGATCACCGCCGCCCATGGACATCTGCGACACCGCAGGGCTTGCAGATGCGTTGCCGGCCTTTAAGGAAAGTATACGCTCTCTTCTTGAAGGTGGCCAGGTCGTAGCGGTTCGGAAAGACCGCCGGCGATAGCTGGTTCCACAGGGTGGTTGTGCGAGGCAGAAAATGCCTTAAAAATCGCACTGTTGTGGAACGCTGGATATCGAGGTGGTGTGGATGGAATTTACTATTTTGGCGCGATGTCCGATGATGAAATACAGCAGCCGGGATCAGTCCGAACAATTCCTCGGAACACTCTCCGTGATAAATGCGGTAGAAGATGCAAAGTGATCCAACATCTCTACGCAGAGCTAAAGGATCAAGCCGATCGGAGAGAGCTTGATCGTCGATAACTCGAGCCGCCCTACGTTGAATGCGGTCAAATGGAAGTAGCTGGTACTGGGGAGCTCCCGCCCAAAGATGAGAACAGTACTCCATGTGGGGCCGAATTTGCGCCTTATAAAGAATAAGACGCTGACGCGACGTGAAGTACTGTCTCGCCTTGCTGAGCACACCAAGCTTCTTTGAGGCCAGTTTGGCCATACCTTCCAATTGACCACGGAACTGGACGTTGCTCGAGATGTCGACGCCAAGTATATTTATTACTTAATTAATTAATTAATTATTTATTACTTAATTAATTACTTCCAGGCACTAAAATGTAAAAAAAAACTAAACGGGGGATTTCATTTAGAATAGATATAGATATCAGATATTTTCGACGTAATAAGTGATGTGAGTTCAACAGTAAGAAAAAATGATTATGTCACTTACATTAGTTGAAAGTGATTGGCATATTTTTAAAAAATGTTGAAAGATTACACTGATTATATTATCTGTTTCTATAGAGAATTAGCGAAAGGAACTTCGTTCCTTCGTCTCGCGACACTGACCGGCTTTTTTTGTATCATTAAGGTCAACTGAGGTATACATCTATTATTTATTTACATTATTTATAAATTACTAATAGACCCGCGGCTACGTCCGCGTTTAATCATCCAAAAAAAACTCTTTAGTTTTATTTATATAAATGAGGAGAGGGGGTGGGACGGCGAAAAATACTTTACGGCCTATTCTTCATACCTACCAAATATACAAAAAATTAAAATCGGTCGAGCCGTTTCGGAGGAAGGCGACCACAAACACCGTGACACGAGATATTTGTACATAATTATTAAATTATACGTAATTACATAATAATAAAATAATTTATTTTAATTATTTTTGATGTATTAATTTTCTATATATAATTATATTCATATAAGTAGCAAAAGTAATTTTTTGCTTGTCAGCAGCCATACTCATTTATTAAATAATGTTTTAATTACATCTTTATCAATTAAAGGCCGTGGTAGCTCAGTAGTAGCGCGCTCACTTTTTGCACGCTTTTTGCACCTTTTGGCACGCAGGATAAAATTTTTGAATTTATTTTTTTTTTGCCAAAAATGTATAACTTCTTACGTTCGTGCATAAGTACACACATTTTTTTATATTATAAATTCATTATGGTATTTAATAGCATGTAATTTAACAATCTGTTTGGTAATTATATTTAGAGCTTTTTTGAATATTATTTTCCAGATGGGAATACGTTTGACTTTATAGTCGTTGGTGCGGGGTCTGCTGGTGCCACAGTCGCCGCTAGGCTGAGTGAAGTGTATCACTGGAAGGTTCTTCTCTTAGATGCAGGTGGCGATCCTCCACCTTCGAGTACGGTAAATATAATGAAAATATAATAATATTTTGTAATTATAATGTCCTTCTAATTCACAACTCAACACGAACGATGAGATTTAAGGTGCAGGGCCGACATTTTATCGTGTATTGCAAGGTACGAGGATATACGTATATACATATATATCATACATATGTATGTAGGTACATCCTCGTGCCGATCCAATCCGGAATGAGAAAGTGAGATATACATACGTACATAGGGTATATCGTATACATATGTACGTATGTGTATGTATGTGTATGTATGTATATCTGAATTTTCCATTCCGTATTGGCACATGCTATACAGTATTTTATGACATAAAACCCAGTAATTGTTGGCTTTACCCGGGAATCAAACACAAAACTTCACGACTAAGGGCTAGCAGACTTACGTGCTAGCCACTAGACCAACGAAGCAGTTGGATTAAATTGTATATAAAACATCATTGTAATTCTTTATTTTAAATCTTGCAACTTTTCTTTAAAACCTTAAAGATTTATTTGCTTTGTTCTTAATGTCACAAAATTAACCAGTAAGCACAGTAAATATTTGAAGTAATATAAATACAAAATAGAAATAATTATATGTATTTTATATCTTACTTATTCAGGTGCCGAGTATGTTCGCATTTATTGCACACACGGAATACGATTGGGACTATCTAGCGGAACTCGACAAAGGAATTGGACAGTCACATCCTGGAGGCATGTTATACATGTCACGAGGGAAAATGTTAGGAGGGTCATCGTCATCTAACTACGAAATTTACGCAAGAGGCATCCCAGAAGACTATGACGAATGGAATACTATAGCTCCTGGGTGGGATTGGAAAACAGTCCTTCATTATTTTAAGAAACTTGAGCGTATGACAGATACTGTTGTTCTAGAAAATCCACCTAATGCTTACTTACATTCTACATCCGGCCCAGTAGCTGTCTCAAGACCAAATATGAATGCTTATTTTAATAAAGTTAATGACATAGTTTTAAATTCTTATGAAGAAATGGGCATAAAAAGACTCGTAGAAATCTATGGACCAGAAACTCTGGGTGCTTCAACCCCACACTTTACATTTTTTGACGGACGGAGATCAAGCACAGCTGAGGCATATCTAAAACCTGCAAAGGATCGCACTAATTTGTTTATTACAAAATTCGCGAGGGTCACCAACTTATTAATTGATCCACTCAGTAAGCAAGCATATGGTGTTAGAGTTTTACTTAAATCGGGTGAATTAATTAATGTGTACGCTGATAAGGAAGTAATTGTATCTGCTGGTAGTATTGAGACACCAAAACTCTTGATGCTATCCGGCATAGGCCCGCACGAAATATTGAGACGATATCATATAAATGTTGTAGCCGATCTTCCTGTTGGCAAAAATTTGCAAGACCATGCCCTTGTTCCTCTATATTTTATGGGACAAAAAGGTTTTCAGACATTTTTTCAAAATTTATTGATCCCTACAGAATTAGACTCATATCCTATTCCGACACAATGTGGTTTAATTAGAGTGAATACATCTTGTAATGATTGTAATGGCTTAAAACCAAACATTGTAATTTTCAATGTTCATGTAGGAGCTGCCATAGCTCCTGGTTTTTATTATGCGTGTCAAAGCATAGCCAACTACGACAGAGAATATTGCTTTTCATTAGGTAAAGCTAATAGATTTCATGAAGTTGACATTACAACGATCAGTCTTTTGAATCCTTTATCAAGAGGCCAGGTAAAACTGAGAAGTAGTAATCCTTTTGATGATCCAATTATTGAGATAGGATATTTTAGGAATGAACACGATGTGACAACGTTGACTGAAGGGATAAAATTTATGTTAAATTTTGTCAACACGTCGTATTATAAAAATGTTGGTGGGAAAGTAGCAAAGTTAGATGTTAAAGGTTGTTATGGTGTACCTTACGCTTCAGACAAATATTGGCGATGTTATGTGAAGAATACAGTGACGACATTTTTACATCCAGTAGGTTCATGTGCCATGGGATCAGATGGGGTCGTTGATGAGAGGTTACGTGTACACAGTATTAAAGGTTTGCGAATAGTCGATGCATCGATTATGCCCAGGATCCCGAGTGGGAACACAAATATACCCACTATTATGATTGGTGAAAAGGCGGCTGACATGATAAAAGAGGATTATAATTTTAATTATAGGTAAAAGTATTCCAATTTCATATTCTTGTACAGCGTCACTTAACGTTTATTACGTCATGTAAAAAGGTAATAACTAATAAGATAATAGAGATAACACAATATGTAGTGCAATATGTTTATCAAATAATTGCCCAGTGTGGGGTTCTACGTGCGGGCTGTGACGTGTGTTCAGCGTGATCAGCGTGGCAGCAAGGCATCAAGTTCACATACAAAAATAATTTTACTTAATAAATGGAACAAGTACATATTGCATTAATTAAGAATAGCGTGTTATAGAATATGAAATAACAATTTAATTGGTAACGGTAATAACCAACGAATATTTTATATAGTTATATAATTTCAATGCCGATTGCTTAAATTTGGTAATAGCTTGTATTAAACGAGTATTTTTATAAGTAGGTCAGGTAGGCGAAGTAAAATTCGGTATAAACTGTAACGGCACACAATTTTTGTTATTTTATCCTAAGTCAGATAACACCTCAAACAACATTACAAAAAAGAATGACGTATCGCATAAAGTTATAAAACAAAACACAACGATTTAGTCCACCATTTTTCCACTCAAGATGATAACTTAAGAAAACACAAATAAGTATTTTATATCAGAATTACAAGTCATTAATTTTAAAATAATACATATAAATCATATTTAAATATAATTAATAATTTATATTATTATTAGCAGGCAGTGGTAGCCCAGTACTCGCTCGCTTGGGAAACCGAATGAAGCCGGTTCATTTTTAACATGTTACCACTTGCCTTACGGTGAAGGAAAACCGTTAACCCGTCCACCAACCCGCACTTGGCTAGCGTGGTGGACTATGGCCTGATCCCCCTCGTATTGAAGGGAGGCCCGTGCTCAGCAGTGGCGTTAAAAAGGTCTAAATATATAGTGTAACACTAGTTCCTTACTTATTATACATATGTTATTTAATATTCACCTGTTATTTATTTAGATATTATTGAAATTGTTAAAACATAAGAATAATACATTTAATTTATAAATTTAGAACATTATTTCATAATAATTAGAATTATAATTATTTGAAGGTTATATTATATTTCGTAAATTTTTTTGATTCCATAAATATTTCAATTTATATTTTTATAATATACATATTATTTATTCTCGGATGCGTAATTAAAGCATCGGTCCTGGGATCGGTAAAAAAGATCGGTAAAAATATGTCTTTTCAACCGACTTCAAAAAGGAGGAGGTTCTCAATTCGACTGTATTTTTTTTTTATTTTTTTTTTTTTATGTTTGTTACCTCAGAACTCCGTCATTTATTAACCGATTTGGACAATTTTTGTTTTGTTTGAAAGGGTATACTTCCAGATTGGTCCCATTTAAATTTCAAAAAAAAAAAAATACCACCCCTACGGGTGGAAAAACAACTAATGATGAATTTAACCTACTTCTAATTGTCATATTGACTTGAAACTTTGCAAGTATTTCTATTTCTGTTGATAGTACAGTGGTTCGGTGTTGTTGACCTGATCTGATGGCAAGGCCAGAAGGTGGATAGGTGGAACTCTTCAACGGCTAATAGTAGATACTTTGAGTTTGGGCTTATTTTGTTTGATTTGACAAGCCTAACACGTTAGAATCCTTACTTTGCTACTACTGTCTACACTAAAAAGTGAAAAATAAAAACTTTTTAACAAAAAAATAAAAACCGACTTCAAACAAAAGCACTAAAAAGTAAAAAATAACTGATTGGTAGTTTTCATTTACTATACATACCTAATCAAATATTTTCGAAGTCGGTTTTTATTTTTTTGTTAAAAAGTTTTTATGCATTACTGATGTTTTATTACCTTTGGTCCATAAACACACGCAGTACATGCACTGTTTTGGCTTAACTCAGTCCCTGAGCACTATTTTCCACCACTAGTTACACAATTCCGAAATTTAACTGATCTGTCGACACATTACCGCCCTTTTTATATGCACAAACAAAGAAAATTCTAGTATTCGAAAAATTTGAAACTTTTCTAGTAATTTCTATTCCTTTCTGGAAAATAGTTTGATAGTTTCTTACTTGCGGGGATTCATGATTACTTGGGTAATTGTTATATACTGACCACTGTCTCCAGACATGTCATTTTTAACCGATTTCAAAAAAAGAGAAGGGTTTCAATTCAACACGTATGTATGTATGTAATATTATTGGAACTGCAAAATATTCACATGTGATAATCTACATATTAGGGCTTCCAAACAAATATACAAAAAAATTAAATTATATACATGTATGTCTGTTAGTGTGTGCGTGCGTGCGTGCATGAATGTATTTATGTTTGCATGTAGGTATGTGGGAGATATAATCTAGGTACTCTGTTAAATTTTTAACACTACCTTCGCATTTTTATAGAAATGTAATTTGACAGTTATATTATCAGTGACTTCCACAACGACATTCGATGAAATTGATTGAATTCGATGAAACAATTTCGATGCTGGAAACGATACGGCTGACTCTTGTACCAAAGCAGCCGTATAGTGGGGTCATTAGACCATTTTTCAAATTCAGCGCAGGATCTTCTATCTATTGCAAAATCCCGTTTAGATAAATCGTGGAAAAATAACTTGAACTCATCAAAATTGTTTAAATATTTTATACCGGTCATTCTATATATAACGCGTCTCCATTCTACGCGACATTGGCGAAGTAAATGGTGCCCAAACGGCACTCCTAGAAGTCATTCAGCATAAGAATTAAATTGAATTGAACAATTTCGATGATTCAGCTGTTCAGTTGTGAACACGGAAATTTACTCATAAGTGCTCTGACTCGTTAGAAATACTTATCAGGTAATCTCTGTATCATTTTTACAATATTTTTGTAATTATAGTAGTTGCTTTATATTGCTTTATAATTTTTATATTTAAAAGTATAAAGTATTATTAATTATTTTGAATAAGGTCAATATTTTCAATTATTCGTTTTTTTACTAGTTATTTTATAAATTATTGCTTTTGTAAATTGAATAATGTATTATTATTATAAATAAAATGTGTGATTTAAAATGGTTGTAAATTCTTTCTCTATCAATCTCCCACATCAAAAGTGAGATCTGATTGCAAATTTAAACTACGCCCATGAATTTTATGTTATCAGGTTACGCTGCATCTACTAAGTGATGTTTTCCGGTAATCGAACATCGAGCCCAGTGACCCCGCCAGGTTCCCAACCATCGCAGAAAGGTGCACCTACGTCGCCAATATTGGTGCGAAGTCAATCCTATCTGTCGCCTGCCCGACCACCAGACGTTAAAAATGAGCACGGTCAAAAGACATCATAGATTAGTAGCAGCGAATCAAGGACGGGTTTCACTGAAATGCATTTAAATTATGCAACTTGATGTCCTTGAAAACAGAAATTTATTAAACCTGGTCCCAAGCGTGGATCCTGGAGGGGGGAGAGGGGGAGAGGGGGAGAGGGAGAGAGGGGGAGAGGGAGAGAGGGGGGAGGGGGGAGAGGGCGAGGGGGGAGAGGGCGAGGGGAGGGGTTAATAGAGGATCGTTACCTTAAAAAAGCCAAATAATTTTTTTTTTAAGAAGTTTGAAGCTTAAGAAAGGAAGGAATAATACAAAATTATTTTTTTGAGTACCTAATTCGAAACAAATTAAGTTTTTCTTTAATTTAAATAAGGGTGTTTACACAGTACGACCATACAATGTTTTTATTTCTTCAAAAAGTAGATTGCAAGATGTAACAAATGAGCCCTATCTGAAAATTGAACGACAGTTTTTTTTTAAATGTAAACATCCACTTGAAGTGGAGGGTGATTTTAAGCCTCCCGAGACCATAAAATATAAATTTCTCGGACACGACTAAGCATTTCAATTTCAAAAAAAAACGTATATTATATGTATTTTCGAAGATTATATTCCTAAAGAAAAGAAAAACTATTTTTCAACGTTTTACATCCCCCCATTTCTCGGGAGTAGCTGGACAGCGGGGGCGTTTACGGATTTTTGTTCTTTATCCTGCTAAAGTTTTAAAGCCATAAAACTTAAGGTTTTATTTTTTTTTTAAAAGTCATTGTTTTTAAAAAATATTTCATGTACAGATTTTACTGTTTTGTTGAAGTTACTGTTTTATTATGTGTATATTTCAGCCTCTGATCCCCCCCAAAGTTTAACTCTAGATCCATGCCTGCCTGATCCCTTATGCTTGTTTTTCCCTACATACTACATGAAGACTAAAAAAAATCCGAATGTCCATTTTTATTTAGCGGAAACTTTTTATTATTGTTCAACAGATTGCACACTGCTGACTGCACACAATATCAACCAGATTTTTTAAATACCATATAGGTATTTCCATATAGGTAGAAAAACGACTTATCCTCGATTTGCTTGGGTGCATCCCTAGGCGGATTTTGTTCACAATTTCATGGATTTAAATTTTTTTGCACCGAACATTAATTATTTAAAAAAAATAAAATTAGCCGAGTTTTAGCTGTTATCAGGGTGCGCCAGCGTTCGACAAAAACGCTGTTTGATATGCTCAACCATATGATGAGAGTGATTTTTTTACGATACGACAGATTTAGACTACAGTATGAAGTTAGTGGTTATTGGCTACAATGTGAAGTTAGTCGTTAAATCTCCCTTTAGTTTAGTGAGATGTCTATATTCAAGATATATATTCCGGTGTTTCTATATACACAACACGTGTTTTACATCGATAAATATAAAAAATATTACAAGCTTTTATTTAGTTTAACCTGTCTCGGTGTCTGTTTGTAATCATATCTTACAAGTAAAATTTGACCCACTTCCAATTGTCTGATTGAGCTGAAATTTGGCACACACGTTTGACTCTCATGACTGCATGATTTTCTAAATGCTGTCATTTTTAATCCAATACGACGGATGGACGTTACAAAATCACGATTTATTATTTCCATAGCGACTCATATATTATGGGTACACAATAAGCAAAGTAGCGTCATTATAAAATTTATTATGACGGCCTGTTTATTTTGCACCCCCATGATATGTATATCAAATGAAAGGGTTTGCTGAGAAGAATACGCAAAAAAGTAAGAAACATAAAAAAATAAAACATTTAAAAAAACAAGCTTTTATTTCAATGCTCCAAAAAAAAAACAAAGAAGTACCTATCACTTCTTACGTGCGTACATAAGTATACACAACGTTTTTCCAATAAATGTTTCTTGTGTTTTTATATTAAATTGACATAACTTTTTTTATTTATGAACCGATTGAAATAAAACAAATACTAAATGACTTTAAGTGAAGCTTACCATAAAATACATTCGTGAAAACCGCATCCAAATCGGTTAAGCTGTTTCTGAGATTAGCGACCAAAACTGTCCTCACGATACAAATCCGCCCCGAGAACTAAAAAATGATAAGATTGTCGGGCTTTCCGATACCAGCTATAGATTTTTATTACTCAATAGCAAATTAGATGAAATTGTAGCAGTAGGATTGCTACGTAAACGCAATATTTTACTTGGTATGCTCGTAGATCGTGAGCTTGTTTCAAAAGTTTGTTGGGATCTAATTCATCTATAGCAAAGCTATCGAGCGACTACAAAGCATAAATTTTTTTTATTTAATTGTAGCGGCTACATGATGTCACTGCAACTATTCTTGGTCCATTGTGATCTCCGATTTTTGTACTAGAATAAACGAAAAAGCTCTGCAAATATGATAAACTGCAGGATTTTCTTAGGGTTACACTCCGTTATTTCATCGGGGTCTAGAAATTGTTCCCCTAGATGAATATTGAAAATGAAATTCTGGAAATGATTTCAAAATATGTGTTTGAGACGTCTATAACCTTAGTCTCTTCCGTGACCATGATTGCTGTAAAGCATTCGAAACGTCGGGGACCAAAAATCAAAATAAATCCGCGAAATAATCCGAAAAGATAGTTTTATTTAATACGTAAGCGATCCTGTGACGCCCTATTATGATGGAGGAGGTTCCGTTGGGTTTTAGTAGGTCGTACTGGCTTTTCTAGTCCGTGAGTCGTACATAACCAGCTGTATGTACGTACTTATACAGATGGTATGCGTAAATACTTTTTCCAAAAAAAAAAAAAATAGACTAAACTAATTATTTTGTAATTAACGTTCATGATATCGACTATCGTGAATAAAACAAGTTTGTTAGATACGTAAATGTCCTACTCTCGAGTCCTAATCTCGAATGGCCTACAAGGAACAATGTTGAAAAATGTTTCAACATGGTTCGCCTTGAAGTTTCCTGATATGTAAAGTGTATAAAAATGCAGTTTATTAGCTACACTTACGAATCGTGGTCTCTTCGTGTTGTTCTTATTTTAAATTTAATTCGTAAATAACGAAACTATTGTTATTTAACTTGATACGGCTATGTTTGTTATGCCGCAGTGAGTTACACTCGTTTTCAGTAAAAAAAATTAAGTATTCGGATCGAGTAGTCGTTGCACTACTATAGGATTTTAAAAACCAGTAAACGTTTAGAAAATTAAAGCACCAATAATGTTTTAGTTTAAAGTAGCTGCTGAGAAATAAAAAAAAATACGATTATATGTCATTTGTTTTTGGTATAATTAACAAAAAAATGATTAATTTGAATGTGTTTGTGAACAAATTCCTCGGATACGTCCAGACAGCTCGGGACACCCCCTGGCTGCGGTGGGTCCTTCAAATACTAGCTATATCACAGGCGATCTCACCGGTGGGATGGCCCGCTTCTTATCCTTTGAAAGGTATGCGTATTCGTAGTTTTAAGGGTTCTGTACCTCAACAATAAAAACCTACCAGTTACCCTTCCAGATAACTCTTGTCTCTATCTGTCTGTGTGTCACACTTTGTTTACCTACTTCAAACTGGACAGAATCAACTGGAGAGAATTCAGTACATTTATTAAGTTTAGTGATAGATGTTTAGTGTAAATAAATGATCTGGCGTAAATAAATAATTTCTAATTTAAAGATGTCACTTGGGGGGTAAAGTTTTATTTACAAGTGTTTTTTTTTTATTTTTATAATATGTTGTTGGTATGAATTTTTAACTTAATAAATCGAAATTTTGTGCACTTTTCTATTTACTGTTTGGAATATGTTTGGAGCTATTTTTGTTTAGTTATGCTAAAGAAGTATAACTTCTTACGTGCGTAGGTAAAGGTATACCAGGTGTACTGGTGTACACGCACACTTTTTTATATTATTAATTCATTATGGTATTCAATAGCATATAATTTAATAATCTGTGTGAAACTATATTTAGAGTTTTTTTGAATATTATTTTCCAGATGGGAATACGTTTGACTTTATAGTCGTTGGTGCGGGGTCTGCTGGTGCCACAGTCGCCGCGAGGCTGAGTGAAGTGTATCACTGGAAGGTTCTTCTCTTAGATGCAGGTGGCGATCCTCCATCTTCAAGTGTGGTAAATATAATGAAACAATTATAATATTTTGTAATTATAATGTCCTTCTAATTTTCCTTACGTTGGTCCACCTAACTAAGACTAGTCAATTGCGCGGTAAATGTATAGTACATAAGTGTGCAGAAATAAGTGCACTTTTTAATTCTTATATTTCGATTGGACAATAACTCGACACGACCGATCAGATTTAAGGCGCAGGACCGATATTTTAACGTCCACTCCAAGACACGAGGATGTACCTACATACATATGTATGTATGTATATCTGACTTCTCAATTACGGGTTGCTACTAGCTATAGAATATTTTATGACATAAAACCTAGTGACTGTTGGCTCGGCTGAATCGAACCCAAAACTTCACGATTAGCAGCCTCACGTACTTGCCCCTAAACCAACAAAGCAAGAATTAAATTGTATGTAAAACATCATTGTAATTCTAAATTTTAAATCTTGCAATTTCTTTTGAAAACCTTAAAGCATTATTTGCTTTGTACTCAATGTTACAGTTAAGAGTAAGTACATTAAATATTTGAAGTATTATACACAGTACAAAAAAATGATAATTTGTATTTTTTGTATTATTTTTTAAGGTACCAAGTATGTTTGCGTTTATTTCACACACGGAATACGATTGGGACTATCAAGCAGAACTCGACAAAGGAATTGGACAGTCACATCCTGGAGGCATACTATACATGTCACGAGGGAAAATGTTAGGAGGATCGTCGTCATCTAACTACGAAATTTACGCAAGAGGCGTTCCAGAAGACTATGACGAATGGAATACTATAGCTCCTGGGTGGGATTGGAAAACAGTCCTTCATTATTTTAAGAAACTTGAGCGTATGACAGATACTGTTGTTCTAAAAAATCCACCTAATGCTTACTTACATTCTACATCCGGCCCAGTAGCTGTATCAAGACCAAATACGAATGTTTATTTTAATAAAGTTAATGACATAGTTTTAAAGTCTTATGAAGAAATGGGCATAAAGAGACTTGTAGAAAACTATGGGCCAGAAACTCTAGGTGCTTCAACCCCACATTTTACATTTTCTGATGGACGGAGATCAAGCACAGCTGAGGCATATCTAAAACCTGCAAAGGATCGTCCTAATTTGTTTATTACAAAATTCGCGAGGGTCACCAACTTATTGATTGATCCACTCAGTAAGCAAGCATATGGTGTTAGAGTTTTACTTAAATCGGGTGAATTAATTAATGTGTACGCTGATAAGGAAGTAATTGTATCTGCTGGTAGTATTGAAACACCAAAACTCTTGATGTTATCCGGCATAGGCCCGCACGAAATATTGAAACGATATCATATAAATCTTACAGCAGATCTTCCTGTTGGCAAAAATTTGCAAGACCATGCTGTTGTTCCTTTAAATTTTATGGGAAAAAAAGGTTTTCAGACAGTTGTTCAAAATTTATTGATCCCTACAGAATTAGACTCATATCCTATTCCGATACAATTGGGTTTACTTAGAGTGAATACATCTTGTAATGATTGTTATGGTTTGAAACCAAACATTCAAATTTTCAATATTCATGTAGGAGCTACCGCAGCTCCTGGTATTTATTATGGGTGTCAAAGCATAACTAACTACGACAGGGAGTATTGCTTATCATTAGGCAAAGCTAATACTATTCATGAAATTGACATGACAACAATCGTTCTTTTGCATCCTTTATCAAGAGGTCAGGTAAAACTGAGAAGTAGTAACCCCTTAGATGATCCAATTATTGAGATGGGATATTTTAGGAATGAAAACGATGTGACAACGTTGACTGAAGCGCTAAAATTTATGTTAAATTTTGTTAACACTTCGTATTATAAGAGTGTTGGTGGGAAAGTAGCAAAATTAGATGTTAAAGGTTGTTATGGTGTACCTTATGCTTCAGACAAGTATTGGCAATGTTATGTGAAGAATACAGTGACGTCATTATTACATCCAGTAGGTTCATGTGCCATGGGATCAGATGGGGTCGTTGATGAGAGGTTACGTGTACACAGTATAAAAGGTTTGCGAATAGTCGATGCATCGATTATGCCCAGGATCCCGAGTGGGAACACGAATATACCCACTATTATGATTGGTGAAAAGGCGGCTGATATGATAAAAGAGGACTATAGTTTGAATTATACGTAGATGTATTCCAATTTCGAAATTTTGTACAGCGGTACTTTTTAATGTAAAAACGGTAGGAAGATAATACAGATAATATGTAATACACAATGTTTATATTTTTCGTAATTAGATGCCTTTGACATGTGTGTATCAAACAAATAATTGTAGCGTGTAGGGCTCCAGCACGCAGGCTGTGACCTCCAGCAAGAAAATATCAATGTGACATACTAAGGTAAATAATAAATAAATTCTGTATGTTTAATTCAGTATATTGGGACGGGACACACAGCACCATCTAGTTCCATGTTAAGCTACGAGACTTATGTTATGTATACTAGACAGTTGATATATGTACTATACAAACTACACATAATATATAACTTCAAATACACACAAATTATGTATAATATAAACACCCATGACTGGAGTACATTCGTGCTCATCACATAAATGAATACCACCAGCGGCATTCGAACCCGAGACCGCTGGCACAGCAAATAGGGTCACTACAAACTGAGTTAAACGCGCCGTCATAATTTTAATCAAAAATTACATAGAGCATTAGTTAAGAATAGCGTTTGCCAAATAATTATATAGAATTGTGTCGTAATTATATAATTTAATTCGCATCGGTTAAGACCAATGAATATTTTAAATAGCCATTTTTTTTTCAATGCCGATTGCTTAGGTTTTGTAATAACTAGTTATTTATTATTCATAATATGTTATTTAATATTCACCTGTTATTAATTTTAATATTATTGTAATTGTTAAAAAATATGAGCTGTATTATAAATAATAGTAAATTTATAAATTTAAAGCAGTATTTCATATTTTGAGTTATAGTGTGGTAATTATTTGATGGTTATACATATTATAGGTACATCTGAATGGCTGTGATTCCAAAGATTTTTCATACACGTTTATATTTTCAATTCTTATCATATCAAATATAAATAAATATTAAACAAATTATTTTTATAGTAGGTACCATTCATGTCTTTGAGTATTTCTCAATAATAATACTATAAAAATAATGTCACTTTTACTACTGCTAAATTAATAGAACGTGTGTGTTAATAAAATAAACATATACTGAACATAAAGAGTGTTTTATTACCTTACTAATAATATAGTATTTAATTCGTTTTCTTGTATTTTAAATACAATGTTGTAAAGCGGTCTACTAGCATTCAAAATAGTTTTTGAGTAAAAAGCTGTGACAAACAGATAGACATGACAAAATTATCAACGTTTGATTTTCCGGTCAATATAACAATAAAATTAAATATTATAAAATAAATACAGCATGTGGCGTCTATTGTTACTAATAAATTACATAGTGTTCTACGAAATAAATGGATAAATTCATTGTCGTTTGTAATGATTTTAATATACAGTAAGCTGCTAGACTGAGTCAATCCTTTACATTTTTATAAAAAGTATCAATATAAATTTAGGATTAATTATAAAGTAATAAACAAATTATATCATTAAAAGCTACGTGTAACTTACTACTACTACTACTACTTGTACTACGGGTACTTTAAGTTAAAAACACGGATAAATTTAAACATAATTTTTGTTTATAATTGGACGTAGTTATGCAAAAGGGATCCAGGCAACGAAAACCGTTTTTCTAGTTACTGTCGTAATGGCACTCACATATTAACTTATATACAGAAAGTACACAAAATACCCAATATTTTAAAGGAATTTCAAAAAAAAACTACGGTCTTGGTATTTTGATATACCAATTTTACTAAAACTCCTTTTTCTCAAAAGTTAGTTTTTGTTGTTGGATCTATTTTGCATAACTACTCGTACGTCTAATTATCGCAGTAAAATAATCCTTATCCAATCATATTCAGTCCGTTAATATATTGTTTGGCAAATTCTTTTCTAACTTTAATATTTTTTTAGTAAGAAGCTTTAATATGTTTTTAGCTCGCATATTTGCTTCGTGTAACGCACGATGAACGGTCCACTTGCTCACTGACGTGCCAGTGTTCTGCTGTAAAATCGCCACCTCTTCGGAAGCTGAAGAGCCTCTATCGGATATTTTTGATAACGTAATTTATATATAACGTACAAAATAAATTTTATAATATAACGTTAATTGTTTAAGGAAATTTACATTTGGCTCTAATTCTCTGTATAATTAATTGTCTTACGTTTAACTCTTGAGTGATATTTCTTGTCGATTTCCCATTTTTTAAGTAAATCTTTCAAATTATTAAAAGTGTTATTTATAAAAGTTGTAGATTTTTACTAGACCTACAACTTTCGTATAAAACATTTTTTGATAGAACGTCACAGTACGCCGGAAATTGAAAAAAAAACTATTTTTCAACGCTTTGCGTCCCCCCGTTTCTCGGGGGTAGTTGGGCATAGGGGGCATTTTACGAATTTGTATTCCATATATACCTGTTAACATTTTAAAATCATAAAACTTCAGGTTTTTAATAAAAAAATCTCTTAAAAATAAACGGATTCCGATTGGTCTATATTGCTAATCTATACCTACAGATAAATAAAATTGAAGTGTCTGTTTATTATGTCAAAATAACAGCTTTTTACTAAATACATATGAAAGTATACACAGTACTAATAAGAAGAAAAACAATTTTTAAAATGTTTGTCTGTCTCCGAAACGGCTGGACCGATTTTGACGGGACTTTCACTGGCAGATAGCTGATATTATAAGGTGTAACGTGTACAAAATTAAAAGCAATGGAATTGTGAAAAAAATCCGAGTATTTAGGAACGCACCCGAGTGAAGCTAGGGTTAATCGCTAGTTCCAAATATATTTAACAAAATATACAAATTTTAAATATTTATATATTATAAATGTGAAAGTGTGTTTGTTTGTTCCGTTTTATCGCGGGCGATTATTTCATAATGATCAATACTAATACGTCTCATCATACCTATGTGTAATGTGTATATACATATATAATAAATAGTCTGTAGATTCCATAATAATTCTTGAAACGTACCTAGGGACCAACCCGAATGAAGCTATGGTGAGTCGCAAGTTTTAATATAAATCTAAGATTTAAATCGTTGTTTCTATCATAATCAGCTTTAGCTAGTTCATTATTCTCCCAAATAATCGGCATTGCCATTCAACGGGGTAATGCGGCTAACAAACTTGCCATAATTTTGCGCGGACAGCACTAGATAAGACACCAGCAGATTCAGTAGTAATTAAGTGTATTATTTTGTATATGTAATTAAGCATATTATTTATATTATTTATTATATTTATAATTTTATTTATTGTAAATAAATGTTTACAGCTTCACACCTGGAGATCCTGAATTCGAGTCCTAGGTCAGGCAAAGCTATTAGTAACTGTAGTGCGTGTAGCTGTAGCTACTGGGACATTCGGTTTAAAAGAGTTTCAGTAACACTCTGGAATCGGAAAATTAGTTATGTTATGCCGTGCCTTGCCAGAGGTGTTTAAAGGCAGCCTAAGTTGCATACGACGATTTTCGACGTGTTTACAATGCGTATCCGACGCGCAGTGAACGCGTTGTCGACGCGCATTTCTCACGCGTATGTATCGTAACGAAAGCAAGTAATGTACGTTTAAGTTAATTAAATCAGAATATGTGCAGACATACGTTCATAATATACGCGCTATTGGCGCGTTTATGAAACTTTGTGTGTGAACTCGATTTCACGCACTATAATACTTTGTACTATAATAACTCGTCGATTCGCGCCGAGTGGCTAAGGTCAGAATTATTAAAATTGATAAAATCTATACATATAATAAAACTGTAACTAAGCGGAATCTGTACATTCAATATTTTTTGAAAAATCTTATAGAAATAGACATTATTATCGATACAGAGGCCGAATCTATAGTTTTTAGAATTTTTGTCTGTCTGTCCGTCCGTCTGTCTGTCTGTTACCGCATCACGGAAAAACCACTGGAGGGATTTTCATGAAATTTGGTATGGAGATAGCTGGTTATCCGGGTCAACATACAGGATACTTTTTACCGCGGAAAAATATCTCATTTCTGAGAAAAAATACAAAAACTGCATTGTAAGAGTATACTAATAATATGTAAAACCTAAGAATTTGGTTTTTGGTCATCTGAACGCGGGCGGAGACGCGGGCAATGCTAGTAATTAATAATAATAAGTAAATAGTAAATACTTTTGTGCAGTTGTTAAATACATTACACAAAAACATATACTGCGCGGTGGTATAGCGAGTCACATTCGCATTTAGCTTATAATTTTTTTGTATATATGTATTGAGGTTATGAGATCATGGCTACAAGAAGAATTAAATGTGCGTAAGCCGGTTTTAAAATGTTGCTATATTTATTTATTTAGGATGTCACTTGAAATAGCGTCAAAAACGTTAATGTTGTAATAAAACGTTAAAGCATTTTATGACCGATATATTTTATCTTCAATTATAAGACAATTATATTATCTTCTTCCTGTCATAGTATTATCTGAATAGCTTCAGTCTAAAATCAAGTTATGTTAATCATACGTTATTAAATAATGACCCACTCTTGTTTCACTCTGACCCTATAACTTATCCGTATTACTCATATTATAAATGTGATAGTTTGTGAGTATGTATGGATGTTTGTTACTCTTTCACGCCAGAACAGCTGAATAGATCTGGATGAAATTTGGCACAGAGATAGATTACAGTCTGGAATGGCACATAGGCTACTTTTATCCCGAAAAAATGTACGGTTCCCGTGGGATAGGTTTGTTTTTGTTTTCCTAGAGGCGTACCAGAGCGAAGCGAGGGCGAGCCTCTAGAAGGCTATAAGTACACTTTGCGAATAATTAATAACTATCTTATATTTGCTAAATATTGTGTTTTAAATTATTGCCTGTAATATACCTCTCTTTTTGTTGCTGAAAACCGCATGAAAATCCGTACTGTAACTTCTGAAATTAGCCCTAATAAATACAAATTCAGCTTTGATTTATATATAGTGATGTGTTATCAAAGAATAACATTTTAATGTCGTAGTTATTTGCGGTGAGCAGATTCCCTACCTGTAAGTCGCAGAGCTTACATAATATCTAACTTACATAATAGTAAAGTCAAATAAGGTCTGAAATCAAAATTTTTCACTTAACTTTGCATTTTTGATATAATGTAGTTTTAATGATACAAAAACAATGTGTATAGGTTTTCGTGTCTGCATCCTCCGGCAAGGGTTGAAAAAAAATTGTCAAAAATGTTATTTCGCATTTACTCGAAAACGGTAAAAATTAGACAAAAAATTTAATAAAAATGTATAGAGCTTAAAATTTTATATAAAAAAAGTATCATGACTTTTTTTCCTCCGGTCAAAATTAACCGAGTTATGGAGCTATGGAGGAGGAGGTTAAAAAAATATTTAGTGTAGGTACAAATTCGACTCAGTTAGAATTTTATTATATGTATAAATAAGGCTTTGAAAATGTATATACTGTTTATTTACTATATTTGCCTTATTGCTAAAATTCATGCTAGATTTTTTTTCTCAATTAATGAAGAATACTTTGAGATGCAAATTAAAACCATTTAAAGTCAATGGCCAAATTTGCAAATTAGTAAAACTGTGTCTTGGCTTTATAATACCCAATGAAACTCAAAGAAAGTATCTTAAATTCACATAGCAGATATAATGAAACGATAAAAGTGTCCCTACTAATTATTAAAACAATTAACGCTGAACGCTTGACCCTCAAACAGAGTGCGACAATACTTCCGGTGGAGTCGTAAAGTTTCTCGTTTACATGACAAAGTCTCTTTACAGCCGTTACGACATAATTATGTAGGTCCTAGAGCTTACTATATGTTCTCGATTAAATCACGAAATTAAAATGCTTTCTTAGGTTTACGCGAATATTAAACATTTTAAATTAAATTGTCTTTTCAGATTTTTTTTGATTTTTGGTTCCCGACGTTGTGCCATTTTTCTTTTTTTTTAAATTAATTTTATTATTTTGTGGGTAGGCTGTCTGTAACAATTATATAATGCCTTTGAGACATCTAAAACCTTAGTCTCTCCCGTGATCATGATTGTTGTAAAGCATTCAAAACCTGGAGTTGAACGTTGCTGAATCGGAGAGCACGTAAACCTCACTGGTCGTCTCGGATTGCTGTCCCGCTAGAGTTTAAAAGTGAAATGAATAGAGAGTACTTGCACTTGTATAATTGTGCACTATAATATCTCTTGCCGATGGCTAGTATCACTAAATTTACCTGCCGTTACCAAAAAGAACGTTTGGCGAAGACCTTTATTATTATTTCGTTGGCTATGTAGGAAAGGGCTAGTTTATTTGAATTTATTACTTATCATATGTTTATATCATGTTTAGTGCTCGTCTAATATATTTTTTATTTCAAAATTATCATTAGCAAAAACCTATCTTACTTATTCGATAAGTAACACACACAGGGGACAATGTAAAATTAATTAAAACATACTTTTATCAACATATTCCCGTAGTAGGGCAGCCGCGGGTAATGATGCGACAAGGTTTACTTTACCCGAGGTTATTATCGCGAACAGTTACTGACTTCAAAAATGAACAGATTTTTTTCATTTAATATGTGTTTATAATGTGTTTTTTGCTAACTTAAAACATTGATTAAATAATCCTTTACGTTTTTATTAGAACATATTAAGACACCCAAATAACATAATAATTATTAATTAAAAAGTGCGTAATAATATCTTCCGGATGGGTTTCAGCTACAACGGCTAATTAGAGTGATAAGATGACACGTCAGAAATCACGCGTAGAGACAACGGCTTTGAAAAATGTACCGAGAATTTTAACAGAACACACCAATCTACACTTGGTCTGAACCGGGACTCCAACCTAGGATCCCCTGATTTGCGTATGGAGATGTTAGCCGCTGGAATAACGAGGCATTTCAGTTACGGGTACAATATATTAAGCTTTGTTTATTTAACTATGGTATTAACAATTCACAATATAATATCTTTATTTTAAAACAGTTAGGTATTATTTTATACTCTAAAATCATTTTCTAGATGATTTCTCTAAATGAGAAGTCGACATTGTACAACATTTATATTAATTATAATTTAAATTTAAATATGTATTAGTATAATTCTTCGTCTTTTGCGCACACTTCTGTTTTTGTTTTTTTTTTATATTTTGTTTACTGTATTTACTTTATGATTGTGGTGTATAATAAAGTATAAATATAAAAATACTCTATCGTGCGAGAACCTTTTTTCTTTCCCGGGATTCAAAGCAGCTTGAGACATTTATCCTTTAGTAAAATTCCACTGTATATTTCCAGTGTGCAGATATTAGCGGGTATAAATGTTCATTAAATTATAGGATTTACCACTTATTTGACCTCAGGTACGGTGTAAATAACCGTATAAGTACATATTTTGCGTGTTATTTTGAAATTCATTCTATGGATCCTGTTATTTTTATATTATCTGTTAAAACTTAGCTATAACTTCGGCCCCCATTCTCATTAAGCGAGGGCAGAATTTTTAAACGCTTATATCCTGCTATCCACAATCTCATTTGCCTGAGCCCTCGTTCCTAAAATTATTCAATTTAATGCACAATCCGCTGTTTTTCTCTCGTAATCGTCTACCCGATTTTATCATAATCCCCTAATAAATATTATTAAAATTGATTAGGGCGTGCTATAAGAGCTCTTTACTATCAGCGGTCCAAGTGATTTAGATTTTTTTGACTTACTTTTGTTGATTTCATGTAATATAACTAACGATGTCTGATGATTAATTTATTTTGTGTATCTCGGAAACAGTTTTTAAGATTAGAAATTCGGAACCAAACAAAAAACATTGTCGGGACCAAAATTCTGTGATATTTTTCTGTGACTATGCAAAGTTGATTTAGTTTTGAAATAGATGAATGAGAACAGAGTTTTGAGTCAAAAATAGCATATTCATGAAACTATATATTTTTTATAGCCACTGGACTGGTTATAGTAGGGAGGATAAAAGATGAACTTTTAAGAAATCTTTAAAACCACCTCTTAGTAATTGCTAAATAGGCGATAGCCATTCTCATTAATTTGTCTTATTATGGTACTAGCAAAAACAAACAAATCAGCTAAAATTTTGTACAATATATTTATTTATATCTAATATTTTATGTCGATGTTATCAAGGATTTTAGTGTAAAATTTTCATTTTTGAATATTTGAAAATTTTCGCTTACACGAAACGCAATAAAGCGTGGCTGCTGGTGGGTGAGCATTCCCAGATGCACGCCACCGCGTGGAATACGTAATACTTCTAAGTAATGTTCGTCTTTGGTATAGCACGGTTATTTTAACATGGCATCGGGGTTTTAAATTAATGTATCGATTAAAAATCTAAAATGTAAAATTAATATCTGCACAATACGGTGCAATACTTTCTGTTTGCTTTTTCGGACTACTATTATTTATATGTAAATGCGAAAGGTTGTGTGTGGTTACTCCTTAAGGATAAACGGCTGGATGGATTTAGATGAAATTTTTTAGGTTAATATCTGGAGTCATAACTCCAGATATTAACCTAAAAAGACTATTGATAGGTGCGCCTAGGGACGGAGTCGCTAGCTGTATTTTAAATATAAATAAACAACAAAACCGAAAAAATAAGTTGTTTAGAAAAATTTTGTATGTTTTACCGATTTGCTGTTTTTACGAAAAAAAAAGAAGTAGCAGCAGGAGTTCCTATAAATAAGAATAAGTACCACCCCCAGGCCGATGAAGGTCTCTTATCTACATGCTTAGCTGGTTTGCTCCACAATGACTTGAGAGATAACATAGAAATTGTCAGATCAGGGAATGCTGCCAGTGTTTTCAATACCTTTTCCAATTGTGGTACTATGAATAAGAATGTTCGTCTTTGGTAGAGCACGGTTATTTTAACATGGCATCGGGGTTTTAAGTTAATGTATTAATTTTGTTTTATTACATCCATATTGATAGTTGATCATTCGAAAATTTATAAGTAATTAGTATTAAAAAGATGTTTTCTTTCATAGATATACCAATCCACGACGTTCCAACAAGGTTTACGTGCTCCAATAGTCAAGTGTAGCATATAAGTGAGTTGCAAGTGAATGCAATTCGTTGTAGGAAGCTAGCTACCAAATCGAATATTTATCAATACGTCAGGACTAGCTAATACGTTTTAAATCAAATCAAATATTATTGAGCGAAATGTCGCGTAAGATTTCTATCTTATATTTTGAAAAACCATTAATGTGCATTGACATATATATGGTAACTAAAAGATTTGTCTTATAGAAGATTTATTAATAAAACTATAACAGGTACCTGTAAATGACATAATATTATGTTAAAAATGAAATACCTACATATTATTAAAAAATTGTTCATTATTAATTGCAAGAGCAAGGTAAGAGTGAATAGGTGGCTACTGAATTAGTGCGACTTACCATCTACGACTGCGTTACCACTTACCATCAGGTGGAACGTACGTAGTCAAGCACTAATTCAGAATGGTATATAAAAAAATAATGAAAATGTATTTTTCGAATTATTAGAGTAAATAAAATACTAAATGTTTAAATTACGTCAATTTTGTATACAATAGCTTAAGTAAGTTACGCCTGTTTACGCGTCTAAGCTGTAATTAACGAGGCAGTCAAGACGTGAGACTGTGACTGTATGGAGGATTACTTGACATATATCACTTAATCCCTCATCTCATACGATAGGCCGGATGCTGGAGCCCGGTGGGGTTGCTTCACTAGTTATATAATATACTTAATGATAGATAAACATGCTTATTATTTTACTTTTGGAATAAACATTTTTACTTTAATAACCTTGCCTAAAGGGACTCCTTTTAATAATATTTTTTAGTTATTATATTATGTATATTATATAATAAGGTTAATATAAAGATTATAAATTTGATAATCTTTAATAAACATGACATTAAATATTAATTATTTATTAAATCATTTTAAATTACTTTTGGAATCATTATCCGACTGCAATAAATGGTTTATGTTATTTGCGCCTATCTCTGTATGTTTGTTTGTTTGTAATATTCTTTATACCTTCATATCTTCCAAGTCACTAGATGGATTTATTTTATTAAGGTATCGTTAGATTTGTCTCATTAGTCCAAGTGTTCTTAGATAGGTGACATAAAAAAAATTAAATATATGGGCTGTTAGATTCCATAATGTGAAAAAGAAAAAAAATGAAAATTGACGATCTATGTCAAGTGGGTTATCGTTGAATAGGTATTTCAAAATAATTTTTGAGGTTTCTTTCATCATTTTTGATTTTAAATAACAGTTTAGGATATAATGATTTAAAGTTAGTTGGTCAACAACCATTCTCGCTAATTTTCCTGCTTAAAAATACTTAAAATGCTGTAACTAAATAAATATATATTAAAAAAATAAAAAACTCGACTGCATAAAAGCGAACTAAAAAGATGAAAACAAATTCACGATGGAATATAGTATTAATGCAGTCGGAGACATACATACGAGTATGTACATCTCACGGCACGGATGAAACGTGTATGTCTCCGACTGCATAATACTATATCCCTTCGTGAACTTGATTTCATTTTTTTAGTTAGCTTTATTTATTTATTTATTAGTCGCAGTAGTTAGTTCTTTTATGCAGCCGGGTTTTTTATTTTTATAATATATTTATTTATTTCTTAATAGAATATATGAGAAAAAATCATTATTAATATAAAGTTATTAAAATGTATTTCTTTTAAATAATTTGGAAAATTACTTAATAACATAAATTAAGAGTAAAACCGACATATTACTATACGCTTTCTTGTCATATTTCAGTCTAATGAAATAAAATATTTTAGATGCAATGAAATATATATAATTTTTGTGAGTCGTTAAAAATATATAAGTCTTTACTAGTTCAAAAGATTTGGCAATTACTAAGTTTTGCTTTTGTGACGTTATTCCTGTAACTTGCAGAAGAGTAAGCGTCGTTTTTCAATCACAGACTAAGTGTATTGTTTCGAGCCGCCATTTGTCTGGCCTTACGTCCAATTTGGAGTAACGCGAGATTCTCTTCACGTGCCCTTTTATAGTGAAATTGTAGCTGAAAGTGTTAGATTTTTGTTCTTTTAGAATACGCGAACCTTACCTACTTATCTTGCTTTTACTTAGAATCTTAAATGTATCGTCTAACAATAGATTTGTATTATGTATAGTACTATAATATGATCTGTGATATTACGTATTGAACTATAAGCAGGAATTTGTATTGATTAGCGGTTGACGCGATAAAACATGTACGTTCATACATGCATGTTTAACATGCAAGTTTTATATTTGGCCATTGTTGACAATTATTGGTAGTTGTTATTGTATTCAGTTCTTTAACGTCCCACTGCTGGGCACGGGTCTTCCTTCAATAGGGTGATCAGACCATAATCCACCACGCTACTTAAGTGTGGATTGGCGGATCACATGTCTTTTAAAAACTTGCTAAATTCTTTCAGACATACAGGTTTCCTCACGATGTTATTTTTTCACTGTAAGGTAAATGGTTATCATATTAGAAATCATTCACACATAATAATATCAGAGTTGCGAGTACCGGGATTTGAACTCGCTTCACTCTGTTTCCCAAGCGAGCGCGTTTCCTCTGGCCTACCACTGCACTATGTACTATATTATGTTGTGCCTTATTAATTAGAAGAACTCTAAAAAAATCGGTTCGTGTAAAGTTTTGTATTAAGAATTGTTGCTTATTACTATTTATTTTTTACAAGATTTTTAATAGCTTAATGCTAGTAGGTATATAAGTAAGTTGTCATTTTAACTCCTGCAGGTAAATTTCTAAGAAAATAAATAAAATTTCTTAGAAATCAATTGTTAACTGTAACACCAGTTTGCCCGCAGTCGTTGAGGGATTCAAATTTGCAAACCATTTTTCAACCGCTTATTGGCATCCCATTGGTATTATTAATATTTTCCATTATACATGATGATAAAGATGTGAAGATGGAGCTGGAAAATTGTTACTATAACTATTTAATAAAAAGTGCTAAGATAGTCGAGTTTGGGCTCATTTGCTTTGTTTTAAGTACCTTCACCTAAAGATGCATCTAAATGCAACGAAACAAGAATAAGTCAAACAATTCTTAAGAAAATATATAAAACGAATTCTTCACATGCATCTTAGCATCAATCTCAAACTAACGCACCTTCCCACAACTTACTTGCAATATATCCTCGAAGAGCCATCGCCGAAATGGGGTCTGACTCACGTTATTTATGCACGCGCATTACGATATCCTGCCTCTTGAAACTGATTGAATTCCTTGGACTAGATACATCTATAAGCGGAGGCGATAGAGATATATTTTTAGCATTAGGTAGGTACTTGAGATCTAGACTCTCACAAATTGGACCTTGATTCTGAGTGTTAACAAATAAAATATCGGTAAATAAAAGTGATGGAATTCCTTTCTAATCTATACATATAATAGAATTCGATAACGATTCGAGTCAAATCTGTACATTAAATATTTTTTGTAAATTCTTATTGAAATAGTCATTATTATTGACACAGAGGGCGAATCTTTAGTGTTTAGAATTTTTGTCTGTCTGTCTGTTTGCTTGGGAACGTATCACGACAAAAGCACTGGACTTTTGATGGGTATGATGATTAGCCGGGTCAACATATATGACACTTTTTACTGCGATAAAATATCTCATCTCTGAGAAATCTATACTGAACGTTAAAACGTAAATAGGGACGAACCCAAGCGGAGCGAGTGTGAGTCGCTATTGAAATTATACAACAACAAATAATATAATTAAAGAATTAAAAAAATAATTATTATTAAAATTTTGCAATTTTGTCTAATTACGGTGCTATTAACTAATTACCCTCACTTTGCTTAGGTGCGTAGCAATACGTAACAATAAACTTAATGTTATATCTATCTTTATACTAAATTTAATCCAAATTCGTCCAGCCATATCTATTAAACTGAGTGAACTTTTGCATTTATAATTTTCCCACTAGTTTTGCTTGCGGCTATGACCGTGTGGCTATGTGGCTAATAGTAGATAATTCAGGATATATTCAGATACTAGCGACTGACCCTCGCTTCGCTCGGGTTCACCTCTAGACAAACAAAGACAATTTTATCCCATGGAAACCGTACATTTTTCCGGGATACAAAGTATTCTATTTGTTATTCTGATGTATGAACTATATTATTGTAAAGTTTCATTAAAACCCAATCAGTAGTTTTTGTGTCCTAAGCTATATAAGCTAGGTACTATAGTTTTTTAACTATCCCACGGGAACTCTTTAATTTTCCGGGGTGATAATCTAAGATGTTGACCGGAGATATAAAGTACCACCATGCAAAATTTCATTTAAATCGGTCCAACAATTTCGGAGATTAGCCCGTACAAACAGACAGAGAAACAAAAGATTTGAAAAAAATCAGGATTTGTTCTATTTCTCTTCTTAAATCCCTCTGACTCGGTTTTTAAATTTTTTTCTATGTACAGACATTCGACCTCTAAAGTTTTATTATAGATTGATGAGATTGATTATTATAGATTGATCTTTGTTAGAAGTGTCACTCTCATAATTTTTCGTATATATTAAGTGTTATATTGTGATGCTTCCGTAAAATCTCTATCATAGCTCAAAGAAAGCGAATCTCATCACTGTATGCTCGCCCTTTTGTTGTTTTATTCTGTAGTCCTCTATTATTCACCTGTACCAGAGAAAAGCATGTTTCCTACCTCGTTACGACACTCACTGTGAGATAAGTTTCAATTACATTAAGACGTTACTAAAACCTTTGGTAAGTATTTCCTCGAAGTTTTAACTAGGTTTTGTTGGCGACTATATTTGTGTTAAATATATAGCGATTAAGCGTGATATACTTATGACTGGATTTGTACTAGGAGTACAAGTCATAAAGATCTGTCCTTCCAGAATCCAGGTCCTGCAACAGAATTTAATTCAATAGCGATCACACTGTGCCTACTGTGCCTACAGGCTACACTTACTGCGTATATGTATTCAGTATGTGCATCTCCCTAGTCAAAATGAAACTTAAAAAAATATCAGTAATAGTAGGAAAAGTATAAAGTCATTAATATTTATATTGTGATCTATAGTTTTTTAGGCATTAATATTTTTTATGGCTGGGATTAATTCTTTAATCCTTTCTAATTCGATGTTTGTCGAGTTTTTTCTAACCGAAAAACATACTTTTTACCATAGTATCAAAGGTACTTAGAGGTCGCTAGTTGCCAAAATATATGTATATTCATGTATACAACTAAGCTAATAAGGTGGTTACAGCTTATTTATATTTTCTCAGCATTCGCGTGAACAAAGTCGTATTTAACAACTAGTCACTCAATAAACTGTATATTTATATTTTTCACAAAGTTTCATTGGCTTTAGAGGCTTTACTAGAGTGGGTTTAAGCGGATCTAGAGAAAACGGAAAATTGGCAGAAAAGCGGATTTTGTTTCGAAATGAGAATACTGAAATCCACTTAGCGCATTTTATAGTGGTATGATATGCTCGTTTTCTGAGATCGTTTAAATCGTCACAATTAAATTACTAACGACTATTCTAAATAGATATAAAGATATAATAGGACATAAGAAATTAGTTCTAGTTTCTGTTAATATATCAAGAACACGACACGAATTTAATTTAATATCATCTAATAATCTAAAAATTGGGCGTATTAAATTTAAAGTAATAATAATTATGTTCTATAATAAAATATAGTTGAACTAGCGGCTCACCCTCGCTTTCCTCGGGTTCGTCGCTAGGAAACCAAAAACAAACCTATCCTACGGGAACCGTACATTTTTCCGAGATGAAAAGTAGCCTATGTGTTATTCCAGACTATAATCTATCCCTGTGCCAAATTTTATCCAGATCCGTTTAGCCGTTCTGGCGTGAAAGAGTAACAAACATCCATATATCCATGCAAACTTTCACATTTATAATATTAGTATGGATATAGGTATACGATTAAACTGATAATTTTGAATTTTCTCTAATAAATGTGATACTTGTTATAAGTACGCCTACCAAAGTTGATACGAAAACGCAAAGTTAAATGCGTTTTGTCTCAAAAAAAGTATATAAAAATGTACCTTAACATTTATACAGCTATCCTCGATTATTTATCTGTGCTTAACCCCTCAACGATCGCGGACACGCCGGCGTTACAGTTAACAATAGATTTCTTAGAAATTTTTTTTCTTAGAAATTTATCTGGAGGTGTTAATCAAACATAGAAGCGCTAAATAGGTATATAATAATATATTTTTTCACTTTGTTTGATATTTTCTCCGTTATCTAGCAAACAGTCCATATTCTTTATTTATTTATATATCCTTTCTAAACTTTATATCGTTTACATATCTCCTTTCTATTTCTACACATTATTAAAAAAGATAAAATCAAATAACAAAAGCAAAGTCACAACAAAAGATAAGTAAGTTAGCGTGATTAATATTTAACGTTTAAGGCCACAGCCTAATGATATTTACCTTGTAAACGATTCCTTTGAATATTCCAATAACAATAATTACTAATATTAATTGTATACATATTTTTTATGTTAAAATCAGTTCACTATATGTTTTAGAAATTCGTATGGTCCATATAAAAGATGCAAGAGAATATTAAACATACCTAGTGAAGTAATTACTAATCTTTTAAAGTTTTTCATTTATAATACCTTAGTCTGCGAGTATGTTCTGATGTAGAATTTTTGCCTTTTGCATGATTTACTTTTTTAAAGAGAGAATATATGTAATAGTAGAGTCCTTAAATGGTTCTCATTTAAACAGTGAGATCTTAGATAGCCTATAGCTTTTCTAAATCGGCTATTAAATGCGAAATGAAGTTTTCAAATCTAATTGGTAAGTAGAAAGATTAGTGCATTCAAACAAAAACAACTCTATCGATACAGAGGCCGAATCTATAGTTTATAGAATTTTTTTCTGTCTGTCTGTCTGTCTGTTACCGCATCACAGAAAAACCACTGGAAGGATTTTGATGAAATTTGTTATGGTGATAGCTGGTTATCCGGGTTAACATATAGGATACTTTTTACCGTGGGAAAATATCTCATTTCTGACAAAAATACAAAAACTGCAATGTAACAGTATACTACTATGTAAAACCTAAGAATTAGGTTTTTGGCCATCTGAACGCGGGCGGAGCCTCGGGCAATGCTAGTCTTATACTTTAATTACAGTAGCAAAATTAACAATAAATATATAAACACTAAACAGTCACAATTACGTCAATTATGTCAGTGAAAGAATTATGTCATAAAGTCTTTATATTCTGGGTATTTTATTACATTTGGGGGTGGAAGGGTGAAAGGACCATGTGTTATGATATAAATTATTGAAAAGTCTCGCAATAAAATCGGGTGTAATCCGAGAGAAGGCGACACGTTGCCAAAATGTGCGAAGTTGTGAATGTACTGCGTGTAACTGCTTGTATTTGAGTGTGGTATGAGGTATGGATGCTTTGTACATTCTCTATAACCCATACATTTTACTATATATTATATTATACTATATAAAATATTATATTATATAGAAAAGTAAAAAAAGAAGTATAAAACTGCTGGGTTTCTTTGAAGTTCAGGATTTTTTACGGAAAGGGTGTTAATTAGTGTTTTTTTAATATATACTCGTACAAATATTGTTTGCAGAAATTTTTGATTTTGATCCTTTAAATGCATTTTTGAGTGTGGATTTTTTGATTCTTCTTCTGACAGTGACGGTACTGCAGATCAACGTTATCTTCTCACGAATAGACAATAGTTTCAATCTGAATATTTTACTTTTTAGCCGTGTAGCGCTCGGATTAGAAAAGGGCTACCCCATCTCCTCCTCCCTGTAGGTGTCGTAGAAGACGTCTAAAGGATCTAGGGACATCGCACTTTGAGTTCCTTGCTCGATGGCAGACGAACAACAGCATTTCCATAGAGGGTTGACGTCAGGCAGGCGGCCGGTCGGAAAACTTTTGCCAAAATCTATAACCAGTATGAACGTACTGCGCCGACCCCAAATAATTTGGGAAATAGGCAGGGAGATGATGATTGAAAATCTTACTTTTTATTAGTTTATATACACGAGTTAAAATTGTATATAGCTATATAAGTAAATATATGAATTAAAATAACTATAATAACGCTTTTCACTCACTTCTTAAACGGTCAAATTCCCTTAGTTTTTTCTATAAGCGAGTGCTTTACGATCAATACTCGGGCACACGACAAATATTTGCTTATGACTATAATCAAGGTAACACTTGTGAAGGGGAGGTAGTGTGTCATCGTTACAGGTGGATATACATTTTAGTTCTGCACTGATTTAGAAATGTATTTTTGGTAAGTTCTTTTACTTTTCTATAACAGAAATATAAAAATGATAACTAATTGTTACTGACGTCTAGTATAAATCATATGTATGTACATTTCTATATGTACATATATACATATTATTTATAATGTATATGCTACTAGCGACTCACCCTCGCTCCGCTCGGGTTCGTCCTTAGTTACGTTTTAACGTTTAGTATCTATTTCTCAAAGATGTGTTATTTTCCCGCAGTAAAAAGTATCCTATATGTTGACCCGGATAATCAGCTATCATCATATCAAATTTCATCAAAATCTATCCAGTGGTTTTTTCGTGATGCGGTCACAGACAGACAGACAGACAGACAGACAAAACTTCAGAAAACTATAGATTCGGCCTCTGTATCGATAATAAAGTTTTCAATAAGATTTCCCAAAAATTATTTAATGTACAGATTCGGCTGAGTTATAATTTTATTATATGGATGGACAATTCATACTAATATTATAAATGTGAAAGTGTGTTTGTTTGTTTGTTTTTCTTTATTTCACATCGAAACGGAGTGACAGATTGACTTGAATTTTTGTGTGGAGATAGTTGGAGGACTGAAGAGTGACATAAGCTACTTTTTACTGCGGGAGATCATCTAAATCCCATGGGAAAACACGTTATAATACAATCCAAAAAAATATTTGTGATCAGAATTACTTGATACTTGGTATTAATGCTCTTCAATAAAATTAATTAATTACGTGTTTTAGCATTTTTCAAAATTCATCCTATAAGAGGGTCAACTACGAGACGAAAGTTTGTATAAAAACTAACTTTTTAGACATTTTTTTTGTAATTTTAACGCGAGCGAAGCCGCGGATTCTGCTAGTGTTCTTATAAATTAGAAATAAATTCTCTTTAAACCGAATTCGAATACGTGTCATATACCTATGTAAGTAATTGAAAGATTTTATTTATATTACGTTTTAAGATGAAATTAACACTAAGATATTTGCTGGATAGATTATATTTTAAAGTAGGTAGATGTTTTTTGAATATGACTACGAATTACGCACATGTACATAAAATTTTTAAATAATAGTTTTTGATTCCATTTTATAGTATCTGTGTCGGAACAGTAGTTGTAAATTGAAATATTATTGTCCAGGTTTAAATGCAGCCTGTTCAGTCTTCCATTCCATCACATCCATAAAGGTATAATAGTATTTCATGTTTTGATCCTAATTTAAGTTGTGATAGGGTCAGAGTTAGCTCTATACAGATAAATAAAATTGAAGTGTCTGTTTGTAATGTCAAAATAACAACTTTTTACTAAATGCATATAGAATTCTATACGGTATTTATAAGAAAAACACAATTTTTAAATTTTTCGTCTGTCTGTCTATTTGTTCCGACTAATCTCCGAAACGGCTGGCCCGATTTTGACGGGACTTTCACTGAAAGGTAGTTGATGTTATAAGGAGTAACTTAGGCTACTTTTATTTCAGTAAAAGAATTAGGGTTCAGCTCAAAACAAAATGTACGTAAATGTACATATGTTGTATATATATTTGTTAAATATTATATTAGAAGACAAATTTTAAAATAAAACTATCTTTTCGGATTTTTTCGCGAATTTATTTTGATTTTTGGTTGATGTTTGGTTATTTTGGTTTTTATATTAGAAGACAAACTTAAAAAAACGGAGAAAATGCTTTATTTGTAATACTATTCAACATTTTTATTAAAATCTTATTTTCTTGTACCCTCGTCTTAGTTCACAAGATAAAAATGAATCTCTTACCGTTTGCGCTAATGTTGCTACCTATCTGGTGGTAAATGATACTGTTTTCTCTATTGTTAATTGTTGTCTATAAGTCAGTTTTAGTGGGTAACAGACCTTAGCTAGGAATCTAGTCAAAGAGCCTATAAGCCGCTTACACCACCACAGCGAGGGCTCTCAAATTTATTGTCGTACGGAAAATGCGCAGATCCTTTTAGTATGTAATTGGAGCATTGTCAGCTTTGCGATGCCAGTTTCAATTCGTGTAATTGTTGGCCTTTTCCCTTTGATGATTTAAACCCTTACTTTTAAGTATGATATATGTACTAACTGATAGCTTTAATTAAGGCTTCGCAGAGTATCGTTCTCGTTATAAGAAACGTAGCTGATATGATCTAATAGTCAATTAGACTAAAAACAAGGATGGATATGAGTTTGACGCCTATCTATGTAGGTTTGTTTGTTTGTGTATGAAGTATTCTAACTCATAAACTGAAAACAACACTTGATTTGAATACAAATTTAATTGGGGTGGTTCTCGAACATCTTTCATGGCTAGAGTTATTTAAGGATTGAAGAGAACGCAATGAACATTGGACGGATTGACGTATTGAATATAGAATACGAGCACTAGAGTAGTGGGTTATATTTTTGGATAGGGGGCAGAAAAAAAGACAGAAATTATGACGACTTAAAATTACAGCAATACCATACATTACTATGCCTCCCTATTCTTCGGATAGTGTCCGACACCTATAATTTTCGAGTTGGATATGTCACCGAATTTAAAATAGCATAAAACACAAATGATAGTAGGGTTAAAAATAAAAATAAAACCTAACGAGAAGGCCACGGTAGAGCAAAGCGTAGCACAGCTCTGCAACTTTTGACTCTGTCATTTCCTCAAAATATTTTTTACGTATTTAGACTCCCTATCACTTCCCCAATTCAAAATATCACTCACTCCTCCAGGGACCGCGTCCCATATATTAATCTTTAAACTTGTGCCCGTTGAAAAATATTGAGCTTTATTTTTTCGTATCAACCGACTAAAGTGCATTTGTCTAAGTGTTTTAGTATTAAACACAAAATATTGTCGGCGCCGACATGAGCGCATCGCAGCAGTGACATGTTGGTGAGTTAGCATTTCGTTTTCTTGTGTCCTATTTATATTAGGCATCTACATTAGCAAACAAAACTATTGGTTGTAGATTTTTTTGATTTTTGCCTTATGCTTCCTGACGCAAAAAAATCCGAAAATATAGCTTTGTTTAAAACTAGCAACTTAGCCTCACTTCGTTATACAAATAGATATAAATATTTATTGAGAGTATACCTTAGGAGAAAGACTTATCCTGTTGCAGATTTTTCTGCAAGCTTTCTTAAGATCTACAATTTTCTTTTACATTGTTTTGATGTATCTCTTAAGGTTTAGCCAGCATTAGCCATGTAAATTTCTAAGGACGATTCGACAGAATCAGTTATGATGTTTTCCTGAAGAATTTTGTACTTTCTGCTTATTTAGTCTTAAAACATAATATTATAATATGCTAAAGCACGTATTTATTTAATTATATTGAAGAGCGATAATACCAACTTTCAAGTAATTCTGATCATAAATATTTTTTGGGCTGTATAATGACGTGTTTCCCGTGGGAATGAGATAATCTTCGCGGTAAAAAGTAGTCTTTGTTACTCTCCAGCCATCTAAATATCTCCACATAAAAAATCAAGCCAGTCCATCACTCCGTTTTGACGTGAAAGGAGAAACAAACAAACAAACACACTTTCACATTTATAATATTAGTATTGATTTCGGCTGATAATCAGTTTAAATAATGTATCATTAAATTGAGGTTTGAAGTAGAGAGGAAATACTTTGGAAACCTTCAAAAATACTAGCCAACATCTTTGTTAGCTTAGTTCAGTTCACTTACTTTCCTAGACACTATAGATTAATTAAATAAAAATATATTATTGCCATTGCTGTTTGGTTTGTAAATATATCACTACTAGCGACTCACTCTCGCTTTTTCTCGGTTCGCCCCTAGCTTGATTCCCGATACAAACTTTCATCCCCATTTTCACCCCCTTAAGGGATGATTTCCGAGATAAAAAGTATCCTATGTCCTTGCCAGGGTCTCAAACTATCTTCTTACCAAATTTCATCTAAATCCAGACATATGTACATATGTATAATGTACATAAATATAGATTATACATATGTACATATGTCTCCGACTGCATAATACTTACTCGCTAGCTTTTTAAGCAGTCGGGTTATAAGTTGTATATATTTTTGTAATCGCCTCTTACAAACCTATATTTTAATGCAGGTTTTTGAGCGATACGATTGATTCGGACTAAAAAATGCAGACACGCAAATTTTTGCTTAAGATCTATTATTTTGAATTTTGAATTTGCATCTATATACCGAATGACTCGCGTTATCAAGACGACTCTAACGACGTATGAATCATCAAAATCAGTTAAGTCGTTTAATAATTACAAGGGAACATACGATCAGACATATGTATACACATGTATACATATGTATATACAGGTCCAACACAACTCAAAGGAGGCTTCGTCTCACTCGAGTGAAAATTATCATATTATACGAGTATGTATTAATCGGCAAAGATAAAATAATTATTACCATTGGGCACCAATGAGGTTATTTTATGACAACATCATCGGTAGGTACCTTTTTCTCCTTTGTTTGTCTTATGATTAAAAAAAATATAGTTAGTTTTTTATATAGTTTATTTTTTTGAGCGGAACCCTAATTTTTCTAAAATAAAAGTAGCCTATGCTACTTTGACTCCCTATAACATCAGCTATCTTCCAGTGAAAGTCGCGTCAAAATCAGTCCAGCCGTTTTAGAGATTATCGGGAATAAACAGACACAGACAAAAATTTTAAAAATGATGTATAATCTTATAAGTACCGTTTATAATTTCATATTGATTTTAGTAAAACGAATTTTGACATTAGAAACAAAAATTTCAATTTTATTTATCTGTCTGCATGGAGTATAGATATAGATGTAGGTAAATTCTGGTCATACATAATATATGCTTTTCTGAAATTTTAATTCGATTATTATTGAAAAACATATGGTCTAAATCTAGTGTATGTGAATAAGTAACAATAACTAGATTTAACAAAACAAACGGCCAGCATCAATAGATACGTCATACAAAGCGGTGGTGAGTCAGCTCGGCGAGGATTATCTGCAGAGATTTATTGCGCCTCAGTCAGCATCCCGGACCACGAGATTATAGACCTATTCCTTGCTTTGCGACTCCTTTGATCGGAACAAGTTTTTGAAGATATTTTCAAATTATGTGATACTCGAGATATTGACGATAATTTTTGTAGAAAGAAAACACGTTTAACTGATGACGGGTTCGATTATGTTTTTTTTGGCCAGAATATAGATACGTTATTAATTTAATTAAGCACAATAGGACCCAGTTATGCAAAAAACAGCCATGTGCGTAAAAGTACCAACAGAGTTATAAGCATTTTATTATAAAAAATAAAATAATTATAAAACATTTTATTATAAAAAATAAAATAATTATAAAAAATAAACAATACTTATATAAATATTGTTCAATTTTAAAATAACCAGGAAAACAAAACATAACCCAAGTGCAACTATCGACAGAAAAATGCTTATAACTCTGTTGGTACTTTTACGCACATGGCTGTTTTTTGCATAACTGGGTCCAATTAGTAACATTTTATTAGACATTTAAAGATTTTTTTCGGTTACGTATTTGGGATGGATGGAATATTAAAATCTTTTTATCTGAACGCTCTTCACGCAAAAAGAACTGAACAGATTTTAACTTAGTTTTATGTAGCGATTGCTTAATTTTTCTTAGATTTATTTTCATTTTTGGTTCCCGACGTTTCGATTGCTTTACAGCAATCATGGTCACGGGATAGACTAAGGTTATAGACGTCTCAAACACATAATACTTGTTACAGACAGTGCCTACCCACTATTTTACAAAAATGATTTCAAAAATTCAAAAATGGCAATAAAGTTCCTAACAATATTTGTTGATTTTTATTTCCAAAATTTTTTTTTTTTTAAATATTTGTTTTTTTATAAAATTTTTAAAAAAATACTTTATCTTTAAGTTGCGATGTAAACGTGCTTATAATAGTCGAGCTGAATAAATTTAAATTTCAATCAAAAAACTATTATTATAAACGTGAAGATCATATTGGTTATATTTGTTACTCTTGCACGTTGAAACGACTGAATGGATGAAATTTAAGTACACTGATAAACTTTGACCTGGAGTAACATGTGTATTTAAATATTTACTTACTTTAGAGCTGCTGTAAGCTGAGGTAAGTAGCTTTTAAATAAAAGTATTCCTTTGGATTTTTTAGCAAATTTATTTTGGCTTTTGGTTCTGGATGATTTGAATGCCTTACAGCAATTATGTTCATAGCTCATTAAGCGTCCAGTAGTACAGCCGATCGCGAAGCCAAGAAACGCACTGGGAGGCGGCCCACCTCGATGAGCGGTGTACACGGCAATATACGGGTTCCTCCAGGTACTTCTCTGATTGAGAAGAGAGAACAGAGTGGACTATTGGAGCAACCCCACAGTTGTTGTGGTCTGCCGCTACAGGCCTGCCATCGGGACATCGTTGTTGAGTGTGTTTGTATGCAAGTCGTATACGTAAATGCATTTCCTACCGTTAAAAAAATCTCAAATCCGTTTAACTGTTATAACTTATGAAGTAACAAACATACAGACTCATTCACTGACAATCATTCACAATACTCTTATTATGAAATATAAAAAAAGTAAAATGAGTATCAAGGAAACTGCTATGGTGTCATAGCCGAGATAAAAGTATTAAAAACAACCTTTTAAGATTGTATCTGATTCGTAAGACAAACATTTGATAAAAATTATACACCTACAAAGATATAGTTTTTGTCCACATTTTTTAATTTTCGTCACAGTGATGAAGTGTCAATATTTTTTACATATACTCGTATAATTGAACTCAAAAAAATTGTGCAAACACGAGTAAGGTATATGAATAAAATGAGTAGATAATAAAAAATATTCCTTTTTTAGGTTAATGTATTATTTTTAATTTTATAATTTATTTACGCCCTTTACCATGAAAATATATTTATCATAAATCAAAACTGAGACAAAAAAGTTCATAAAAAGATGAGTTATCCTTCGTTATAATTTTATTATAGTATACTCGTACCTTTATATATAAATTTTGTATTGGTTTGTGTGGTCCTCTCTTTCTTATAGCGGATAAAACCAACGTTAAGTGGCGTGGTTTCACCGACTGTAGAGCTAGAAACTTGAGAGAAAGTGTAATAAGTTATGGAAGTTAATGAAACTCCCAGCTACTTCAAAGACCGTGGAATGTCTGCCGGTCACCTCATCACGGCTAAACAGGTATTTCAGAAACAGTGGAGTTCTAATGCTGTGCAACTCATTAGTTTTGACGACACGATTGGCTCAGTTTGTAGTGACCCTACTGGATGTGTCAGTGGTCGCGGGTTCGAGTCCCGCTGGGGGCATTCATTTGTGTAATGAGCACGAATGTTTGTACTCCAGTCATGGGTGTTTATATTTATAATGATTAGTGTCTTTATTTAAAGTTATATATGTGTAGTGTATCAACTATCTGATAACCAGAACACAAGTCTCGTGGCTTACATTGGAACTAGATTGTGCTGTGTGTTAGTGTCCCAACATATTATTATTATAACTTTTGTTCGTGTAATGGTCGAAATTCAATAATAATTATTATTGAAAATTTGAAAACATATAGGTATATGAATAAAATTTCCTTATCTACATAAAAAAATTAACTGTTCCCAGAAATTATTAAGCTTGTCAATCGTCGTCGTCAATAACATAAAAATCAGTTTACAAACAGAGGAGAAGGTACTGAATTGTTTTGTCTGCCTATTTACATTAATAATATAGATGTTTGTTAATCAACGTCCATTTATGTGCATTTCCCGCCATATTAGACCCATATTTAGGATTAATTTGAACTTTTAAATATATGGAAGTTACAATATTTATATAATATTTAAAAAGTATTTTTAGTAAATAAAACTTTTAGTCCAAATGTATTTTATTTATAGCAAACAGAAATAAAACAGCTTAAGACAACGTTATAATTTTCCGGGGCTTTCCCGAATCTTAATGTTGCAATTAAGGAGTATTAACACTAAGTCCTAAATAACTAAGCACCAAAGAACACCTTTATATATATGTATAGTTTTTGGAAGATCAAGAAAATAAAATTACATTACGCACTATACCTAATATTTGCTTTCTCTAAAACTCATTACCTAACTTAGAAATTTGTAATACCTATATATTATAACCACTACTATACTCTACACTCTTTTTTTTAACGTTGGGAAATGCATTTATGTATGAAGTGTGGGACTCACCGGCGAAGCCAGTACTACCCGCTAAAACCCAACAAAACCTTCCACCGTCTTAATGGGGCGTCGCAGGATCGCTTACGCATTCAACTACGACGCCCCCACGGCAGGTCTGCCGAAGCAGACCACAACAACCACGGGGTTGCTCCAAGGTCCACTCTGCTATCAGAGAAGTACCAGGAGCAACCCGCATGATACACCGCCCTCCGAAGAGGGCCGCCTACCACCGCCCACCGAAGCGGGCCACCTCCCTGTGCGTTTCTTGGCTTCGCGCCCGGCTGTATTGCCGGGCACTACTGTGCCCCCCCCCCCCCATCTCGACAAGGTGAACGCACGTTGGGGGGGATACTCTACACTGTTACCTTAGCTCTTGCCTTGCCTTAACTCTCACCGGTCGTGTCGAACAGTCGTCCCACCGGAGTATGAGAGTGACAGGAATAGAGAGTGCACTTGTGTCTATGCGTACACTTGTGAACTATAATATCTCCTGCACAGTTGGCTAGTCTCAATGAGATTGGCCGCCGTGGCCGAAATCGGTCAGGAGAACATCATACTCCATACTTTAATGAAATATCATCGTAGCCAAGTATTATCATAGGTCGTCAACGTATTAATAAAGGGTCGCCCATTAATCACGTGATGTTTTTTAGCAACTTTTTAACTCCCCCCTCCGCCTTGGGGATACCTGGTGAGGTTTTATAATTTATCCTCCCTCCTATCCAATAACACGAGTATTTTTTTTGGTACAAAGTATTTTTAAAAATTCAAAATTATTACTTTAAATACAGGTATAATGTGATTAAATTTTAGAAAATTATGCATCATGATAAAAATGTCCAGACAGTCATTAAAGTTGCAGTACCTGAAGTAAATACTAGCGCTCTCGTACATGCTCGCTATATTACTGCGGAGAAGGCAAGTCTGGAAAAAAGCTTTTAGCACTGTCATCGGGCTCGACGTACTCTGCTACAACGTTATAACCACATTAATCCATACTTCTGTGAGAACTTCTTCAGTGTTCTGAATTCAACGAAAGAACGACGAACGATGAAGTTAAACCAACAAATAAAAACACATGATACCTCACTATACCCCCTTCCCCCCTTGTGATTTTTCGTGATTTTATCCGAACCCCCTCCCCTCTCCCCCCTCTCAAGCCACACGTGATTAATGGACGACCTCTAACTAGGCACGTTTTAACTGTTAGTATGGAATAAATAGTCGATCCCTTGATTTATAAAAAAAACAAAAACAAACCTATCCCAGGGGAATCGTAATTTTTTCCGGGATAAAAAATTATAATTTATGTGTTATTTTAGACATAATCTAACTCTGTGCCTAATTTCATCCAGGTTCGTTCAGCCGTTCTGGCGTAATTACGATATTTGTTACTCAATTGAGTAACAAATATCCTTCCTTCCCAACATTTGCATTTATAATATTTACTCATATAGGTATGGGACTAGCGACAGAACTCTCGCTTCGCTCGGTTTTGTCCCTAGGTACGTTTTATATAGATAAAAATAGTTATTGTTAGCGTACCTTAAGAGATAGACAAAGGTATGCTATCGCGGACTTTAATGTTTTAAAGCAACAACTCGGCTCAGCGGGTCTTTTGTACAAAATATCTCAGCTTATAATATCAATTCTTGTATATATAAATTTATTTCGTGTTTACGATTTAGATTAACTTTGTCTATCTATTTTCTATAAGAAAAAAAAAAATTGAAGTGTCTGTTTGTAATTGCAAAATAATAGCTTTTTATTAAATGCATATGAAATTTTATACCATAGGAACTAAAAAAAATATCTGTGGATCTGTTTGTCTGTTTGTTCTGGTTAATCTCCGAAACGGCTGGGCCGATTTTGACGGAACTTCCATTGGCAGATAGCTGATGTTATAAGGAGTAACTTAGGCTACTTTTATTTTAGAATAAGAATTAAGGTGCCGTTCAAAAAATGAAAACATACCTAGGGACACACCCGAGCGAAGCGAGGGTGAGTCGCTAGTTTTTTAAATAAAAATATGAGTAAATGTTCAACTATCAACAATTATTATTGATTCTTCATGTAACATGTTAAATTTGTTTTGTAAGAAACATAATATGTAGTTCGTTAATAACAATATTTGTAGTAGACGACGCCATCCCGAGGTAATTATAAGTATACCTACGAGAATGGAACCAATATTACGTCCACACATGATATCACCACTCAACTTATGTTTCTGTATAACGGTATTTAAATTAACCTTTAACAAGTGGAAATTAATACTTGAAATTACCGTGAAGTCGTAATAATTTATTATAGTTTACCTAATCATTTATTTTCTACTAGCAATGCCCGCGGCCCCGCCCGTGTTCATATGACCAAAAACCAAATCTTAGGTTTTACATATTAGTATACTCTTACAATGCAGTTTTTGTATTTTTTCTCAGAAATGAGATATTTTCCCGCGATAAAAAGTACCCAATATATTGACCCGGATAACCAGCTATCATCATACCAAATTTCGTCAAAATCCCTCCAGTGGTTTTTCTGTGATGCGGTAACAGACAGACAGACAGACAAAAATTCTAAAAACTATAGATTTGGCCTCCGTATCGATAATAATGTTTATATCAATAAGATTTTCCAAAAAATATTCAATGTACAGATTCGACTTAGCTAGAATTTTATTATATTATGTATAGATAATTATAGCTACGTTGTTCTTGAAAAGATTTACTAAGAAAAATCTCTTGGTAAGATACGATTTTATTATTTAAATATCTTACAATTATATTCTTAGTAATAAATTAACTAGCCGTAGATATCCCGTTAAAAGTTGTTGTGTCTCAATCTGGTTAAATTTTGTGGCTTGCCATAACAAAATCGACAACACAAAAAATATTCTCTGCCCCCGTATACTCATAGGTATTTTTCTTGTTCTTGCCCCACGCTACGTAGGTTCGGGATAACATGTTTCCTTCATCGACTATCAGCCGTCATTAGCTCACACCACACAATCAGTTACCTACCAGCTACCACGAACACAGATTTCTTCATAATTTGCATTTTTTTTCTTTACTACACTTAAACCCCTGGGCCCAACTTATTGTTAGTATGAAACGGTAAGGGTCTCTTTTGTCCAGAATTTAAGGCTAAACGATAAATAATAGAAAAGATTAGTAGTATTATTGTGAAATATTTAAAAAAGAAAAAATAATAGGCGAACCACTTTAACAGTTTATTCGCAAGCTCAGATAACCATTCAAGTAGCGATAATGCCATGCGAGATAAGCCGACCGTTGGGCCAATTGTGTATTAGTTCCGTGCATTAGTGACGCAAATGCGATAATTAAAAAAAAAACACTTAAATAGGTAAGTGGCTGAACATATGAAACTCTAGTGCCCGATTTCACCAACAACCCATAAGCTACCACCTACGTATGGGATCTCTAGCTTAAAATTCCCCTAAACTTCGTAAATTAAATTTCGTTTTACCATTGTCTTTAAGCCCATATTTCGAGCACCTAAATTTAGGGGGCCTGTTAACATTTAGGTGACCCCTAACTATCGGTGAAACAGAAACTGTCCCCTAACGGCCCCCTAACCATGCTTAAGGGATCCCTTAAACTTAGGTGATGTTGGTGAAATCGGACATAAGAGGACTTAATATTTTAAGTGAGTACTTCTGTTTATGATTCAATAAAGTCTTTTGAGTGGTTGAATGTATCGTCAGGAAACTCATGGACTTTAAATTCATATTTTTTTCTGTTATTTGAGTCATAAGTCGGAATTTACGGCAATATTATTTTATTTTTGCGAATATATTTTTTGTCGGTAATTTTATTCACCCTAATGATACATCTAATGTGATCGTTTGTTATTGCGCCGACGCGACGTACGTTACGCTAATCAATCTATACTAATATTATAAAGAGGTAAAGTTTGTGAGTTTGTGACGCTGTAGGGGGTAATATCTGGATCTACTGAATTGATTTAGATGAAATTTAGTAAAAAGATAGTGTGAGACTCTGGGAAGGACATAGGATACTTTTTATTTCGGAAATAATCCCTTAAGGGAGTGAAAATGGGGATGACAGTTTGTAAGGGGAATCAAACTAGGAACGCGAGCGAAGCGAGGGTGAGTCGCTAGTCTCCCATATATTAATTACGCTGACTGTTAGGGCTTGTTCCTAAAACTGCTGGTCAAGGGCAACCAAACATGCATACTTTCTAAAAAATTCGCAAAGCTTGCAACGGTTACTGAACCAATAATTTTTGTTTGCTTGATATTGAGTATCCTCATATATTTTGCGTGAAACATATTTCATATATGCCGAAACCGGAATCACTCAAGCCTCTGAGCCACTCAGAATTTTCGATAAATCGGTTCAAATCGTCGCTACCTTATTGAAGTCATTAAAAGAAGTTTATGCAGTAAAAAATTGTTATAAAGAAAGCGATTCGTTAGTACCCATTAATAGTACCAGCGGCAAGCGATAAGTGGACTAATCTGAGAAGCTTGCTTTCAAGAAAAAGTAGTACGAGAAACAAACGGGCCAAAATTAAAACGTCAACGTTGAGGTGTTATGTGGCAAGAGCAAAATAAGTCTTTTTAAAAACTAATTTATTTATTAACTCTGAATTAACAAGATTTTAATATAAAGAAATTGAATTATTAGAAATAGTAATAAACTTATACTAAAGAAACAGAGTAAAGATCTTGAAAGGAGTTAGAAATAGGAATATCTTTATTTCGGGAGTGCGGGAGTATTTATATGGGTTTGGAATAGGAGGGGATAATTACTGGTGAGAATTACTTTATTTACATAACAAATTTGTTAACACTAATTAAGGGCTAAAAGTTGTTAAGATAATAATTATTTACTAATGATCTAAACACAATATGGAAGTACACAGTAAATAAGAGATTTATATAATATATATGAGTACATGACTAATAATAGGTATAGGTAAGTGCATATGTAACAGAGGAACATGAGCTAGTGGGGATTGATCAAGTTAAGCGTTGGGGACTAAGTAGTGGTATTAGATGCGCGAGGCAGCCATCTTTATCGCTTTCTATTCGGTGAGTCTCCACATAACCTGTAAACAGGTTATATGTGTAAATGCAATTCCCAACGTTAAAAAATTCTACTTTTGTATACTTGATTGTACCAAAAAAAATTAGGAAAACATTGAAAACAAATCGAATGTTACACCCTTTTTGATATCAAAATGGGTTTCCGCGTATTAGAGGACACATTTATAAGTTATCTAATAAATAATGTATACATATAATAAAATTGTAACCAAGCCAAATCAGTACAATAATTTTTTTTGGAAAATCTTATTGAAATAGACATTTTTATCGATATAGAGGCCTAATCTATAGTTTATAGAGTTTTTGTCTGTCTGTCTGTTACCGCATCACGGAAAAACCACTGGAGGGGTTTTGATGAAATTTGATATGATGATAGCTGATATGGATGATCCGTGTCAACATATAGGATAAGTACTTTTTGCGGGAAAATATCGCATCTCTGAGAAATCTATACTAAACGTTAAAACGTAAGTAGGGACGAACCCGAGCGGAGCGAGGGTGAACCGCTAATGTAATATAAAAGTAAACTACTTAAGTGTACCAACTAAGTAAAAGAATGTAGGAGTAATAATAATAATATTTTTGTTAAATTTACAAATAACTAGTTATTTTTAAGTCAAGATAGCTTCAGATATAGCACAAGGTGTAGTGATAATGGCAAGAAAAAAAAAAAATAAAAACGAGAAGATTAAAGAACAAACAGCCACAAACAGCTATTAAAGCAAACATTATAAACAAAGATAATAGCCACATGAAGTGACTTAATGTAAATTTTCATTATTTTGTGGTCGTTATCAAGTGATAAGTAAATTATACATATCTATATAAAATAAAAAAAAAATGTCTGATTGTAGTTGAACTAGTGAATTGTTGTACGCACGACTAATAACCATCAACTTATAACTGCAGTCTGTCGGGAGATCACAAGATCATTGATACTGTCTGTCTGTCCGTTTCCCACTTAACACTTGGACGAAGGACGAAGGTACGGTATGTTTTTGTGATTATCGAAATATTTCTCAAAAACTATGGAGTATGGACTATTTTACTATTAAGTTTATATGTATTGTAATAATTGATTTTTATTAAAGTATCTTTCACGTCAGGCAACATTGGTAGTTTCATCAAAATAAGTCCAGCAGTTTGTTAAGATTCGAAATTTTATGTCTTGAGACATCGAATTGCTCTTGTAGTAACGTTAAACAATAAAAAATTTTTTTATAATAGAAGTTAAATAAGATTGCTGCTTTTTATACAATTATTTTTACAATAAAGTATTATTTATAAATTAACTACCCGCGTAATATACATATTATTCTATCTCGTGTAATTTAAAAATATGGATAATATATTTTAACTAATAATTATTTCTAATTTCATAATTAATTAAAATCTCACAGTGATAAGACCATTTAATCATATCTATCTTGAAGAATTTGTTTATTTTTTTCTATATACATGGCGTCTATTGTGGATTGACCTTGATTGCGTCAGTCGGGCGTGCGCAACGCCGGCCCTCACTCCATCTGCTCGCGGGTACTATTCAATATAACAATAACAAAACTTCCAATATCAAATGTGAGTTCAAATAATTAAAATATAGTTATAAATCGAATAATTGTTTAAGAAAAACTTGTTATTTAACCACTATTTAGAATAAGCGAGTGCCAATGTACTTATAATGCAGCTAACGCTTGGACTTTCGATTTGTGTTAGTCTCTGTGCGGCGAGAGTACGCATGCGCGTGGTTTTGACATCTATAAAAAGTGAATCTTGAAGTGTCTTCGCTTGGTCGGGTAATATTAAGATGCAGTGGATTATAACTTCTATAGTATTGACATAAGAGTGTTATTCCTTATTCATTTAATAATGTGTATGTTTTTGTTTACAATACTTATATACTTTGTTAATCATTTTGTCGAATTTATTTATGTATAAATGCAGCGCTCGTGACCTTTGATAGAGGATAGCCAATTAATAGACTAAAATTCCAAAATACTTTTTAAAATCTCACATATAGTTCCGACTTCCGAGAGAGAATAGGTAGGTACTCGTAGATTAATTGATAATTAGCGTTGATTATAGATACTGGTGTTATAGGAAGATACTAAGTAATTAAACAATGATTCAATTCAATTCAATTCTCTTTTTAAGTAGAATAGAGAAGACATGAGGGTAAACAATAACAATATGATTCGAAGCACTCGTACTCCTATACTTGACAGCTGACTAATAGTTAATAGGTACATCGTTTTGACGTTACCGTTACCGTCCACATTGCTAAAGTTACGAGGCAAGTTGGTATTATTATACTTACAGTGTGTGACATGACTGATAGATCAAAACTAGTAGGAGGGTCAAAGACCGACCAATATTTGTCGATTTAACCCCCGCGTATGTTCAGCGATTTTTAGTGGTTCTAAAGTTATTTGGATTTAAAAAAAAATAGTGAATACCAGGTCATAGACTAATTTTCGCAAATATAGCCTGTGAACATGATACTGTGTACTGTGGGTGTGTACATGATAGTGGTTTTTTTCTAAAGTGGTCTTATAGGCCTTCTTACTATTATAAAAGGTTTTGTCAGAATCTTCTTTAAGTACAAATCAAAATAAAAAATCGTGAACAATTCGGTAACTTAATTTTCATATTTAACTTTCATAGTCTCTAATTTTCTTCTACAAGATTTTTTAAAAACTGCTCCAGTTTATGAAGAATAAACCATTTATTTATCTAGAACCTGATGAACTTAGATGCTTCATTGGAAAAAATAAATTCAAATAGCCCAATATTTACTAAGTACCTAAGTACATAGTTTAAATAAATATGTAAATTATTCAAACGTGGTTCTAACTACTAATAGAATATGGATATCCTCGGTTAAGAAAAAAAAAATAGTAACTAACGTAACAAAAGTACCTACAGGTCAGTAACGAAGCTTTTAACCCGGTGTTGGTATGGTAGCTAAACGTTACACGGACAGGCAGGTAGGTCATAATGACCCTAAAACATAAGCCACGATAAATTTTTAAACTTTTCATGTACCTATTATAAATATATTAATAAAATCAAGATAGGTAAATGATTTTAAAAACTGAATTACGTAAAATAAAAATTTTTTTTTCAATGACATATACTTATATAAAACAATAAATAATTAGATAAGAATTATGATGAATAATATATTATCCACGTGGTAATTTCTATTAGTTTTTAGTATACATTAATTTATCAGTGACGTCACTACTCGAAGATCAATAAATCAATTCATGTACATTACCTGTTACAATAAATGCAAACACTAATATTATTAAACAATAAACATAAATCTTTTAGTTTAGTTATTTAGTAAATTATAGTATACCTACTAGCATTGCCCGCGGCTCCGCCCGCATTCAGATGACCAAAACCCAAATTATTAGGTTTTACATATTGTTATACCCTTATATTGCAGTTTTTGTATTTTTTCTCAGAAATTAGATATTTTCCCGCGGTGAAAAGTATCCTATATATTGACCCGGATGACCAGCTATCACCATACCAAATTTCATCAAAATCGCTCCAGTGGTTTTTCTGTGATGCGGTAACAGACAGACAGACAAAAATTCTAAAAACTATAGATTCGGCCGCTATATCGATAATAATATGTGTTTCAATAAGATTTTCCAAAAAAAAAATAATGTACAGATTCTGCTTAGTTACAATTTTATTATATGTATAGATATCGTGTATCGTGGTCGCCAACTAAATGAAATGACACATATAAACGGTACACCACAGGCCAAAGCTAGTAGTAAATATGACTAAACAGTAATTTGATCAATTATTTGTTGCGCACAATACTCGTTTTTCGATGATTATTAAATTGTATTGTTGTTAAGCAAATAGATATACATACATACTTCGAATGTAAACTGTAAGTACGGTTTATTACCTTTATTTTAAAAGTACTTCATAAATATGAATATAAATAACTGCTTTAAATAAACACCTTATTTAAACTAAGCATCGTGATGTATCAATAGAATGCTATCAGAATACAAGTGTTGTATGTGTAACAATAGATACTTTATGTATACGATACACGATATGACAGGGCCATATGTAAAATATGGCTGTTATTTAGCTGTCTTTGTATTAGTCACAGTGTTTTAAAATTTAGTCGTCACATTTATGATACATTTAGAATATTCTTTATTGCACTTAAAATATGATACAGAAAAAAAAATAACACAGTAAACATAGTTCACAAAGGTGAACTTATCTCTAAAAGAGATCTCTTCCAGTCAACCCCTGGTTGTGGAAGATGTCAGCGGGCAATATAGTGCAAAAAAAATTACTAAATATATACTAGAAATAAAGGTAATAATAGTCACTTATACATACATATATACATACATATATACATATATTACATAAAAAATATATATTACTATACATATATAATACCTAATGTAAAGACTACTTATACATACATACATATATACATATACATAGTTAATATATAAAATATGAAAATAGAGAAATGTATTGATACTGTCTACATTTGTGATAATAAATAATTTTTTAATTTACATACATTTATGGTACATTAAATGTTAGTAAGTTAGTATGAGAGGCATGGGCACCGGGAAGCGTGTGCAAGGGGATGAAAGGAGAATATATAAAGTTAAAGAAATAAAATTAAATGATATGAATAAAAATTATCAAATTAATCATTTAAAGATTAGTTTTAAAGATTGTTAGATAATGTGAAGAAGCAGATGCACCCCCCTGGAAATAATTCTGCTGCCGCCCATGATGAGAGGGTTATGTATGGTACACATCGATCAAAAAAGTACTAGATACACAATCAGCAACAAAAAATGTCCTCGCCAAATTAGCGCTCTTTTAATATTGTTTTTTTGAAAACTGCTTTAACCATTGCATTTAAGGTTCAATTTATATTGTTGTTTATTTATTTCAACTAGAATAATTACCTAAACACAAATGGTGACAGTTTTAAGAGAACTTTTGCATAGGATTGTGTATCTACTCTAGTACTTTTCTGATCGATGGTGGTACATTACAAATGTATGTAAATGTAATAAAAATAAAGTTAAAAGTAAAAATATATGTAAATTGTGGGTGTTACTCGTATTTCTTTTTATTTCGATTATGTTTGTACATTTTTATTTGCGATGTTGTAATTATGAACTGCTTGTCTTGATTTTGTTTGCGACAACACAGTGAGGACAATGATTTTAAAAATTCAATTCCACAATGATTATAAATTATAATCATTATCACTCATATCTATTACATATGGATAAAATTCCTTCCAAAATTTGTTAGTAACACAAATTTAAACATTATAGGTTCTTTAGGAGGAGAGGTGAATTCTCAATACGAATGCACTCAAGGATAATTGTTACACAACATACGTACATATATGTTTACATTAGGCACATTAAAAGAAGTATAAGAAAGTAAATCTTTTATGAATATAAATCATAAAAGATTTTAATGTAATGTACAACAATTATGTAGTTATTACGTATATGGTTTTCGTCGCGGTTCCTTTCACGCGCGGTATATTCCTTTATATAATAATTGCTTTGTTTTTAAAGGTCTAGCGTAATGTTAGAGCCAGTAACTTTAAGAATACTATAAAAATAAGAGAACTTTTCGAATCTGACTGGTGGTTAAGAGATTAGAGGGTGCAAAAAACTAAAACAAACTCTTCATTTTTATAATATTAGTATACACGAATAAAATATAGGTATAGTGTAGATACCTACGTAATTTATTACTCGGTAATGATATATTTATTTCTTTCAGCTTTCACCTTGGAAACACTAACTAATATTGGTTGAGGAAAAACAGTTGCGTTGCTTGACCATGACGCGACAAAAATGCCTCAGTTCATTCAAAGGCGCAAGTACTTTATAACGTCTATGGCACCCAGCAATGCTGCGCGGCTTTTCCTAATTATCACTTCTATAAGCTTAATGATATCTGTTATATGGATACAGTTGATTGAAAAAGAAGACACGTCCAGTTTAGTTACGGAAGCTCTGCAAAATGTTGCACGAGATCACAGATATGCCGAAGTGTATAGGAAAGTTGAAAGATTGCAGAAAGATATTAAATATATACTTCTGTGGACGTCGTACGAATTTTCCCCATTCTATTATTTTGGTAACGGTCAGAGAGCGTTTATTGATAAAAACTGTGAAAACATAAATTGTTATGTTACGACGGACAGAAACTTTTTTGATGGAGACACGACAAAATTTGACGCCATAGCCCTCAATGGACGGAATATTGATACGCTGACAAAATCGCAACTGCCTGCATATCGGTCTCCACATCAAAAATTTATATACGTTAATTCAGAATCTGCCGACAACTATCCAGTGTGTGCAGATATTTTTGATAACTTCTTTAATTGGTCTTCAACATACCGTTTAGATTCTGATGTGCCATTTCCTTACATCCAAATAAGGAACTCCAAAGGAAATATTGTAGGCCCGAAAAAAGATATGAAATGGATTGAAAGTGGCTTTGTATTAGACGAAGATTTGGAAGCAACAATCCAGAATAAAAGTAAAGCTGTAGCTTGGTTTGTTTCCCATTGTACTAGTAGGAGTGGTCGAGAAGTTTATGTGAAACAATTACAAAAAGAATTACAAAAATATGGTTTCACAGTGGATATTTATGGTTCATGTGGATCGTTAAAATGTCCAAAATCTAGGAAACACAGTTGTAATTCGATTTTGGAAAGGGATTATTATTTTTATTTGGCGTTCGAAAATTCATTCGCAGAAGACTATGTGACTGAAAAGCTGCTCACTGCATTACAACATGATGCTGTCCCTATTGTTTATGGTGGTGCAAATTATTCCAGGTACGTCATAATTACGATTATTATGGTATATTTTTATTTTTGGGTTTGGACCTACTTATATACATATTATAACTGCAAACTATGTTCGTATGAAGAATTGAGTCTTTAAAGTAATTCTTTTACAGAATAATTTTCTTATTAATCGCCAGTAAAATTGAAATAAAACTAACGTGTCAGTTGAGCACAGGCTACATCGCTAATGTCACGTGAAATGGGGAAGATATGAGACAGAAGATAGCTTTTTTCTCGTCCGCCACTATCACCACCAATATTACCACTGTGGCTAATATACTCTTAGATTCTTCTTCTCCCTGCCCATTTCCCAATCACTTGGGGTCGGCGCAGAACATCTTCTGTACTGCTGATAGGATTTGGAAAAAGTTTTACGACCGGCCGCCTGCCTGATGTCAACCCTCCTTGGGAATAGACTCTTAGATTATTGACATGAATTTTGGTACATATTTTTAAAACACCGATCCTACTGTAACATGATACCTGATACCCAACTTCTTAAAAAACTGAGCTAGATATATATATATTATTGGTTTTCATGAGCAGTTGTTGTATGATCAAAATTTTATAAATTGATACGTATTTATATTTACAATTATTATAGTACTAGCGGCTCACTCTTGCTTTCTACTATTTGAATCCGATATTATTAAATGTTTCGTGGGACCCTATTTTTTTTCTAAAATAAAAGTAGCCTTAGTTACTCCTTATTACATCAGCTATCTGCCAGTGAAAGTTCCGTCAAAATCGGTCCAGCCATTTCACAGATTAGCCGGAACAAACAGATAGACAGACAGACAAAAATTGTAAAAAATGTTGTTTTGGTTTATGTACCGTGTATACATCCATATGCATTTATTAAAAAGCTGTTATTTTGACATTACAAACAGACACTTCAATTTTATTTATCTGTATAGATACTATTTTAGCTCAAAAAAAAGTTTTTTTATTATATCTCAAATATAATATAATTTAACTAAAATATGTGTATGTTCTATTCTAACTATTGATGTATGCAAAATAATGTAATTGTAACCTTCAGCAAGATCACGACGTTTACTCTATATAGAGTAAAAATGATACAATATAATACAACATCTTGTTTTTGCAGGTTTCTTCCACCAGGGTCTTATTTGAACGCTCGAAATACCAATCCGAACGAACTTGCGAAAACTATAGTCGAAGTAATGTCATCAAAGGAAAAGTATAAGAAGTTCTTTTATTGGAAGTTATCATACACTTACCATGATCCGAGCACTAAAGATAACGTGTGTTCTCTTTGCAAAGCACTTAATGATAGGGATTTTGTTAAAAAACAAGGTATTTATAGAAATTTCAGAAAGTGGTGGAATCCGAAATACGGGGATTTATGCAAGGTGTGATATCACGGTCAGAAAGTTCCAAAACACTGCCATTTTATATTATTAGTTTAGAGTAAAGAAAATTTTAATTTGAAAGGAAGTGAGTAATTTTAATTGTCTTTCAATTATAAAAACTGTTAGTGATAACGGTTTCTTATCAATAGTCAATAGGTATATGAAATGACCATCACTTAGATTATTGGTGGTATTTAATTTTCTCTACTTCTTTAAGCTGTCTGAAAGATAGTCATTTCTAAATAAAAAGAAAAGATATAAATTATACATATATAGTATTAAGTGTTATACTAAAACCATTACTTTTCATAACCATCTGGAAAGTGGACTGGATACCGTTCCAGGAAAAAATCTAGATGGAAACGACTGATTCATTTGAATAAATCGATTGATAACTACATAGTATATGAGAACAGAATGGATCCCCATAAAAGTTCCGCTGCAGAAACTTCTTGATTGACTTGAATTTCCTCTGTTGCCCTGATTATTATGGGCGTTAGTATCGGCATGTTATACTTATTAGATAATAGGATTTCTATGTTACTGTATATAAAAATTGTTACAATATACAAAAGTTTTTATTCTCTATTTAATAATCACCTTACATCCCGGGGAAATCAAGACTTCCCGAGGTGTTTGTGAGAGAATGGATTGATTATAGATTTAATATAATATTTATTGTAATAATTATTTTAGGAGATAATCAAAACGATTCAAGAAACAAGTTAAAGGCTGGAACAGCGCAAGTTATAGTTAAAAACCCTTCTTTAACGTGCATATGTTTTTCATATTAAATATATGTGCTAGTGTTACATGGTGTTCTGTGGTGTTAAGGTATTCAGGAAAGTATGTACGACTATGTTCACTGTATAAATTATCAAATATCGTTTTGAAAAATGAACAGCTTTATTAAAAACTAGCATTCCGCGGTTCACCCGCGGTTCCGCCCGCGTTCAGGTGACCAAAAACCAAATTCTTAGGTTTTACATATTAGTATACACTTAAAATGCAGTTTTTGTATTTTTTCCCAGAAATGAGATATTTTCCCGCGGTAAAAAGTATCCTATATGTTGACCCGGATAACCAGAAATCCCTCCTGTGGTTTTTCCGTGATACGGCAACAGACAGACACACAAATATTTTAGAAGCTGTGGATTGGACTTTTGTAACGATAAATGGCATTTGGCCTGTATTAAGATTTTCCAAATAAATATGCAATGTACAGATGCGGCTCAATAACTGTTTTATTATATGTAGGTATAGATTAGTGCATATTGTAAATATAATGCATCAGAGATAGTTTATTTTAGTATATAATAGTAGAAATAGTTATTTTAAAGTACTTATTAGGTATTACTTGTTAACTTGTATTTAATTCTTTACTTAAACAAATAATATACATATGCTTAATATGCATATTAGCCGATGGCACAAATTGACATAACTCTAACCTAAATTTTATGTAGAAATGTTTATTTATAAAGTCTTGTTTCTAAAATAATATTTAAGTTGATTTATTATTTTTCGATAATGATGTATATATATATATATATATATATATATATATATATATATATATATATATATATATATATATATATATATATTATGTATGATGTATTAAACTTCAAAATAAGGGTATACTCAATTCGGTTGTACTTTGTACCTTTGTTGTATCTTTGTATTTTATTGTATATATATATATATATATATATATATATATATATATATATATATATATATATATATATATATATATATATATATATATCTCTTCTTGTGTATGTTGAATTATTCATACTAGCGACTCACCCTCGCTTCGCTCAGATTCGTCCCTAGTTTGCTTCCCCAAAAAACTTTCATCCTCATATAATTCACCCCCTTAAGGAATGTTACTATTAACACTATGTTTGTCCTTCTGTCTGTCCTATGTCCTTTCCAGAATATCAAACTATCTTCCTACCAATTCATCTAAATCGGTTCAGTAGTTTCGGAGCTTATTCGGTATAACAAACACGCAAACAAAAAAATTTTCTTCTAAATAACATTACTAATATTAGATATCATGGTCAGTGGAAAATCGATTTTTGTAAAAAAAGTCAATATATTTTATACGCCAATATTTCATATTCATTTTAAGAAAACATCTCCAGAATGTGTAATTATTACTCACTAACCCCCGGTTTATGTAAATATATATTTATTCATATATACTTTATGTAATTTATATTGTAAAAGTAATTTATAGGGCTGAATTATGAAGTAATTTTAAAGTTTTTTGCGACTTTTGTGCTAAGGTGCCTCATTTCCATAAATAATCCATGCTCAATATGTAAATTGTCATAAAAATACCAAAAGATATTCATTATTCATGTCATTTACACTGTACAAACGTCAGCTTTAATTTTTGTTAGGTTATTCGTTGTTATTATTTTAAGTCCAGCCAAATAAGAAGTAGATCATCGGATTAAAGTGTAATTTTTTTTGTTATTTTTTGTATGTTGCAGTTCTGTATCTATGCAATAACTATTGATTGTTATTAGTGGACAAACGACAATGCCAAAAATTAGGATTCTATAAACTTGTAAGTTTTGTTACGTCTGAGTCCATACGTCCAATGCAGTGCACATTTTTAGGGTTTCGTAGCCAAAGGGTAGAAACGGAACCGTTATAATTTCGTCATGCCCGCCTGTTCGTCTTTCCATTTGTCCGTAAGTCACAGCCATTTTAGTAGGTGACTAATGTGCCGCTAAACGATTCCGTAATTCAATTATAAAAAAATAGTAAAACATAAAAAGAAATGCTTAGTGAGTAGAAATATATTCAAGTTAATTTTGGATTTTGTCCTCTCTCCACTTTTTGAATATGTCATAGAATATACTGAAAAAATTGAAGTAATACAGCTTCTAAAATACTTTCGACGAAAAATATTTTTAAGAAGCTAATTTGAGTAAATTTTAGATGTGATATTTTTGGTTCCACGTTTTATTATATAATTAGCTTTATTTCTTATAGACATATTATGAAATACAAACTTATTTATGGTGTCAATGAAATTAGTATTGTAAATGCTACGGAACCCTCATGTAAGAGTTTGATTCACACTTGTTTTCTATTATAAACGTAGAAAATTGGGAGATGTTAACATGACACATTTTCATTCGTGTTGAAGACCAACAGTCTCCATTTTACAACAATTGGCCAAAGTTTGTTCGGTTTGCTTGATATAGGAATATCCGTTAAGTAATTTAGTAGTGTAAGGTTATCTGCAGTACAAAAGATAAGTAAACTGTTCTATAGACACCTATGCACAAGTATTTATTCGATAAGATTAGCCTGCAAAAAATCATGCCGTAGATAAAATGCCATGTGAAACCAGCCTAAGTCTTTGTTCTGTTACAGCTTCGTTTAAATAGTCAAGATATTTAATTTTTTTTTTTACAAGAAATGATTATTTGTTTTAGTTAGTTATTTCTATAAGATATATCTTTTACTAAAATTATCATATTATCAGCCCTTCCAACTCATCTTTATATTGTAAAAATTTTGACCGCTTCAAAATTCTATAGGTTTACTTAAGTTTATGACACATTTTGTTGTAAAAATCCATTCTATTCATTCCGAGGTCTATGGCTTTTTACCGTAAGTACCAGGTAGGTGCATTTCTATAATATGTTACTGGCAATGTATATAATACCGCGTCTTGGACATTACAGATATAAGATTTTTAATTTTTATGCTATGAAAAAAAAAAATTACGTATCTTACTCATATGTATGAATAATTTTAATTAAATTTAACTATAGGAAGTTATTTGTCTTTTCTGTGTCAAAGTAGAATAGTGGCAAAAATGCTAGCTCATTCCCTCGCTGAATGGCAATGCCGATTCTGTGGGCGAAAAACGAGCCAGCTTTCCTGTCACCAGTAAAGGAACTAATAAAATAAAACAAAACTTACATAATTTAGGGCGTTCTAAAACTCGGAAAGGGCCAGTATTATTGCCACTAGGCACTAAATAAAATGGCTTTATTGTACACATTGCCAGTGACATGTTCATGAGACACTGAATACTTATTTCTTCGAATTATATATAAATAATTAAAGAACAGGTATTATCTATAGGTTATTTTCTATTGTAATTCAACTTTCTGTTTGACGCTTCATTTTTTTTTAAATGTGCATAGACTATAGTGTATAGTTCTTATTATGTTTTTAAAGTTACGTCTATTTATTATATAAGTGAAAAATCCACCTTATAGGCTATAATAACTTTATAATGTTGTTTAATTACTTTTTATAACTAAATTTATATTCAATAATATAATTAACTTTATTCACTTTATAAATAACTTTTGATGGAGTAGAAATTCATTTTCATATTACGTCGTGTGGTAAATTTAAATTATATGTAAATACTTATTTGCAAAATAATAATAAATAAGTACTTATAGAATAAAAACAATTTACATGATGTTGTCAAGTGGTTAAGTCATAACTCTCAACTTCACTTTAAGGCCTTATCTTGTTGATATCTATTTTAAGTGTTTGTAATGTAAATGATATACATATTCACAATAAAGATTTTAAAACTTTATATAGGTACTAAATATTTTTTATTATCACGTGTTTTATTTTCCCAATCCCTAGTGTACTGGCTCGAATGTTTGTTTCCACGTCTCTAGTCGAGAGCTCGATTGCCGTTTGGGACAGATATTTCAATTAGATGTATTTGATTAGCGACTTACCCTCGGGTGCCATCCTTAGATGCCTTTTGTTTTCATTTTTTTGAACGGAACTCTTAATTCTTTTTCTAAAATAAGTAGCCTAATATCAGCTATCTGCCAAAGAAAGTCCCGTCAAAATCAGTCTAGCTGAAGAAGTTTCGGAGATTAGCCGAAACAAACAGACAGACAGACAAAAATTTCATCATTAGATGGCGCTGTGTCAATTTGAACAGGACATCATGAAAATCGGTACTCATGGGTATATATATATATTATATGTTAGCCAGCTGAGCAGCCTGCTGACAGCATCACTAGATACAATTATGTAGTATATAAAGTATTTGTAAATAAGTTACTCATAGGGGATACTTTGTTTTACTGTCGCAGAGTTCTAATTAAAAACATTCTTTCAACACTCAAAAGATTGTGCGCACGGTAAGAAAATATTTGTCTTTTCTTTTTGTGGTCCAACACTAGTTAGTCGAATATAAAATATTTATAGGTAGTGATCATTGTTATTGATTTATCCTTTTTGTTAGTTCTTGCACGTTTATCACATTATTGATAAAATTGTCTTCTCCTATAATTCAGAATTTCTGTAAGAGATCTTAGAGATAAGTTGTCTCATGTTCATAATGCATTTAGTTTCAAATTTACTAGTTTCTGTTATGGTGTTTAATACATAGCAGGCATTTTGTTGAGTTTGTAGCTATACACACAGCGCTATAAGTAAACATTCGCTGGTTTGCAAAATGACGGAAGGCAAAGGTTGGGAGGAACAACATTATGCCTGCGATTTATACATGAATAAATATATAAATATACCTAATATTATATATCTTTTAGTCTACAGATTACATCAAATGCAACAAACAAACAGAAGTTCTTTATACATTATTTTGAAATATTTTTATGTACTTAACTTTTCTTACGTATAAAGAAAAAAGTTTTATAAGTGTAAGATGAGTTAAACAAGACGCAAACGTGCGGGAAGCTGAGACAACGAACGAGAGAAGCCACTCCGGTCCGAACGTCGTTAGCGAAAAAACTTTCAGCCAAGTTAATTGGAAAAGTTTGGCTCACTTCAACACACTCTTGTATACAGGCTATCTTAGTACTATTGGTTTGTTATCGCATGTACTTAACTCAAAAATAATACGATTAATGACAATCATTTTCCAGTGACGAGGGAGTCATTCAGTTCAGTCAGGATATTTCAATATTGTAGAGTGACATCTTGTCTGAGTTCCCCTTTTTTTAAAGTTGGTAAATGAATTTACGCATACCACCTGCATACATACAGGTGGTTACGTGGGACTCACCGGCTAGAAAAGCTAGTACTATCCACTAAAACCTAACGGAACCTCCCCAGTCTTGTTGGTGGGTCGCAAGGTCGCATACGCATTCAACCACGATACCCCAGCGGTCGGCCTATCCATGTATTGCCTAAGATAAACTAAGAATAGGAATTCTTAGAAAAAAATTGTATGGAAATAACTAATGTTTCATTTAACCATAATATGTAATTCCCATATTTTTTTTAGATTTTAATTTTTGAACAATTTTCTATTGACATCTTGTTTTAGCTTCCTAATTCAAAAGTTCCTAATGTGTGAATAATTACAAACTGTAATATTTAATTTGATTGATTTATATTAATAGAGAAATATTTTGAATTTTAAGTTTGTAATATTATAATGTTGCCTAAAAATTTTGTATTTTCATATAACATTTTGATTATTTTCAATAATTTATATACTGAATGAAAAGTTGATAAGCTTAAAGCTATAATTGATATTTTAAAAGATCGAGAACTCGAGGTAGTTGTACGAACGTGTAAGGAATATAAATTTTTACAAAAGATAATGGCGTAAATTTCACTGAAGATGAAATTAGTTAAATAGTAACAGTAATAGCAGGACTATGTATGTATGTATGTATGTATGTATATCAATTCATCGGCAATATTCTATTCAACTTAGCATTAAGCGTTTTATCGGTTCACGTTCGCTATAAAAGCCACAGAGTAGGTATAACATTTTCGATAAAAATCTCTGGATGCGAGCGGGAGTGCCTATCGCACTGTGATGTCATTACAGAGGCCCCTAGGCGCATAAGCGATATACATGGATCTATGAAATAGTGGTAGAGATATATTATCTGTGCACGGTATTTATTGAGTAACGACATCCCTAGAGGTGCCTTTTGTATTCATATAATAATATACAGGAAGTGCCATTTTTGGTAAATTTTATTACTAACAATATATAATATTACTAGCGACTCACCCTCGCTTCGCTCGGGTTCATCCCCCCTGGGTACATTTGACTGTTATTATGGAATAGATAGACTTAATAAAGACTATCAATTAATTCCAAAAAAAAAAATCAAATAAGATTAGTAGATCCTGAGTTTAGCGCGTTCAATCTAACAAACAAACTTTGCCTCTGTATAATATTGGTACCTATAGATTTATTACACAAATAAGTTATAAAAAAAACAAAATACACAGAATTACACAATATAATAGAATTATACAACAATACAATTAGATTAGTAATACTATGTGTTACTTCAGATCATAGTTTATCTGTGTTAATAATCTCATCCAAATCCATCTAGTTCATAGTGAAGGCGTAACAAATGTATATACACACGCACACACTTGAGACACAAGAGGGGGTGTAGACACATTTACATTCTATATTTCTTTTAACTTTTACATTCTGGTGAGACGAGACGATGACATGATCCGTGAGCAATAAGGTGCACGACCAACAGCTGCTTATCGACACAGGGGAGCTTCGGGCTTCTAATAAGATCTTAAACAAAATAAGTTGGGGCTGGGATTTGAACCTAGAACTTATAGATCTCCAACGATACATACTAGCTACTAGACGAAAGGTTATTAATGTGTAAGTATGTTGAAGGAATAGTTAGTAATTAGTCTTAGGAAAATAAATCGGAATAAAAAATAGCATATCACACTTTACTTTCTTCTAGTTACGAATACTACTGTGATACATACATATATATATATAGGTCGTCAGGTGAGACTAGCAGGCTAGAAAAGCTAGTACTACCCACTAAATCTCAACGGAACTATCTTAATATGACAACACAGGATCACGTACTGGGGTAAACTACAAAAACCGGGGGGCGACACGGCCTAGGTACGTTTTATGTAGATAAGAATAGTTATTGTGAGTGTACCATACGAGACAGATAAGTGTATCTATCGATAACTTTTCTGTAGGCCTTTTTAAGATCTTAAATCTTCTAGTACATTAAGGTTTAGCCAGCGTTAGCCATGCAATCGTAAGAAAACAGCCTTTTTGAGAAAACACCATATAGATTGGCCATTTTGTACAAAATATTTACAAATTATATTCACAAACCTTCCTCGATTATTGCTCTTACTATTAGTGAAACTCGGATCAAAATCTATTGCGCGGTTTATAAGAAATAAACAAATACATAGCCACACGTAGCAGCGACTGTTCTATACTATATCATTATGTATCTATAGAGCTAATACCGCATCCATTAAAATTATTAGTTCACGTTCCGCGATAGTCAATACAAAGAGAATGTAAGTAGATTTGCTGGGGCTTCCGCAAACGACACGCGCCGCGGGCTGGCATCTTTCATTCAATTACTGGCTCAAGTGCCTCTGTACTCTGCTAAACTGCCTGCCAAAATTACTTAGCAAAAGTGCATGGGCTGGGAAAAAGCTTTGTTTTTAGTTAGTGATTATTTATTATATAAGGATACAGTATTCATAATTTTCTAGTTAGTCTAAGTATCAGAAATGCTGAGAAATCACGATGCTGATTTTGTTAGAAATAAAAAATGGTTTCTAAAATTTCTATATAATTAATTTTTCAAGTCACTTGAGTCTTCAGGACTCTTAAATTCTTTGGAAAAACTTACTAAAATGCGTTGTTTGTTTATTTGTTTGTTCGCCTTATATTTCGCATATTTTTATATAAGTACCAATAAACAATTTAAACAAAATTTTAAACCAATAAAGCGTTTATAGATCACACGAATTAAAAAGCATGCATATGTCGACCATTTCTAGCATTTCTGGAGCTATCAAAATACTTGTTTGATGTTTTTTTCCTGAAAACATGTTTTATTTCCACAGTTGTATACAATTTCATTCACACGTTGTGTCGTATTGAATAGATACGTAGTTGCTATCGAACACAATCCTACAAGCTTTAATTCTACGTCACCCAATCAGGCGTGAAGATTTTTATGACCGTGCTAATTGTTCGAGATGCCAACAGCGGAAACGATAAAAGTTATTAATTGGTTTCCCGCCATCCCCCGGCTCGGAAGTTGTAAATACACCGCCTCTATTTCCGGTCAATCGGGCCTTTTTGGAGGAAACGTGAGTTGGGCTCAATGGTGCTTGCTATATGTAGTACTTTGTTTCGTGATGAACTTTCGTCAAGAAGTAAATATAGTTTAGTATTTTATCTTATACTAGCGACTCATCCTCGTTCCTCTCGGTGTGCTTTGTATCGACTGGCACGGGCTTCGAAAATATTCGATTAGGTAGGTATGTATAGTAAATGAAAACTACCAATCAGTTATTTTTTACTATTTTGTGCTTTTTTGGAAGTCGATTTTTATTTTTTTGTCAAAGTTTTTATTTTTCCCTTTTTAGTGTAGACACAGTAATAGCAAAGTAAGAAGAAAGTATTTTAATAAAATATTCGCTAAAACCGTTGAAGTTACTTTGATGCCAATTTTTATACGAAGACTTACAAACTAAAATTCGCTTTTATTACTAACACTAAGAATTCTGGCTTTAAAATCCGATTCTAAAGTGTTAGGCTTATTAAATCAAACAATATAAGCCCAAACTCAAAGTATCTACTATTAGGCGTTGAAGAGTTCCACCCACTATCTACGGAAATAGGCACACTTGCAAAGTTTCAAGTCAATATGACAATTAGAAGTAGGTTAAATTAATCATTAGCTATTTTTCCGCCCTTAGAGGTAGTATTTTTTTTAATTTAAATGGGACCAATCTGGAAGTACACACTTTCAAAGAAAACAAAAATTGTCCAAATCGGTTAATAAAGTTCTGAGGTAACAAACATAAAAAAAACATACAGCCGAATTGAGAACCTCCCCCTTTTTGAGGAAGTCGATTGAAAAAAACAGATCTTAATCTCCGTTAGTATCTTCTAAAATAAAATAAATAAAAGTAAAAGTGTTGTCGGCTTCTGGCTTGATATTTCTTTACAGTTATCATCTTAAATGGCTAATAAAATAATAAGCAACAAATCATTACAAATTGCTTTTCATAAATGCAATCAAATTGCAAAGTACAAACTTTCAAGTATAAACGATATGTTCGCTATACCCACTCTACGAGTATACTGGAAAGCGGTATCTGTTATTTCTTATCAGCTGCCTTATTCCTAATGTTCGTTGTGGCCTAAGTGAAAGGCTTTAAGAATAATTAATATATTTTTTTAATTTTATTATTTACATATAATATATTGATGTTTTATATATATATATATATATATATATATATATATATATATATATATATATATATATATATATATATATATATATATATATATATATATATATATATATATATATTTCATAATAATTACACTACGGGACTTAACCGCGTGAATTCGTTAGTGGTTTTATACTCGTTTATCTTTATACCTTATTCCGGACGTTTTGACTGGGTTGAACCATCTGTGGTCATGGGCAGATTCATCCCCTGAAGCATCCCCTGCCCACCAGTCTGTCCGTGACCAATCATATCAAATAGAGTATAAGAAATATCGTATACTCTATTCGATATCCGAGTCTATCGATTTCTATCGATATTATTGAAATCGATTTTATCAAAATGTTTCGCGCAACTGATTATATACTTCACCTCATTATGAAATGATCAAGAATTATTTTAATCTAATATATTTAAACGGGCAATTCTTGTATATTTATTTATTTATACCGGCGATCTCGGAAATGGCTCTAACGATTTCGCTGAAAATTGGTATCTGGGGGTTTTTGGAGGCGAAAAATCGATCTAGATTAGCCTTATGTATGGAAAAACGCGTGTTTTCGAGTTTTCATGCGGTTTTCTTTTGCACGCAAAATATGGTCGCTAATTTCGTACGCTCGGGTATAAGAATCGTGGTCAAGCGGCCAAGGCGCGAGATTGACAATCACAGGTATCAATTTTATTTTGTAATTAAAATAATAAAATTAAATTTTTACTCTTGTTTTTTTTGTTTTTTTTTTATTCAAGTTTTTAGTTTTTTTTAAAGGAAAATTGTACTTCAATAAATCATTGCGTCCAAAAACTCCGAGCGAAGCTCGGTCGCCCAGGTACTAAGATATTAAACTACAATAATAAAAAATCATCGAACTTTTCCTGATTAGACCGTCCCTGAATTTGCAATCGTACTTACAGTCACAAGTAATTACGCTGAACAACATCGGATTACCAGCCATATCTATTCTGCAAAAAGATCGTAATTTACTAAAAGCCTTCTATTGTTGTGGTAACGTGGATCCGATAAGACGATTTGTTCATGTTTCTTTGTTTATGTTTCTTTGTTTTACTCATATTGAGTGCTTCCTCATATTTACTATAATTAGTTCTTGTATCTGATTCTGTTCATATTTGTTTTATATGAAAGAACTAGTAACCGATCCTAGCTGCACAGTGCACGAAGACTCTTATTACACCCTGTGAAATTTTTGTAAGTGTTTTTGTAATATACTAATATATGTATATTAAAAAAATAAATTATTATGCCAAGATAATATTTGACACATCTATATAAATACCTATAAAATTAAAAATTTACAAACGCCGAAAGCAGTAACCAATAAATATTTATTGGATCCTATTGGCTTTTGTCGCGTTTGATGAGATCCTATTGGAGTTTTTCAATAGGGTTATTTATCAGGCCATAGTCCACCACGCTGGCCATGTGCGGGTTGGCAGACTTTACATGTCTTTCGAAAACTTGCTAGGTGAGAACCTAGCAAGTTTTCGAAAGATCAGACATGCAGGTTTCCTCACGACGTTTTCTTTCACCGTTATTAGAAATGATTCGCACTTGAAAATATCAGAGGTGCGTGACCCGGGATTTGAACCCGCTTCACTCGGTTTCCTAAGCGAGCGCGTTACCAATGGGCTACCACTACCTGCATGTCTTTAACAACTTACAACTATATAATGCTTTTGAGACGTCTAAAACCTTAGTCTCGCCCGTGACCATGATTGCTGTAAAGCATTCGAAACGTCGGGAACCAAAAATCAAAATAAATCCACAAAAAATTCGATAAGTTTTTATTTTGAAATGACTTAGTTATATTTGGGGCTATTTTAATGTTAGATATATATTCGCACTGCATTTAAAAGCTTTGAGAATTAGATAAATCACATTATTTACCTTTAAACGAAACATATTCTTTGATCCTGCGGTAAGTGAGAGCTGCGTCAGGCGAGTGTCGGAAATCACTGTAATGGATGGCGGCTTGGTAGAACAGGGTTGCCATTCATGCCATGAACCAAGCATTTATAAATTTCTTCAAATTATTATAATGAACAAAATGACAGTCCAATTACTACTAATTAGTGAAATTTCTTACTATGTGTAAAGAAGACAATAGATTACCTACCTTTTAACTTTAAAATACTAATTAATCACATTTTAACTTAATATATGTAGATGCAAATGAGCTCATTTTTCGGACTATCACTGAGGTATAGAACATTTCTCGAACAGACTCACACTTCGTTGTTTTACAACAAGAAAAGTACTAACAGCTCAAGTTAGAATGCTTTTCTGATTTATGTTATTATGCATAATATAATAAAAATGTAACAATAAATATTAGGTCATTGCCAACCCTATGAACTCTGTGGCTAATAGATATCCATTACTGGGCACTTGTCTCGCGAGTCAAGCACGCAATGCCCTTACGAAAAGATTAAGGTCTCTTACTGAAACGCATCCCTTACTTTCCTTGCTGTTCATTGTATGGGAGAAATTGCTGGCTTTTTGGGTACATCATTAACTGACTTCATATTCTTAAGTGTTTATTCTTATATAGTAAACATAATTTTTATTTTGATTATAGATAACATCAAATTAGTATTTTTTTTTAGGATAGATTCTTTCAAAAAAGGTGGTTAAAGTAAATATATTTTTTTAGACAAGTTTTAGATAGTGGCAATAAAAGTCATAATACCAATAGTTGTATATTCTTGGTGAGTCTGTTTCTGCTTTTCGAAATGCACAATCGATAATAACTGGATGGATTCAGTACTACTTTTTTGTATTAGGAATATATAGTCTGAATTATAGGTATAGGTAGATTTCGTAGCATTCGTTCGAATAGGTCCACTAACATATGTTTCAATTTCGCAATGTGCACAATCTTATAAAAATCGGGGCTTATGAATGTATTTAATTAATTTTTTCCAGCGACTTGGCTCGCATGATAAGCGGGCCTGGAATAAAATACAGACTAAGTCTGTCAACATCGTATAGTGTATGTTCCTTATCAATTTTCATCAAAATCATTTCTTTGCCTTGAAAAAGTAACAAGTAGACCGACTGAGATAGTTACTGACTTTATTTAAAATATTATCATGGATATGGAATAAATTTTTGTTCAGCAGGGAGCAGTGGACGGAACAGCCCTATCAACGACCAAATGTTCCACATGAAAAACCAAATAAGTGGATTCTTTGTGTGGGGTTATCAAACATTTTTACATATATATATATATATATATATATATATATATATATATATATATATATATATATATATATATATATATATATATATAGAAAAAAATATTTTGATTATTTTTATATACTTTGAAAAAATTTTATGTTGCAAATAGAGAAAATAAATTGTATTTTGTCAAAAACTTTTGTTTCGAACTTCTCCCATAAAAATATCTCCCTGATAAACGCAAGTTATATCAAACGTAAAGAGCAATGCATCGAATTATTTTTGACAAAATATTTGGAGCCTTCATATCATTGGTAAATATAATGTCTATGCAGTACCTACGACATCACCTATGTGATCTTATCAAATAAACTTTTATTATTATGGTTTTGTCAAATTTGACTGAAATTTGCTTGCTTTTCATTCATAATATTAAGTTAAAATTATATTTGTATGTACTACTAGTTTCCTACTAGTTTACCTACGTTAGTATTATTAATGAGTAAATAGAAGAAGAAATGGAAAAAAATTGAGTTCACTTTATTTTTATTCTTACACTTAAATGACAAATAATACTCAGAGCTGAAATAGAAAAGTTTATCAAAGCCGTTGAACAAATTGAGACGGAATCAAAGAGCCAAGTCTATCTGATAGATACTTAGATACAATAATATTGGAAGGCGCTCATTTCTCAGTTCGCTCGTATTGATATTGTTGGATATTACGCGCCAAAAGCTGCTGGCGATGAGCAGACCTACAAAGGTATGGATAGGGATATTATATTTTGTGTATCAACGTGTAGGTACTTAACGAACACATACACACACATAAACGCACACGTAGACTTGCACACACGCTCACTTATATAGATATTATATTAGAAGCTTTTATAAATGTATTGGTTCTTTCGTCCCATGTAACATTTGCATAGATTACTACATGTGAAAAGTGTTTTCTGTCGCCATGAAATTATAACTGACTTGATTATGAACCATTACAGTTTGGGAATATTTCTAGAGTAGGTATATTTTTATTTTACGAGAATCACTGGTTGGTCCAGAGAAAAAGTCTTTTTACCGACCTACAAATACAAAAACGTGTGTGTGTTATGTAAAAAACTTATGTACGCACGTAAGAAGTTATACTCGTACTTCTTTGGCGTAACAGAACAAAAATAGCTAGAGATTTCATCCAGTATGATACAACTCTCTGTTTGTAAAAGGAATGCTGCTAACTTCATCATATCGCATTTTGGCTGTCGGTGTGCGCGCGCATCGTAAAAATTTTACTCTCATATTTTTTCCAAACGTGCCAAAAGAGTATAACTTCAATAAATTATTTCTTAGTATACTGTTAGTATAGTATAGAACACTTAGATTAGCATAGGATTAAGATAGTAGGTATAGTGTATAAAACGTGTATCAGTCGGTCTCTTATTTGAAATAAGAGAAGTCAATAAACACCATTTTGTATTTATAATAATATTAATGCCAGTTCTGTAAGAGTTGCAAAGGCACATTATCACGGGGTAATATTTGTTTAATCTGCAGAGGCGACATCAGCCACTGCGACATCATCTAAGCGCAGAGTATATTTAACATCCGCTCTCACTGCATCTGTGGTTCAGATATCTTTTCTGGCATGAAAATTTTGTACGTGGATTTTACTTAGTAAATAATATGGAGTAAAAGTTAAGTGTTAGTGGGGCTTTGCTTTTGTATAAAATATGGTAATATAACGGATAACCGGACTTGTTATTAATGGTTATTTTTGATTATATTTAACATGTTTATTGCGTTATGATGTACAATCCAATGTTGTCCTTGGGAGTACGGTTCCCTCTGGGTTTGTAATAAAAAACCAGTGATTGGATTGTGGTTAAAAATTTATTTTGTTCAACACCCTATATACAAATCATCTAAACCAAACGATAGCGCGTTTTAGAAGACCCTAATGCCATCTATTACAAATATATGTACAACCCTAATATATTAAAATTTTGAATATAATAGAATGTGTTTTATACTATGCCAATACTAACTTATCATATAGAAACTTATACAATGATGATATTTTTTTTGTTGTTGTAATGCTGTGTACAATTAAACATCAATTAATTCAGTAAGCACGAAGAGTATACCTTTTTCAGTAAAAAGAATTAAATGAAGATAAGGATTTGGCGTACAACTAATAAAGTTAGATGAAAATCTCTGAAAAACTATCCTCTTTGTCTTTCCACAACACAGGGAAAAATAAGATACTGTTGATACATAAATACGAAGCAAATATACAACTTAAATAAACTTGCTAAGTAAGCAAACAAAAAATGCTTGAAAAAAAACCAAATAATACTTGAGTGCCATGTGAATGCTAACTTAGACCTTTATCTCAAATATATAATAACATTAAGTTCCAAACGAAACTACATTTTAAGAATAGCATTTCAATTATGCAGATGTAAAAACAATTACAACTTACGAGACCACTTGTACTCGGGGGAAATTAGGAAAGGCAGGTCGTGTTGCAGAAAATTTTTCTAAAAAATTTTCATGCAGCTCATACCTTGAATTTCAGCATGCGTCAGGAGACAGGTATTTAAGTTGAAGTAATGTGAAATTATATAAAAACCATCGTATTGTATATAGTGTGTTTATGTATCAGCGCTAGTGGTCATGGGTTTGTTTTAATGGTAATTTTTCATATAGACTATAGTTTTCCAGCACTTTAAATACTATTTGTACGTTATTTGTTTATAATTTGTATTATTCAAATCAAATCAAAATATTTTATTCAGCATTAAATTATTACATTTATTTACTGAACGTCATGAGTCTACTACCAGTTCGGAAAGAAGAAGCCTCAGACCTGAGAAGAACTGGCGAAAGAAACTCAGCGGGTCGAATATTAACTTGTTATCTTTTTTTAAAGTAAAATTATAATTTACAATATTTCTATCAAGTAGAAGTAGCCTGGAGGCGATCATTTCATTTCCAAGGTGTACCATCTTCTATAAAATCATTTATTGTAATAAATAATATCCTTTAGCACATAAACGTTCCTTAACTATTTTTTTGAATTTGCCATATTTTTTGAACAATCATATTGATAAAATGCTAGTAATTTTTTTGGGTGAATTATTTTCGTTTGAAATCATGCAACAGGTTTTATTATTTTTTCAACTGTCACCTTAAAAGTAGCTCATCTGGATATTACTATTAAATAACATTATGTAACTTGAGAAAATAAAACATTAGATTTGATTAAAGAGTAAAACAAGATTACGCATAGAATTGTATGAGTTAAATCTAAATTTTTACTTCGTTTTCATGATATTAGCGAGTGCTCCGAGTAAATGGCCCATATGAAGGGTATTATTAAATTGGCAACGCCAGCCTGCAAACATTTTTAGCTGTATTCAAAATGTTGAGAAAAATGTAGCGAAATTACTCTTATGTGACCTCTATAATAACTAAATAATGGCTTTTGTATTCCTGATTCATTCCTATTCATTTATATCCAAGTTTATTTTCTTACTTTTATCCCATTAAGTAAAACTATTGCAGATTTAAATAATTACAATTTAATGTTTGTCATTTGATTAACTTTATTAATTACTAGCAGAACCCGCAGCGTCGCTCGCGCTAAAACTAAGAAAAACCCCTAAAAAGGTGGGTTTCATACAAACTTCATCCCCTATTTTACCCCCTTATGGAATGAATTATGAAAAAAGCTAAAACACGTATTTATTTAATTGTATCCAAGAACATTAATACCAAGTTTCAAGTAATTCTGATCACAAATAATATATTGGGTTGTATTATAACGTGTTTTCCCATGGAAATGAGATAATCACCCGCGGTCCAACTATCTCCACACAAAAATCACGCCAATACGTCATTCCGTTCCAACGTGAAAAAGGGACAAACAAACAAACACACTTTCACATTTGTAATATGAATAAAATATGGATTTTATTTAACATTTATATTTACCAAATTAAAACTTCTTTGACTGTATTTGTTCCGCTGTAATTCAGAATATGGTCTCGACTCAATGTCGCCGGAATGTGGAAATATTTTAACCCTTAAAATCCCGCCACGTTCGTCTGTTTCTCCATCCGTCTGTTTGTATGACACAGCCATTTTACTCGAAGACTTGATGTGTGTCATGTTAACAGCTAGACAATTCTGTGACAAAATTACAAAAATAAAAAAATAGGAGGATATATAGGAGAGGAGGATATGGCACTCCACATGTCACTGAGGGGTAAAAAATTTGAAGTCAGAATAAAAGTGTGGTATCTCGGGATGAGATATCTTTTAAAAATCAGATTTTTTGTTCAAGTCAATAGTTGCAGAGTTATACCTTTACGTCGTAAATATTGTGCTTGTTAGAATAGATAAGCTAAAAAAAACATGAAAACGAGATTTTATTTTAAGAACACAAGGTTTTTAAAATGATAAACTTAATTAAATTAAATTTAATAATTAATTAATGAAATTTAATTTAATTAAATATAATTAGTGTAATTAATATTCATAATTATTTTAATAAAAAGAAAGACCTTACTTTATCGACCGAAAAAACTTCGTATCGACTGGCAGTATAGATGGTGCGTTACAGAGTAGTTAGCACCACCTAATATAGAGGGCGTTACAAGATCCTAATCTATACATATAATAAAATTGTAACAAAGCCGAATCTGTACATTAAATATTTTTTGGAAAATCTTATTGAAATAAACATGATTTTGATAAAATTTGGTATGGTCATAGCTGATTATCCAAGACAACATATAGGATACTTTTTACCGCGGGAAAATGTCTCATTTCTGAGAAAAAATACAAAAACTGCAATGTAAGAGTTATACTAATATGTAAAACCTAAGAATTTGGTTTTTGATCATCTAAATGCGGGCGGAACCGCGGGCAATGCTAGGTATTTTAACAAACATGTTTAATGAACCAGGCGAGGCGAACAATCTCCGCGGTAACATGTGTATTATAAATTCTATTATTTGTTTAGTTATTTCTTAATAAACTCGTATCCATTCTATACAAACATAATGTCTTACAAGCAAGGCCGTTTCAAGTTTTATGAAAGTTTTATATCCATAACGCCATTCACTTTCATTTGCCGCCATTTCACTGTTTCACTTCTCTCTTTATTCATTTGTTTATAACTTTATTCTTGTATCGTAAAAATTCAATCTGAAAATTGCTGAGGCTCGCGTAGTAAAAGCTACGGAACGGTCGCAATCAGGCCAGAAGATACGAATAAAAAATTTATCAACCCCAAAATGTGTAATTCTGGAGTTACATCGTGTTTCCAGGTTTTTGTGTTCTTGTTGTAGTTAATGAATGAATTCAGAAGAATCGTTATTTACCACTTTTGATACAATCCTTACTTATATTTTAATCGAAAATGTACAATATAATAAATATTTTAATATTTTGTCCTTCTTTCTTATGCACTGCGGCAATAGATTTATCCAATTTTTAACAAAAAGATGGGTATAACTCGTGAAATTACATACACTAAGTATAAACTATGTACCTATAGCTTTAGCATGTATGATATATACAATGTTTTTGGGTTAAATGTCGAAAATTTTTGATCGATAGATTTAAGTATAATGTTAAATATAAATATTGAATATTTATAACATCACAAACGTTTATAGGCATTTTCTATTGAAAACTCTATTGAGTTAGAGCACTTTAATCCGATTTTCTTAAAAAAAATACGCTAACAACATAAATAAATAATAAATATGTTGGGACATTAACACACAGCACCATCTAGCTACATGGTAAACTACGAGGCTTGTGTTATGGATACCAGATAGTTGATACACTACACATATATAACTTTAAATATATACTATATACATATTATAAAATATATAAACACCCATTACTGGAGTGCAAGTATTTGTGCTCATGACACAGAATAATGTTCCCAGCGGGACTCGAACCCGCGACCGCTAGCACATCAAGTACACTACAAGGTCACTACAAAATAAGCCAAATGTGTTGTCAAAATCAATATCAGTCTTAACTTATATCATCTTTTGAATCTCCACTGCTTTGCTTTTTCTTACGATGTTTTACACATCCTCATAAGTCATAACGCTTGTATAAATCTTTGTCTTTTTACAAAAATACACTAGCGTTATTGAACCCAGAATCTTCTAACCAAGAAACTAGAGAAAATAAACACGAGTGAAGTCACCTCGCATTTGTTCGCGATGAGATGGCTTGGTTTGCATTCTGTAGAAATATAGGGGTCGGTGTTTTATTCGATATCGATACAAATGCGAAATTCGAATTCTATCGCACTCGTAAACGCGTTGTGTTTGTTTACATAAACAATTTAGTGACAAGCTTAAAGTTACAGGCTTTATGTAAGCGTACGATAAAGTCTTGTAAGCGCGGATTATCGAAATGATATCTATTTCTAAATAGTTAAGTACGCACTAATTTAGCTATTTAGTTCTAAAATATAGGTTTATATTTTTATTTGTTAGTTTTAGAACTTCAAATTCTGTACGTTTTTTCAATGTCCATCTCCTCCAATTAATACAGTAACTGTATAATTTGATTTTTTTAATTCCCAATTACCACTACCACTGATGTGCGAAATATGTGTTTTAGTACAAAAAACTGGTTTTTATAAACCTATTTTTTTTTAATACAAGAAATAAATAATCTATGTTTATTAAGACGTTATTTTAACCAAATTTTAATTTAATGGAGTACAATTCTTAGATATTTCACTGAAAGAGAAAAATATATGTAAGTATACGAGTATAATATTATGTTTTAGGTATCTTATCTTATCTTGAGTTTTTCGCATCGATTATAATAATTAAAGTTTTTAGTTTCGATTATATTTATGACTAACATAGACGTGTTCGTAATTTTTTCCTCATAAATGGTTTGACCGATTTTGTTAAATTTTTATAAACATACTTATTAGAAGATACGAGATAACTGTCATTTGGCAGATCAGTTTTTTTTTAAATCTCAAACAAAATTAAAATTTGGATAGGACGGCCAATGCCTATTGAGACAGATAGTATAATTGTAAATTTACATTAAATATCTAAAAGCAGCTGTTAATTTTATAAAAAAATTGTTTTTTGAATACTTTCGTTTGATTCAATAAAACCCATAGATTTCTTTACTATTTCCATCTTGTGGTATTTTATTACTCGTGCACATCTCACTCGATAAGTATTACAGCTTGGACCCTGTCACAAAATATCGCCGACCGTAATAAAACTGGATGGGCACAGCCGCGACTATTTCCTTTTATCTCTTTCGTCTTAGAAGCAAGTAAATGCTTGCTTGTCAAAATCTATTTCTTTAATTTTTTTCTTTATATTACAATTATTTACAGAGTTATTGGCTGTTCTTGTTCAAAGCATGCCAGTTAAGCACAGGTTACTTCGCTAATGTCACGTATAATACGTATAGTAGACTAGCATTGCCCGCGGCTCCGCCCGCGTTCAGATGACTAAAAACCAAATTCTTCGGTGTCACATATTAATATACACTTACATTGCAATTTCTGTATTTTTTCTCAGAAATGAAACATTTTCCCGCGGTAAAGCTATTACCATACCAAATTTCATCAAAATCCGTGCAGTGGTTTTTCTGTGATGCGGTAACAGACAGACAGACAAACATTCTAAAAACTATAGATTCGGCCTATGTATCGATAATAATGTTTATTTCAATAAGATTTTCAAAAAAATATTTAATGTAGGTACAGATTCGGCTTGGTTACAATTTTATTATATGTTTAGATGACGTTACTTTATCCTTTCCTGAATTTTAAATTGATTATTATTTCTACTCATAACTATTCCTTTAATGCAAAATGACGTGACAAAACTTTTCAGTACCTTTTTCTCGTTAGTTTGTCAGCCGATTTTTTTTGTTTAGTAGCTATTGACGAATTTTAATGTTTTATAAATAAAATAAAAATTTTGGACACAGCAAGATAGATAAATCATATTCACGTATACATATGTTTTCCTCAAATTTTCAATATCTTTTTGTATTTCGACTACTAGTATAGTATATGTAAATTTGCACGCACACACCGGCGCATACACACGCAAACGAACACACGCGCACGCTCGCACACACAGACAAATAGGTATATTTTACATCTAAAAATTTATATCTACTCCTTATGAGAAATGAAAAACGACGACTCGTTTTGCTCAGTTTGTAGTACTTATTACTATGCCAGCGGTCGTGGGTTCCAGTCCCCCTGGGGGCATTCATTTGTGTGATGAGCACAAATGTTTGTACTACAGTCATGAGTGTTTATATTTATAATATATATACATTTAAAGTTACATATGTGTAGCATATCAACTAATTGGTATCCATAACAAAGGTCTCGTAGCTTACTATGGAACTAGATGGTGTTGTGTTAATGTCCCAGCATATTTATTTATTTATAAAATCATAAATTCTCTCGGAGCAGGAGTTTTCTCAAACAATAGACGGGGATAATACACCATAAAATAGATAAATCATTAGCTAATGAGTTAGAAACAAGATATAAAACAAGACAAGGAAGACCAATTTGCTCATTGATTGTTTCAACACGCGTGTCCGTGTTTGGTTAGCAAACGAACTGGAACAGTACCGCTGATAAACAATTACGTGTGCTCGGACGTCGATGCCTGAAGCAGGGGCTAATATTCCAGAAGAATGCTTTTCTTCTTATATTCTCTTATATTTTATTTATTTATAATGCTTTATTGTGCAAAAATATTATACTAACGACTGACTAAACGCCTTACGTCTCTTGTAAATGCTTAGTAGCATTTGTGTTACTCCAAGTCATAGTCTATTTGTGTATTGAATTTCATTCTAATCTGTGCATGAAGGCGTAATGAATATACATACATACATACATACAAATTAAAAACTTTTATATAATAGTAGCCTGATAAATTACATATTGGGATCTTATGAGTAAATATGGATAAAGGTACAACTAGTAAATTCATTTTTGATAATATCCATACTAATATTATAAATGTGAAAGTGTTTGTTTGTTTTTTTGTTTGTCCTTCTTTCACGTCGAAACGGAGTGACGGTTTTCCGTGACTTTTGTGTGAAGATAGTTGGAGAGCTGGAGAGCGACAGAGGCTACTTTTTATCGCGGGAAATTATCTAATTCCCACGGGAAAACACGTTATAATACAATCCGAAAAAAATATTTACGACCAGAACTACTTAAAACTTGGTACTAATGCTCTTCAATAAAATTAAATAAGTACGTGTTTTAGCATTTTTCGAAATTCATCCTATAAGGGAATAAAATAGGGGATGAAAGTTTGTATGAAAATACCTTTTTAAAAATTTTTTTGTAGTTTCAGCGCGAACGAAGCCGCTGGTTCTGCTAGTATTAATATATAAATACTACTATTTTAAAATGTACAGGTATGTTTTTATATACTCAACGGTCCGATTATGGGTAATCCCACAAAGTAACAGTATTTAATCCTACATAGCAATCCCCATATAACTATTTATAAGTCAAAATTTGCCTCGTGCCGTACTCGAACCCGTGATCTATCGGAGAAAAAATACTCCAGTCACTAAGCCAGCTGGTTGTTAAACAAGAAGAAAATGCGTTGCAATCAGCTCGTAAACGGTAATAAGATAAGTTTACCTAAATATATAAAAAATCGGGCCAAAATCTACTAATATGGAAAAGTTTGCTCTCTAACACTTAAAACATAGATACAGTGTTTTTGCAAGTATTTTACAGTGTATTTCAATATTCAGTTAACATTTATTTGGAATTGAGAAAAAGTATCGACTAGAAAAGAACTTCCAAACCTTCACACGTGACCTGATCCTAAATGTTCGACAAACGCGTCACGCTAACTTAATCTACTAGCCCATTGTGACGAAAGGGATATTTTCTTTAGAATTTAAGGTAATCGCTGTTTTGTAAGTAAAATGTTATTCGGCATTAAGTAAACACTGCAATCTAACGTATTTTAAAAGTGTAGCAATTGTATAGTTTGTGTTAGCTATATCGGAGGTTGGTGGTTCGAATCCTGTATGGCATGAGTACAATATATCCTGATTTTATTTTATATAAGTATTGTTAATGTTCAGATAATACGTAGTGAGGAATAAAGTCTATTTAATTTAAGAGAGAGCGAGAGATTGAGAAAGATTGAAAGAGTACGTAAATTGTTTATAAATACGTAATTGTATTATATCAATTTAATAATAATTGGTATAGTAAAGTAAAAAAATGTTGCGTAACACACTAGATTTATAATACTTACTATTTTTCTTACAGTTAACTGTAGAGCAATGAAACGTTCAAATGAAAATCTTTGCTCTTTCCTCTCAAAAACTTGTATAACCAAAATAAGTATCCTTTTTGTTCGAGCATCGAACTAGTGACCTTCGCACAAACAATTATCGTCCAACATATTATGTAGTTCTTACATAATGAAGCACATTAAGTATAAGAGCTTATTTAAATTTAAAGTCATCTGCTTTTAAAATTTTATTTGAAGACAATTTAGTCTAACGAGATCAAATGCCTACAATACTCCCTAAATAGGTTCATTTAACGTTGGCGTAGGCAAAAATCTCATTTCCTGCGTTACAAGCATCGCTGATAAAAAGCACGCCTCGCCTGACTCCATTTAACATCCCATATACGTAGAGAAAGCTGGAGGTTAATGTATTGTTAGAAAGCTTTGCATGTCTGCTACTTGTGCTCTAAGCTTTGTGAAAGTTATATAATAGTTAATATTTAATTGAGTTTAGATATCTCTAAATTAAGTTCCTCGACACGAACTTGATCAGTGAAGTGTTTGGTCATGCGTTGTACCATATGAATTGGTATATGCATATATAACGATTTCAAATACACTGAAAAATATTGACTCCTTAGGAGAGGAATATTTTCTGCTAATATCATATGAGAGTATACATATATATGAGAGTATATCCCTGAGGTATTTGAAATAGGTTACCCATTCAAAAAATAAGAAAGAATCAAGAAAATTGGTATACCATTTCCACAAATGGAGTAAGCAAATCCTCCTCTTCGTTTTTCAAAAAAAAAAAGAAAAATAAAAACTTAAAAAAAATATAAAACCGACCGGTGCCAGCCAATACAAAGCAAATCTAATATATTTCGATACGTAAAATACATATTTACCTGTTAGATATTCAAATCTTAAAATATTGTCGGCTGGCACCGACTTCTATACTTTACTCCTATCTGATTAGGTATCTATTCTAAATGAAAACCTCCTTTTAGATGTAGATGATGTAGAATATTTTAGTGCCTGGAAGTCGGTTTTTAAAGTTTTTATTATTCTATTTTTAGTGTAGACGTAATAAGCAGGTAATTTGTAAGAAGAAAGTTTTTAATAACATATTCGATTAAACAATTTATTTAAAAAAATAATTTATTGTTGATTTTTAAAACACCGCTTTACATTTATATGGTACCACCTGAGAAGTGTTATATATATTGAAAAAAAAAAATAATTTTCCAAATCGGTTAAGGCGTCTTCTTTGGTGTTGATTTTCGACCATTGACCAAAGAACTTTTACTTTGTACGTTACTAGTATATTTTTTAATTGGATATATTCCATTAATTGGATATATGCGAAAGTCACTGGAGTCACAATGCCCAACCTAATTCTACAAGTAAAACAATGTGAAACCATTTATGGTACGACGTGCGCCTAAAATAATTGAGAACTTAAGACAGAAAAATAACAGTTCGTACAAAAATATATTTTCTAGCGTTGCAATATTTCGGTGGAATTTTCCGCATTTAAGTATTTGAAACATGATATCGTCTCGGAACGCTTTACGATATTGCTTCGGATTATTTTCAACTGAAGTAGTACATTAGATTTTGTGTAGTGTATTTTTCATAAACCCTACATTTAATATTTAAGAAATGAATGGAAACAAATAATAATTAAAAAATTTTAGCTATCAAGGACACTAAACAACTCATTTTAACGGCCCACTGTTGGGCACAGGCCACCCTGTAGTACAAGAGGATCACGCCATTGTCCACCATGATGATGATGATGTTCTCCTAACCGATTCCGGCTACGGCGGCCAATCTCATTGAGACTAGCCAATGTCCACAATGTGGCCAAGTGACACAGTCAGACAATGAGCTACCCCGATCACCTGTAATCCCTTCAATATAATGACACTAATATTATAAACACGAGAGTTTGTGAATTACTAAGTGTATTCTTTTTTATCTTCTCCACGCTGTAAAGAAATGTGAGTGAAATTGAAGTGGAGATATTTTAAATACTTTGTGAATTAACGAGCGAAGTCACGTCCAAAATCTAGTCAGTAATAATAAAATAATTCATAATACATTGGTCGTAGTGTTGACTCAATACTCAAAGGATGTATGCAGAAACCTTTTGTAGTGCAACCACTCTTGTAAAATAGAATCTTAAGAATTTGCGGGCTAGAATATAAGATGGTATTCTACGATAGTCACCGATGATAGGAATCAATAAAATCGAAAAAAATGTGTGAATGACATATTATTATAATTAATTATTTGACGTAAAACTTAAATGTATTATGTTTTATATGTAATCTAGCGGCTCATCCTCGCTTCGCTCGGGTTCAATTTTTCCGGGATAGAAAGTAGCCTATGTTCTATTGCAGACTATAATCTATCTCTGTGCCAAATTTCATCCAAATCCGTTCAGCCGCTCTGGCGTAATTGAGTAACAATGATACAAACATCCAAACATTCATCTTAACTTTCACATTTATAATATTAGTACGATTAATTGTATCGTCCTGTTTACGGTATCATTAATCCTTTCACCACAGTTTGCCTGTAAGAGATCGTTCATAGCAATAAGACCACCTTTGCATGATTTTTCGTTACCTATCTTTTTCTTTTCATATTCTGTATTGTTTTTGTGTGCGTGTGCAATAAAGTATTGATAAATAAAAAATAAATAAATATAAATATGATGGAACATTAACACTTAACACCATCTAGTTCCATAGTAAGCTACGAGACTTGTGTTATGTATACCAGATATTTGATACACTACACATATATAACTTTAAATACATATAATAAATATAGACACCCATGACTGAAGTACAAACATTCGTGCTCATTACCCAAATGAATGCCCCTAGCGGGACTCGAACCCGCGACCGCTGGCACAGAAAGTAGATTCACTACAAACTGAGCCAAACGTGTCGTCGAACATAAATTACTTTAGTAATAGTGTTACGTAATATAACAAGTAACTGCTCTATTTAATAAAGTTAATCTGCACAAAATATTTTGTCTGCGTATGTTGACTCAGTGAGGAATGTAGAACAGCCGGGGGCTGGTAAATATTTGATTACCCTCGCGGTCTCATGTGATCCCACTAAATTATATTACCTAATAGCTCGCTTTATTTTTCATCTAATAAAGTAATTTTATTGGCGCTTTTAATTTTGTGATACTTTACGGAAAGGGTTGTTTTGTTATATTTAATTTAAAACTTTGATATATTAATATTCTTTACTTGTTGTTTACATTTACATAAGTTTGTTATGTAATTAAATTAAATGTTAAATATCTTGTAGATTTTAGCTACTTACAGATAATAAATAAAATATAATAGATATATGTATGTACGCATTTTTATTTATGTTTTTTTTAATTGGATACTTGGTGTCCTATTTATTCTGGTGTGTTTGAAATACCACTACAAATCCCAAAAATTAGGAAGATGATGAAAACGGTTATATGTATGTAAAAATAAACAGTAAAAACAATCAAGTCGACTTATATGTCGTACATTAAATTTTAGTGTAAACGTTATATAATACTTTAAATAAAACTATCTTTTCGGATTTTTTCGCGGATTTATTTAGATTTTTGGTTCCCGACGGTTCGAATGCTTTACACAAATCATGGTAACGGGAGAGACTAAGGTTTTAGACGTCTCAAAAGCATTTTATAGTTGTTACAGACAGCTTTCCCACAAAATTACAAAATGAATTCAAAAATGCAAAAATGTAATATAAATATTAAACAAGGTAATAATTTGTTACATTTTTAGGTACTCGTCCAAGACTTATGACTTTCAAGTCTATTGAGGTAGCACTAACTTGATTAGTTACGAATTTACTATAAGAATTCACGTTTTGACCTTAATATTTAAAGAAAACCCGACATGGAGAGTAATAGACTTGGAAATATAATCGGTAGAGGCTGGACAGTCAAATTGAAAGTACAAAGGCCGTCAGGTCAAATACTCCCCCTCATATAATACCTCTGTAATACAATACTAGGGACTAACGCTAAATTGCTATAAGTATTGAAAGTCGGTCCGGCATTTGAGGGTCGCGCCGTACATACTAATGCACTATGAGAAGTCTCTACAATGAACGATACAGGTGGATAGATGTGGTAAGTCTTAAATTTTCTAAACAATATTTGCTTAAATCGTGGTATTTTATTTAACAAATTAACATAACTTATCCATTGGCTGTCTTAGGTCCAGAGTTCGACTACCTAGTTGGGTCATAAGAAAAGAAAATAGAAGAAATTTTTAACGAAGGCTTGGTCTTGGAAAGTTGGTGATGTAAAATCATCCCTTCTTTGAAAAGCACGAAAAATTTAGATCCTGGGAATGATCTCTCTGTGGTCAAGTCACTTTACCGTCTTTTGGATTTTATATTTCCCATCTAATAAGCTATGTGGCCACATCCATTTTTGTATATCAATCAGTGCTTAACACTATATTAGCTTAAAAGCAATACAAAGCAAATGATTTAAAAAAAAACTAATCTAAGAATGTAAACTTAATATTTTATGTTAGGTAATGATTAGAGATGTACAATGAAAATATCCTACAGGCATTTATTTAGGTATTTAGATGCTTGCATAGTACACGTTAACAAATAGATAAATATGCATAAAAAAATAATTAACAGACTATTATTATATAGGTACAATTACATTAATTAGATTATATTCCAACAGAAGCCGATTATAAAAAAAATATTCCATATAGTTTAGTATAGATTTCTCAGAGATGAGATATTTAACCGCAGTAAAAAGTATCCTACATATGTTCATCCGGCTAACCAGCTATTATCATACCAAATTTCATCAAAATCTGTTCAGTGGTTTTCTCGTGATACGTTCCCAGACATACGGACAGACAGACAGACAAAAATTCTGAAGACTATAGATTCGGCCTCTGTATCAATATATAATAATTACTATTTACATAAGATTTTGCAAAAAAATATTTAATGTACAGATTCGACTGTGTTACAATTTTATTATATAATATCTCAAAATAATCTATTAACATAATTTGCCCTATCCAATTATACCACATCTACGTGCTTCGAGCCTTAACTTAGCTACTTTATTTGTGGAAGGTGAGTCCCAAGTCTCGTTGAAAGAGATAGTTCGGTGTTTGTCAGGCGCGACACGTTCCGCGACTTTTTAACTTTACTTTCGTGCCGGTTTTTAGTGATTATCTAACTTCCCAAATTTTCAAGACGGGAAAAGTTTCAAACTCAAATTTTACATACAGAATTATGTTATTTTTTACTTTATTAAATACTAGTAACTTATCCTCGTTTCTCCTGGGTTCGTCCCTAGGTACGTTTTAATGGTTTGTATGGAATAGAATATATATTATTATATAACGTATTTTCCCGTGGGAATGAAATATTCTCCCGCGGTAAAAAGTAGCGTATATCACTCTCCAGCCTTCTAACTACCTCCATACAAAATCATGCCAATAAGTACTCTGTTTCGACGTGAAAGAAGGACAAACAAACAAACACACTTTCAAATTTATACTAATAGTATGGATATATATAGATAATAAGCGACTTAGCCTCGTTTTAGCCTATGTGTTCTCCAAGTCATAGCCTATCTGTGCATTAAATTTCATCCCCAATCCGTAGTTCGTTCATATACTATTTCCTATAAAGTTTGTAAAATGCATAAGAAATAAAAAATTGTTAGTGTTTTGCGAGTGCAGCATAAATGACAACCAAACAGACTAACATAATTGTAATATATAGTTTATGTGGCTAGCCTCATATAACTGCCTCGGTGGTGTAGTGGCTAGCATGTACGGCTGCACACCCGGAGGTCCTGGGTTCAAGTCCCGGGTCGGGCTAAGTTTAGTTATTGAGTCTTTCTGTATAGTAAGTAAGCCTCAGTCATAGCCCGGAGTTGGGAAGTTGGCGGTGTTTCACCCCCGTGCTTCGGAGAGCACGTAAAGCCGTCGGTCCTGCGCCTTTACCCTCACCGGTCGTGTCGAGCAGTCGTCCCACCGGAGCATGAGAGTGACAGGAATAAAGAGTGCACTTGTGTCTGCGCGTACACTTGTGCACTGTAATATCTCCTGCGCAGTTGGCTAGTCTCAATGAGATTGGCCGCCGTGGTCGGAATCGGTCAGGAGAACATCATGTGGCTAGCAATGCTATTCTGTAAGAGCTTTTATGTACGTTATTCGACAGCTGAATTATACTTGACGTGTATATCAAAGTGTATAAATGACTTTAGGGAAATACTGTCAAAATATAAAAAAAAAATAATGATTTGTAGTGGGTTTAATTTTATTTATTTTGCGCCACTATTTTTTATAACACGTTTTTATAACGAACAAATATAGGCGCGCTTGTGCGAATTTTGTAATAATATATTACAAGTGGAAACTTACTGGAGATACAACAAAACACCTGCCCCTTACTCTATCTACCTCATGGTGGTATAGAAGTGACTTTGCTGACTCTTTGAAACTTTGCGGCACTGATACACTGAAAATACTTATTTAAAGGAAAAGATTATTATATAAAGTATAAAAATTTCTTTCTAGTTTAATTTATTACATAACTATTGTATTTTTATCGTAAAATAAGTCGGAAAGGAGATAACATACAAAAATCTGTTTTAGGACCCATTTTCTCAATAAGGCATCGCGAGCGGCGGAGATATTACGAGGTGGCGAATTCAAAAAGAACGTCGAAGCCTACAAAATCACCAATTTTCAAAACCTTATCTTACTGAGCCTAGTAGTAGTAGAGTAGGAGTAGAGTAACCTTTCTGAGTACAAAATGACTGTGCTATAGACAATTAAGAAAAATATAGTTCATATAGTTTGGCTCAGTTTGTAGTGACCCTATTTGCTATGCCAGCGGTCGCGGGTTTGAGTCCCGCTAGGGGCATTCATTTGTATGTTGAGCACGAATGTTTGTACTCCAGTCATGGGTGTTTATATTTATAATAATATGTATATGTTTTAAAGTTATAGTGTAACAACTATTTGGTATCCATAACACAAGCCTCGTAGCTTACTATGGTACTAGATTGTGTTGTGTGTTAATGTCCCAATATATTTATTTATTTATAGTAAATCATAAAAATAACTATAATCATTTTAAAGGCATATAAAGAAGATGTAAGGTCAGGAGCTCTATAGTTTTACTATCGTAGGGTGCCATTTTCAGATTGGTTATTTATGAGCCTGGGGCACTTCATAAATAAATCCATACGCGATGCCGGACTTAGGTTATGGCAGTAGTAAACTAGGAAATGTAGATAAATATGGAGTTGCGTTAATGTAATTACTATGTGGAAGCTGTTTTTGCATCTCAAAACATTATCATCTTAAAAATTATATCGAAAATTTTATCATATAAGGTGCTGATTTTTTATTCATCCGATAAGATAAAATTATCTTGAATATTTATCCCATATTAATTTAAAAAAAAATGTATATGTTACGGTATATGTTACGCGTTGTCTATATGTTTTCGGTATTGTACAAAGATTTTAATAATTTTTTTTAAATGTCTATCTTTTAATAAATTTAAATTGTTCGACAATATATGTCGACATAAATATCAAGATCATTTCCACTCTTAAGGACAGAATTAACAAAAAATAAAACCGACTTCCAGGCACTAAAATGTAAAAAATAAGTAAACGGAGGTTTTCATTTAGAATAAATACCTAATCAGATATTTTCGAAGTCGGTGCCAGCCGATGCAAAGCAAATCTAATGTATTTCAATACGTAAAATACATACATATTTACCTATTAGATATTCATATCTTAAAATATTGTAGGCTGGCACCGACTTCGAAAATATCTGATTAGGTATCTATTCTAAATGAAAACCTCCGTTTAGTTATTTTTTACATTTTAGTGCCTGGAAGTCGGTTTTATTTTTTGGTAAAAAGTTTTTATTTTTGCATTTTTAGTATAGACGTAATAAGCAGGTAATTTGTTAGAACAAAGTTTTTTAATAACATATTCGTTTAAACAATTTGTTTAAAAAAATATTTATTGTTGATTTTTAAGAAAAACCGCTCGACCGATTTCGATAAAATTTATATGCGACCACCTAAGAAACAAAAAAAAATCCAAATCGGTTCAGGCGTCTTCGAGTAATCGGTGAACATACATAAAAAAAAAAGATTCCGACGAATTGAGAACTTCCTCCTTTTTGGAATTGGAAGTCGGTTAACAATTATTGTCTGTATGTGCAATTTTTAAGTCCGTAACAATATAATGTATTAAATAAAATTATACTAATTAAAAAAAAGTAATACCGCTTCCGACAAACTTTAATAATATAACATGAGATTCGGCATAACGAATTAAATAAGCTCAAACTCGTAAGTTTTACTATCATACCATAAATAATTTCATTTCCCCCCACCTTACTCTATCATCAGAGCAGAGGTTTTGAAATAAGAAGTTACACTATTTTTGAAAATTTAGTTTTGTCATTCGTTTCCTTAGAGGTTTATACCCACTATTTCTTCGGAACAGGCAAAATTTCTATGAAAAATAATTTGTATTGGTAGAAATTGGTACCCTATATGATGTTTACATATTTTATACATAAAAACACTTGATTAAAAAAAATTATGAACTTAAAATAAGATTATATAAATATTTTATATGTTAAATCTATATATACATATACTAAAATTGTAACTAATCCGAATCTGTGCATTCAATATTTTTTGGAGAATCTTGAATTGAAATAAACATTATTATCGATACAGAGGCCGAATCTACAGTTTTTAGAATTTTTCTATGTCTGTTACCGCATCACAAAAATCACTGGAGGGATTTTGATGAAATTTGGTATGATGATAGCTGGTTATCCGGGTCAACATATAGTATATCTTTTACCGCGGGAAAATGCCTCATTTCTGAGAAAAAAATACAAAAACTGCATTGTAAGAGTATACTAATATGTAAAACCTAAGAATTTGGTTTTTGGTCATCTGAACGCGGGCGGTGCCGCGGGCAATGCTAGTAAAGTAATATTTCTTTGACGATATAATGTACATAGTTTTCAGGCTGAATAATGTTCCAGAAATTTCCAAAATACTGTGTAATAAAAGACGCTGATATTAACATTCGAAGGGTAGCGCGATCCTCGCCTCGAGCGGATATCTATTGGTTTTATAAGCATATAGATATGGAGTTAGTCATATTGCTGGAATATCGTGACCGTCGTACTTATTACGAAAAATATGAGGGTACATTTATTTTTTATTAACTTGAATTACTGATTATCGCACTTGAATTACTGAAGACAGGTTCAGTGTAATCTAGTTTTTTAGAGAATTTTAAAGATATTTTAATTTAAATCACCTTATATACATATTACATAGGTATACTTATGTTTTTATTGATCGTCTTTAAAATGAGAGGAGGCACTCAACTTTGATAAAAATGGGGTCCCATATAAGGAAAAATTTTACGTCTTAGGCTGAAAACGTTACTTTCAACGTGGTTTTAATGTCGGTGAACCATTTTATTTATTTCGTGGGACAGGTAAAAATGGCGCTATAAACGATTGTTTTTATTGATAAATAAAGTCCAAATTCAAAACTGATTTACAATGTTGTTCTTTGCAGGTGTTGATATTTTTGGTGAAAATATAATGGAAAAAATAACAAAATAGAATAGACATACGTTATATAGATATTGGAATAGAGAACTAAAATCCCAACCATCTTTACATTTTAAGTCGATCTAAAATTTTATCCATACAGCACACATATATCAAGCTTTGTAAAGCTCTCAAAGCGCGGTCAATATTGACACATTGCTCTTTTCCTCAACGAATAAAAGATAGAGAACTAGCTACCTTGAAGTTTTGTTCAAACAGCTGACAAGTTGTACATTTAAAATGCTCTATATTTGTAATAATAGGTCTTACTGTGTGTGTACTATGTATATGTACAAAATATCGTACTGAATGTACTTTTAATTTGAGAATCCAATGCCATATTTTTGCCAACTCTTTGATATCGAACGGACACCATCCGAGCTCGTCTCGAAAATCCGTTGAAATCGGACTGTGCCATGTGTCTCATTTTAACATTTTTGTTATTGAGCCTTATTTTATTCACGGGAAGGTCTATTTTTCAATAGATTTATTATATTATAGAATAAAGTCGGACTTAATTTCACTTTAATCATCTCTTAAAATCTCATCAGTGATATTTCATAACAATTGAGTTCATTTTCACCAATTTTAAAGCCAGTTTATTAGTAGATTAGGTTTTACATATACATAATACTAGTAAAGAGATAGATTTTTTATTGATGTTATGCTTAAAAAAATGATTTTTATCTATACATAATAGTCCCAGATTAGGGCTCCTAATTCTAGAGAGTTCTCAGAATCCTGTTTTTTTTAATTGGATTGAATGGATTCCTTTAAATTTAGGGATCGTTAGTAAACTTAAGCATATTTTTCGCACTTGGTCTAGAGCAAGATCCCAAACCGTCCAAGGGAGACCCTAAGGCGTTCCTCAAATGCTGGAAGATGCCTTAAACATAATATAATATATGAACCTTGAACATATATACATATATTATTATTAAATCATTTTCTCATACTTAAAAGAAATTACAACTACATACATATTGTTTGCACTTGTGAGTATAACACTTTTCAAAGGATATAAGCCATGTTAACAGAATAAAGTCTGAAACTCGCTTTCCAGGACAACCCCCTTGTTTGACAAATCCTTGAAAGCGACACTGTTATTGATTTTTTCGCCTTTGCGTCAGTCAATTAAAAAAAATTTTATTAGTGATCAGACTACTATAATAATGCAAAATGTATTCGTTTGTGTGTATGTTTGTTATTCCTTCACGCTGAAACGGCTGGATAGATTTTAGAATTAACTAATTAATTAATTAACTAATTAATTAACTGCCTCGGTGGTGTAGTGGCTAGCATGTACGGCTGCACACCCGGAGGTCCTGGGTTCGAGTCCCGGGTCGGGCCATGTTTAGTTATTGAGTCTTTCTGTATAGTAAGTCTCAGTAACAGCCCGGAGTTGGGAAGTTGGCGGTGTTTCACCCCCGTGCCTCGGAGAGCACGTAAAGCCGTCGGTCCTGCGCCTTAACTCTCACCGGTCGTGTTGAGTGGTCGTCCCACCGGAGTATGAGAGTGATAGGAATAGAGAGTGCACTTGTGTCTGCGCGTATACTTGAGCACTATAATATCTCCTGCGCAGTTGGCTAATCTCAATGAGATTGGCCGCCGTAGCCGGAATCGGCTAGGAGAACATCGTCATCATAAAAAAAATCTTTATATGCTTTTGTACTTTATTTAACTGAATATTTATTTCAAAAAATTAAAATATATATAAATAAAATAAAATAGCCATAAATTATGATATTTGTTCATATATTTATTACTATTTTATTTTAACCAGTTTCATATTATATATAGGTACTAGGTAGTAAATATAAAGCAATTATATGGACGTCCAGTTTTTATTCCGCACATTATAAGCGTCGTTTGATACTGGACGCGCCTTATTTTACGACTGGCTAATATCTCATTTTATAGTAGTTTTATTGACGGGGGTGAAGTAAAAGTTGCCTTATATGTTATCTATATTAACTCTAGTAAATAAATAAGTTTAATGTGTTTGAAAATTTAAACATACTTTAACTAAAAAGGCTTTATAAGAGATGTGCAGATTGTTGACATGCCATACAAATTATAATTTTTCCGCTTTAAATACAAAGAAATATGCTGATAAGATCTACCTTCTATATCTATCAACAACTACTAAAAGGGTACAGGCAAATAACAGGGAATGTCCAGGGAATGAATAAATTATGAAAAAAAGCTGTATAAAGTTTAGAAGTATGATATTCTTAGTAAGATCAAGGTATTCAGTAACTTTTTACTATGTAGGTTTTTGGACAAACCTTCCTCTTTACCAGTTTGTCATAGATATTCCCAGTTCTTTTCGCTCTGGGCATAGATAAAAACGTATTTTTAGCTACATTCGTTCAGTATTTGTTAAAACCAGTGGTTGGTAATGCAAATACCATACACATTCGTTACCAGTACCGAACAAAAAAAAAACTAAAATTGTGAAATTTCCTGTTTTTGCCTGTACCCTTCAGTTGACATAGTAGTAAAGGCCCTACAATACTAAAGATTTTTCGGTCACAGGCGGTCTTATCTTAATCGTACTAGACTATACTACAGAAGTATGAACGAAAACACAGGCACATTAATTATAATAAGAAAGTTCTAATTTAATGATTTCTCTGATCGTTCATTTTTGTATGATCCAATCCAAAATTACATTAAATTTAATTATAGTAAAAATATATGTATATGTATATCGATTTATGACATATTCATATATATCCAAAAAGAGAAGCTTTTCTTGAAAAAAGCAGAAAAAATATTTACAACTAGTGATCTACCCATGTTTTCCTTTTTTTTTTCATTTTTATATGTATATGTTATTTTTAATTATATATACATATAATTAAAAATAACATATACATATAAAATAATATAGGCAGTTAAATATATATATTTAACTAATATATATATATATATATATATATATATATATATATATAATATATATATATTTAACTGCCTCGGTGGTGTGGTGGCTAGCATGTACGGCTGCACACTCGGAGGTCCTGGGTTCGAGTCCCAGGTCGGGCCAAGCTTAGTTATTGAGTCTTTCTGTATAGTAAGTCTCAGTAACAGCTCGGAGTTGGGAAGTTGGCGATGTTTCACCCCTGTGCCTCGGAGAGCACTTAAAGCCGTCGGTCCTGCGCCTTAACTCTCACTGGTCGTGTCGAGCGGTCGTCCCACCGGAGTATGAGAGTGACAGGAATAGAGAGTGCCCTTATGTCTGCGCGTACACTTGTGCACTATAATATCTCCTGCGCAGTTGGCTAGTCTCAATGAGATTGGCCGCCGTGGCCGGAATCGGCTAGGAGAACATCATTATATATATATATATATATATATATATATATATATATATATATATATATATATATATATATAAAAGAAATAATAATCATATATTCAAAACAAATATTGAAATTTATTTTAATTATATATTGTCATATATACAAAACTTTAACAAAAATAAAAACTTCGAGCAAAAGTTAATCGCATGTAAGTTACGTGTCATGGTAATTTGCATGCGACCCTTACTGCGCATTCAATTTCCTCAAATGGTGGCTTGTATGCATCGCAGTGAACTTTATTAGTACCGCTTATCCTTGATACGCGTTTTGCTGAAAACACGATAGATGGTCATGTCCTGTGGAGTAAGCGAATGTCGAAGAAGAAATAACGTGATTGGATTGATAAAATCAAAATCTATAAAAAAATGTATGTGAGGATGTATGGATGTCTGGATGTAAAGATGTATGGATTTTTGTTACTCTTTCACGCAAAAACTACTGAATGGATTTTATTGAAACTTTACAATAATAGGTATAGGTCATTTAATCCCTCCACGACCGCGAACACGCCGGCGTGTCAGTTAACAATAGATTTCTTAGAATTTTAAATAATTTTTTAGAAATTTACCTAGAGGTGATATCAGAATAACAAATAGGCTATTTTTTCCCGGAAAAATGTATGGTTCCCGTGGGATAGTTTTTTTTTGTTTTTCTAGAGCTAGTTTCTTTATACATACCTTTATATACCTGTTTCCTTAGCTCAACCTAAATATATATAACTAAAAAATAAGATTACATACACAAAAATAAAAATAAGACAGATGAGATAAGATTTCAATAAAAACATGAAAAAATATTTTATACTTGATACAACGCTAAACTAGGTACAGTAGCCATTATTTTTAGTTACACTTAATAAAATATATTTGAACTTAAAAGATCAAATAATTTATTGTTCAGAAATATACTTTCAAAGCGAATTAAGCCTAATATTACAAGCAACTTACATTATCTAAGAAATCATTCTTGCTCGTCCGCGTGTAAGGAATCTTACACCACGCATCATAAAACCTTTACGACTGGCTCCTCAAACACTATTTGATTGGTAACTTGGTAAATCTAGAACAAGATGACTCTAAAAGACATTTTATAGTGACTAAGTCTGAGAAAATAAAATTTAAACGGTCTGGTTGTTTGCCAAACTCGTAACTATTGGTCTAGTGTCTATAAAAGTTCTGGCTAGATTGCTCTCTCCATATAACAAGATTGTTTTGAATAATAAAAATGCGTGCGATAATCATATTATGTTTTTTTTTTATTTATAACGGAGATATTAACTTTTAAGGAAAGTTAATTAAAATAAAACTTTTTAGTAAAAAGCTACTCCGTAATCTAATATATAAAATTTCCATGTCACAATGTTTGTTACCGTACTCCTCCGAAACGGCTTTACCGATTTTTACCAAATTTTATATGCGTATTCAGTAGGTCTGAGAATCGGCTACTATCTATTTTCCATACCCCTAAGTGATAAGGGTGGTCCACCCCTAAAAAAAATATTATTCGGCATTAAAAAATACATACAAACCTTAATTTTCACTAGGGACGAACCCGAGCGGAGCGAGGGTGAGTCGCTAGTATATATATAATAAAGTGTGTACGTACAATATGTATGGCATTATAGTTACCATTAAATACGTTTTAGAATACTGGACTAGAACATTTGGTGTAGATATTTTTCTTGAGATTTATGTGGACAGTCTGGCCATTTAAAAAATCATAAAAATCAATATTGCGTAGGTATTTTCTATATTTTTTTTGAAGTCGATTATAAATGAATGTAGTTTTTTTGAAGTTCATATTGTGATACTACTCCTTTTCCCACATTTCCATAAAAAAAAACAAATATACCTTCTAATTGCTCTTTATACTACATTTGTCTCTATTCTTAAAGTTTTGCGATTTTTAAGTCACATAATTCAGCATCATATTAGAATGAAATAAATGAACGAATTTTTCCTAAGTTTAACTTAGTAATGTAAGTCATCGTGTACTTACAGAAGTTAAAAATAATTGTAAAAACATACCTATTCGTCGGAAACCCACAAAGGCGTCTGTGGTCAGCCTTTATAAAGTGGACTTTTATATCGGACCCCGCGAAACACGACCTCTCCCAGTAAAGTATATAAACAAAGACATAAAATTCTAAAAGAAATGCCACAAATTGTCTATAATATATATTATCTATATAATATTCAGTAGTTACTTTTTTAATTATAATTTTTAATTTTACAAAAAAAATGCGTTTTTGTGTATGTGTAAATATTTATAGGAGACGAAAAATACACTTAAAACTACTTACAGAATGTTGTCACTTATATGTGAAAATTATCTTAAACGTTACAAAAATTTTAAATCAAATTTAGTTTTTGTTAGTAATTACTAAACTATGTGAAATTTTGCAATGTACCTCTATAAAATACTCTTTTGTTAATTCAGAATATGATCTATCTAGCTGCCAAAGACTTAATAGTAGGTAATTGAATAATGAATATCTTTATATTTCACACTTCGTTTTTTTATCGACCGCGGGCAATGCTAGTCAACTATACTTTTCTTGTTTCTTCTACCAAATTTCGTATTCAAGTACCTATTGTAGTTTTTTTTTTTTCTCTTTTACCGGTCATTCTTAATATAACGTGTTTTCTCCATTCTATGCGACATTGGCGAAGTAAATTATGCCTAACTAGCACTCCTGGAAGCCACTACACAAAAGAATAGAATAGAATTGTAGGATTTCGACATAAAACTGGCATCAGTCAATGGTCACGTAAATCAGTAATATCATTATTGGAGGGTGTACCACTACTCTATCAATCCCATATGACTCAATATTTTTTATAGTGGTAGATTCCTCAGAGACTGACTACGCTAACATTTATTTTAAATTAAAAATGTAAAATTTACGACTTAAATTGCTCGTAAAAGTCCATTTGAATGATGTATATTTCGATTTGATTATAATTTATACTGGTGTAAATATTACATACATGGTACTATAAAAGGCTGTTGTTATAATAAAAAGCTTAAGACAAATGTAATAAAATATCATTTGTGTTGTCACATCTAGTATTTTATATCTCGACGCCTTTCCCCCGGAGATTGAATAAGGCCAGAGTGAAGTCGACTCCGGATTTATGAGGATTCCTCCGCCTGCACTCCTCCCTGATTGCCAGTTTATTTCGTGTCGAACTGCGTGAGCTACGCGATCAAATGACTGGATTAATGAACTGTTCTAAACTACGACTTTTTAGATTTCCTAATGCATTTTTAATATGAATTATGTTTTAGTATAGCATTGAAATGACAATAATATCTGTGGTAGTTTGATATATAGACGGAGGAGGATTTAGCTACCTTTTTCTGCTATAAACCTTATTATTGTTTAAAGTCACTATAATAGTTAGTTAAGTTTTTATTGCTTTTAAAATGATTTTAAATTTAGAGCAGAGATTACGTCTTGAGCGGGGTCGAGACGCCATCATGACATTCTTTAAAAATACGTGGCTTAGTAACGTTGGTTGATCATGGTGGATCATAGAGAGTTATCTTTTGGCTAGCGACTCACCCTCGCTTCGCTCGGATTCGTCCCTAGATTGATTCCCCATAAAAGTTTCATACCCATAGGGGGTAACCCTTAAGGAATGATTTCCGGGTTAAAAACTCCTATGTCCTTCTCCAGGTCTCAAACTATCTTCTTACCAAATTTCATGTAAATCGGTTTAGTAGATCCAGAGATTACATATATATATATACACACATATATATGTCGTGTAATCCATATCCTACCGATATCATCTTTAGTGGTCACTAATCGTTAATAAACGTTATCAGGGCTCAAATAATAAAGTATTCAATGCTCAAAACACAATTTAATCAGGGAAATCATAATGTCATAAACTTGAAATGGTAATTCTCATGATTTAGAGCAGCAGCTGATTTTAAGACACCGATCAAACTTTCAACTACAATATCCATACTAATATTATAAACAGGTGAAATTTGTGTGTTTTGAGCATTGAATACTTTATTATTTGAGCCCTGATAACGTTTATTAACGATTAGTAACCACTAAAGATGATATCGGTAGGATATGGATTACACGACATATACGAGTATATGTATTTATATATATATATATATATATATATATATATATATATATATATATATATATATATATATATATATATATAAGCAAATAATACATAACATTCAATTATAAAAAGTATTAAAATTATAAAAAAGTAACAAATTAAAATGATCAATGAAATGGAAAATACTTTGGCGCCATTGTATTGTATGTAACACAATAATATATAAAAAATCATAGATCAAATCATATGTACATATATAATAGATACCTACATTTCCGATTCTTGTAAAATAAACATCGAATGGTCATTTTCAATAGACTCGTTCAAAGGGACGCTTAAAGTCCATTCTATCATACATATTTCACGCGCCAACTTCAAAGACGGTGTCCACAAACTCGGCGACAGTAAGTTTCCCGTTTTATTGGCTTCATAAAATAAAACGCAGGTAAAACTCGGTACTTACTGCCGGCTGTCGTTTATAGCGTCTTAAAGGTTATGTCACATGTTGGAAATTAAATAAAATGTATATTTTCAAAGCAATTGGCGTGTTGGCGAAATATTGCTATGCGAGGTGTTTTATATATTTTTAAGTGACAATTTTCTATCAATATTTTTTAAAGACCTACTACGGCTCCGTCTGGAACTGAACTCTGAAATATATATTATATTGTATCTGTTGTATTCTAATAAATACCAAATTATTTGATACGAATTTCGTGCCCCCCACCAACATTCGTGCCATGCCATACCCATAAAATTTTGGTCATAAAATTGGCCCCTAAAAGTACAATAATAAATTACTTAAAAAATGATTTTGAAGTTAAAACAAATTATTAATTATAAAGAGCTTTTATTTAATTTGTCTCTTTTGAATGATTTCGTCATCTTTCAAATTTATATATTACATTTTTAAACACCAATCTGCAGAACTAAAATTTGGACAACCTGAGTAGTTTCGGTGACAATGTCCCACGAGGCTGATCTGATGATACAGCCAACATGACCACAAGACATTTTTATCTATATTTAGTTGTATAAACGAATTTTGTTTCTAAGTAACTTTTTATGTTTATTACATTCAGTTAAGCTAGAAATTGGATCTTGTTTCAGATAACAAGTACTTAGCTATAAAATCGAAAAATTCTAAAAACTTCAAAATGAAAATCCAACGTAAATATTACAAGGATTTCAAATTATTTTTTCTTTTTTTTATAGTGTGACCAATGAAAGTTCGTACGGTCAAATTTGTACGCTCTGTGGGATATAGGAAGCAAAATTAATTAATATCACAAAAGTTTGCGAACACATACAAAAATAATTATTGTAGGTACATAATTAATGTCCAAATCGGTTTTCAAATTTTTTTTTACATTTATACTTACCAATATTTTTTCAAATGCGTACGATTAAAAGTACGGTTTCTTTCAAAATTTTACAAGTCTAGTCTATAAGTCTATAAGTTTCATGAAAATCCGTTCAGTAATTTTTGCATGAAATAGTAATAGAAATATCCATACATTCTCACAAACTTTCTAGCTTATAATATGACTAGAATTATCTAGCTCATGTCGTTGTTGCTTCTTTATTATGAAAGTTACATGAAAGGTATGAAGAAATTAAGAAATACATCGTGGATTGTTATACGTCTAAGAAGACAAACAAAAAAGTTATAAAAAAATTATATTTTGTGTTATTATATATTTTTGTTTAATAAGTAATAGCTCTCTCAGGCCAAGACGTGCAAGTACTACTCTTACATAATTCTAATTTTGTCATATGCTACGAGAAATACTTTCTTTAGTAGGATAAAAGTACAATAATATATCCATAAATATATCTTAGTAAAAAATCTAAAAATTAAACTTTTTATGAAAAATGCATATTAACGTCAAAATCACTTTAAATATTCCACCCAATCCTATCGAAGATATCGCGTGATATTTGCTACGAGTAAAAAACAAATTGTGTTCCTTCAACTTTCATGTAATCGGGTAAAAATAACACCGATCGATGAAAGAAAAAAAAAACCGAACAGTATATAATATAATATACATTTAGTAAGTTTACATAGTAAGGGTGAAGGATTTAATTCAAAAACTTTGATGTCAACTGCACCGTTCTATATTTTTCGTCATCTTCAAGTATTATCTTATCTCTAAAAACATTCAAGGCTCCTTCATATGGGGAATATTTTTTATGACCCTCAAAAGTGTCGACGAAGGTTCGACCGTTTTCTGGCAATTCTAAAACTGGCGAGCATTTAGAGCTATGTGTGATTGTGTAAAGCATTTTATGACGGTGCGTGTAAAACGACCAATTTCGCTATTGGTATTAAGGAATTATTTAAAGACTTTTGCAAATGTTATAGTAATTTTGGTATTTTTACTTTCTTAGATTTACGCAAATATCCGACATTTTAAATAAAACAATCTTTTCGATTCTTTTCGCGGATTTATTTTATTTTTAAGTCCCTCGTTACGTTACGTTTCGAATGCTTTATACTTTAAAGCAATCATGGTCTAGGGAGAGACGGTCTCTCAAAATAAATCCATTTTCCATTTATTTTAATAATATCATACCTTGTCGCTTTTAAAGTTGGTTAATATATTTTTCTTTTTTTAATTTAATTTTGTTTATTATTAAATGTCAGAGTTTATCTTTTGCTAACATCTGCATTATATAATATATATTTTATATCATCTCGTCATATGTACAAGTATCATAATATCTTAATTTAACTATAACATTCAAGTCACACACACACGCACGCACGCACGTACACACATACACACACACGCACACACACAATGAGTTTTATCATTAAAAGTTTTTTTCTTACAATTTATATGGAAATTTAAAGTATAAAGTAGAAAAATAAAGTATTTAACTATAAAAAATTGAATAAATAAAATCACTTTTCAACTAGCAAAGACATCATCGACATATGTAAAAAATAAGCCTGAATTGTGTATCTTTTATTAAATCCATATAAAATATTATTTTTTTTGAACTTATATTTTGCATTATTTCCTAATGTTTTTATTTCTTTTTTTTTTCTAGATACAACCAGTAGCGTATTGCATTATAGTAACCATGAGTCAGCATTGAATCGTAGCCCTATAAAATCACATATCAGATCAAAGGGCGGATCGTTACGCCCTTAACAGAACAAATCTTAGGGTTTCGCTTTTGTCCCTCCACTTGATATATTGTCCGACGAAAAAGTAATCATGGTATCCTATGGTTTTTCAGTTGTGTGAACTATTTTATGAGTTTTTTTTATTTCATGTTGTTTTCATTTTTAATTTATAATTCTAGAAGTTACTTATACTCGTTTTGAAATCGTTTTCAAAGCATTACAATTCTAACTTGCGATAAAAAATTTAACACTACTGATATCAAGTTTTTGAAATAATACGTTTTATTATTAAACAAAATGCTTAACTCTTTTCAGTTCTTAGAGATATTAAATTACTTGTTAATGACAGCAATCATTTAGGACATTGTAAAATTATAATATTGGCTAAAAATATTATTTATAATATGCTATTAAAAATCACAATTTCTACTTCTTAAACTATATACTTTTAATTTTAATTTTCATGATATTGTACAATGTATATGAGGCTAAATAGGATTTTTGGGAAAGTAACTTTAAAGTTAGCACAGAAAATAGCTGTCAATGGATGTGAAACCACAGGGAACGACAAGTTTATTAAATAAGCTATGATGATGATGATGATGATGTTCTCCTAGCCGATTCCGGCTACGGCGGCCAATCTCATTGAGATTAGCCAACTGCGCAGGAGATATTATAGTGCACAAGTGTACGCGCAGACACAACGTGCACTCTCTATTCCTGTCACTATCATACTCCGGTGGGACGACTGCTCGACACGACCGGTGAGAGTTAAGGCGCAGGACCGACAGCTTTACGTGCTCTCCGAGGCACGGGGGTGAAACACCGCCAATTTCCCAACTCCAGGCTGTTACTGAGACTTACTATACAGAAAGACTCAATAACTAAACTTGGCCCGACCCGGGACTCGAACCCAGGACCTCCGGATGTGCAGCCGTACATGCTAGCCACTACACTACCGAGGCAGTTAAAAAGCTATATATATATATATATATATATATATATATATATATATATATATATATATATATATATATATATATTTACGTTTCGATTTGCGAAACACATTTGAACTTGCACTTATATCCATTTGCTTTAACATGTCTTCCAGCAAACGTCAAACTTTAAAAGCTGCATGTGTTTCAACTTTATTGAGAAATGGCTGCCCGAATTGATTCTGACGTGTTCACACCCACTTTAAAATGTACTAAAATTTCTTAACTTGTCCAAGAAGCGAAAATAAACTTTAAATTTGTGTCAATAAGGTAGAAATAAGCTAAATATAATTTTAAGACGTTATCTAAAAAGACGTTGCTCATATTTATAAGTGCTCTTTTTGTGTGTAATGGATTTTTAAGTGAATAAACAAGAAGAAAAGTGGCAATAAACGGTAGACTACAACATGATTACTAAAATGAAGGACTTATTTTACATGGCTTTGTTGGTTAGCAAAAATATGAAACATGATAGAAGGTTATTCTTGGAAAATATTATAATGCTAATATATAGTATATACTGTTAATTTAAATGTTATATGAAAAAGCTACGCAATTGTAAGTTTTGAGGTTGATTGTTTAACGCTCAAGAACATCATATAATAAAATTCTGAGTCGAATCTGTACATTAAATATTTTTTGGAAAATCTCATTGAAATAGTCATTATTATCGATACAGAGGCCGTATGAGTATCTATTGTTTTTTGAATGTTTATCTGTCTGTCTGTTTGTTTGTTTGGGAACGCATCATGAGAAAACAACTGGACGGATTTTGATGAAATTTAGTATGATGATAGCTGGTTATTCGGGTCAACATACAGGATACTTTTTACTGCGGGAAAATATCTCATCCCTGAAAAACGTTAAAACGTAACTAGGGACCAACCCTAGCGGAGCGAGGGTGAGTCGCTAGTTTAGTATAATTTGTAGAAATATTTCGTTGTCCGATGACGGCATGATAAAATAAAAACTCAAATTTTATATATCGTTAATTTCGTATCTACTATACTATATTTTATTGTATTTTTTCATTGTATAAGTACTCTACATTATCCCAAAAAAATTATAAGTTTAAATATATTTTAGTTAATATTGGCACATGGGTATCTGACTGTACACAAATATTAATATGGAAAGTTTTATTCATATAGCAAAAACACTCATTTTGAATATCTACCTATATAATACACTGCTACCATTAATTTACACTTTACCGAACATCCACTCTTGGTCATATTTTACAAAATAGAAGCAAGAATAATTTACGAGATGTGACTTCCCATTCGATAATATTGGATTGAATAGTTTTGATGCTTGAATTAGTAATTTTTACTGAGTAAGTTAAGGTAACCTTACTGAATTAAACAGTCTCTTTTATTTTTATATTAAAGTTAAATAAGAATCTAGATCTGCTAAGTCTATGCCATAAAAATTATAGGCGTTGGTTTTTTTTATTTTGCTACCATGAAGAGTATTAATAATACATAGTTAAAAAGTACATAGTAAAAATTATACACTCTGTGTTACTCTAATGTATAAAGCAATAATACTGTTATAAAATCTGTTTAGTAGTTTATGTGTGAATAAGCGAAAAAACATCCATCCTCATTAGCTTTCGCATATATCATATTAGTAGGAGTAGCATAATAGGAAAATTCTCTGCCTTACGATTAAAAAATATACAAATATATGTAATGGTTAGGAAGATTCAATGAACGGATCCAAGTTGGCACTTAGTAGATTTTTAAGACAGGTTCAAACCCACAACTATTTTTATATAAAAACCACATTGTCTCATTGTAATTTGGCTATAAGAAAAAAAGTTTGATGTTAGTACAAACATTAAATAAAAATATTTTAAAGTAACTTGGTGTCATTTGCTATTGCATTCCTTTAAATCATTGAATAATTTTGTGGGTAGAGATTGTCAGTTTTGTATTGTAACTTTTGGGACTTCTAATTAGTCTCTCTCGCGATCCATGATCGGGATGATCGGGAACTAAAAATCAAAATAAATCCGCGAAAAAAAAACGGAGAGTTAGTTTTATTTAAAACTAAATAAAAGATTAAATAGATAAAAAAATTATATTGCAATAGTATTCAAATAAATATTTACAAATATCAAGACGTTATTTCCCTGTACATTGAACAGATACCTAGCGGAGGCGGTTCGCGGCCGAGATGAAAAATCACAGATGACTTTTTTTATTCCATGACTCACCACTAGGGGAGAAACGGGTGCAATTAGCGGAACAAGTGACTTATAATGCTTGCTTCTTTTATAAATTATTTTATAATATTTTACTTTCTCATATATTCTGATGTACCATATATGTATGTAACATATATTTTTTCATTAGGTTTCTTATTTGTAAACTAATGCTTTCTGATTTCTATCGATAGCTCATTTTTCGTTGTATTTTCTCAATCGTTACAATGATTATGGCTTTATTGTTATGTGACCATAAATCATGGAATTGAGCGTAAGATATTTCTTAGTTTTGTTGATTGAATCATTGTCGAAAAACAGTATAAAGATAGATAAATAGAAAAAAAAATAATTATTATAATGATTTTAGATATGGCTCCGTTCCCATGATGGCATGGCACGGGTCGGGGACAAGATATAACCTATGACCATCCCCAGGATACAATTTTGTCGTTTGTTTAGTGAGTGAAATTAGTTTAAGTGAGAGAAGGTGAGACAGAGCTACTTTCATATTTGTAATTTTAGTATAGGTTTTTTAAACATTACAATCATTTTTCATTATAAATATCAAGTGATTGATGGACCAAGTTAAATGTATTTTATTACTTAAAAAGAATATAAGAAATATATTTAAATAGTAAAATTTCGCCAATCCGCACTTGGCCAGCGTGGTGGACTATGGCCTGATCCCCATCGTATTAAAGGAAGGCCCGTGCCCGGCAGTGGTACGTTAAAAAGGGCTGAACACATATATACATACAAATGTTTCACAGATTTAATTATATGATTTATAGGTAGGTATAGTTTAGATCATAAAAGTGAAAATATCGCAAATTCTAAAGAAAAAAAATACAAACATGAGTGATCCATCTCAAATCATAAAAATAATATTAGTGTGCATAAAAGCTTAATTTTTTTTGTGTAAAATTAATTTAATACAATTAATAAGAAAAAGTTATTCGCTATACGCTCTCTTATGGCTGGAAGACTAGCCCGTGTTGTCTTAAGAGTGGTTCATTTTTTACAGTAGCTTTTCCTTCTCCGCAAAGCTTTCCCTTTCAAATGTCAACGAATTGTAGCCGTCCTGTGATAAATTTTGTTTTGATGACTATAAATTGTGTAGTAAAGGAACTTTTGTCTACATTTAAAAATGTATACATACTCGTATTATTGTTTTATGGAGTGATAATAGTTTTATGTTTTAATATTAAGCATATCGTTATAAAAAATCGATCAAGTGTGAGTCCGAATCCCATACCAAGGGTTCCGTAGCATAAAACATTAAAACAAGTTTATTTCTAGATTTTTTTCTTTACTTCTGCTGTAAGATATTGTTTCTGGATTTTCACGATTCTACGTCAATAGTTACCTGTGTAGATAAATAAGGATACAATATGTAACTTGATCTTGACATAAGTAATTATAAGAAAAAAACTATAATATATATTTTTTTTAAACTTTTTAACAAAAAAATAAAAACCGACTTCAAACAAAAGCACTAAAAAGTAAAAAATAACTAATTGGTTTGCTTTGTATGGGCTGGCACCGATTTCGAAAATATTGGATTAGGTATGTATTTAATAGGTGGGCTTTAATTACTTAGCCAAAGCACACCGACTTCGAAAATATTTGATTAGGTATGTATAGTAAATGAAAACTACCAATTAGTTATTTTTTACTTTTTAGTGCTTTTGTTTGAAGTCGGTTTTTATTTTTTTGTTAAAAAGTTTTTATTTTTCCCTTTTTAGTGTAGACAGCTTGTCAAATCAAACAAAATAAGCCCAAACTCAAAGTATCTACTATTAGCCGTTGAAGAGTTCCACCTATCCACCTTCTGGCCTTACCATCAGATCAGGTCAACAATACCGAACCACTGTACTATCAACGGAAATATAAACACTTGCAAAGTTTCAAGTCAGTATGGTAATTAGAAGTAGGTTAAATTCATCATTAGCTATTTTTCCACCCTTAGGGGTGGTATTTTTTTTTAAATTTGAATAGGACCAATCTGGAAGTATACACTTTCAAACAACACAAAAATTGTCCAAATCGGTTAATAAATGACGGAGTTCTGAGGTAACAAACATAAAAAAAAATACAGTCGAATTGAAAACCTCCTCCTTTTTGAAGTCGGGTGATAAGTAAATCTCGCGACAAACTTTTAAATCATATAAATTAATAATAAAATTTTTTTCTTCTTTTTAGAGCTTTTGAATAAAAGCTTGTTTATAAAAATGTTTTTACTATTAATTTATATCTATGTTAGTTTATTTTCCTTAGAGCCCTCCATGACAACTAGGTACTGTTCAACCCACTGATTAAAACATCGATATGTTAAAGAATCTTTACATCAAAAAGAAATCTCTACATAAAAATCTCTCAATTAATTTAGAGTTCATGGAAGCTGCAAAACGAATGTACCAACATTTTTAAAGTCAGTTAGTATTTTAACACTTCTAATGTCTACTTCAAAATGTTTTATTGCTACGATCGCCCTCGAAGCGGATTTTTCCCCAATAAACCTGACAGCGGCTACTCGTCTCTAGAGCAATAACTACAGTCATCCGCACGCTGTGACACTCCAAGTGAAAATATATCGCCTCTCCGCTTGAGAACGCGACTTGTATTTCAAAGATAATAATTAATTTTCTATTTTATAAAGAATCTTTTGTTACATTATTTGCTGTTAGGTTTGGTTTGTGTGTTTCTTATATACTTTAATATTATTATTGTCCAAATTAAAGTTTTTTTTTGTGTTTTTAATTTTTGTATTCATGCAAATATAGACTTTTTAAATATCAACTTTTTGAAAATAAAAAATTAATATATTATAAAGGTGGTTCTTTACAGGTAGAAAAAGTGAATAAACAGGTGTAAAAATAAAGCATTCTACGTTTAAATATAAGAGAAAGAGAGAGAGAGAGAGAGAAAGTAGAGTAACGACTTAAAAAAACAACAAGAAAAAATACATTTATTATAATGAGCATTTTCATTATCATTGATTTACATTTGTTGACCAACTTTTATAAGGAGGAGTTACTCAATTCGGTTATTTATATTTTACTTATTCAATTCAGCTATGATATTTGTCCGTGTGCATACGTGCATGCGTGCGTGTGTGCGTGAGTGCGTATGTGTGTGTGCCGCCTTCTGTTAACACACAGTTAAAAGTTTTTAATTTAAAATCTCTTTACATTTTACTATAGGCGGATTATGCACATATACCTACTTGTATCTCAATGCAATCATTTAGTTTTACTTCTGAAAGATATGGTGCATTTTTGATGCATCTATACTTCTATACTAATATTATAAAGAGGTAAAGTTTGTGAGTTTGTGACGTTATAGTGGGTAATTTCTGGATCTACTGAACCGATTTGATGAAAGGTAAGAAGATAGTTTGAGACCCTGGGGAGGACATAGGATACTTTTTATCCCAGAAATCATCACTTAAGGGGGTAAAATTGGAGAAGAAAGTTTGTAGTGGGAATCAACCTAGTAGATAAGAGTTTGTTTGTGAATCAGTGAATTTCGTGTTTCGAGGACAGAATCGAGTTACAATCAACCTAAGTAGCAGCGGCATCGATAAACGAATGTACAAAATCTGAAACACGATAGTACACCCAATTTGTCTCTTCATACCCTAATCTGTACACAAAGAATTCTAGAACTTGGTATTTGCTTTTAAGAAAAAGAAGTAAACTGACTTCAAAATCATTTAAAAGTAATATAGTGGTTTTTTTTTTAAATTCATAAACGACCACCATTGACGTATAGTACTCTATTTATTATAAAAATTACCATAAATTATTGTAAAATTGGCGAAGATATTTATTTTATAACATACCCACAAAAATAGAGACTAAAATTAAATAAATTTTCCATCGTGAAATCAGTCAAATGAAACTATAGCTATTACATTCACATATCACTGCTTTCAAAAAATTTAATATAATTAATTACAACTTCATAAATAAATAAATATGTTGTGACATTAACACACAACACCATCTAATTCCATGGTAAGTACAAAGCTTGTGTTATGGATACCAGATGGGTGATACGCTACATATATATAACTTTAAATACATACATATTATAAATATAAACACCCATGACTGAAGTACAAACGCGTGTCGTGTACAAGTCCCAACGGGACTCGAACCCGCGACCGCTGGCACAGCAAGTAGGGTCACTACAAACTGAGCCAAACGTGTCGTCAAAACTTACATTTAAAAACCATATTACATTTCAACAGTTTTTCACACAAAGACTTTCCAGGTATTAAATTTTCTAGAATGATAATTGAATACAGAAATTTGATTCGCTTCCTGAAAAGAAAAAAATATGCATAAAGCTGTAATTTTTCCCGATTCCATTCAATTTGCGAGCTTTGAATTAATTCTTTTATCCGCCGCTGCATTAACCAAATCTTATTAATGAAGTATGTACATGAAAAATGTATAATTTCATCTTGTTTTTGATATCAAAATTTTTCTCGTTTCATCTGTTGCAATGTTTGTTTCGATTGTCATAGACACAGAGTGGGGTTTGTGGTGGTAATTTTTAAATACGATATATATACACACTGATCAAAGCTTGAAACTTATTTTCTATCTGGTTTTATAAGGCATAAGTCCTGAAGTACTAAGTATGTAGCTTCTTAATAAACTATGTACAATATTTATATATTGAAATAAGTTAAAACCGCTAACTCAATAGATACAAGTTTTGATTTATTTTAAGTATTTTTATGTCATATAATTTTATTCTAAAAATACAATAAGTGTTCATAATTTATTGTTCATACGAGTGGATTCAGGTTACAGGTAGGTACACTGACAAAAATGTGGGTTAGTATGGAGTCGGTAATCATGTTGGAAATGAATATTCATTTCCAACGTGCTAGATATAAAATATATGGAATCGATCTAATAACTTACTTGAAATATTTTGTGTAAAACGACCTGTGTGTCAAATACATATATGGAAAAAAATATCTTGTGGGCATCTCTTTTGATTATCTACATGGTCTACATTAATAATTATCATAATTTAAAGGGGGAAAAAAAGATTTCAGCATCAAAGAAATCGTTGCTAAATATCACTGATAAAAGCTACAAATTCTTTACCTTTTATTTTTTTTAATAATTTAGTTATTAAAATCTATTTTTTCAGTTAGGTATCAAAAATCAATAATTATCAAACGTATAAATAAAATATAACTTTTGAGTGTTTTAGTAATTTAATATAACTTTTGAGTATATTAGGATATACATACATACATTTTTGATTTATTTGTGGTGTGTGTAAGTGTAAAAGTGTGTGCAATTTTTATGTTTTTATGGGTCAGTACAACATATTCTACTCAAACCTTTTGAATCTTTTGTATATCATTTCAATTTGTTTGAGATTATCTTTTTTTACATAATATGATATATTTTCTATAAATGTAATCTTTTTAAAGAATATTTATTTATTCTGAGCTTTATATTGTATTATACAGATAAGTAGTAAATTTATTATATCTATAGGTAGATACATATAGTACATATCGTAAATATTTTTTTTAAATACAATTCTTTAAAAATATTAAAGAAGGATAAAAATCAAAATAAAATATCATACATAATTATCACTGTTTTATTTTACAGCTTTTTCACGTATCTTGTATATAAATAAATAAAAAATAACAAAAATAACATACAAATTTTGTACTCATACATAGAAAAAATCTTTTTCACATTCGAAATATTCTAGTTTACAGTACCTGAATTTAAAATAAATTATTTCCTTCGCAAGCACAAAACAGCGCTTATTAAGTTTAATTTTTAATATCCGCGCTCAACCCGCGGAAAATTGCAATCCACAGCCAAAATAAACGTAAAAAATATCTCAAAGCGATGTATTCGTTTATCTTGATTAAGAAAAGATATGTAAAAGTAAAATTATATGTAAGATTCGTTATGAATGCTGCGGGGAAAGTGACTCATTTTATGTTACACCTTGGAATTACTAGTGAAATAAAGGTATTTTGTATATGAAAAAAAAAACAATTTTATAACAATTTTGACGCTTAGTATGAAACAGTTAATCGATTCCTTGCTCTGTGAAAAACAAAACAAATCTATTCCACGGGAACCGTATATTTTTCCGGGATGGAAAGTAACCTATGTGCTATTCCAGACTATAACCTATCTCTATGCTAAATTTCATCTAGATTCGTTCAGCCTTTCTGGCATGATTAAGTAACAAACATCCATCCATTTAAACTTTCGCATTTATATTGACATGACAATGCGGACATGACTTGTACAGTAATAATTAAGTGTACATTTGTTTTGTATACATAATTAAGTATATTTGTAATTTTCTTTGTTACTCTTATTTTAAGCAGGCGAAATTTGTTTGTTTGTAATTCTTACACTATCTTCAAGTAACAGGATTTTTCATATTGATATTTTTTCCATAGTTTTTCATACTTAGACCTTTAGACAATTAATTTCAGAAATATTCTTCATTAAAACATTTTTATTTGTACTATTTACTTGATGCAAATAAACAAATAAATTTATGTAGATGGGTATTTCTCCGAGATTGCATTCTTCGTCAGATTTATCTGGCCAAAAATTATTTTCATTTTTGGCTCTATTCAACATACTCTTATGATTAAAGACATGCCAAATATTATTTTATAAATCAGACGAAGAACGCAATCTCGGAGAAATACCCAGATATTTATAAAAAAATTAAATAAACAAATGTAGTAATAATGTGTAACTTAGCTAGGAGTTATTTTTTCAAGGTACTCGTAACTCATGAACATTGGAGATGAAGGTATATAGCATGTTAATTTAGTGCAACTAATAATAAAAAAATATTATTAAGCCCATAATATATACACAAAGACTAATAAAAAATCACATATTCATACCTAATATGATTAATAGGTATCCATACTAATATTATAAATGTGAAAGTGTGTTTGTTTGTCTTTATAATATATTTATAATATGTATGTATTTAAAGTTATATATGTGTAGTGTATCAACTATCTGGTATCCATAACACAAGCCTCGTAGCTTACCATGGAACTAGATGGCGCTGTGTGTTAATGTCCCAACCTATTTATATTTATATTTATTTATATTTATTTCTTTTACGTCGAAACGGAGAGACGGAATGACGTGATTTTTTGTATGGAGATAGTTGGAGAGCTGGAAAGTGGCTACACATACATACATAGGCTACTTTATACCGCGTGAGATAATCTCATTCCCACGAGAAAACACGATATAATACAACCCAAAAATTATTTATTATCTGAATTACTTGAAACTTGGTATTAACGCTCTTCAATACAATTAAATAAATACGTGTTTTAGCATTTTTCGAAATTCATCCCATAAGGAGGTAAAATAGGGGATGAAAGTTTGTATGAAAATTACTTTTTAAGAGTTTTTCTGTAGTTTTAGCGCGAGTGAGGCCGCGGGTTCTGCTAGTATTATATATAATTAATTAATATCATTATAAAATATGCAATGTAACAACTAGATATTTGTATTGCTGGTGTCTACAAATAAATAATTATGATAAAACTGTTAAGTCTTTTTTACTGTAACATATTATGTATTTTTTTTTGATGCATGTATCAAATTGGATGAAACAGATGTTATTAAAAAACAGAACATTAAAAGAATGTTATAGGAAATATTAAATTAACAACCAGCTCAATAATAGTTCTCGTTTAATAAACAAACAAAAGTTCCACTATACAATATATTAAATAAAATAAATACTTGAAAATACTCAAATACTTAGCTTGTAAATATCGACAACGTAATGAAATTCTTATCGGGACTCGCCCTGCGAATGGAATATTATTTTTGCTGCATTAATGCGAAAACTGTGTATTGTGGTGCTGATGTGATGGATCGGCGGGAGTTAAAGTATATTTATAAGGAAAGATCGAAGATGATGTATCGTGTTTTGATTTATTCACATTTTGGATGAAATTATTATTGTTATAGTATTTTACATTGCTATAAAATATTTTGTGTATTATATTCAGCCCTTTTTAACGTCCCACTGCTGGGCACGGGCCTCCCTTCAATACGAGGAGGATCAGGCCATAGTCCACCACGCTGGCCAAGGGCGGGTTGGCGGACTTCATATGTCTTTCCAAAACTTGCCAGGTTTCTTTACGATGTTTTTCTTCACCGTAAGTTAAGTGGTAATTAAGTTAGAAATGATTCGCACATGAAAACATCAGATGTGTGAGACCCGGGATTTGAACCCGCTCCACTCGGTTTCCCAAGCGAGCGCGTTGTCACTGGGCTACCACTGCCTTATAAAATATAGGTATATGAAAAATAGTAGTCATGAGGACTGCCGACAGAAGTGAAATCTTAAAACTATAAACAAACAGTTGTTATTTTTGGATATTCAAATTAATTGTTTGATCTTTAATTAAAATTTGTGAATTAAAATTATTTACATTTATCAGTGTTAGCGTTAACACGTCACGTGACCATATCGATGACGACTTACATGAATTTACTCCCCATCCAAACCTGCCTATAGAAGTTTTGACTTCAAAAAACACAATAAATTACTCTCTGTACACCTTTTGCCGTTTAGGAATTAAGGATAAGTCAGCAAAAATTTGGGATACCTATCTCCAACTGTCTGCTTGACAGACACTAATCAAAAAAGCATGTTTACGAGTATGTCTCTTTTCGTTTAAAATTATGCAATTGTTTTGTAGATACTCATAAAATTAACAAAAAATATTGTATAGGCACATACGACATAATACTGTACTACTGTTTATTTAATGTTGTGGGTAGACACATTTCAAAGCCATGTTTGCTGTAAACCACTCGAAACCCCGGAAAGAAAAAAAATATACGAAAACAGCCAAAAAGAATGGAAATATATTCTATTTAAAATGTCAAATATTCGCGTTAAATGTTAAGTACATTATAAAAATAATGAACATTATAAGCTAAAATATATGTACATATTTATTTAGTATCGTTATTTGATTTTGTGTTAATGACGACGATAAAAGAACAAATGACATTTTATTGCAAACTAGCATTGCCCGCGGCTCCGCCCGCGTTCAGATGACCAAAAACCAAATTCTTAGGTTTTACATATTAGTTAGTATAGTTTTACAATGCAGTTTTTGTTTTTTTTCTCAGAAATGAGATATTTTTACACGATAAAACGTATCCTATATGTTGACCCGGATAACCAGCCATCACCATACCAAATTTTATTAAAATCCCTCCAGTTCTTTGTCTGTGATGCGGTAACAGACAGACAGACAGAAAAAAATTCTAAAAACTATAGATTTGGCCTCTGTCGATAATAATGTTTATTTCAATAAGATTTTCCAAAAAATATTTGATGTACAGATTTGGTTTAGTTACAATTTTATTATATGTACGTACATATATCACTCGTATTCGCTATGACGTGTGAAAGCTGTACTAAGTACGCATTTATACCGCTAAGTATGTAACGAGTTGCAAAACAAACGCCTTTAATCTCGAAGCCAAAATATATTTCTGGCCGATGATTAACCGCTCCCTCGCTTTATTCATTTTTATTCATTTTATATTCATGCCGACGCTTGCTGAATGTATTCATAGAGTAACTCTTCGGAACTCCGTTGGAAAAATTTTCAACAATTTCACTCGAAAAAATAATCGGTTTTAATTCAAAGGCTTATTGTGTATAAACTATCAATTTTTTTTAAACATTATCGTGTCCGTGTTTTTTTAAATATTAGCTGTGCCATTATATACAATCTTCAGAAGTATATAACTTCAAAAAAGAAGGCGTTACGATGCTTAATTCGGGAGTACGTTTTTTGAAAGTGAGTGAACCAATTTTTAGGATTTTTAATTAATTAGGTTATCAATTCAATAGTGACGCCATAATAATTACAGGAAAAATGTTACACCAATAAAGGTGGAGTATATCCTTCAAAGTGTTTGACGTTGATATACCTTCTTAGTACTCTTACTCTGTAATCGTTGGAGTTCATTTTTTATTTTTTATTTTATGTAAAAAAATGTTTTATTATATAAGTAGAAATGAAATGATGTTCAATTGTAAGCGAATTACTTAATATAGCATTTTTCGTCGTTTTTTAGAAAAATAAGCATAATTGGAGCTATAGGAAAAAAGGGGGTAGATGTTTTTTTCTCTTCTGAATTTTTGTAAGAAATAAAAAAAAATGAAATTTGGAGAGGGCTACGTCTGTGTCGTCATTTAAAAATATTTTGTAACTAATAATAAAAAGGGGACCGCTTCTGCTTATACTATAAACCAAAAGCTAAAATTTTCCGCCCTTTTGACGCGACTTGTCGTAGACACGGTCACGCGGCTAATCTGTTGATATTGATACTTTGGTCGCTTATGAATTTTGACATTTTATGAATATGTCATCATTTCAAATAGCAAATGGCTAAAAACCATGTAACATCGGCCAAGTAAAATGGCCAATAGCTCGCCAAATAATGTGAACAAAAATTGAATTAAACGCTCGTCTTAATTTGCCAGGATTCTTTCTACGAAATATCTACGGTTATTTCTCGTTGATCTAGTGGTTAATATATATGGCTGCAGATGGTGAGTTCCTATGTTTAAGTCCTGTATCGGTCTTAAATAGGTACTGGGATTTTTTGTCTGAAGTTTTAAAGCTGGTGGTGTGTATACCCGTGTGAGAGCATGTTAATCTCTGGTTCCCGCGCCTTATGTCATACCAATCATAACGAATTGTCCTCCCACTGGAATAAAATTTGTAAAAGAAATAAATAGTGTTCTTATGTCTTTGTATATTGTGCATTATATTATGTCCCGCGCATTTGCCTAGTCTAAGTGTGGTTGGCCGCTACAACCAAAAACATTTAAGTTATCTATACATATTATAAAATTGTAACGGAACCGAATCTATACATTAAATATTTTTTGGAAAATCTTATTGAAATAAACATTATTATCGATACAGAGGCCGAATCTATAGTTTTTAAAATTTTTGTCTGTCCGTCTGTCTGTTCCCGAATCACAGAAAAACCACTGGAGGGATTTTGATAAAATTTGGTATGATATAGCTGGTTATCCGGGTCAACATATAGGATACTTTTTACCGCAGGAAAATGTCTCATTTCTGAGAAAAAATACAAAAACAGCAATGTAAGAGTATACTAATATGTAAAACCTAAGAATTTGGTTTTTGGTCATTTTAACGCGGGCGGAGCAGCGGGCAACGCTAGTCACAAATAAACACATTTTTAGATAGTAGCAATCTAAACTTTTATGTCACGTTCCGATATCTACAAACTAAATACAGCTTGCATTATAATTTACTAAAATAATTATAATATACTTGCAAATCACGGTGCATACACTGCATTCCCAGTCTACTGAAGTTCGGAACATGGGAACAAGTTTGAAATGTTTGAATTATTGAATTTGCTGGGTCGGGCAGACGTCCCGCGGGCTACCATTTGGGCAACAATATGCCAAAACTAAATCGGTCATATCTCACAAAAAAGCCAATGCTTATAGTGATTTCAAGCAACGGTTGCTATATATAATTATTTAACGGTTCATATGTTTTGGTTGTTTCTGAACTAGTATTATAAATTTAGTAGCTTATGCATTTAATACTATGACTTTGCGTTTGTGCTTCCATTGCTGATGTGACAATTAGTAAGGCACTGGCTCTGTAAAATAATTTGAACTTCTCTATATATTTTTAGTCTCTTGTTACAAAGTCTCTTACGTTGTATCTTTAGCAAAAATGTTTTCTTAGACGGTGGTAATTTCCTCATGAATTGACGGCACTGATAGATAGTCACTGACTTTTAAATTAATAATTTTATTCAAACCTGCCTTTAAAAGTTTAGTAGAATAAAGTATTAAAAATCGAGACTTTTGAGATTGAAAAACAGTATTCTAGAAGAATGAGATGGTTTAATCATTACATTTTCCCTTATCAGATTGGTACATATACCTTCCTATTAAAGGTCAATTGTTTTGTCAATATTTGTTATTATAAAAATCCTTTTTTAATGCAATTACAATAACTTATACTTCGAAATATCATGTAAAAGAAGTATATTCAAAACAAATCAGCGAAAGTATTCTATATAATTTATTTAAAATAAACTACTAAATTTTATAATAAAATTGAATTATCAAGCACGCGCGGAAGTACACCCGCAGGGAGTTAGTTGTACATGTCTTGGAAAGTTCTACGAATGTCTCATGAACTTATAGAAATTGATATTAAGAGATATTGTACGGTTAGCGGAGCTTTTATCTCTCTTGAAAGCTGAGAAACGATTTATAAGATTAAGTTTGACAAAAAGGTTTGGAATAGGATAAAATTGTATATTGTTTTATTATGGAGACATAATATATATTATAATGTTGGAAATCATATTGTATTTATTTTTTTAAAAATGAAAATATATGTAAAGTGCTTTATACTTTATCATATAAAAAATAAAACGAGATGCAATATATATATATATATATATATATATATATATATATATATATATATATATATATATATATATATCATAAAATAAATATCAATTTTTATTAAAAATATTTATGTAGGTATGTTGTGCTTAACATTTAATTTTTATAAATTATAATAATAAAATTAACTTAGCAGTTTTAGTAGGCTGGGCATAGCACTAATTCTGTTCTTAGAACAAGTCTAAATATTAACTAGAACAGTGATTAAATTGAATTTTAAGCATTATAAATTCAGTATTGTATGTATGTAGAAACAATTGTAACACAATTTAATAGATACGTAAACTACAAAAATGGGCGATTTTAAAATTTGTTAAAAAGAAGAATCATGATATTATGCTATTAACACAATTTCGAAAATATGTAAATCAAATATTTAAAAATTGTAATTGGAATAGCGTATAACTAGTTAAATGAAAGCATTAAAATTATTCATGTTGAATAAACGTGTTATATATACAAATATACATAAGTGAATGAACGTCATTCATACTTGTATGACAGATACAACGGTTTCAATTTGGCTAGAGCCTGCATAGCCTGGAGCTTGGTGAGGACCCCCCTGGGTCGTATTTGTTAATATGTTTTATAGTTTAAAAAATATATTTCGTTTGGGAAAAGAGTGAGGAGTCCACCACATAAAACGTGACTTTAGACTACTAGAACATATTAGCTTGTCTCAGAAAAAAATCGAAACATTAACTGTGAATTTTCTTTAAAAGCAAAACATAACGAAATGGTATTCAAAAGCTAAGATGAACTCCAAACATCATAATTTAAAACAAGAGAGCAATGTCTCAAGAAACGAATAGCGATAGTGTGAAAATGTAAAAAAAAGGTAAAAAATGAGGCTCAAATCCCCAGTGAATCCAACGGGCGGGAATGAAAATTGGATTTGCCGCTGATTGGATTTTTATTTACTTAAGACAAGAAAAATTCTCTCTCGCGCGTCTACTGCGACGTCTTTATAAATGATTTAGGAATTTACGCTAGCGTTTCTCTGATTAACGAGTTGTAGTGTCGTTTTTGTATCATTTTAGCAGGACTAGTGATGATCCACGGTGTTTATTGCTTAATTTAAAATATATGTAAAGGTATATATATATATATATATATATATATATATATATATATATATATATATATATATATATATATATATAAGGTAACATCAAGTTAAGTATATAAATATTTTTATATATAAAATAGCGACTCGCGTTAGCTTCGCTGAGTGCGATCGACCCTAGGTATGATATAGTATATACATATATATTTAGTCAGTTTTCATGTGCCACTGCTGGGCAGGAGCCTTTTTTTAATACGAGCAGGCAACAGTCAACCACGCAATTGGCCAAGTGCGTGTTGGTGGACTTTACATGTCTTTTGAAAGTATGCAGGTCCTCACGAAGGAAAAAATATCTTTACCGTATAAGCAAGTGGTAATCAGGAAATGATACGCACGTGGTAATATCATAGGTGCGCGACCCGAAATTGAACCCGCTTCACTGGCTTTTTCAAGCGAGCGCGTCACCATTGTGCTAGCACTTTCTTAGTATTACATTACATGTACATAAATAGGTACATATTAATGTTAGCAGCAGTATTTTATTTCATGTCGGTCACTAAATGAATTTAAAAATACCCAAAAAGTTTATTTATTTTAAAAAAACATCATATGGATCATATTTTATTGATAATTTTAGTCCTTATAATTTAATTTGACATATAGAAAAAACAAAGTAGCCCTTAAAACAATATATTTAAAAACAATATACATATTTCGAGCTAAAAAAAGTGTAAGCTAATTATAATATTGCGCGTTTATTTCTAAATCATGTTCGCTAAATAAATAAAATATGAAAAGACATTATGTATAAAAATTACAAAATTATCTCTGACAGATATTCCAGGAGCGAAGATACCAAACTTTTCAATACGCATTTAAATAACAATGGTTGACCGCAGGCGCGGCGAAATCATTTTGTACGTCCACAGATAAAAATATATTAGATCAGTCAATGGAGCTGGACATAATTTTTTTTATTTGTACATTATGTGTATTTTTCTTTATCTCTAGTAGATACTAAAATACTGTTTTAAAATGTATTAATTATTTTAATGGAATAATTAGATTTTTTTATTTGATGATTTTAATTCAGACATATTTTTTATAAATATGCAGTGTACCTAATTACATATTTTGATATACATATATTTATTTTTGCCTTAAAATAATATTTAATTAAGCATAATCTCTATTTTTATAATATACAGATCAATAAAATTAAAGTGTCTGTTTGTTATGTCAAAATAACAGCTTTTTACTAAATGCATATGGAATTATATACGTTACTTATAAGATTTTATCTGTCTGTTTGTTCCGGCTAATCACTGAAATGGCTGGGCCGATTTTAACGGGACTTTTACTGGCAGGTAGTTGATGTTGTAAGGAGTAACTTAGGCTACTTTTATTTCAGTAAAAGAATTAGGGTTCCGCTCAAAAAAATTAAAATGCACCTAGAGACAAACCCGAGCGAGGGTGAGTCGCTAGTTATATATAAAACCAAAAATATTGTTTCTCAGAACTCGTTATACCTACTCTGAAAGCATCAGTCAGATTAAAAACATATTATTTAACTTTATAGATTTACTAGCAGTACCCGCAGCTTCACTCGCGCTAAAACTACGAAAAAATCTCTAAAAGGTAGGTTTCATACAAACTTTCATCCCCTATTTTACTCCCTCATGGGATGAATTTCAAAAAATGCTAAAACACATATTTATTTAATTGTATTGAAGAGCATTAATACCAAGTTTCAAGATATTCTGATCATAAATATTTTTTTGGGTTGTATATAATGTGTTTTCCGATGGGAATGAGATAATGTCCCGCGGTAAAAAGTAGCCTATGTCACTCTCAAGCCCTCTAACTATCTCCACACAAAAAATCATGCCAATCTGTCACACCGTTTCGATGTGAAACAAAGACAAACAAACACACTTTCACATTTGCAATATTAGTATTGATAATGTTATTGGTGGATATGTTACACATTACGTTTTAGGGATGACTTATTCATTAAAAAAATCATAAAAATCAATTCACAAGTGGTAGAGGAAAAAGTAAGTTCGTGGTAACAGTAACATACAAAATAAAAATACAACTGAATTTGGTCAAGAACGAAGCTGTGATAGACAGATATAACAGAGATTTTACATTATATCTAGAAAAATAATCAAACACTTATCTTCTCCAACTTTGATAATTAACATTTTCGTAGATTCATCTACGTAGTATTCAGCCCTTTTTAACGTCCCACTGCTGGGCACGGGCCTTTCTTCAATACAAAGGGGATCAGGCTATAGTCCACCACGCTGGCTAAGTGCGGGTTGGCACTCATCTAGGTGATTCTAGAATATTCGACAATATTCCAGATACTATATATCTTTGACGTCTCACCATAAGCCGCGACGGAATGGGAATCCATTATGGGTTATTTATAGAGTGGCGCAAAATATTTATCGATAAGGCCACGGAAATGAAACCGGCCGGCTACTAAGCATTTTTGTATCGCCATGATGGAATAACGATTTGTTTGTATTTCCCTTATTGAAAACTGACGCTCCTTTGTGAATCCGATTTTGCTTTTAAAGCTAAATTGAAGGAAAAAAATCTAAGTATATGGGTATATCTCAGCGTCTTAAATTTTAGATTTCTGGAGGTTTATCTCTGTAACTAGCTAATAAAACGGTCTGAAATATTTTTTTAATGTACCTTAGACTATTATCTGACTTGGACCAATTCCATTTGTATAATAATTGCATTTTAAAAATATAAAAAAATCGTTTGAAACTCGTTCTTCTGATTCATATGACGTGTTCGTTCCCCATTTTTCTGAACAAAATTATATAACGCTTTATCTTATTGAAAAAACAATATAAATTATAGTCACATCGAGAGAAGATTAGTTATCTTTTAACAAAAAAAAATATTTATGTCTACGTTAGTTTACTTATTATAAATAAAGAAATAAAAGATGTCCGGCATAAAATTCTAATTAATATGGCGCGCGCTTCACTCGATCGTACTCGGTGAAATACAAAAAGTGAGACCATCACTACCCGCATGGGGGGTAGTCTGTTGTGCGATGAATGGGCCCGAAGGTAGACGTTCGGCCAGGTCAGCGTTGATCAGGAGATACAAGATTAAGTATTTGATTCATATGTTCTTGATTCAGATGGGTTTCTGATTAACAAGTCTAGTTTACAAATTATGTTACAGAGTTTTAAAACTTGAATCTTTGCCCCAAAAAATACGTGTGGGTTATAGATTTTCGTGGTTAAAAGCGAATACCGATATAAATATATGTCACGGGTAATCGAAGATTTTAGGCAAAATCCTGATTTATCTGGGTCTGATTCATGTGGTAAAAACCCATATAAATCGTAAAGTGGTACATTTTGTTTAAGTAATTTATCATACAATCATCATTAAGATCAGGTCCCAAGCATCACAACATCGCGACTGCGACACAGCGAAAGAAAAATGATATAATATATAGTATAGGACAAATAGACGAATGCAGTGCAAATAGCCATAGCTATGCTGATGTTATGGTGCTGCTCAGTCCATCACTAAGATGTTTGCAGCTTGGCTCCATTCTATTTAAAAATATTTAGAAAAATATATTAAAAGTCATGGCTTAGTTTACAATAGTAAAAAAATAATTACTACGTTATTTAAATATAAATATAGATCTGGCTATGTACGTGACGTTGTTCTAAAAAATGTTAAGCTTGATTGAGTTATAAAATTTTAATATTAACCTTGGACATGTAGTAAATGAAATGTGAAATATGAAATGAAGTGTGAAATTTTTATATATAATACTTAGGTAATAATTAGATGATTTATAAGACTGCTAGCATAGCATTTATTACACACCATGAAAAATGTTCCAAACAAGTTGGGAGGCATTTCTAAGAAAATGTTGCAAGTGGTCACCAAATTTGAAGCGCTAAGAATTGACTTTATTTTTTAAGGTGTGTAATAAATGCTATGCTAGCAGTCTTATAAATTATCTAATTATTACCCAAGCATTATATATAAAAATCAGCTTTTATACTCGTACTATAACGTAAGTAGAATTATGATTTCATGAAAAGGGTGTCTGCCAAGGGTTTGCCACGATGTTAAGTGTCTGGCATTGAATGACGTGATTTTTAATAATATTCTGATGGTAATACCAAAATATCACACTTTATTATTTAACGACTTTAGATCGTTATTTTACACACCTTTAGTACCGTGTACCTGCCAAAGCCACCATAGCCTGAACTTCATAATGGTCCATCGTTCTTATCTGTGTTGGGAGCATGCGCTGACAAACTTTCAGCTTTTATAAAATGACGAAGGTCTGGCGTTCACAGGCTCTTAGGCCAATAGAGCATTGCCGATGCGTGGAAACATGTTGGCCCGTAGATTTGCTGCGTGTACAGCCCAGGTTAAAATTACACTCTTTAAGGCCTATTGTCACGTACACGTTTTCAATGTTTCTTCTGTTCTTTTCAAATGTTTAGACTGCCTAGATATTGTTGTGCGTGGAGGATGTTCTACGAGGCACACACTAATGGTTTTGTTGGTGTTATAAGAAAGAGGATTCCATGTCTGAGACAGAGGATAAATGACAGCACAAATCCTATCATGAAAGCTGTAGAAGATTTTTAGATTAAAGGATTTTTCATATTATGTTTTATTTTAAATATTTAATTTTATTTATTTTTCTTAATGTAGGGGTCCTTTGTATTTATTTTATTAGTTTATAATTTAATTTTAGTTTGATTTACCTACTTTTCAAATTGTATGGAAAAATGTTCCGAAATAAAGATTTATTATTATTATTATAAAATTAATAAATAATAAAAAGTTACAGTTTATAAAAAAGAGTAATATTATATTATACAGACTTGGCTTTTTGTTTTTATTCCTGTTTCTGATTCATCTGTCACGAATTTTGATTCATATGGGCCCTTAAAATTCAAGTTAAATATCTCAAAAAATATTTGATTAAAATGAGTGCGTAATTCAAATATATGTTATTTGGCATGTCTTTAATCATAAGAGTATGTTAAATAGAGCCAAAAGTGAAAATAATTTTTAGCCAGATAAATCAGACGAAGAACGCAATCTCGGAGGAATACCCATATATTCTTATACGTAATGCTCTATATATTATTTATGTTTCTTTTTTTGAGTATATTAGATAAGTAGGTGCAAATATACTGATATCACACTTCGTTTTTGTATTTTATATTGATATCAGAGTAAGAGGAAATTTCCAACGTATTATATCTTTTTAAGTCAACTAATATGATTGATAATTTATATGTTAACTAAAATAGTTGTAAAAATTTAAAAATATTTAAAAAATATTTTTTATCTTTAGGGGGTTTATTTTTTCTGTTTCCATCCCGTTTTTTTCAACGGAACCTCTCCCGTCTTAATGGGGTGTCGCAGGATCGCTGCTGCACTCAACTACGACACCCCGACGGCAGGTCTGCCGAAGCAGAGCCTACAACTAAGGGATTGTTTTAGTCCACTCTGCTGTCAGAGGAGTACCAGGAACATATAAATCTTTTATCTATTACATATAAATGTATTCCTTATATATATATATATATATATATATATATATATATATATATATATATATATATATATATATATATATATATATATATATATATATATATATGTCGCAGGATGATTTGATAATTAGAATTTTCGTGAAAACCCTAGGGACATTGCGAAAACACGGATAGTTAGACAATGGTTAGGTAAGTTTTATTTTTTGATACCGTGACAGTTCCCACTTGGATAACATAGGTTGAGAAGGCTAAGAAGAAAAGGCTAAGGCTAAGGTTGGTTAGGTTAGAACACGTTTTAAAAAAAAACCCTATCTTTTTCCAGTAAGATTGAGAACTGTTTTCATCATTGTCTAATATTATCCGTGTTTTCACGATATCCCTAGGTGTTTTGAGAAAATTCGAATAATCAAATTATCCTGCAACATATATAAACATACATCTTAGTTACATCTTTGAAGACAGCTTAATTTGCATAATATATCAAAAGCCTCAACTACATACATATTAATATTAATAAATAATAAAACCGCCTTACTCACCACATTAATATACATATGGTCATATAACATATTGGCTCAATAATATTCTAATGTATAAAATTTCCATGTCACAATGTTAGTTACCGTACTCCTCCGAAACGGCTTTACCGATTTTTACCAAATTTTATATGCGTATTCAGTAGGTCTGAGAATCGGCTACTATCTATTTTCCATACCCCTAAGTGATAAGGGTGGCCCACGTTAGGGACGAACCCGAGCGGAGCGAGGGTGAGTCGCTAGTGTGTATATAAATATGATATAATGTAGGAGTTTAAATAAATCTAATATCAATTAATAATTATCCTATAAATTAATTTGTCCAAGTGCCCAGATTTTTTGACGATTTCAAAAAGGAGAAGACGTAGTTATCAGTATATTAATTATAATTTGCATATTTTTTTGTCAACCAATTTTCATAATTATTTTCAGATGAATAAGCAATGGAATATTTTACCATGAGGATGATCTATACCTACAGATAAATGAAATTGAAATGTCTGTTTGTAATGTCAAAATAACCGCTTTTTACTTAATGCATAAATAGAAAAATACATTTTTTTAAATTTTGTCTGCCTGTGTGTTCCGGCTAATCTCCGAAATGGCTGAGCCGATTTTGAGGGGACTTTCACCGGCAGGTAGTTGATGTTATAAGGAGTAACTTAGGCTACTTATATTTTAGTAAAAGAATTAGGGTTCCGCTCAAAAAATTAAAATGTACCTATGAACCCGAGCGAAGTGAGGGTGAGTCGCTAATAGCAAATATATTTGATTTTGATGTTGTTTATATATATTATATATATATATATATATATATATATATATATATATATATATATATATATATATATAAAATTAATAAGAATAAAATATTTTTACTTATAGCTTTTATAGCAATTAATTTAGAAACTACTTTGGCAGATTTACATATAGGCCAGGTCATTTCATCGTCTGTAGAAAGCTTTAAGATAAAAAATATTAATATTATCAAACTGTTTTGAAAGTTGACAAATTACATACAACGCCTACCTACATACATAGGTACTAGGTACAAATATTTCAAACATTTATTTAGGTGTATATCTATACATATAATAACATTCTGAGTCGAATCTGTAGATAAAATATTTTTTGAAAAATCTTATTGAAATACCTAGTCATTATTATCGATATAGAGGCAGAATCTATAGTTTTAAAAAAAATTGTCTGTCTGTCTGTTACCGCATCACGAGAAAACAACTGGACAGATTTGGATGTTTGGTATGATGATGAATACTTTTTACTACGGGAAAAACTCATCTCTGAGAAATCTATACTAAACGTTAAAACGGAACTAGGGACGAACACGTGTGGACCGAGGGTGAGTTGCTAGTATAGTATAAGCGTATATTCTTCTCTATTCTACGTGACGTCGCGTTGGCGAAGTTATCTGTTCTCAACTGGCACGCTTAGAAGCCATGGAAGGGAATTGAATTTCATGTATACGTTGAATGGAAAATATTTAACTGACTTCCAAAAAGGTTCTCAATTCGTCGGAATTCTTTTTTTTAACTATCTAACTAAATTATTTTGTATGTTAGTGGGTGTCAGTTTGTGACGAGATTTGAAGTTGAGAGGAAAGGAAAAAAAAACTAGAGGGGGAATTTATTCCTGACTAATTGAATTAAGCCCTTAAAAATGTGAGTAAATGGTATAAGTATATTGCACTCAGGTGTTGTAAATGTAATAAAACTAACTTCGAACTTTTAGTTTCCGATCTCAGAACCTAAGCTCAAAATCTGCTACTGAGAATTTTTTCAGTAAAACCATTAACTATTATTCAGATTCGAACTTACGCTCATGGTTTATAGCCATAAAACTGGCCACTAGTTCAACGACGCAGTTTTTATAGTCTACAGTCTGTCTATAGTCTGCATATACGTGTAGTCTAAGTAACTTAATTATTCTATGAATCCTTGATTGACAATATCATATGAATTGATCTATTTAAGCAGACATTACACATCCGTATGTAACCAGGAAATTAATCCACCATCAGTTCTATGCGTTTAAGCTATGATTGACAAGTCCCCTAAATTAAATATTAGATTCAATAGTGATAACTTTGTTGAACTCATATTTTACTCATATTTTTCATACTATATATTATATATAATTATTATTTATTTAATGTAATAAGATATTTATGTATAATATATACTATATATTGCTCTAAAATTACTCATATCGAGACATTAATAGCCTTCTTTAACATATAGGTTATTATAAAATAGTGATTTTTTTCAACTCAAAATGGTATTTTTAAACATTTATGGATGTCAATCCCGATCTAATTATAAAAAAGGTGTGATGCTTTACTGCTTTGGCTGAATCGGTTTTGATAAGAATTTTTATGGCGGGTAGAGAATTCAGGATAAAGTAATATATCTATTCACCTTCGTCACACATGAGCAGAGTGAAGAGAAGAGGGAATGTTTATCTATTTAGTAACTTTCATAAAAATATTTCAATTAGTGACAAACTAAATAAATAAAGAAGTAAAACGCAATTACTTGAGCTTTACAAAACAATACACAGTAAGCTAAACATAATTTCAAAGCCTAGATTTATACATAATACTAGCGACTCACCCTCGCTCCGTTTGGGTTCGTCCCTAGGTACTATACGACGAGATATTTTCCCGCAGTAAAAAGTTATATACAGGTATATATTGCCCCGGATAACCAGCTCATCAAAATCTGTCCAGTAGTTTTCTTGTAATGCGTTCACAGACAGACAAACAAAAATTCTAAAAACTATAGATTCAGCCACTGTATAGATAATAATGTGTATTCCAATAAGATTTTCCAAAAAATATTTAATGTACAGTTTCGACTCAGAATTTTATTATAAATATAGAAGTTAAACAAACTCCATGTACTAAAAGATAAATAGATATACTTATTTAATGTAATAAGATATTTTGGCATGAATTTTAGGTATATCACACAATTTAAGCAGATGCAGTGTGGTATCATGCATTCCATATCCGCCGTGAGGTAAAAGGAAATGAATCCTATCTACTCCACCTATACAGTGTATTGGGTATGGGAGTAATGGCTATAAAGTTTTGATTCAGTTATCGCCTGTGAAATTTAGTTTAAGCTTAAAATATTAAAATTGTTTGATTTAGTTAAGTTGGCTTAAGTATTGGTTAGAGTATTTGTTTCTACGTCAGTAATCGCGGGTTCGCATTCCGCATGAGGCAGTTATTTATGTGAATATTGGAAGAGCGTACAGGGTGGAACAAATTAACAGAGCATGGAATAAAAGTTCTATCGATGTTGAATATATCAACTTTCACTCAAAATAAACATTTTTTTCAAATAATGATAATACGCATGTTAATTTTTTAAGGGCTGCCCAGAGTCGCTAAACGAACTAACTAGAATGCATAAAATACACCATCACTATTATATATCGAATTAATCGATGGGGATGTGCATTGTGTCTTACAATTACATAACATCAAGAAATCTCACAACCCCACTGTATTATCTCGATATTTTATAATTAAGTAAAGTTTTAAAAAGATTCAATTGTTCGTATTTAAGAAATAAAAGAATACTTCCTTTGAGTTTAACTAGATATGGTTATTATTTATGATACTTTTCTTCCATGTCCCTTTCGTGTAGAGCAAACGATGTTAGCTAGAGTCAATATTCACAAATTGTAAGATTGTCATGGTTTTCTGGAATTTTAAGATACAATGTTTGTTATAGAGATTTTATCCCTATCTATATGGATATCGGTTCGTTTAGTAAAATTGTGAAATTTTATTTATGGGTATTTTAGCTGATTCGATTACCGGCTAGGGTAAACTTAAAAAAATGCAGTTATTTCTATTTTTATAAATAAAAGAATGTTTCCTTTGAGTAGAATTTCATATTTTCAATATTTGAGGTACTTTTCTTTCGTGTTCCGTTCGTTTAGTTCACTGTGTATATTTTAGAGACCCCCATTTAAATCTTAGTATATTATCCGTCGAGTGCAGCGTCTGCCTATGTTAGGTGCCCAATAAAGAAATAGCTATAAAATTTGGTTTTATGACATTTTTTATCACCTGTGAAGTTTTCTTTTAGTGTGATCTTCAATATTTTATAGATATTTTAAATTGAATATTTTTTTAAATACTTTGAAAAATTATGGGTCTTATTGTATTTTTTATTTAAATCTACTTCTTCTTCTTCCTACCGATATCCCAATTTCATTTGGGGTCTGTGCAATATGACTTTTTATACCACTCATACTGCTTTGAGGTTTTGGCAGATTTTTTGATTTTTTATAGTCTGACGCCAAGCCTCCTCGGGAAAATGGAAACAAGGTATATTGGGATAGGAAAAAAGATGGTCAGGGAAAGGAAGCTAGGGGGATACCGCAGTTCTCGGATGGGGACGGGACTGAGACTGCAGTAGATCGAAGAGGCCGGTCGCGTACCCGAATATACAGATATTCTGTGGTTGGATTAAGCCACTAGGACAAGTACACCAACTGGCCGAGTATTTATTATTTTAATATATTTCTAAATTATAGGTTAAGTAATGTACGTAGTAATAACACATATGACGCCAAACAAAAAGACAATTTTGGTGTTTTTTACAGGTTGTACGTATCTAATTTAATTATACTTCAAGTGTTTGTAATATTAAAAATTATTTAAAATTATTAACGACGCTGAACGTTATTAATCTGTATTTATAAGAACTATATTTATTTTATATATTTCTTGTAGCCTCTGACTTTGCTCACATTATTTATAGAGCAACTATATATCGTATGTTACTATAAAAGTTATATATATATATATATATATATATATATATATATATATATATATATATATATATAAATATAAATATATATATAAATATAAATATATATATACTATTTTTACAGTAACATACAAACACATTACTGGCTAGTTTCCTGTCCTACCACATACACAATATTAAATGAAGTGTCTCCTTGAACAAAAATAAACTCACATAATTCATTCCATTATAAAATAAAGTTTAGTTAAAATTAGATATACTAACTATCTCTTCAACACATCAGCTTCCCTTTCCACGTCAGTGATCTAAAAAGATCCATCGATCTTAGTCGACTGACCATGTTTAATCGCGGGTTTAATTCAAGCCTGAGTCTCAGCCATTTTCAATGTTCCAATTTTCTCCCAACAATGTTATATTTTACTTTCTAACAAGCCAGATGGAGAGGTTAAAAATTTCTGTCCGTGTGCCCTATTAATTTAAGCATGTTCGTATCTGCATATAAATATAATACCATAGTAACATATAGTATGAGAAATCGAATTTATTAATGGAAATGCGATTTGTAATAAGAAAGGCTTGATGTATGTTATGAAATAGAAAATTTAATGACAACATGTCACAAACTCAAAAATAGGGAATACGCGTGTTTTTTTTTTAATTTTTTTTATACAATAGCTAAACATCGTTCTATATTTGTAAAAAATATTCAACTCCAGATAACTAAAATTTCGAATAAAAACAAATTAAAAATATCATACCGATACGAATACATTAAATGCCCGCCATCGCGCGCTTGGCGTGACGACACAGTAAGATATACACAGAGAAATGATAATTCTATCTGTTATGATAATACTTTGACGTTATATTCGCTCTGATCAATGGCGTGCGTTTCAATTACTTTGAATTTCCCACCTACATTTGCACTTTTAAATAATTATTCTTTTAATCGAAAAGAAATTACATAAAAAAATATTGATGGGTTATTGGTTTTTATTTAAGCCTGTATAAATATATATATATATATATATATATATATATATATATATATATATATATATATATATATATATATATATATATATTCACTTAAGACGCATTTTATTTAGTATTCATAGCACACAGACAATTTTTTATTCAAAAACACGTGTTCCAAGGGCTTATCTTACTTAGATTAGATTTAAATTTTAAATGCACTCTGTAACAAGTTGGCAAGTAAAAGAAACATGTACATGCTACATGCAAAGTGAACATGAGATATTTCTACGACAACATAGCCATGCAAATGAATCGCTATAGAATTTTATTTACGCTAAAATACAGGCATTTTATGAAAGCTAGATAACGTCGAGTACAGTTTTTCCTGTCACCGCCACACATTTGTGGTGAGGGATAAATGTTCTTGGTTTAAACAAAAAAGTGCAGAGAGAATACAATAGATATTTTTATTTGAGACTTGTATAAAAATTATATGTATACCTACCTCTTGTATGGATAATACGAGAAGTTTCTCTAGGAAAATTAAATATATTTTAGATACGTTTTTAAGTACACTTATTAATAATAGAACAACGTCTCAGCAAAGCAAGAGTTGTGATTACTATAAATCAGAACATAATATGTATGAGGAAGAAGAGTAAAACCGCTGAAAAACTTACATTTCTTGCCAGAAACACTCAGTTGTTAAACTTGGCCCGGCCCAGGACTCGAACCTAGGACTTGCGAATCTACCATACATGCTAGTCACTGGACTATTAAGGCAGTTGAGTAAAATATAGTAGAAGACTAACTGTGGATAAGATGTAAATAAAAACGTGCATATAAATGTTCAATATCACGAAAATAAGCCCATAAAACAATATTGACCTCTTGAAAGGTATTGGAAGTGACAAGAATATAGCCAGAGGCGGGCGACTACCATCTAATGGACAGTATGGTTGACAAGAACAACATAAAAGTTAAACTCAGTCTATATTGTGGCATGGGTTGGACTAACGGGTTTTGATGTATGAAATATAGTTTGAATAGTATGAAATGGTCATGTGGACGTTTTGTTATAATGAAAATAACTTTTTTGTTATTATTTAACTTTGTGTCGAACTTTGAATCGACTAAAATGATCGAAATTCATAATAGAAATGTATTTCGATAGACTTTACCTATAAAAAACTGTGTTCTATATAAAAAAATTTTTTGTTAACAAACAGAGGAGAAAAAGGAAAAGGAAAAGGAAATGTAGGAATCGACTTAAAAAATAAAAACAAGTAAATAACCCTTAATGTCAGTAAAGGGTAGTCTTATTATTCATATGTTAAATGTAAAATTTTGTATTTCTGTTTATGTTGGATATACGTATTTACAAGTATCCAGAATAAAACATATTTTTTTGAAGTAATATAAATTTTTAAAAAGCACCTACTAAGCTGGTATTGGTCGCCGGGTACCAAAAATGTGTGTATATTATATACTTTGTGAACTTTTTGGACAATAATATGATATATGTATGTATGTTTGTGCAATATTTTCATATTTAATTATTACATAAGTATTTAATTATTTTATTTATTCTTATGGATTACTTTTAGCTGAAAAGATGACTTTAAATAACATTAAATTGCCATTACCTAAAAGACAATGAAACTACAGCGCCTTATATACATTATTAACAAAAATCAAACTTTTATTCAAGCTCAATAACAAAATACGTATAAAATAAATAAAAACACTCAATATATTTGGTTAGAGAATGATAAAATCTTCAATAGAATATGTAGAAGACAAGATAGTACAAAGTAGAGTTAACTCAGTTAGTTAAGAGGGCAAGGACCGGCTAACTGTTGAAGACATTCTGCGATGTAATATTATTACTTACCTAAATGGATCGCATTTATAAGTTTGGAAACTACACACTCTAATAAAACAAACAAATTGATATTATCAAGTACGAGTAAGTTAGTGAGTGTGGACTTCCTCACGCTATAATAGTTCAATGTATTTAAGCAAAACTCAGAATTAAGTTATAATGGATAGAACAAGAAGGCTACTCTTAGATTCGTAACTATCTCACGAGCAGAAACGCAGATGATAACTAGCAATATATAAAAGTTACTTTGTTGGGGCAAAACTTTAACCAAATGAGGTTAGAAAGCGACCTGGGATTTGAACCCAGGACTTAAGCTTAACTAAAAAATAGTTCATCAAATTTCAGTTTTCATTCAAAAATATCTGCTGAATTAATAATAATATGTTCCAAATATACCATAAACACAATCATTTAATATATATATATATATATATATATATATATATATATATATATAATATATATATATGATATCCTCCTGAACCATTTCTATTATTCGGTCATAGTGGACAAACTAATTGAGACAAGCCAGCTGCACAAAAGATATTATAGTGCACAAGTGTTATTCTTTTTCAATCTCAAAGTCCGATGGGACGATACTTCGACATGACCAGTGAGAGTTAAGGTGCAGGACCGACAGTTGCGTGCTCTCCAAAGCATGTAGGTGTAGCACCAACTCTGAACTACTGAGAATATCTTAACAGAAAAACTAAGTAATTAAACTAGGCCCGATCCTGGAATCAAACCCAGTGCGTCCGGATCCGCGACCGTAGACACTAGCCACGAGACCAATGAGACAGTTTGTTCTATATACATACATAGCTACATATAAATTATAATATATAGTACAAATATTCTATTATATGTATTAAATGTCACATAAGACCTATATGTATTTATCGCTCAGGACTTAACAATGCTCAATAGAGGATTAGTTTCGAGGCACTGACTATTTCAAATGCATCGCTTTGAATACAATAGCTCAGTGATTAGTGCTTCTATTTGCCCAGAAACGATCGACCGAATCGACTAAATACTATAGTATAAAGTTTTAACCTACAATGACGTAATATGAATTATTTATAAGTAATTAGATCAAAATTAATATACAAACCAAAGATCTTTATAATATAAAAATATAAATAAAAGATAAATATGTTGGGAGTTGGGACATTTAATACAGTACATATATATATCACACAAGCGATTGTCCCCAGCGGGACTCGAACCCGCGACCGCTGGCACACCAAGTACTACAAGGTCACTACAAACTGAGCCAAATGTGTCGTCGAATATTATTTAATTTAATAATATTTAAATTACGTACATATATTCATACTTACTATTACAGAAGGAGAAGTAATTCTGTCTGTTACATTTTCACACTTGAATAATTTTCGATATTTGGCAAGGACATAGCTACTATACATATATATAATATACTAGACTATATATATATATATATATATTATATACATGTATAGTATATAGAAAATATATATAGAAAAATATATAGTTATATAGAAAAATTCGTCCGTCAGTTATAGCGCAGTTTTGTCATTATAAGTAAAGTTACAGTCGATACTTGTAAAGATTCTTATTGCCCAGCTATAAAATAAGGAAAATGTTCTCCTTTATACGAAATATTCATTTTTCTTAAAACATGTTATAGTTAAGCATAAAAAATCACTATAATTAAATTCTATATAGATATTTTTAACTAATGAGAAAATTACTGTACTGAAAGAGACTAGGAATGTCAAATATTTTGCCATTTTGCATAACCTGTCAACAACTGCCGAGCCATAGGTGGCTTGGTTAACAATTAATTTCTTAGAATTTAACCGCGAGGTTACTGATCTAGGAGTAGATAAGTATGGGACTGCTCTTATAAATAAGAAAATTTGTTTGCGTTTTTTTTATGTTTGTTACTCCTTTATGCTGCAATGGCTGGACGGATTTGGATTAAATTTAGTATACTAATTGACTATGAGAGGGAGTAGCACATTGGCTACTCTTAGGCACCTATAGATCCACTTGAGCGAAGCGTGGAAAAGTCAATAGTTATAAATTTAAACTAAGCCGCCCGCACCTGCTTAGATATTTATATATATTTATATAATAATCACTAAACTTTTTTCACTTTTTTTGTATATTTGACTAATTAACACCAGTTCCCAATAATCTGAAGTTTTCCTTATCACTGATAGAAACTTGACATAAGCCCCATACACATTATTTCAATAATATCAAAAAACTATCCATAGGTTATTGGGAATAAACAAATGACAAATGAAACCTAGGTGTATGTACGTCTAAGGTTAAAATTTAGACATTACCTGTGTGGAGTGTGCGGCCTTTACTAATATGTTGGTGTTTTCTCCTACATTGCAGTATTATTACACGTTAGCGTTACCCACGGCTTTTCCTACGTAGTTTATTTTTGTGTATTTGCGCCGTTTCTAAATGTCATAGCGTTATTTTTCCTTCTTCCAATAAATGGGCTATAAAATGCAAAAAATTGACAATTTAGATTTCCAGAGCGCGTTTAAACAAACAAACAAACGTTTCTGTTTAGATATATAATGTGTTATAGATTTATCTTATAATATTCAAATAAGCAATTCTTGTATACATACTTACTATATATATATATATATATATATATATATATATATATATATATATATATATATATATATATATATATATATATATATATATATACATTTTGTTTTTAGTATCTTGGAAACGGCTCCAACAATTTGGATCAAATTTTGTATTTAGATAAGTTTTTCCTTTTTAAGATTATCTATATAGGTCTCTTTTTTAAAAAAACATGATTTCATATCTTTTTTAAAAAAAACGTCGAGCGACACTCGGTAGCCTGAGTACTAGAAATATAAATGTGGCTATGTGTACACAGACAATAATATTACATTTTACGATATATTTTATAGTTTATGATTCAAGTAACAGTGCATTTAAAAGTTCCCAAACGAGTTAACGCGATAAGAAATAACTGGTCGAGAAATTCACAACGATTTAACTTTAACTACTTTTGTAGTTTACAATTTTATCGTACAACTAATTTATATTTATTAATGAATCGCAAAAATTAAGCAATGACTTTGTATTATACTTAAATAATAACTGAATAGCTACTTCTTTTCGCTTTAAAAACAACTTAAACGCAACAGTACAAACATACAAACATACATTTAATTTTATAGATTAGTCATGTCCGTAATATAGTATAATTTGTGTTATGTCTAATGATTTGTATTGGAAGATAATAAGGGTCTATCTTGCTTTAGTTATATGTGGGAGATAAAATGTATTTAGTTGAGTTTCTTTACACTACCTTGGTATTTTTTGTGGAAATGTCATTTGACAGTTGTTATTAGTGTCTCCCACGACGTCACCTATACATATAATAAAATTGTAACTAAGCCGAATCTGTACATTAAGTATTTTTTGAAGAATCCTATGGAAATAGACATTATTATCGATACAGAGGCCGAATCTATAGTTTTTAGAATTTTTGTCTGTCTGTCTGTAACCGCATACGGAAACACCACTGGAGGGATTTTGATGAAATCTGGTATGATGATAGCTGGTTATCCGGGTCAACATATAGGATACTCTTTACCGCGGGCAAATATCTCATTTCTAAGAAAAAATACAAAAACTGCATTGTAAGAGTGTACTCATATGTAAAACCTAAGAATTTGATTTTTGGTCATATGAACGTGGGCGGAGCCGCGGGCAATGCTAGTTTGACAATAAATACCCATGCAATATCTTTCGATGAATCTCTTTGGCACTTTGCTCATAAGTGCTCCGATACGTCCGAGATACTTATCAGGTAATCTCTGTATCGTTATTACAATATTTTTGTAATTACATATAACAATTCCTTTATATTTTTTATATTTTAAAGTATAGTGTTATTTTGAAAGTACTTTCAATATTTTCAATAATTTGTTTATTAGTGCTTTTGAATAATTAAATAATGAATTATTATAATAATAATATGTCTATTTTAAAAATGGACGCCTATACTTTTTCTAACGATCTCCCACATATATGTATGTATGTAGTACGAGATAATTTTCATGCAACTGCCGTAAAATGATAGTGAGCTTTCCAATTAATTAAATTTTTCAAAATAAACCACAAAATACAAGTTAATTATTGTACCAATTAATTAAAATAGTGTTTTCAGTTTAAAAGAGTGGCTCAGTTGAGGTTTACTTTGATTGATTGTTAAAGGCGGCTTCGGTAAAGCCTTTCGGACGTTTAATACCGACAAAGAATGTCAATTTTAAAGAAGCGTATTTCAGAATTTAATTTTTTTTAGCTATTTGTATAATTTTATATTAGTTGTGGCGGATTGTGCAGTTTTGAATTAAATTATTTTTATGATTTTTTGCAACTTTATTTTGATTTCTTGGTCCTGTCGTTTCCAAAGCTTTACAATAGGTAGATATGGTCACGGAAGAGACTAAGGTGTTTGACGTCTCAAATAATTTAGTTATTACAATATACGAAAGTATGAATTGCGTCATTCCACTAAGAACATGTAAAGCTCATAAATTTTATTCTTGTACGTAGTGAAAGTTTTATCTGAGTGTATAGTGAATTATAAAGCACAGGTGCAATTTCTATTATGGTGTCATAATTTGTACGCGAAGAAGCACAATAAATAATTTATTTACTTCCTTGGTGTTTATGATATTTAAAAGAAAATAAACTTTTCTAAGTACTTACATATATAATTAAACCCATTCTAGTCAATTTATATAGGAAATGTTACAGTAAAATGATTTTATGCAAAATCTATTTTAGTACTATAGCTTCTCGAAATTGCAGGATCTGCTCTAAATAATACAATAATCTATGTCTGGACCGCTCGAGGCTGAGCAATTACAGAGCATCGGAACTGTAAGCCGTACTTATAGATGTTTTTCACTTATTTGTACTCCTTTTGTTCTATGGAAACCGAGTACGGTATCTCAGTTACTAATTGGTCCTTCGAGCCGGATTTATAAACCGGTAAAGGATTGTAATTTAGTAATAAAGCTGTCTTCGTAAATATATTATTTATTGTTCAGATTTTCAAGTTGTTGTGGTTGAAATTTGGTTAAGTACTTCAAACGGTTGTTAAGATTTTTAGATAATAATATTTTATTGAAATAACAATATTATTATTCAAATTTAATTTAGCTCACGTATTTCTAAGTAGAAGTTATAAATTCAGATATTTTTATTATATTCTTCTGCGTTACAAAACATGAAAATTGGTTTATTCTCTTTTAAAATCAAACAAATAGTTTTTGCTCGCGGAATTGCTCGCGAGGTACATATTATGTTGATAAAAATTAACCTCACATGGCATTATTAAAATTAGCGAGTTCGATAATAGTCTTCTAAATAACCTTTATTAAAATTATAAAGAGGCAGAGTTTGTGTATTTGTAACGCACTAATCTCAGGAAAAACTAATCCGATATGAAAAATTCTTTTTACATTAGATAACACGATTATTGGGGAAAGTTTATTGGCTATATATTATATAGGCTATATATTATATATCATGCCTACTACCCAAGGGAGCGGTGCAGTAATCATAAATGTCACGAAATCGGGTAGACTTCCATTCATTATTGTAAAACTGATGTTTATAGTATGATTGTATTAATGATGTTTATAATATGTTTAAGTGATCAGAAATTCCTGAGCCTATTTCCAAAATGCCTTTTGCATAAATCCAAAGAGTTGTGTTTGTAATTTTACCGCGAGCGAATCCGCGGGATCTGCTAGTGTTATATAAATATAATTATTCAAAATGTTCCTAAGTTAATTCAGATTGATTATAATTCTAAATAGTTGAAACCGCTTATCTTGAAGTAAATTTATTTATTTTAATACTAACATTCAAAGCTCTAGGCCTGAAAACAAAAATATACTTATTACATCTTTGAAACTGAAATCTAAATGACCCAAATAATTCAGAAACACAATATTTTGTACAATACCTCATTGTACAAATTCGTCTCGAAAGCCGCGCGTGAAGCGTTTACGAAGGTTTTATATTTCTTTGCGAATACAATACTATAATGACCCAGAAACGAGGAATCCTTTCGTGTAAGATTTATAAATGCTTATACTTGTTACAAGAAAATGTAATTTTGTTCACAGATTACGCTCAAATTTAGAGGCTTAAATTTTTGAAATTATTTATTTATTTATATAGGTATGTAGTATGTACTTATCTATACATATAATAACATTCTAACTGAGTCGAATCTGTACATTAAATATTTTTATTGGAAAATCTTATTAAAATAGTAAATAATTATCATAGATACAGAGGCCGAATCTATAGTTTTTAGAATTTTTGTCTGTCTGCCTGGGAGTGCATCACGAGAAACCAATGGACAGATTTTGATGAGGTATGATGATAGCTGGTTAACCGGGTCAACATATAGTCTATTTTTTACTGCGGTAAAATATCTTATCATGCTAAACGTTAAAACTAACGCGAGCGGAGTGAGGGTGAGTCGCTAGTTTACTTATGTATAATGAGAATGGGTTTTAAGTTACACTGTATATTTTATAAAAAATATACGTTAAGATAGGTACGTTCCATGATTGTATAGTTAGATCTTTCCAAGACTTGAATATCCAACTTTAAAAACCATAATATTTATATCTAAATATTCAACACCATAACCTAAAAATATAAATAAATAAAAACATGGATTCCAAAAATAAAACTAAAAGGTCAAAATGAGAAACTATCAGAGGGTGAGCGAAAGCTTCCGGAAGTGACGTCACGGGATGCACTCCGCCGGAAGCCCGCTAAAAGCCTCCGCTTGCATTTATACAGTCCGGGTCGATAACGTTATAAGCGATAAATATACCTATGACGGAAGGTAAATAAAATTTTTAACATTATTTACATAATAATAAAAAATCCTTAAATATATAGTCAAGGCGATAATCTAAACTTATAAAAAAAATTCAAGTGTTTTATGCCTGTTTTATACGTGTGTAAAATTTTGTCGATTTGAGCATGCTTATGTCGGGTCGGGAGTAAAGAAACGTGATAGAAGTAGTTCGTGTTAAACAGTTTTAACGAAATTTTTGTGATGAAATTCGTGAATCGTGACATAAACCAATTTTAACACCACGTAAAACAAAGATTTTCGTAAGCTAAACAAGTTTTAAGAATTGCCTATTAGCAAATTACCTTTCTTGGGTACCTATGTGTTACTCCATGTAATTTTTATTTCCATATTTTTTCCATTAAATTTTTAAATCCATCCAGCCTTTTGAAAGAGTAACAATTACACACATACAAACTTACCCTTTATAATATTAGTTATTTAGTCGCTAGAAATAAAAAGCTTAGCAATCTCCAAGCTTCGGAACAAGTATTTTAATAAGTTACATAATATATTTTTATGTAAAATGCTATCACCTAACCCACGTAAAGAGTTTATGTGCCATATTACTTTATTATCAGACCTCAGCGAAGCTCCAAAATGTAAAATATATAAAATTTACACTCCAATCTAATTCACACTACAAAAAAACTATAAATTTTATATTTAATAAAAACCAAATAAATTTTTATTGTTTGATTAACTTTATAGGGGTTTCTCGTAAAACCGAACGGGTTTGGAAGCACTCGCGCGGGATGACGTCTGTCTATCGCAGTGCGAGCTTTTAATTTTATTCTACACGCTTTTGGACCGTGACTGATTGCTTAGACGGACGAATTTTAATATAAAAGCTTAAAATTTATAGTATATGTGTATTGGTTGGCAATAACAATATACAGAAGCCTTATCAAAGCTTATAAATAATTGCGATAAACATTTCATATTCATGAAAACTTTATAAACATAAAAATCGACTTTAAAATGTACAAAAAATAAAAAAATAATACGCAATATTTTTTACAATAGGTACTTCGTCAGATATTTTTGGAGTTGTCAGCTTAAGTAAAGCAAATATTTTTTTTTAGGTGAATAAGTAACATAAAGGTATGTGTAATACAACACAAATAATTGAAATGAATGTGTGGCGATAGAATTCGCTATCGCCAAACATTCATTCTGTGATCACAACCATACATTCTATATTTTTTTATATTTGAAGATTATGATAAAAACTGTATAAAATAGAAACACTTTTTTTAGTTATTAAGTGTTCACTGGGGAGTGTTAGTAAGGTAACTAACAAAATACCATGAAATTATAAAAAGAAAAAAAATATGAAGATGAGTAAGACTGGTTTTGTTTTTCCCAAAAATCCACTAAAAAAGGTCTCAAAAACGTTTCATATGTGGGTACACACTTAATTTTTTAGTCTTTTGTATTATTTTAATAAAGACATTCCATACAGCAAATATTCTGCGATGAGAACTCAAAAACGAGCCCACTTATTATAAGGCTGATCTTTACGTGAAATCAATCAGACGTTGCAGGTCTAAGTTCCGACTCGATATTTTGCTACTAAAAATTAGTAGTCTATCTATAGAACTATCTGGAAAATTAATAAGTTATATGGTTAAATATAATATGTATTTCTATTATATTCTTTATTGCACTTAAAAATATGATACAGAAAAAAATAACACAAATATATATAGTTCACAAAGGTGGAAAGGTTGTGTCTAAACTATTTAAAACGTTTTTTAAAATTAAGTCTATATTCGACTAATAAACTGTAAATTAAGTGTTAAAAGCTCTGCGCCGCGCCGTAGAGCTATCTATTTCTCTGTGATAGCATCTGGCTAACAAGCACGCCAACTTTGCATCTGTTTTGTTATCGCCTTGGAGGAAAACTGGATTTTATACATACTTACATTAATTCATTTTATTTGTATCTCTTAGGATTTTTATGTAAAACTCCACTTCTAAAGATCAAAGGGTGATATTAGGTATTTCTTATCCTACTAATATTATAAATGTGAAAGTTTGTAAGGATGCATGGATGGATGGATGTTTGTTCCTCTTTCACGCTAGAACGGCTTAACGAATCTGGATGAAATTTGGCACAGAGATAGATTATAGTCTGGAATAGCACATAGGCTACTTTTTATCCCGGAAAATTGTACGGTTCCCATGAATTAGATTTATTTTTGTTTTTTAGAGACGAACCTGAGCCAAGCAAGGGTGACCCGCTTGGTAGCACATAGGTTACTTTTTAGTCTCAAATTAAGAGTATATTACATTTGTATTGCGTGTAAGCTGAACTGCTCAAATGGTTGTTTAAAAATGAAAACCACATCTTTAATATTTTGTCTAATAAGTCCAAGATTGGTATCTTGGACTTATAGTTATAATAAGTACTATTATAATAAACATAATATTTGTTATAAATAAAAAGAGGCACAAAGGGCACCCGAGCGAAGTGAGAGTACCTCGATAGTACCTGCGCTTAAAAATTAAATTTTCAAATTAAAAACTACTTCTGAGTTATAACTTTTAAAGGAGGTTATTCAGTAAGAAGCGTCCAAGGCAAATATTCCTCGCAATATACAGATTCGAGTTACATAAAAAATTCAGTGATGACAAATAGCGCAGTCCGGCGGGCAAGTGCGCGACATCCATCGCAGTTTTCGCGAATTTGTAAGATTTTTGTATGCGATTCACGATATCTTACCCTCAGTACATACTTTAGACAGAAATGACTTTATATTATAATATTTTATATAAATCAATACATATTTATTATATTAGTAAAAACTTGGAAGTAAATAAAATCTTCATGCAAATTCAATCCAAAGAAAATAGAGTCCAACAGGTTGAATCATTGAACTGACTATATAATAATGTTCCATTAGGGAATCTCATGGGTTCGAGTTTGGTCGTAATTTATCCTGTCCGATAAATATGTAGTTTAAATATGTATTACTTTGATATTCTCATCGTACTATAAAAAGGAGACCTGTCCTGTATAAATACATTTTTAGTATTAATTCATGATTAATGCATTTTCAAGCTAAACGAAGACCTTTAAATAAATTATTTTTCATAGTGTGCATCTTTACGTAACTTAGAAAACAGTGGTAGCTAAATGGTGACGCGTGTCATTCCGTTTTTTGCCACCGTGGTTGACAGTGGCCTGATCCCTGTAGATTTGAAGAGAGGCCCGTGCCGAGGAGTGGGACGTTAAAAAGGTTTAAATACACAATACCTTTATGGTTTTCACACAAGCTATATCTATCTATACATATAATAATATTGTAACTAAGCCGAATCTGTACATTCAATATTTTTTGGAAAATCTTATTGAAATAAACAATTATCGATACAAAGGCCGAATCTATAGTTTTTAGAATTTTTGTCTGTCTGTTTGTGATTTTGATGAAATTTGGTATGATGATAGCTGGTTATCCGGGTCAACATATAGGATATTTGTTACCGCGGGAAAATGCCTCATTTCTGAGAAAAAATACAAAAACTGCAATGTAAGAGTATACTAATATATGTAAAACCTAAGAATTTGGTTTTTGGCCATCTGAATTCGGGCGAAGCCGCGAGCAATGCTATTATATAATATACATATATATATACACACACGCACACACACACATATATATATATATATATATATATATATATATATACTCCCAAACCTCATTTTAGTTTTAGTCTTAAGTCTGCGTCGCTTTGAGGTAATACTTTTTCATTTCGCGGCTGTTTTTCACTGCGCAAGGACATTTTCGTGGGTACTCCGAAATATATTACCGTCATTTAAGATTTATTTATATAGGTGAAAGTGAGGTCTTCAGTGACCCATGAAACAAAATGCTTATGAAAAGTGCAAAAATATTTTTTGGAGTTAGAAATTTATACGAAATTTGTTTTTTCTTGGAGCATTAATTGAATCATGCCCTTTATAGGGTCGTTAGAAATGGCATATTATGGTAATGGTTATACAAAATGTTCAACGAGGTTACCTGTGTATATTTCCATGAACATGATAATCACAGACTTTGCTATCAACTTCATTAGACTTGCCCTTGCTTCGCTCACGTACATCCCTAGATGTTAACAGTACCTTGTTTGCTACTCTAGGTCATCTATCTGTAAACTAAATTTTATCCAAATAGTTCCAGCCGTTTCAGCGTAAAGGAGACACTCGTAAAAATATACATATATACATATACAAACGTTCTCATAATCATAGCCCACATTATTATGATAACATTACCATTACTATAATAGCTAACATTATCATATTTTGTTACACATTTTATGTCTCTATTTACGCATATTTCCCTAAAACTTTTTATCCCATTGTACCGTAGTTGCATGTTATATCACATTAGTTACTAATATAGAGGTCGCAGATTCGATACCTGCTCAATGCTACTATCATATTATTCAAAATGCTCTAGCATTATAAAAGACCATACCATGTATTAAAGAGTATGTATATTAATAGTAATGAAATGTAAATTAATATTTAGCAGCGATTTTATGGTGTAACGCAACCCAAAATCGTTGTTCGATAGATCTGCACGTGCGTTGCGGTTTTGATTGGATTTCGAATTTTGTATAAATCTCACGCGTCGTTGGTCAGTGGCTCAATATGAGTGATTCGGGATAATATCGGCATTAACGTGTTAACGCGGTGTAAAGGTCTGGTCGCTTTACTAGCGAGAAGGTAGTAGCAAAGTATATATTTAGCTAAATTAATATATTGACGAATATTTATAGTTTTATTACACAATAAAAAATAAATCATTGATTTATAACATAAAAAATTGCACATTATAAATATAAATATTTCTGAAGATATTTGTTATTTTGTAGTACATGCTATTTTATAAAGTAGTAGAAAGAAAAAGTAAGTGTTATAGCCTCACTTATGTGTCTGCCTGTCCATCCATTCGTCCAACTTCATTTTATGCCACTTTGCCTTTAAAATTACTTACATACAAAGGTTAGGTTAGCACGTACTTTACAGAAAAACATAATTAATATCGATAACTTTTAAATTTCTTTACACCTAAAGAATATACACATCAACTCCCACAACCCACTTTCCTTGCAGTACCTACCGATTAAAATATGTGAATATTGTGGAGTTCATCCACTGCATATTTTTTCTAAATAAATTCTAAAACATCTGAAATACACTAGCTATTAATCATTACTTTACTATACGCAAATACTAAAAAAAACTAAAAAGAACCGACTTCCAGGCTGTTAAATGTAAAAAATAACTAAACAGGGGTTTTCATTTAGAATAGATACCTAATCAGATATTTGCAAAGTCGGTGCCAGCCGATGCAAAGCAAATCTAACATATTTCGATACGTAAAATACATCACAAATTGATGTATAATACTTCAACTATTGAGTTCATATCTAATCATATTTATCTATTATAATAATTAATAATATGTATGTATTTAAAGTTTATATATGTGTAGTGTATCAACTATCTGGTATCCATAACACAAGCCTCGTAGCTTACCATGGAACTAGATGGCGATGTGTGTTAATGTCCCAACATATTGTTATTATTTATTAGATATTCATATCTTAAAGTATTATCGGCTGGCCTTCTATACAATATAATACCCTTCGAAACAAAAAAATCCAAATCGATTAAGGCGATTTCGAGTAATCGGTGAACATACATAAAAAATCGATTCCGACGAATTGGGAACCTCCTCCTTTTGGAACTCGGTTAATAAAGAAATGTTTTAATTTTATCCAAGCAATAAGTGATTTAAATACGCTCAATGTGGGAACACAATTTTATCTCCTGTTAATCTGGGCCTGAACAATCAAATCTCAAAATGAAAACGAACGAAATTATGAATACGAAGAAAAATAAAATTCTATTATAAAAGTACCTAATAAGTACAAAATTTTATATTTACCAAAAAATATTATCATGTAATTTGTTCCGATTAAGGATTCTGGGAAAACAAGCGGAATCATCAAAAATACAATGTTATTGGAAACGTAATATTACTTTATTATTTTCATTATTTTTTTTATAAAATAATATTTTATCGGTTACATTCATTTCGAAAATTATAAAAAACGAACGAAAAAATATTCAACGCTAGAATGAATTCATTAAGAGCTGATGAAAATCGATTATAAATTGCCAAAAATATCACGTAACATCTATACATATAGTACAATTGTAAATAAGCCGAATCTGTACATTAAATATTTTTTGGAAAATCTTATTGAAATAAAATTTATTATTAAGCGATACAGAGGCCAAATCTATAGTTATTAGAATTTTGCCTGTCTGTATCTGTGACCGCGTCACGAAAAACTACTGGAGGAATTTTAATGGTATGATGATAGCTGGTTATCCGGGTCAACATATAGCATACCTGCTTTTCACTGTGGGAAAATATCTCATCTCTGAGAAAACTATACTAAACGTTAAAACGTAAGTAATGACGAACCCGAGCGGAGCAATGGTGAATCGCTAGTACATACTAAAACACAGACTTAGAGTGAAATTCATATCTATGAAAGTAAGTGCGATCTCACACTTACACTTTATTTTATGACAAAGCTCTATCTTCAGCACAAAAAATGTAACGAATAAAGTGAGGGGCGGATGTGGAGGAGGCGCTAGTGTTGCGGTGTGAAGTGTACAGCGAGTAAAGGAGAGTGGATACAAGTTTCAAATGTTCAAAGATTATTATTAAGTGTTTTAACAGATGTTTAAATAAATATAAGACTATTTTTTAATTCTTATTTACTAATTAGCGACTTACTCTCGCTTCACTCGAGTGCATCCGTACGTAGATTTTAATTTTTTTGAGGGAGATGCTAATTCTTTTTCTTACATAAAAGTCCTATCAAAATCAGTCCAGCCGTTTCGGAGTTTAGCCAGAACAAACAGACAGACAGACAAAAATTATAAAAATTATGTTTTCCTTATAAGTATCGTATATACCACCATATGGATGGATGAGGATTGCGTGGAATACATAAATGTCTTACCCTGGATGGACTTATCTTGATTTTTGATTCCCGACGTTTTGAATGCTTTATAACAAACATGATCACCCGAGAGACTAAGGTTTCAGACCTCTTAAAAGTTATTATAGAGTTATTACAGATGGCCCATTGCATTTATCCATAAAATTATACATTAATTTGGAGGAGATGATAATTGGCACCGAAGGGTCTTACATTTAAAATAATTCTTTATCATAATACTTTCTTAGATTCACGCGAATTTTTGACATTTTAAATGAAACAATCTTTTCGGATTAATTCGCGGATTTCTTTAGATTTTTGGTTCCCGACGTATAATTCTTTATCAATTTATAATATAAATTTATATATAATTTTTATTAACCCCCGACGCAAAAAGAGGGGTGTTATAAGTTTGACGTCGATGTCTGTGTGTGTGTGTGTATGTCTGTCTGTGGCATCGTAGCTCTCAAACGGATGGACCGATTTCAATGCGGTTTTTATCATTTGAAAGCCAGTTTCCTTGCGGTTGTGGTGGTATGTTTGGTTAATATCGGTCCAGCAGCGTAAGAATATCAATTTTTTTCCAAAATGATCTAATTAATTAAAAAAACACCTAATTATTGTTGCTATGCTGTTCAACAATTTGAAATTATCTAATTTTATATTTGGGGTTTCTACTTTTATCGTTTATTTACGATTTTATGATTTAAAAAAAACATAATTAATGATTTTATTTAGTATTGCACAAGTACAGTATTATATGATCTGCGGTATTGCTATGTTTATTTTATACAATTTAAAAATATAATCTATTTCATTTAAAGCTTTTATAATCGCTCATCACTATGATAGCTGTAAAGCACATAAATGTAAATCCTAAAAAAAACTGAATAGATGGTAATTAGTCGCGTAAATCTATGAAAGTATTAACATTAAGTTTGGTAAAATATCATATATCTGTACTGCTCTTAAACTATTTTATATTTGTTCCTATAATTATTTAGCATAAGGAAAATATACACGTATGGCTCAATTTGCAGTTACTTGCTGTGCCAGCGGTCGCGCGTTCGAGACCCGCTGGGGGGCATTTATTTGTGTGATGGGCACGAATGTTTGTAATCCAGTCATGGATGTTTATATTTATAATATGTATGTATTTAAAGTTATATATGTGTAGTGTATCATCAATCTGATATCCATAACAAGCCTCGTAGCTTACCATGGAAGTAGATGGTGCTGTTTATTTAATGCCCCATGATATTTATTTTTATATATGAATAAAAAATATATTTATTAACTAGGTCATTGCAAAAATGCAATGCTAAGTCCCTTACTATACATACGAGTATCTATTACTATAATACAAAATCAACTTCTAATATACAGTATATACTAGTTACGCTGCACCTCTTTGTCTCAAAGGAGGTTTGAATACGAAATTTAATTATGCATTTGAAACTTGTCTGCGATATCATACCTGTCGTATTGTTGCTAATTGTTTAAGTTGTTAGTCGACAGTTGTTGATAGCAATAGTTTTGGTATTTTGAGAATCGTTTATGACGCATGTGGATACAATAATAGCAATGTGTTTTTAAATATAAGTACCACCATGTTACGAGTATAAGTAACAAAATTGTTATTTTATAAGCAAATATAATTCAGTCAGTTTTTTTACTACATTAGTACTTGAGCGAGCTTTAGTATAATCGTGTTTTATAGAAATGTTGTTTTTTTTTTGGAAAGGACACCCAAAACCATTGATAAACTTAAAAAATCAAAATCTTATCTATAAAGTTTGATCCAAATCGTTAGACCCTTTTAATATCATTTGTATAAGATAAAATATAATATGGTAGACATTTTTTTTACAAATTTTTATTTAAAAAAAAAACCTAAGAGATTAATTGAAAGAAGAAGTTTAATTTAATCTTAATGCTCATGGGCGTTTAACATACATTCTAAACATTTCATAGGTATGTCAAACAGTTTGATCAGATAGCAGCAACTACTTAGCACTTATAAATGTATACGTTGCAAAAAAGAGACAGATTGATAAAATAGAAAATAACATTTATCTCTCATAGATTACTTTGCATACCTAAGAATTATTAAATTATCCAACCTAAAGCCTGAAGTAGAATAGTGGAGAAGTTTCCAAGCACAGAGGTATAGCCAAAGTCAGACAATAGCTATGTTTGGTATGTCCAAGTCTAGTTGACGGGCTCCCAATAGTGTCTTATATAGCTCGATACGAAGTTTGCCGACTCATCAGGCTGTTTGGAGCCCAAACGTGCTACAATGCCTTTGCTATGAGGACACTGGACGAGACAGAGGATATTTTCTGATTATAATTTCAAATTTATATGAATATTAAGATTTTGAAGGCTTGCAGTGGGACAGGCAGTTTGACATAGAATTGATAAGTAACATCAACAGAAAAAAAAAGAAATTTTAAAGAAATATTAATATATTTCGTTTCACTCAAATTTATTTAAATAATTTCTAGATAAATAGCAGGTTTTATTAAATTATAATGTCAGTTCTATATTTTCATATAACTGAACGCAGGTTGAATGCAGTTTAATACAAATCTGAGAAACTCGCGAGACATGTGACAGAAGTTAGTACGTAGGTCGCCTATAGTATCGAAATTGCTGAACAATACAAATTGCAATCGGAGTTAAAATCCAGATGATTTCTAGATTACTCATAGATGGGCTGCAAACCTAAAATAACTTTAGTTATATTATTACAGAGTGCGTGCTTTTTGAATTCTTCTCCTAAACGGCTTAACCGATTTTGATGAATTCTTTTTTGCGCATGGAGAAAACACGGGAAATTGATAAAAAAAGTAGTTTTATTGCAATTAACTAATCAGGAAAATGTTGATTTGTAAATAAATAATTTATATAGTCTTAAACAAAGCAAAAAAAAAACCATTTCTCTAAACACTGGCAGTGAATTTTGGATTAAAATAATAATGTTAATATTTTGAGGTTCTCACTGAATTGCTTTGTATTGGGAGTGTAAAATTTAAAAATGCATAAAACCATTCAGCATATTTATAGGGTCATTATTCTATAACTGCCTCGGTGGCGTAGTGGCTATCATGTACGGCTGCACATCCGGAGGTCCTGGGTTCGAGTCCCGGGTCGGGCCAAGTTCAGTTATTGAGTCTTTCTGTATAGTAAGTCTCAGTAACCGCCCGGAGTTGGGAAGTTGGTGGTGTTTCACCCTCGTGCCTCGGAGAGCACGTAAAGCCGTCGGTCCTGCGCCTTAACTCTCACCGGTCGTGTTGAGTGGACGTCCCACCGGAGTATGAGAGTGATAGGAATAGAGAGTGCACTTGTGTCTGCGCGTACACTTGTGCACTATAATATCTCCTGCGCAGTTGGCTAATCTCAATGAGATTGGCCGCCGTGGCCGGAATCGGCTATTAGAACATCATCATTCTATACATATAAAAATATAGTAAAAAGGCGAAACCTGTTCATAAAATATTTTTTTAAAACAACGACACTGTTATAAAGATTTGTTTGGAGAGGTACTTGAACCTCAATATCTCAGGCCTAGAGACAACTAACAATAAGTTCTCTACACTGAACTACCATATACTTAGTTTTTAAAGTTATATTTCTTTTGGGATGTTTGGAAAAAAATATGAGAGTAAAATTTTTACGATGCGCGCGCACACCGACAGCCAAAAAGCGACACGATGAAGTTAGCTGTTATGTCTGACAAACGATATATAATATTATATTCTTTGTTGACATAGGCTGCTGCAGTGACATAGGTTACTTTTTACCGCGGAAGATTATTTTATTCCCACGGGAAGACACATTATACTCGTAATACAAAATAAAAAAAAAATATTATCAGAATTACTTGAAACTTGGTATTAATACTCTTTAGTACAAATTAATAAATACGTATTTTGGCATTTTTCGATATTCATCCTATAAGGGGGTAAAATAGAGGTAATAGTTTGTATGAAACTTACCTTTTTAGAGATATTGCAGTTTTAGCGCGAGCGAAGCCCCGGGTTCTGCTAGTGATATTCTATAAATGTATGATTGTAATATGCCTACTATGATTATTTAATTATTTTTATTAATTTATCATTTTTTTACAAACAGAGAATTATGACATACGGGATGAAATTTTCAGCTATTTTTGTTCTGTGTTTTTTTTCACGTTTTTTTTAATTATAATTTAGAATAAAAACAGTATTTATGAATTACATCTTACTGTAATTCTCTAAAATACAAGATTAAGACTGCAAATTGAATTGGTAGATAAACAACTAAGCGGATTAAAGGGCGTCCGTCTAGTCTGGCAGTAATTTATGGAGACGGTATTGACAGTAGTGAACGATTAGATTATGTTAGATTATACTTTCTTATAAATTTAATATGATCATCACATTCTGCTACTATGTACTATTTCAGAGGTCGAAAATATGTTTATGAAATGAAAATAATCTTTATTATTCTTTCGAAAGTTTTTCTTAGAATTAAGGCCAAACTTTTAGAAATTTTATCGAATGCTGTTTGAAACATCCGTAATAAGTATATTTCTCATATCAATATTGAATAAACGATGATTTCGACTTTTGAGCTATTGATATAACATAAAATTAATATTATAATTTTTGAGTTATCTTTATTTAATCTTTATTATGATTTTAACTTCCAAGAACTCCTTGGGCAAAGTTAAATTAACAGAGCTCGAGTATAATTGAAACGAAATAACAAGTCAAGATAGAGTATAAACAGATAAGAGGATTAGATATCCTGTCTCGCTTGACGGTGATTTATGTAGACGATATTGACAATAGTGTACGATTGGTTAGACTCGTAGAACAATGTATTGAAACAGCATTTAGATCTAAATAGCATCGTGATTTAATGCTCTGTATTTTTTCTACGCCATAGGTCGCTAGTTCGAGTCCTGCGAGCAACATACATTTTTGGGCAAATGTATATATAACATGTAATTATATGTATATTTAATATTATATTCAAATTAAATAAAGTACCTTTACTACTATAAATAGGCCGACGTATATCGTGTGTGCAAATTCTATCCCGGCATTTTATGTGTGGATACTATGAAGGCAATAATTGTCCCGACATAATGTGTGGACTATAAATTATCTTCATTTATGTACTTATATTACATGAGAAGTGATACACTTCTGTTATTATGAATATGAATATGCCAACGTATATTGTGTGTGCAAATATAAATATAAATACATATATTTACGCTTTGCGGACTGAACACGTGTTCTCTGTTCGACGAACTCCGATACAGCACAAAAAAAAATTGTTGAGGTTTTTTACCTATTAAAACCGCTTTGATGGTCTTCTCTTGCGCATAACGATAGACGTTTTAGTGAATAAAGTTAGGTTAAGCTCATCACATTGAGTCTAAACTACACTCGACAACTTAGACACAGCAACTTCTGTTTTCAAAAGTTCCTTCTTTTCTACAAATGTTTCAATAGTCTCGTACCGATCCTATGGTGATGGATTTATCACTAAGGAATTATTATGTAGATTGATCGGAAATTGTATAATCAAGTACAAAATTATTGTATTTAATCTTTTTTTTTTAAGGACTGTGTTCAGACTTTTTTAACGTCCCACTGCTGGGCACGGGCCTCCCTTCAATACGAGGGGGATCAGGCTATAGTCCACCACACTGGCCAAGTGCGGTGTGGCGGACTTCACATGTCTTTCGAAAACTTGCTAGGTTCTCTCAAACATGCAGGTTTTCTCACGATGTTTTCCTTCACCGAACGGCAAGTGGTAATCAAGTTAGAAATGATTTGTACATGATGTCGCCTGTCTATCGATCTTCTATCGGATATACTTTGGGGAGTGCGCGCAGGAACTTCACAACCTTGTGCCCCCTTAACCGTTTTACCACAGAACTGCGAGAAGTGAGCGCTGGCATCCTTATGTGGTAGAAATCCAACCAACTCGCACGAAACGCTTCAGTTCTACGTCTCTGAATCGAACTGCTAGAGAGTGGAACACCCTTCCAGCATCCGTGTTTCCTGCCACCTACAATCCGAGTACCTTCAAGGCTAGAGTGAACAGGCATTTTTCTAGGCAAGCGCGCTTCAACCTAGACCTCATCAGTGCTTCCCAGCACTGATTGTAGTCAAGCGCAAGCGTATCTATCAATAAAAAAAATAAAATAGAATATATCAGACATGCATACCCGGGATTTGAACCCCCTTCACGCGGTTTCCCAAGCGAGCGCGTTATCACTGGGCTAACACTGCTTTATTTTTAAGGACTGGTTAATATTAAGAGATAGATATAATTGCTCTTATAGATGGCAAAGAAAGATTTCTGTCAATCTTGCCATTTAAACCGATCAAGTCAATTAATTCATCACGACAGATCACTATTAGCTGCTATTGAGTGTTTTAAAGTTATTCATCTATTTATTCCATTTTATAGTTGATCTCATGTTTTTCTTATAAAATCAAATTTATTTATAATTTATATCTAGCAATTTGCTCTGACTTCATTAAGTATTCAACGCTATAAAATATTGTTTCTAATACAACTTTGCATCCCTTTTTCACCTCTTTAAATGTTTTGAAAATTTATCTATGAGAATAAAAATCTCTCTTTTATTCTTGAGGTATCTCTCACAAAAAATTATCCATTCAGCCTCCAGGAGAAAAGTTCGATCCAATAATAATATATAATCAGATATTAAAAAAAAATCCTTTTCGACTATTTTCAGTTCATTAATCACATAACTTTAAATTTTTCTATTTTCTAAAAATCTAAATATTCTTACCGAGTCTTGCTGTATGAACGTCTCCGACAGCAAAATATTGTGTTCCTTTTTTTTAACGTTGGAAAATGCATTTAGGTATGCCAATTGAATATATACAGATATAGAATTGTTTATATATATATATATATATATATATATATATGTATATATATATATATATATATATATATATATATATATATATATATATATATATATATATATATATAATGTTAAAAGTGTAAAGCGCAACAACAACGGTAGTAATTAAATTTCAGAATTTAAATTTACTTTGTACCCAGAAAACTTTCATCTAGTTTAATAAATTATGAACTTACAACATCTCTTATTGACCATACACTAATGAGAAAACCGTTTATAACATGACGAATTGCCTGAAATGGTGCAGCATCATTATTTATAACGTTGCAATTTATATCAGACCCCTGAGTTATAGCAATTCTCTCTCAAGAATGCCAAGGAGCAAGAGCGAGGGAGGTCAAGATATTTTGGGGCATCTGTTAAGAATTGTACTGTACATCATTTTGAACGCAAATTATAATACATGAATATTTCGCTAACGACCGAGCTGAGGGTAAGGAGTTTCATGCATCATTTTGAATTTTTATTTTTGTCTCAATTGAGTCTGCTACTTACTAGAATATTAAGAATCATTGAAAAACATCTTCGATTCGTAGTATTTGTTTTTGTATTGTACATCTTACAAGTGTTTCTAGATCTGGTAAGATATGTTGCATATAATTAAAACAAAATACATTCTAATTGCAGGCTTAAAACAAAATACATTCTAAGGCAGTGGTAGCCCAGTGGTAACGCGCTCGCTTGGGAAACCTAGTGAAGCGAGTTCAAATCCCGGGTCTGGCACCTCTGATATTTTCATGTGCGAATCATTTACAACATGATTACCTGTTGTCTTAACGGTGAAGGAAAACATCGTGCGGAAACCTGCATGTCTGAGAGAACCTAGTGAGTTTTCAAAAGACATGTGAAGTCCGCCAACTCGCACTTGGCCAGCGTGGTGGACTATGGCCTGATTCCCCTCGTACTGAAGGGAGGCCCGTGCCCAGCAGTGGGACGTTAAAAAGGGCTGAATACAATACATTCTAATTAGTTTCCCAGTATTAAGCTCTCAGCATGTATAAAAAAAATTCATAATACATTTATAACGACAAAATTATTACATATCTAATGTTAATATATTATAATACGCTTTTCAATAATGCTAATTACATGTAAACTTCAAATGCAATAGCGTAGAGAATTTACTGATGCATATAATTCCGTTGCCGTAATTTAATGACAATCAAAGCTACTCAACATTCGACTCAAATAGAAATTATGCAAAACCTCATAATATCTCGTTTTCATCAATATATTTAGCATTAGGAATGGAGTTGTAACGGAATAAATGGTTGACACGGCACGTCCTCTCGCTTTGCACTCTACTCACGAACTGATTTGAATTTGGAATTTGTTCGCTTTGTTGGTCTTTTTTCTTCACAGATGCAAATACTTAAGTGCTTGAAAAGATAATAAATAAGGTTGCTTAGGTGTTATGAGTGTACTACGAAAGTAGTAAGCAGTGAATCACTTCATTGAAACTACATTAAGATTATTAGCTAACATGTACGGCTGCAGATCCGAAGGTCCTATGTTCGAGTACTGGTTCAAACATCATTATTTGTCTTTTCTGTCAATTTTTTTTTCAATAATAGCTTGGATCTAGGAAGACGGTATTACGCCCTCTCAGATAGTACTTACGTAAGCCGTTGGTCTTGTCTGTTATCCCATCCGAATTTTAGTTATCATTCAATTTAAGTGACTGAACATAATTTTCCACTAATATTTGTTTAAAACTAAAATTGTACACCATATATAATATTGTGATATTAAGTGGAAATAAGTTTACGGTATCTAATGATATCTATCAGCCGCCTAACCACTTACATATTATGTGTATTATCTATACCTACACATAATAAATTTGTGAGTCGAATCCGTACAGTTTTTTGGAAAATCTTATTGAAATAGTCATTAATTATTATCGATATAGAGGCCAAATCTATATATTTTAGAATTTTGGCTGTCTGTCTGGGAAAGCATCACGAGAAAACCACTAGACATATTTTAATGAAATTTAGTATCATGATAGTTATCCGTCTAGGTTATCCGGGTCAACCTTTAGGATACTTTTTACTGCGGGAAAATATCTCAACTCTGAGAAATCTAAAACGTTAAAATGTACCAAGGGACGAACCCAAACGGAGCGAGGGTGAGTCGCTAGTAACAATAATAATTTTGAGATATTGCATTTTATATAGATAATATAAAATTACTAGTTTGAGAACAAATCGGAAATTTTAAAAGAACCAAACAAAATTCTGTTTTGTAAATTTAAGATATCAAATATTTGACTCAATTAAATCATGAATCTGTGGCTCAGTAAATTAATATGTTACACTAAAATGTCAGCGTAAAAATATATAGACGGAGTCCGTTAAAAATAATGTCAAAGTATTTAAAAGCTTGATTTTCTGGGTATGTTACATCTTTTTACTCTTTATTATAATAAATTCTTATACCTATTTTTATTTATTAACTTTTATTTACTTATCAGAGTAAATAATAGTAAATAAATCTGTCTATGTTATTCCTTAGTTTAACACGTAAATAAATAACGCAAAATCACTGCCTCATTATAAAGTTACTTATTGTCGGACATTTACGAATTATAGCATATACGGTCATACACAAAGGCTACATAAAGACTGTGACAATACTTATAAGGCTCATACACATATTTGTGTCGAGCGGGACTTGAACCCACGATACGATTCATACCACTTGTAGGGTAGGTATCGATAGATATACCCCTAACTATGCGAAGCGGTCGTTAAAATATAGATACTAATGCTCCTTACAATTAGGTTTTATTATGAAGACATAAAAACATTATTTACTATATACAATTTACATACATATGTATGTATTACTTCCATTTTATTTTAAACTTATATAAATTTAATTTATCAATGAAAACAGGGTTTAGTTTTAAAATTAATTAGAATATTTTTTAAAGAGGTATCTATTGAAACCGACTTTAAATAAACCTGAGATAAATACTAAATTAAATTAAAGAAATTGATAATTTATAGATAAATAAATATGTCAGGACATCAACACACGCCACCATTTAGTTCCATGGTAAGCTACGAGACTTGTGTTATGGATACCAGATAATTGATACATTATACATAGGTATATAACTTTAAATACATACATATTATAAATATGAACACCCATGACTGGAGTACAAACATTCGTGCTCGTCACACAAATGAATGCATCCAGCGGGAATCGAAGTCGCGAACGCTGGCACAGCGAGTAAGGTCAACAAACTGAGCCAAGTGTGCTAAGTAGATATTTATTTAAAAGCATTTCCGCTTTCGAAAAAGTCAAACATAGTCAATTTATTTCTTATCTCATTGTTTATGAAGGATCAAGTATAAATATTGGTGTTTGCATCTCAAAAAACTCTTGTTTACTTGAAAATGTAAAGCGGATTAAGCCACGCCGCTAATGCGGTGACTGACTTTATCAAATTATAGAAAAGAAATCTAAAACATCACCAATCTATTGTCGTCCTTATGAAAAGCTACTTAAGGTTCATATTAGTATAAAACAAGCAACGTGCTACAGACAAAAAAGGCAAACGACTTAATGGTGCATTTTGTTGTTGTTATTTGCTTAAAGATTTGGAAGTTTTTTTTGCTTTTGGTGTTAAAGCTTCATTTGTGTCATTTTAATTTTTGTATAAATCATATGAATAAATTATATTTGATCGATATCAAAAAGGGTAAATTTCTTTTGTACACGATATCTTAGTCAATTCGAAGGATTTTTTCAATTTTTTGTTTAATATGTGATGGGAATCACAATTAAGGACGAAATTTATGTTGGGTTTTGAAGCGAGTGTACATATTATTTGGCTTGAAAATCATTATTTACTACAATAATACTTATACCTATATCTACTATATTTATTATATACTAGCAAAACCCGTGGCTTTGCTCGCGCTATATCCACAAAAAAACTAAAAAGGTAGGCTTCATCTTTTATCCCCTATTTTAGCCACTTATGGGATGAATTTCGAAAAATGCTACAATAATTTTTTATTTAATTGTATTGATGTGCATTAATACCAAGTTTCAAGTAATTCTGATCATAAATATTTTTTTAGATTGTATTATAACGTGTTTTCTCGTGGGAGTGAGATAATCTCCTGCGATAAAAAGTAGCCTATGTCACGGTAATTAACATTGCCGTGCCTATGTCAGTCTCCAACTCTCCAACTACCTCCGCACAAAATATCACGCCAATCCGTCACTCCGTTTCGAGGTGAAAGAAGGACAGACAAACAAACACACTTTCACATTTATATATAATATTAATATGGATTAATATAGCAACAAAACAAATATAGCACGATTAGTCGTAGCGAATTTAGATTTAACCTTCTTGGAATTCCACAACGTGAAAGAATTTTTAAAGCTGGAATTATTTCTCGTAAGATATATTCGAAGGTTTATAATAAATAGTAAAAGCAAAACACATTTTATAAGAAAAGAACAAAAAATACAAATATAAGTAATCTTATATTTATTTTATGATACCTTCCATGCACTGAAATGCGAGAAAAGAAAATTATTTTAACAAATAAATGTATATCTATTCATACATTTATCCAAAAAATCATTGAGATATATTTGGCCAATAAATTGTATTAAGAAATATTTATTCTATAAATTGTATACTTTTTCATTACATTAAGTATATTTTATTTTCATTCCAACAAGGACGTATAAGGATAAGCTTTTTATTTGATTAAATTGTACCGCGACACGGGCTCCAACTTGATTCCTAACTCAGTTCTTCTTCTTAGTTTTTATTAAGTTACAGTGAAACAAACTAGCTGGGAATTTTTCAAAGTTGCCGCGTCCGCGGGCGACGTCGCTACCACCTTTAGAAAAGTTTCGCCAATTCAATTAGTTGAAAACTTGGCCCCACCGTCCAAGCAAATTATAGCAATTTATTCGAAATACGAGTATATTGTTTAAAACGTTTTTTTTTGCCGTGTTATAATATTTTTATTACTATTTATTGTATATGATACAATTTTTTCCTATAACTTATACAAGCTTATTAAAATATTTTTTTGCTTTGTATGGGCTGGCACCGATTTCGAAAATATTTGATTAGGTATGTATAGTAAATGAAAACTACCAATCAGTTATTTTTTACTTTTTAGTGCTTTTGTTTGAAGTTGGTTTTTATTTTTTTGTTAAAAAGTTTTTATTTTTCCCTTTTTAGTGTAGACAGTAGTAGCAAAGTAATAATTCTAACGTGTTAGGCATGTCAAATCAAACAAAATAAGCCCAAACTAAAAGTATCTACTATTAGTCGTTGAAGAGTTCCACCTATCCACCTTCTGGCCTTACCATCAGATCAGGTCAACAATACCGAACCACAGTACTATCAACGGAAATAGAAACAGTTGCAAAGTTTCAAGTCAATATGACAATTAGAAGTAGGTTAAATTCATCATTAGCTATTTTTCCACCCTTAGGGGTGGTATTTTTTTTTTGAAATTTAAATGGGACCAATCTGGAAGTATACACTTGCAAACAACACAAAAATTGTCCAAATCGGTCAATAAATGACGGAGTTCTGAGGTAACAAACATAAAAAAAAGAAATACAGTCGAATTGAGAACCTCCTCCTTTTTGAAGTCGGTTGATAAAAAATGAATCTTTTATGACTGACCAAAATAATCTAAGAGGAAACTCAAAAGTTTTGGTGGATATTGCAAACAGCAAACTTCTTTTATGCATGATGACTTTGGATCATATTAATAAAGCGATAGAAACAATAATAATTCAATAGTATGAATATCTAACTTCTCAGATAACGCAATCATTCGAGAATATTCGTTAAATTAGGAATGCCTGTTTTAATTTAATTTTTAGGAACGGTTAATTATTGTATGACATGGCATTTATAGACCTATTTTATATAATTGGCCAAGGAAAAGAATATAACTGACTGAAAATATGTAAATTAAATAATATATATATATATATATATATATATATATATATATATATATATATATATATATATATATATGTGTGTGTGTGTGTGTGTGTGTGTGTGTGTGTGTGTGTGTGTGTGTGTGTGTGTGTGTGTGTGTGTGTGTGTGTGTGTGTGTGTGTATTTATCTCCTAATAGAGTTCCAGAGCCGGTCTCGAGAGGACGAGATGGTTCCAATCAAACGTATTCCAACATACTGGCTTTTACGAATGCATCTCATTCAGTATAACTCACCTCATTGGACTGGTCGAGGATTCTTTAAAAATTTAAAATATATTGGTCACGCAGTTCATGTATAATTATTATTAGACTATCCTCTACTAGACTAGACTTATCCTCGCTTCACTTGGGTGTACCGTCCATAGGTACATTTTAACTAATAATTCTAAATGAAAGATTTAATTTGAATAATTTAAAGGGAAACACACACATATATATATATATATATATATATATATATATATATATATATATATATATATATATATATATATATATATATATATCTACCATGTGCCACAATCAACCTTGGTTTTGAAACTACTAGCGATTTACCTTTGCTTCGCTCGGATTCATCCCTAGATACGTTTTAACGGTTACTATGGATAACCCACGAAAACTGTATATTTTTCTGGCGTAAAAAGTAACTTATGTGCTATTTCAGACTACAATCTATCTCTGTTCTAAATTTCATCCATATCCGTTCAGCCCTTCTGGCGTGATTGAATTACAAACATCTAAATTTCTTTATCTACATTCTATACATACATAGGCCTAGTTCCATCTACAAAAGATGATTTTATGTAGCATCCGGTAGTTTGCGTTTCCGCTCATGGCTGAACAGAGTATATTCTATACTAATATTACAAAGAGGTAAAGTTTGTGAGTTTGTGGCGTTATAGGGCGTAATCTCTGGATCTACTGAACCGATTTAGATGAAATTTGGTAAAAAGATATTTTGTGACCCTGGGAAGGGCATAGGATACTTTTTATGTCGGAAATAAACCCTTAAGGGGGTGAAAATAGGGATGAAAGTTTGTATGGGGAATCAAGCTAGGGACGAACCCGAGCGAAGCGAGGGTGAGTCGCTAGTGTATTATATTTATGGGATTTAGTTATATAAGGGTAAGTATATCATGATACGAATGTCATCATCTTTCGATTCTACTCGTGTTTTGATAGACTAATTTGAACTAAAAGCGGTTACTATGACTTAATTATAATAGTCGGACATATAGACTCTCGCACTTTTATGTGGTTAATAATGCGTAATATAAACCTGTAGAAAATAATTTATGTACCATCAACAATTTTCGCAGTGCACGCCAAATAATGGCTTTTAAAGACAATTTTTTGACACCTTAGATTACATTATTGTAATTTTCGTAGGGATTTCTAATTAAAAAAAATATAGCCCTATAAAATCGCTGACAATGTAGCCTTCTATAGGCAAAAGATTTTTTAAAGTAGTTTTTGAGTTTATCCATTATAAACAATCATACACTTATACAAAAGATTAAATCTTTATAATATTAGTTTATCTACATATAAATGGGCAAAAACAAAATAGCTCAGTATCTTTTTCCGTTATTTTTTTATTTGATATCAACTCAGTTTTATTACAAACTTCATTATTCTTCATACTCAGTTCATTTAAAAGAAAACTTCATGTAATAAAACTAAGATATTGTTCCTATTAAGCTTAGTATAGATTTCTCAGAAATCTTTTACCGCTGTTTAAAATTTCCTATATGTTGACCCGGATAACCAGCTATTATCATAAAAAAATTCATCAAAATCTGTCCAGTGGTTTTCTCGTGACCCGAGACAGATAGACAAAAAATTCTAAAAACTATAAATTCGACCTCTACATGGATAATAATGACTATTTAAATAAGATTTTCTAAAAAATATTTAATATACAGATTCAACTCAATTAGAATTTTATTATATGTATAGATAAAATACATATTACAAAATATATAGCATCATTACTATTCACTTAATATCTATTTAAATCCCAGGTCAGTATTAACGCTACTTTTATCTCTCTTCACAGCTAACCCGAGACGGGATGAATACATCAAACGCGCCGAAGCCTTAATCGCTGCAAAACCGCCGATCCCCGGGGAAACTTGGATATACCTTTGATATTTGAAGGCTTACTCGAAATTACCAGGAAAAATGTACAAGAATTTCTACTGCAGTTTTGTTATTTTAAACAAGATTCAACTGGATTTCTTGTAACTACGAATAAAATATGATTTATATATACTTTGATTTGCTTATTTAATTTGTATTTTTAATGGCATATACCTATTTTTTATGTGCTCTACATCTTAACCATAAATAATAATACATCTGAAAAGGTTATATAATTTATTTGTCATTAAATTATTCCCAGGTGAATAACAAATACATACTATTTCTGTTTATACTATTATATCATTTGTGTATATTTTTTTAAATACTACTTTTTTATTAGAATTATTATAATTACATACTATATATTTAAATGTATATTTTTAGAATTTTAGCAAGTATAATGTAAGCATTGCATAAGAATTCAATCTCAAATTTCGCTTATGTATGTACGTTAGGTTGTTACGATATACTTACAATAAATGACAAGACAAATACTAGACTCGTAAAATATAATATAACGTAATATAACGTTTTGTTAACAAAAACGTAATATAACGTTTTATTAACAAAAACGTTTTATTAACAAAATAAAACAAAAATATTTGTGAAAACTAAACCGGGTCCCACACTGGGCGCCAAAATGTGTCACGCAAATTGACAGCGCCACCCCGCGTCGGGTGTACGAATAGTGCAACAGAGTGGCACTCCGTGACTGAAATGCATGATGCACGGACGTGCGCTTACAACCGAATACATTGAAATTCGTTGCAAATATTCCTTCAGCTTTTGAAGTTTTCTATAGCTTTTCTTAGATCTTCTTGCTATTGAAAATTAGCTTAAAGAAATAAACGTTTTAAGAATATTCAATTTTATATAGTATAATTGATATGTAAATTTGTTTACGTGTTGAAAATTTATTCAATATTTTCAGTTTAAAATGACTGAAGTTATTACTTTTTTATACTTGTACTTATCTGAGCTATGGCCCATTATCAACTCATCATTTAATTATACATATATACATTGGTAATCAGTGTATGAATATAATGTCCATGGCATTACTGTAGCAAAAGTTAATTTTATCCATCCATACCAATATTATCAATGTGAAAGTGTGTTTGTTTGTTTGTCCTTCCTTCACGTCGAAATTGATTGACGGATTGGCGTGATTTTTTGTGTGGAGATAGTTGGAGGGCTGGAAAGTGATATAGACTACGGTACTTTTTACTGCGGGAGATTATCAAATTTCCACGGGAAAAACGTTATAATACAACCCAAAAAATATTTATGATCAGAATTACTTGAAAATTGGTATTAATGTTTTTCAATATATAAATACGTGCTTTAGCATTTTTCGGAATTCAACCCATAATGGGGTAAAATAGGGAATAAAAGTTTGTATGAAAACTGCCTTTTTAGTTTTTTGTACTTTTAGCGTGAGCGAAGCCGCAGGTTCTGCTAGTATTATATATAATACACTGCCCTTTTAATAACGATTCTTTATATAAAAAATGTACATCAGAGTTCGAAATTGACCTAAAATAAACGTTGCGTACGAAAAATAGTACTATAAATATGTAATTTTTCTTATAGAGAACATAATTTATTCGCATCGTGAAAATAATTAACGATCGGTCATGTTAATAAAAGCTTAAACTGCTATTAAATTACTTTATTAGTAAAAATCAATATAAAGAGTCTTCAGACAAATAACATAACTCTTGAAAGAAATTTTGTTGATAATAAATTTTATATAAAAATATATTGGACTATCCTAAAATGAACATTCTTTCATGTATACGTGCACATCACATCGCATATATTTTACACAATCAATTGTATTATAACGTAGATAGAAATGTAAGATTTCTTAGAGTTTCCAAATCTTATTCTTAAGATCATCACACGCATGCGCAAGAGAAGCCACGCCTATATCTGAGAGAGATGACACATGATTTCATATTTCTACCATGCATTTCCTGTAAACTTTTCTAATACCGTGATTTTGTCTATGGTTTAGTTTGGTTTTACCACGTGAATGAACGAAATGTTTATAAAGAAAAATTTCAATTAATAAGTCAATTTTTTTGGTAAAAATCTGTTCTTTTACTGAATATTATCTTATGTTCTGGTAATATAAAATATTTATCCTATTAACATCTATTATTTCATTCACTAATTACATAATAAAGCAGCAACAAAAGTGTTGAAACCATTGTAGAGCCAGAAACTAAATATTTATATTAATATAATGCCTAGTATTCGTTTTTTCCTCAAAGTCATCTCTTATTTTTACTTATTACATATAATTTTTGAAAACACATATAACCCTATATCTATCTATACATATAATAAAATTGTATCTGTACATAATTTTTTTTTTTTGGAAAATCTTATTAAAACAGTCATTATCATCGATACAGAGGCCAAATCTATACTTTTTAGATTTTTCGTCTGTCTGTCTGAGAACGCATCACGAGAAAACCACTGGACAGATTTTGATAAAATTTGGTATGATGATACCAGATATCATCATATCCGGGTCAACATTAAAAGTTTTTACTGTGAGAAAATATTTCATCTCTGTGAATACTATAATAACCGTTTCCAGAGATGAACCCGAGCGGAACGAGGGCGAGTCGCTTGTCATCTATATTATTGATCTAATAGACCTGAATTAATTTATATGGACGCACCTTTAATAAAGCTACGTGCATGTTCTATTAATTATTAGCTCCAAACTCGTCCATGATACTGTCAATCAACTATTTCCATAAACTTGTATGCTATTATCCATTGCATACTCATCTCGAGTTTCAAACATAGTTAGACGTAAAATACGCAGCGTAATTAAATTAGCTCACAAGAGCTGTCTATACTTTGGAGCTTTACTGCTTTTCAGATTATATTTTTTACATTTTTCGATACATTATTCATATGTAAAGGCAAAGTTCCCATTTTAATTAAAGATATTCTCAGAAAACCCGCCCCTGGTGCCTTAGTTCACTGAGACGTGGTTGGCTTATTTTTTTTTCAACACACTCATTCCCGCCTCTACGGCCCTCCCAAACAAACAGTTGAGTACTTTAAAAACAAAATTTTGCCTTCCATCAATATAAATCATAGCTCAGTAACATAAGATTTCTTTTCTAACCCCGTTGGGAGTCGCTTATGTCACTTTGGTTCTGGTTGCCATCAGTTCATTTCATGAAAGTAAGGACTGAGTGTCGTGAAATTCAGTCAGTTGACCGCGAGCTTTCGCGAGAGAGGACGTGCTTTGGGACGATTTGTGCCAGTCCGCAACAATCGCGTAAAACTTTTCGATTAAAACAATCTATGTGAGAAATATTAAGTTTTATATATTATTTTTATTGTGTATTGCAAAGGTGGTGGGGTGAATCGGGGAAGTAATTTAAATTGGTAAGTAACCATTTTTTATGTAAATTATGGTATTTAAATAATATTATGATTTTAATTTAATTTGTTTTAATAAATTATTATTTTTACAAATGATTTTGTACTTTACAAGTAATTTATATTATAACAACATTATTAACACATAATGTGCAAATTTTAATAAGAAAATATTTAAATAATTTTCTCTATATAGAATTATAGTAATAATTGTTAGTATTTCCATTAATCGCCTAATGTTTTAAATGTTAAATTATTTTAATTGAAAATTAAATAGGTTTATTATATATATATTAATATTAAATAATATTTTGTTTATAATTTAATATCTTTGTCAATAAAAATCATGAAAATAAAAATTTGTATAATATGCACCAAAATCTTGAAGAAAATTTAAAGAAAATATAGTTATTAATTGACTTTTCAGTTCGTTATTTCAGTAAAAAAAATCATAAATGCTTTTATGACGTTACTTTTTTGTATTATTATTTATTTTAAATATTATTGTAGTAAAGTGACATAAAATACATATGTGAAAAGTATTTTTCATATTACCGTTTATAGTATTATAATAATATCCCTATTATTCTTTCATTAACAACAAATGATATTATCACAAACTATTTTAAGCATAAAATATCACATTTTTTACTATTTTAAGCATAAAATATTAAATTGTTTACTATTTTAAGCATAAATTATTACTTATTTACATTTATAACATATATAATTAATATATATATATATATATATATATATATATATATATATATATATATATATATATATATATATATATAATATATATATATATATATATATATATATATATTAATACATTATAAAAGATATTACGAAAACGTGTAATTGGCTCATTTTAGAAACTACTTCCATGTCGGCGCCTCGACGGTTTTCGTTAAAAACTTTTCCTCTGGTTATCTTCATTATAAATTATTTCACTTACTTTAAAATACGTAAATTATTTTTTTAAACTTAAACAGTTACTTTATAATTATGAACTATGTAATGAACAAATCATATGAGTTTTAAAATAGGACAAAATGAAATCGAATATAAGAAATATATATGTAAAACAAATAAGAATGACGACTAATTTAATGAAATTTTAATTTTTTCTTAGATTTTTTTTTAATTTTTATATTTTTTTATGTAGACTATCACTTTAAAAGGTGCATAATTTTATGAAGATAATAAATAAAAAATAAAAATCTGTGAAGTGGAAGTGGTACTATGTAAATTCACTTAGGAAATAAACATAAACAATTTTTAAGCAAATAACGTTATAACTACAGATATAAAAAATCTATTTGTTATTTGAGTATAATATAAATACCATGTTTATACGAAGTTTTCATTCTAATGAATAAAACAGTTCCAAAAGATTCGTTCCGTTTCATTTTACCGGCTTTTTATGTGTGTTGTTTATTTAAAAATACAGAAATTTAATTGTTTTTAAATTCGTGTTATATTACATTTGTCCCAAAGGAAGTTTTTTTTAAATTTAACAATAAAAATAAAATTTAAAAATAAAACGCTCTATATTATAAAACTTCGAAGTTTTGAAAGCCAAAAAGTGACAATACATCAAACGATAATCATATTAAAATTTAGTTAACTATATAGCGAATTAATTCGAACTAGGTACTTGCTGTGGCACTCCACGTGTGTATTTCTATTAACAATCGAAAACATGACCCTCTATATAAGAGCTACATATATAACCTACCTAAAACCATTTAACTGATCAAATGAGACATATAGATATGTTTGATACTCAAACCGTTTTCTGTACAATTAAATTGGTCCATCCAAATTCATCAGCCGCTTTTGAGTGATACGTATTTAAACAAAATAAATAAAGGTTAAACCATAATGGACAACTGTCCATTTTTTTATGTATTAATTATAAAAAATAAAGAAATTAAAAATATAAAAAAAATATTATGAAACTTTAAAGTTGCGCTTGTAAGAATGATTTCGTGTCATCACAAGACTGAACGACCGAAATTTAAATGAGTTTCTCAGTCATTTATTGATTTTTTCTGATCAAAATTTTTTTTACTGATTTATTAGTTTTGATCTATAAAATCACATAGCACCATCTAGTTCCAATGTAAGCCACAAGACTAGTGTTATGGATATCAGATATAAACACCCATGACTAGACTACAAACATTCGTGCTCATGACACAAATGAATGCATTCAGCGGGACTCGAACCCGCGACCGCTGGCACAGCAGGTAGGTCACTAGTCACTACAAACTGAGCCAAACGTATCTATATTATTATAATTTCATTGCGTTAAACTAGAGGCAATTATATCTACGAGTATGCATATAATAAAATTGTAACTGAGTCAAATCTGTACATTAAATATTTTTTAGAAAATCATTTTGAAATAGAAATTATTATACGGAGGCCGAATCTATAGATTTTACAATTTTTGTCTGTATGTCTCTCTGTCTGTCTGTCTGTTACCGCATCACAGAAAAACCCCTGGAGGGATTTTAATGAAATTTGGTATGGTGATAGCTGGTTATCCTAGTCAACATATAGGATACTTTTTACCACGGGAAAATATCTCATTTCTGAGAAAAAACTGCAATGAAAGAGTATACTAAGATGTAAAATCTAAGAATTTAGGTTTTTGGTCATCTGAATGCGGGTCAAGCCGCGGGCAATGCTAGTATGTAACTAAAAGCTTGAATTCCTGTGTCTAAATTAACAGCCAGATAAAATGTAAATGTTTTATATATGCTTTACATTGAAATATTTTAATCTATCACAGTGAATAGTCAAGGATCCAATTAATCAGTTATTTTTAATTCATTTAGTTCACATGAAACAGTGATTAAATAAACACAAATTGATATAAATAATGGGCTCGAATTAATTGAATTTTAAACATCATAAACTTATTATAAATCGTAAATAAAGTTATTATTCAACACGAAGTAGGAAAAATATGTATAATTGTTAATTTATTTAATTAGGTTAGGCTTAAGTTGATTCCCCATACAAACTTTAACCCCCTTTTTAACCCCCTTAAGGGATGATTTCCGGAATAAAAAGTATCTTATGTCCTTCCCCGGGTCTCAAACTATCTTCTTACCAAATTTCATTTAAATCGGTTCAGTAGATCCAGAGATTACCCCCTGCAACGTCACAAACTCACAATTCACAAGCTTTACCTCTTTATAATATTAGTATAGATAGTGATGGATATTTTTTTAGAAAATCAATGCAATTTTTTACAAGAAACGTAAAAAATTGTAGAAACGACGTTTATTCAAATAATATATTCCTAACTAATTTCAGTCCCGAGTTTGTTATAACCCCATTGCCATTGAGTCTAACTATATGTGCAGGAGATAATATAAAATTGTTAAAGCTAACACAAGTACATTTTCTATTACGAACACGATCAGTGCAGCAGCTCTCCAAGACTCGGTGTTGTAATTCCTAAGTCAGATATACGACCTTCTTCAGTTTAAACTTAGAATAATTATGCCTTTTCATGTATAACAATGGTAATTTATTTAAAACAAAAAAAAAATATATTTATCCTAAAATATGAAAAGTAAAAGATAATTAATTAATTAGAGTAGAAAGCATCTTTTCTTATTTTGTCGCGGATTTATTTGATTTTTGGTTCCCGACGTTTCGAATGCTTTACAACAATCATAGTCACGGGATAGGCTCTCTCCGAATCCGAAAAGATAGTTTTATTTAAAGTAGAAAGTTATATTTTTGAACCAAGAATTATATCCATTATTTCTATGCCAGAAAAATATTTCAAAGCCCAATGGTAATGCCAAAAATTCGTTAGTTTGTTTCGTTAGTTCTTATCTTTGAAACGGCTGGACGGATTTAGATGAAATTTGTACATAGATAGCCTATGAGCTTTTTTTTCTTTAATGTTGGGAAATGCATTTACGCTAACCACCTGTATAATGTATACATACTACATACAGGTAGTTATGTGGGTTTTACCGGCTAAAAAGCCAGTACTACTCACTTAAACTCAACAGAACCTACTGGGTTGCGTAACGCTAATGAACCTCTCCACCACGACAGGGTGAACAAATTTCGGGGGGAGGTAATCTATAACCTGGAGCACCATAAAGGCAACAGCTTGACACCAAGGGACACACCAACGAGCCAAGTGAAAGTATACAGTAATATATATATCCTATAATTGACGTAACAATGGAATTTTATCGTAAATCTATCAACAATCCCGCACAAACTCCTTGCTATTGCGGAATTTAAGACATCCTAAATGTAGTTAGACGTATGTATATAGTCTTCCATGACGGCTTGAGCTACGGCGATGTTAAATAACTATATAGAAGGGTCTAATATGACTAAGATTACTTGTAAAATAGCATCAAATAGACTAATATATAAGTTTTGTTACCTAATGTTAATTTATAAGTACATATATATTATAGATATAAATATATTCAAAAATTATTATATATTTTGAGAGAATTTAATTAGTACTCAACCCTTTTTAACGTCCCACTGCATGGCATGGGCCTCCCTTCAATACAAGGGGAGCAGACCATAGTCCACCACGCTGGCCAAGTACGAGATGGCGGAAATCACATGTCTTTCGAAAACTTGATAGGTTCTCTCAGATTTGAAGGTTTCCTCACGATGCTTTCCTATACCGTAAGACAAGTACTTGGTAATATTGGTAAAATTGATTCGCGCCTGATAATATCAGAGGTGCGTGACCCGGACTTTGAACCCGCTTCGCTCGGTTTCCTAGGTGAGTTAGACTAAATTTATTATTAAATAGGTCTAATTCTATTATCAGCCCGGTGAAGGTCGATTTAGGTTCGGATCTTAGACCACAATTGTCAAAACATGATTGACAAAAGTTGCCCCAAAAATGTGTTTTCTACTTAATCTTATACAATTGGCATTGGCACCGTGTGCCTCTACGTTTTTAAAAATATATTAAATTCAACTTTTGAAATCTATAGACTTCCTAAATATTACATTTCTAAAATTGCATTTTACATTAGTATGTCGAAAATCTTATTGTTGTATTTTCAATCAATTTGCTTCCGGTCGTTTAATTTTAATTTTTTTTTCAACTATCAGAATTTTATAAGGGTTGAATTAGAAAAATAAATCATTAGTAATATTTAAATAAGATTTAAATTTGAAAAATTAATTGTTAAGTTGAAATTTTTTATTCTTAAGTTATTTGTCTAGTAAAAATAGTAGCTTAGTATACTTTTCTTAGAGATAAATGGAAAGGGAAAATAATTATAAAACATAACTATAGTTTCAGCATATTTATTTCATATTTATTCAATTCTATGTACATTTCTTTACAATATTTTAAGGCCAAAGTCACAAATACTATATTGTATATAGGTAGATGTGTAATAAGCAGCTTCTGTTAGCTGTGACTCCTGAGTTGTAGTTAGTATATCCGAGACCAATTGCGTCCTAGTTAGTTGCACTGTGGAATCTACAATAGAAAGATAGATTGAATTATATTCAAGTACCTGGACGACCGAACTGCACTCGGAGTTTTTCGGAAAAGATATAAAAATTGCGTTTTTTTCATAATCACAATGACTCGTGATTAGTTCCCAGACAGAAAGATATAAATTCTTAAAAATATGGATTCTGCCTCTGTATTGATAATAATGACTATTTCAATAAGATTTTCCAAAAAATATTTAATGTACAGATTCGACTCAATTACAATTTTATTATATGTACTTGCATCCCAATACAAACTATCATCCCCATTTTCACCCATTAAGCGATAATTTTTGAGATAAAAAGTAACATATGTCCTTCCCAGGGTCTCAAACTATCTTCTTACCAAATTTCATTTATATCAGTTCAGTAGATCCAGATATTCCTCCTACAAACTCACAAACCCACAATTCACAAACTTTACCTCTTTATAATATTAGTATAGATAGATGAAGAAGTTAATTTTATGTAATAGTAATTGTAATATCGTACTTACCTTGATTATTAAACGCCTGAGGTCCAATACTATATGTCGGTAAACGGTCATTTGTATATGCAAAAACTTCACTCTTGTCAAGATGAAGGTCTTTGGTGTTTGGAATTATTATTGTAGATAACACAGACTCTGCAAAACAAAATTATTTTATTTAAAACAATTGGTTATTTTTCTTTATTTGTTTATATAATTAGTATCCTAAATTAGTTTTTGATCGCAACACACAATATTTACTGAATGAACAAAAAAAAAATGAATAGAATCATATTTTTTTAATATTCCTAGGACGATATTATAACAGCCTTCCTCAATAAACAGCCTTTGAAATGCAAAAGAATTCTTCAAATCCGACTAGTAGTTCTAAATTGGAATATAAAAAAAATATTGTTCTAACTTAACATAATTAAGTTCTCTATCATCTACTAACGGATACGTACATATTACATTATGCTATAATTATATCCCACATGTGAAAATCGTTAATTTTGCAATAAAAAAAGGAAATAATCGGGATGAAATCTATCATGTCTTTTAAGTTGGAACAAATCGCACATTTTGAAATACATTACTTTAAGATCGGATAAGAACTACATTCGGAGTTCATCGCAGACCAACATCGTGACATGTGAATTTTACATATTAAGATTATGTGAAATCAGAACTCTTCAGTATTTGGCTTAAAAAGTACTATATTATGAACTACTTTCGTTTACTGTGCCTAATATCTTCTTCTTCTTCTTCGTGACACTCTTGACAGAGCGGTCGTGGTCATCACGTAGTAGTCTCTGTAGGAGCAGATGTGATACTCCTCACGATTGATCGCCACTTCTCCCTGTTGGCCGACATCCTGGTGCGCTCATGCAGGGGACCACCCACAGCTAACTTAATTTGGTCGGTCCATCGCATGCATTATCGTCCTTGTCCTCTGATGCCCTCCACCTTGCCCTGTATGACAAGGTGCTCAATGGAGTCGCTTTTTCGCCGGGAGACGTGTCCAAAGAACTTTAGGATGCGACCCTTTACTACCGCCGAAAGGCGTTGTTTAATGCCGAGTTCTTGGAGTATGGAGACATTAGAGCGAAATTCGGTCCATGATATTCTAAGCATTCGCCTCCAGCACCACATCTCCAGAGCATCAACTTTTTTCTTCTCGACTGGTCGCAAAGTCCACGTCTCTGCAGCGTATAAAAATATGGGAAAAACAAGTGTTCGAACGAGCCCGATCTTAGAGGTCTTCGTTACGTTTCGGTTCTTCCATATCTTCTTCAGCCTGTCCATCGCAGTTCTAGTTGTTGCCATACGTCGTTTTACTTCTTCTATGCAGCCTCCATCGTTCGAGATTAAAGCTCCAAGATAGATGAAGCATTGGACACCCTCACAGTTCGCGATTTGAGTGACTTCGGGCGAATTATTGTTAGCTCGGTCTACTATCATCATCTTAGTTTTACTTGACGTTCCATTTTGAGAAATAGCTCTTCTAAATTTCGAGCACTAGTCGCGAACAAGGTCGTATCGTCAGCGTAGCGCAAGTTGGATATCTTGTAGCCACCAATAACTACGCCGTCTGTCCCGTCTTCAAGGGTAATGCGCATTATGAGTTCGGTGTAAGCATTGTACAAAAGCGGTGATATTATGCATCCTTGGCGAACACCTGCGCTGGGATGGAAGTTTTTAGACAAAGTGTCAGTGTGTTTTTTATGCCTAATATATACATATATAAATATTATGATAAATATTATAATAAAAGCAAATTATTACGGTAATTGAAGTATAAGTAGTCCCTAGTAACGATTGGTTCTCTGGCTCGTCTATGGAACCTGTAGTAGGCGTCTTTGGCGTAAAATGTCAAGTTTCTAAATTCGACGGCCAACACTAATCTGTCAGTTTCTTTATTGATGCTGAAATAAAAAAAAATGAATATTTAACTTGTCTTCTCCGTTCTACTTGACATTGGCGAAATGAATTGTGCCAACACGGCACTTGTAGAAGCCACTAAACAAAATTGAATTGAATTGAAAAAAATGGACAAATAAATAGGAAATTTTGTGTGTATGTTGAGTCTAGACGACTACGATTGCGATCACTGTCGTGAGAAATCAGGTAAATCTATTATGTTATCTAATATTATAAAGAGGTAAAGTTTGTGAGTTTGTGACGTTGTAGGGGGTAGTCTCTGGATCTACTGAACCGATTTAAATGAAATTTGGTAAGAAGGTAGTTTCAGACCCTGGATAGGACAAAGGATACTTTTCATCCCGGAAATCATCCCATAAGGGGTGAAAATGAGGATGAAAGTCTGTATGGGGAGTCAAGCTAGGGATGAAACCGAGCGAAGCAATACCCAAACCACCTTAATAACAGTGTCTTTTGCTGCAACCATGGTCACGTCTGTAGTTAACTAGTGCCCACATCACCTCAGAGCCCACATATCTGAGGTCCACTCAATTCAATCTAGACAATCTATTTTTATCCATAGTTTATTATTCATATTTCTATACAAATGGATTCCTGATGATATGACTGTAATAAATGAGGAGTAATTGGGTAGTTCCGATGTTTATTTTTTAATACAAACGATGAAACACCGTTGGTTCGTCGAAGAGATTGCTCAGGATTTTTTATTGATAAGCTTATATTATTATTTAGAATAACACTACGTTTTCGGACTTCTTCGCAGATTTGTTTAGATTTTTGTTCCCCGACATTAATTGTACTTTAAAATAATAAATATTAAGAGGTAGGTACTTTGGTGCCATTTTCATACATTTTTAAATCATTGTATAATTTTGTGAGTAAGTACTCTCTGTATAACTATGAATATAATGACCTCTGAGACGTCTAAAATCCTAGTCTCTCCTGTGACCGTGATTGATGTAAACTGTAAAGCATTTAAAACGTCGGGAACCAAAAATCAAAATAAATCCGTGAAAACATCCGGAAAGATAGTTTTATTTAAAATATCAAATTTTCGCATAAATCTAAGAATGTATGTAAGTTGACTCACTGTGTTAGATATATATATATATATATATATATATATATATATATATATATATATATATATATATATATATATATATATATAATATATATATATATATATATATTTTAAAATAACTTACTAAAAATCTTCAACTCTGCCATTAAGTCCGCCATAAAGAACATCAGTAGCTGTTACAGTGAGATTGATTCTTGACAAAAACATAGTAGATTGTGGTCTGTACATAGGATCTGGTGTCGGTCCGTATGATTCCTTGCAAATCGAGTGTTCGGCGAAGTACTTTCTTATACAATAAATGTCAAACACTTGGCATGGCCTTTCAAACTTATATTCTTCATCTAAAAGTAACGGAGAATGAAAAAGAATATTAAGAACTCGAAAGTTTGTGACGTTATATGGATGTCTCATTGACGCAAAAACTACTTGTTGAACGGATTTTGATAAAACTTTACATTAATATGGTTTATACATTAAAGTAACATATAGACTATAATTTATAAAGACATTACCGAAAGAATATGTCGTGTCTAAAAGTAACAATTTAATTGAAAAAAAATTGAAATTTTTATTTGGTAAAAAGTTACTTTCTATTGTGAATAGGGGATACACCTTAGGATGTCTGCAGAGTACCTGCACAGCAAAACTAAATTAACGAGTCATAAAAACCTGCTAAACATAATATAATCTAGTTTACCTGCGCAGTTAAGTGTACTATAGTCAAGCTGTGCAGGTATGTCATAGAGTGTATGAACACCTTATTAGAAAGCTATTCTCTCATTGTGTAATAAAAACTCTAACTAGGAACTAAAATCATATTATTATTTTTGTTTGGGAAATTCGTATTATTATAATTATTAGTTAATTTAAAGTTATTGTTTCATGAATTCTTGCCTCTATAATAAACTAAAAACGATTCATAACTTACTGAAATTATTGTTGTTGCCATTAAGGTTTATATCTGAAAATAGAATTTTATTATATTTTTTAATCTTTAATGTTAAATTAATAGGAAAAAATGACTAATACAAGACAGGATACTAACTACTCTGAGCGATGTTAGCGATGTTGCCGATACCACCTCCACCAATGTCTGCAATAATATGAATTCTATAAGACCTCTAAAAGATATAACAATGTAAACTCTAAAAGATGCAAGCAAGTTGATTATGTACAATCCTTAATAGAAAACTACAGTATATGTAAATATGCTTAGTTATAAATAAATAATGTTACACATTAAACGGCCCCAGTTAAGGCATTACTAAATTCCATACAATTAACACAATTCGTGGAGAAACTCTTAGAATTGTCTAAAAACAACTTGACAAGCTACATACATACAAGTATGTATAAACTAATATCATCGCAAGAATTCCCAATATCTTAATTTTTATCTTTAACCCCCGATACAAATAGAGTATTTGTGTCTGTATGTGTCATCGTAGCTACCAAACGGATGTACCGATTTAGATTTTTTTTTGTTTGAAAGGTGACTTGTCACAAGAAAGATGATCATAGTCATATTATTAACTAGTAAAGAGTCCTTACGTGAAAACTTATTGTAATAATTTCTAAAAGCAATGGTGGTTACAATGAAAGTAATAAATAACTTATTCTATTAAGCAATTTATTTGACAAAATTATTTATTGTTGTTATAAAATGTTAATAATTTATTTATTTTTTAAAAACCGCTCGACCGATTTCGATAATATAGATTTAAATGGGACCACCTGTGAAGTATACCCTTCGAAACAAAAAAAAACCAAATCGGTTCAGGCATCTTCGAGTAATCGGTGAGCATACATAAAAAAAAGATTCCGACGAATTGAGAACCTCCTCCTTTTTGAAAGTCGGATGAAAACAAGGAACATGAAAAGAGGGGGTGGGAGGCCCGGAGAAGGGGGGGGGGAGTTGAGTTTGTTGCTTTTAAGTACTTCAAGGCAAGTGGAAAATTATGAATAAATTGACTACGTGGTTTTAAATATAGCTATTTTTTCAAATTTTGATTTTTTTTGTTTCTCGCCGTTTTAAATTAAATAATTAACACCAATCTTGGTAACACATATTTTTCTTTTTTTTTTCAAATAAATCCACGAAAAAATTCGAGGAGAATAAAATTATTTTAAGACAGAGGTACTGATTACTTTGTGCGATGTTAGCGATGTTGCCGATACCACCTCCATTACCACCATCTGAAACAATCGATAAACATATAATATAAAATATACGGCTTCATACGTACAAATGCACATGTATTTTATTTTATTCCATAAGTACTATTCGTGTTCCTTATCTATGGAAACACGTAAAAGTTCTAGTTGTAATTCTGAATTAAGCTATATTATATCTAGTAAGATATGAAAGTTAGCAGTGAACGTTCAGTGAAAGTTAAGGACATACCTTTATATATATATATATATATATATATATATATATATATATATATATATAATTATATATATATATATATATTTACCATCCATACAGGTAATTATATGGGACTCACCGGTCAGAAAAGCTATTACTACCTACTAAAAAACAACGGAACTTCTTCTTAACCTCTTCTTAGCTTCTTCTTATTCATAGCTTATTTTTATAGTGGTATAGAACAAAGTAAAATTAACTTACTATTTTGCCCGTTGTTATTTAAAAAATTGATCAATCCAGCTAAATCTGAAACTAAAAAATGTTTAACTTAATAATCTAAGAAATGAAAATCTTATGTTAGTTCTATTATAAATCTATATATGTATATAGTTATTATTTGTATATAGAGACTAGCAGCTTCTCCGGGCTATTGTATTTTGTAATTTGACATCCGAAATATTGTTTTCGATAATAAGCCTAGCCACCTTTTTACACTCTTTTACGGGTTAAAATTCAAAAAGTTTTTAAAGTCAAATTTACAGCATGATACTAGTTTTATGAAATCGAAATGAATTTTACATAATCATTTAGAAAAGACTTGCATTAACACGAAATCTTGACTAATCAGAGAACATGGCTCCTCCACTTATATACAGACTACTAATACAGATAATTTTTTTACTAATGGTTTTTTACAGATATATTCTATCGGCTGTCAATAATTATTTGAACATCTTAAATTTTTTCTAACTAGTATTCGCTCAATGGTCAAAAATCGACCATAAAAATCATTATTTATAAAAAAAAACACTGTTTCCAAAAAAATTTTTGAGTGTTTTAGTAGATGTGAATTGTTTTGCCTTTGCCTATTTATTATACCTGTATAATAATAAACTAATTAGATGTAGAGAACTTACTGCCTAATCCACCGTTTTGAGAATTACCACCTAGCCCGGGTATGTTGTTGATATCTGTAACAATACACGTCATACTTAGTAAAATTACTTACTTCATTACATCTTTGCGAATTAAGATAAAAAAATGCCATTTCCATGTACCTATAACTAAAATTTTTACTGTTCATAATATACAACTTTTTAAAGAAATAAAATAATCTGCGTCTGCTAGGTTTAAGAAATTTAATATACACCGATATTTTTTATTATGAATTATCATTTACTTTTAAATTAGACAAAGATCGAATCGTCAAAAAGGTTTAAGTAAGCCCAAAATCGAAACTTTTATTGATATTCATAGAAAAGTTCCGATATCCTCCTATTTTAACATTATTTAGCATCATGTTATCAAATTATATAATTTCACGCAGATTTTACATACAATGTTTTAAATCGATGCAACAGTTAAGTATGTTAAAATCGACTTCCAAGGTTTGATTCTTACTATACACATGCAAAAGAATCTTATGAAAGCTTATTGTAAATAAAGCAGTTTCATCTATACATATATTACAAAGAGGTAAAGTTTGTGGGCTTGTGAGGTTGTAGGGGGTAATCTCTGAATCTACCAAACCGATAGATGAAATTTGGTAAGAACGTTTGAGACGCTGGGAAGGACATTGGATACTTTTTATCCCGAAAATCATCCCTTAAAAGGGTGAAAATTGGGATGAAAGTTTGTATGGGGAATCAACCAATACGATTACTAGAAATACTACGATGATACTAAAACAATTAATAATTTTATTACATAAGTATTTTCCTTTGATACGAGTCTGAATAACTCGGTTGGCTACATACAAGGTTCGATTCTCACTTAGGGTAAATACTTGATTTGATCATACATGCATATTGTGTATGATTGTACAACACATAATCTCAATATTAATTGAAGTATAAGAATATAGTGTATACCAATGGTCTATTTAAAATAGAACAGTTATAATATAATTCATTTATTGTTAATGGTTATAATTAAATAAGACATAGAGAATACGACGTGACGTGAAACTTACTGCTTAGAGCGATACCAGCGATGTTCCCAATACCACCTTGACCACCTTGTACATCTGTCATGAAATAATAAAACATAAATTTTCTAAGTTATAATTCAAATTATCTTAAATTAATTAACAAATATTAACTAAATTATATTTATAATACTTTTTGTCTAAATTTAATTCACTATTCTGTAACTGCTTGTAAAAATCTAACTGAAAATTAAGTTAAGTAATTTTTGATATTATTTTAATTTAATTTTTTTTTACATCTAAAAGTTAATGTATGTAAAATCATAATTAATTTCTTTTTACTTACTGCTTTGCGCGATATTGGCAATGTTACCAATATTTAGACCGGAACCATTGTACGTACCAATATTAAATAAAGCAAAATTGAGATATGTTTTTATATTTATTTATGTTTTTATTATACAAAAAATAATAAAAACAAAAATGCTATAAAAATTCGTCCAGCCAAAGCTATAGCCAAGGAAAAGAATTATAGATTCGGCTTCTATTAAATCTCCTATTTAAGCTATTGACATTAGGATTTACGTAGAACGTAACGTGACCGACTTAATTTTTTAGACTAATATACTTAGTGAATAACGGGAAAACTAATACCGTCTTCCCAACTCCAATTTGCTACTAAGTATTTTACAAAAAAAAACATATTATGGCCCAACCCGGAACTAGAACCAAGGACCGCTCGGTTTGCAGCTGCACATACTAGGCACTAAACCAACGATGTTATCAACATATACAAATTAAAATTTTATTTAAACTTTCAAATAGTATATTAAATACAAAACTACTTTTCATTGGTGTCGTTAATAAATAACAATAGAGCTCAGGAATATTATGTTTGAGCAACAGTAATATAAAAAATAGATTTAAAATGTTTTTGTACCGTTGGAATTATTGTTGTCGCCATTTTCTGATCTATTGTTACCTGCAATAAAATATATGTATTATACTACTATATATATTTGTAATAATAGTTTCTGAAATATAGGCAAAAAATTAACATTTTATATAGTACTATTTTTTTTTCAGTTTTAATTTGACATTTTCTTTCCAAAGCTTTGAATGCTTTACGACAAACTGACACAAGTGTCTAGAAAAAAAATAGTTTTATTTAAAAAAAAATACAACTGGTTTTAATGTAAAAGATTTTATAAAAAAAACTCACCACTTTGATCACTGTTTCCAGAAGGAACATTTATATCTGTAAATAGAATAAATTATTTAAAGAGGCAAGTTTTATGTAAGTATTACGCGTATGCGTTGAGCTAAATAGGATATATCACATAATAATTATAATAATAGCAGAACCATGCGTTCAATCTACAATTACAATCAACAATCTACGTTTTGTATAGATTTCTTAGAGATGAAATATTTTACCGCAGTAAAAAGTAACCTATATGTTGAGCCGAATAACCAGCTATCATCATACCAAATTTCATCAAAATCTGTCAAGTGGTTTTCTCGTGATGCGGTCACAGACAGGCCGACAGACAAAAGTTCTGAAAACTATAGATTCGGCCTCTGTATCGATAATAATGTCTATTTCAATAAGATTTTCAAAAAAATATTTAATGTACAGATTCGACTCAGTTAAAATTTTATTATATGTATAGATAGATATAATTTTACAATAATGTGTGGAAGTCTGCCAGATTTGTTGACATTTATGACTACTGCTCCTATGGGTATTGTGTAACACAATATCTCTGCAGTATGTTGGTAAAAAGGTGAGGATTTTGCAGATTCCAGGTGACACGGCAGCATCAGGCCAAGAATACCATATCGTTGCAATGTCCATGAAGTAATGGGATATTAAGTTTCGAATGGGTTGGAATTTGTGGATATTGCTCATATAATTTTACTGTCTAGAAAATAGCTGATAGCCTGTAAAGGTCTGAACAGATTTACTTGATTTGTAGCTAAAAACACTTTCGATTATGTCACCTTTCAAACAAAAAAACTAAATTGAAATTGGTTAATCCGCGATTGGCGATACGGTGCCACAGACAGATACACAAATACAAAACTAAACTTATAACACCTCTCTTCTGCGTTGGGGGTTAAAAATGCTTATCACGACATTTAATAATAATAATCTACCAGAATCAGGTCAAATAAGCCCCTACTCGATTAACGCGATGGTGGCGTTATTCGAAAAGTTTCGTTAAACTTGTTCTTCATAAACAGGTAATGGTTGCTACTTACTTGTTTGAAGGACACCAGCAATATTCCCTATTGACAACCCTGAATCTGGAATATATAAAATAACCAATGTTTAAAATTAGTTATTAATTATTTGAATTAGTTTAACGCGTAAAGGATTTGTATGTACTAAAATCTTAATACTAGTTATGCTCAGCAATTTCCAAATATAGCCCGCGCTTTATATTTGAGTGCCTCAACGGTAAGCTATATCTGGATTTATCTGCCTCGTTGGTGGCTAGCATATGTACGGCTGGACATCCGGGGGTCCTGGGTTCGAGTCCCGATCGGTATAAGTTCAGTTATTGAGTCTTTCTGCTAAGAAAGTCCTAGTTACAGCCTGGAGTTGAGAGAGTTTGCGGTGTTTCACCCTCGCGACTCGGAGAGCACGTTAAGCTGTCGGTCCTGCACCATGTCTATTACCGGTCGTGCCGATGTCTCAGTGAGATTGGCCGCCATAGCCGAAATCGGTCGGGAGGAAGATCTTATATTGGCTAACAATAAGACTTTTTCATTTTATTCACTCAATTCACACAATTACATAAATTATATAATACACACCACATTGATATATTTACCATTTTGATCATTGTTTTCGTTGTCACTACCGCCTCCACCGCCATTACCATTGTTTCCAGAAGCTGATGAACCTACAATAGTATTAGTATTATTAGCAAGTATATGATAATTAGACAATCGATAACGTATTATGTTTAATAAGGATTAATATTAGTCAAAAAATTACTTACTGCTTTGAGCGATATTAGCAATATTTCCCACATCACTAGAGCCTATATCTGTGGAAAATAGTTTTATGAGAGTATTTTAAAATGAAGTACGTATTCAAATTATAATAATTATTGTTTGAATATGGTAAGCAAATAATTAAACAAAATGGTAAAAACAAGCCTGTGATTAACATCAAAATAGCTAGCACATTGAGCTCATACAACAGCTATTTGTACTGTAGCAAAATCAAAGTGTAAAAACTATTGTAAGTGTCTAGTAGTAGTAATCTATATACTAAACAAAATTGTAGAAATTTTTTTCTTAAATAACTTTGTTTACCACAATTTTTCGCGGAAAATTGAAAATATACACAAATTCACCGCCCCTTTTCGGGTATAAATAGAAAAATATCGATACTAGGAAAAATTTGATAAGAAGCAAAATTGTAGGAAATTTAATTTAAAACAACTTTTGTAATTGCTGTTTTTCGTGTAAAATTGAAAATAAATTAGTTATTCAATAAACAAAAATCAACCCTTCAATTCAAGATGGCGGATGACGCAACGGGTCTGGTCCCAGAGAATCTAAATTTAGACTTCCAGTGATCCGTGTCGTTAAAAATTTTTGTAATGTCAAATCGACTGGGCTAAGAATGACATCTTATCTAAGAATCCTGAATCCTTCTCGATATAACAAATAATAATAGAAATATATTTATACTTGATTTTTCCTATATATTAAAATACGTACTAGTTTGAAGAACCCCAGCAATGTTTCCCACTGATATTCCTGAATCTGAAATACAACAAAAAATCACAATATACAATGTTTCTATATCTAATACGATATAACATAATTATATTTTTACATACTTTGTCCGCCATTTCCATTATTTCCTAATGTACCCAATGGTAGCCCAAGACCTGAAAAACAATTAATTTAAAAAATCATTAGCTATATTTTATAGACAAAATATTTTTTTAATTATATAGGTAAATTGAAAAAAAAACGAGATCTAAATATATGTATGTAATATTTTTGTAAAAATTCAGCAAAGTAAATAAATTAAAATGTCAGTACTTTATTCTAATAGACTTTTACAAACACTTGTGAATCGTCAATTTTTGTATTTTAAATTTAAATGGCTCGGAAGGTAGTTCTGTATCTATCTGTATATATATCTAGTTCCATGGTACGCTACGAGGCTTGTGTTGTGGATACCAGATAGTTGATACACTACATGTATATAATTTTTTATATAAAATTATATAATATATATAATAATACACATATATATATATATATATATATATATATATATATATATATATATATATATATATATATCATGAACGAATTAACCACTGGACCAGACATATAAGCGGACGTACCTTTAACGGTCATGTCTGTAACCAGGGAATTTTAGCCTAGGTCGTTTGTTTTTTATGTTAGTCTCAAGCACTTACTTGTCAACAAAACATCTCCCAAAAATGACTAAATGTTCTGTTAAATAGTGTAAAAACTATAACGGCGGAAGCAGCACTATTTCTTTTCACTTGTAAATACATTATTTTATTACATTTATTGTTATTTATCACAAAATTTAATTAAATATAAAATAAAATGTCATATTATCCAACTATGTTAAATATAGTCGATATTTCTATATATTGTTGACATCTAATAACCATCATAAAATGGCTGGATTATACCATTCAGAACAAATGACGAAACTGTCGAGTGAGTCCATTTGACATCGACTAGTGCTTGACAATGTCGAAAAATATATCGATATTTGACGAAATAACTGAACGAATTGTGTTATTTGTACAGTACAATAACATAAAATGCTTTTATCACAGTATCCTACAATCTGATGATAATAAATTTATAAAAATATTTTCTAAATCACATAAAAATATAAATGCAAAAATTATAATTAGTATGTGTACTTAATTTTTTATTTTATTTTATACCACATTTATATATTTTTGAATATTATTCTATTGTAATAATAATAAAGATCATTTTATTTCAACACATAAATTACACACACACACACACACACACACACACACACACACACACACACACACACACACACACACACACACATATATATATATATATATATATATATATATATATATATATATATATATATATATAATTTTAAATACATACATATTATAAGTATAAACACCCATGACTGCAGTACAAACATTCGTGCTCATCACACAAATGAATGCCCCCAGCGGGACTCGAACCCGCGACCGCTGTGGCACAGCAAGCAGGGTTACTACAAACTGAGCCAAACGTGATGATGTTCTTATCTATGAAATAGTAGACTCACCACCGAGATTGCCAAGGTTACCCAAAGAGCCTGCATCTGAAACAGCATAGAAAATATTTTAACAAAAGCAAACCATTAAGTTTCGTTTAAAATTATGAATATGTAGTATGTATATGTACATTGTACAATAAATATAGTATGTGTTTCAACCCAATTAAGCAATTACAAGTGCGTGATTTTTAATCGATACGTGCAGTCATATTTAAATTTTAAATGTAAACGTTCTGTTAATATTATACTATATTTTACATACACAAAGTTGCGTATTCCTTAGTGGTTCTGGATAACAAAGTTCTTTTGAGGACTGTATGTCTGAGCATGACTCATGTGAACACGGATGATCAGATTTATATCGTGGTTTATTATTTTCTATCACCATGAAAATTCACCATGAGGACCTAATGGGCTGCCAACCATTGTTGGGCAGCGTACTGTTTACTTATGGCCGATTTCACCAACGTCACCTAAGTTTAAGGGATCCCCTAAGCATGGTTAGAGGGCAGTTTCTGTTTCACCGACGGTTAGGGGTCACCTAAATGTTAAAATGCCACCTAAATATAGATACTAGAAATACGGGCTCCGACGATGGTAAAACGAAATTTAATTTAGGGGCTAGTTTAGTGGAACTTTTAAGCTAGGGATCCCATACATAGGTATGGGATGTTGGTGAAATCGTGCGTTAGTCTCACTAAAACTACAGCGAAACCCTAAAATCGTTATAGTTGGATATTGTAAAATATATTGCGCACACATTACAACGCCTCCGTGAATATACTAGTCTTAACATTAAGCAAGTACTTCCAATAAATACATAAGTAAAAGTATGGAATTTTGTATGGACATTTCGTTATTCTATTGTGATGAGTGCGGTTCTGTACATAAGTGTAAAGTTACTAACAACTAGAAATATTGTAAACGAGATTTTTTTGTGAAGAAGAAACACATAATTATCTGAATATTTAGAAAATTTTGTTATATAGCAATCGAACTCATATTAATTGGCTACACTACATAAACTAGATAAGTAGCTCTATTGAAATGAAAACTAGTGAAGCACCTTACACTCTACATGCTGCAATCGTTGCAGAATAGAATATATTTTAATAATTATATTATAAATGGCATTGCCCGCGGCTCCGCCCGCGTTCACATGACCAAAAATCAAATTCTTATGTTTTACAGATTAGTATACTCTTACATTGTAGTGTTGCATTTTTTCTCAGAAATGAAATATTTTTCCACGGTAAAAAGTATCCTATACGTTGACCCGGATAACCAGCTATCACCATACCAAATTTCATCAAAATCCCTCCAGTGGTTTTTCTGTGATGCGGTAACAGACACAGACAGACAGACAAAAATTCTAAAAACTATAGATTCGGCCTCTGTATCGATTTTGTTTCGTGTTTATTTGAATAAGATTTTCCAAAAAATATTTAATGTACAGATTCGGTTTAGTTAATAATAAGTTAATTTTATTATATGATTTAACAGATGACTTTAATCGATATGTCATAGAAACATAATATGTATTTTTTTGGATTTATTCAACAACAGTAGAAAGAAATCGTGTCTAATTTTAAAATCTTGCGTGCAATTAATATACCGTAAATCAGTACATTGAAATTCTTTTTAAAAATATTTTTTACTTACTGTTAAGTGCGTTGTTTCCAATATTTCCCACAGATCCTTGAGATGTGTCAAGATCTGCAACTGTATGAAATAAAAACAATGAATATTCCCAATTTTTCATGTTCTTTTAATAGGTACTTAATATATTTACCTACTTAAGATAATCGATTTAACACCTCCAGGTAAATTTCTAAGAAATTAATTAAACTAAGAAATCTATTGTTAACTGTAACGGCGTGTCCGCGGTCGTGGAGGGATTAATGCTATAGAAGCTTCCACTTTAGACAAATTCTATTTCTATCGATCATCGATATTAAAATGGAAAGAAATGATATATACATACATTTTTAGATCTTCTGTTAAAGATAATGATTGAAGGAAATTATCGTGGCTAAACCTCCAAAAAAATCAAGTGTTTCAAGATATCTGTATTTTTTGTTGTTTTTTTGAGTCGGACGTTATTGGCTACAACACAATTTTTAACTAATATAGTTACGTATGTTTAATGTAACTTTTCAGTTTATTCCAATAAAGATTTTATATTTTTAGCCAACTGCGGTGAAAGAGATTTATGTGTTCTTTAATATATATGACAAAGTAATTAAACACACAAAAAAATTAAAAAGTTTTCTATTTACAAAAATCATTGGTAAAGCTCTATTATTAAGTTATATCTTATAAATATTAGACAAATACTTCACGTATACAAGAAAAATCTCTTGAATTATTAAAGCGATTCTGTTTTTTGTTTTACTTATATAAAGCTAAATGCTGTTAATATCCATGTGACATACTCGTAGGAGTGGCATTAGCTCTATTACTTTAAAATGCAATACGTAATCAGAACCCCGGAAAAAATCTATATCTATTATATTATAAAATTATATATAAAATTATTCTATTATATCTATTATATTATAAAATTATATATAAAATATAATATATAAAATTCTCGTGTCACAGTGTTTGTAACAAAACTCCTCCGAAACGGCTTGACCGATTCTTATGAAATTTTGTGTGTATATTCAGTAGGTCTGAGAATATGAAGTAAACTATTTTTCATACTCCTAAGTGGTAAGGGTGGACCACTCATATATAATTTTCACTACAAATTATCGCTGTATCGCTAAAGAACAACAAATTCATACCGGTCTAAGCGTTTATTATTTTTCCTATATTTAGAATAATTTAAACTACACTTAAGCACTAGAAAAAATCAATCGCCATGCGTTAGTTTTGCAAAAACTCGAAAATGTTCACTTAAATTTAGATGGTACGAAGTTAATCGTCATCTAGTTGTATATAATTATCTTTTATACTTTACCATTGGGTATTTTCAAATCATTTTTTATCTTGCTTCCCGAACAATGAACCAAGAGAAGAGCGAAACACAGTACTCTACACATAATGATTATACATAGCCATGTATGATGAATTTCTGCATATATACACTAAATTGCGTGATAATCACTACTATACTTAGATTATTAAATTGTTAATCGTCGTTTTCGTTAAAGGGTGTTTCTAGATGAATTTCTTGTTGTGCACTAAGATATTTTTGTTTGAAGACTTCTTTAGTTCTTAGATATTTTTCTTTGTTATCTGTAAAAGTTATCGAAGCTAAAAACTAATGTTTGTAAAAAGTTAAATATTTGTATATTTATAAATTTATAAACGTGTTTTATGAAAGCAAGTATAACTCTTAGTAACACTCAATTAGATAGGTATAACTACTGTCTAATCTTGTATTTTCTCTAAGAAGTATATCAATACTTATATATTTATATATGTATTTAATATCATAAATGTGAAAGTGTGTTTGTTTGTTTAACGAACCCGAGCGAAGCGAGGGTGCGCCGCTAGTATGTATGTATATAAAGAAGTTTGTGTTCACTTGGCTCACTTTGAGTCACAGAAAATCTGAAGGGAACCATCATACTAAGGTCTATGATTAAGTTACACTAAAAAATATTTAAGAACTAAAAACACCCTGTAATAATTTATTACATAATTAAATCTAATTTGACATGCGTTATGCAAAGATATCGGAGCCTTTGAGATCAAGGCCCCCTAATCGTTCAACTAAACAACTGAAATCTTTGTTTTTATAGAAGCTTGAAGGAGAATAAGCTGATTAATTGTAATGGACGTATTAATATCATATTCACATTTAAAATACTAAACAAGGTATTAAGAAATTAAATATTTGAAATATCGAATGTATTAAATTTTCTAAATAGTATTTAATTAAATAATCTACATGGTAATTTAACAAATACCTGCATAAAACTAGCGAATCATCCTCGCATCACTCGATTACGTCCCCAGGTGACTAACAGCAGGCTTACTCTAGGTCTATTTATGTAATAAACACTAAAATCTATCCAGCCATACGCTAAAACGACTGGAAGGAGTAAAAATCATACACATACACACACACATATGAAAACTATTTCACCTATAATGTAATTCGATTGCTAATAATTATTCATATTCATAATATATTCTACTTCATTTGATGTTACTTCATAATTTTCATTTGAAAAAGTTTATTTTCAAGATGAGATGCGGAAACTGAGGACGGGAAATGTTGAAAATATTTTTTAAAGTGAAGAAAACAAAGTAAATCTGGCTTAGAATTATCATCGACAGATCCAAACAGCGTGTCGGTAAGGGCGATCAGATTAGCATACTTTAAAAACACCTGCCATCGCATGAAACTTTCCGCAAGGTGTTAATTTGAAAGTTATCTTTCAACGCTTACTGATTGCGAGCGGAATGTTAATTAAAGATAATTTTATTTAATGAATTTTTAGTACTATATCTAGTATTAGGATATACGTATACCTATCTTTTTCAAAATAGGTTCTAAGATTGGCTCATGTTATTATTTGTTTATACATATATTTGTAATATAGTCTGTAATAAATGTACACTAATATCGTTTGCAGGGCAGAAAACCAATAAATTAGCCACGAATGAGTAAGCGCAACTATTGACGCTCAATTTCAGACATAACTGAATGATTTTTAACAACTACAATAAACTCGTATTCAATATTGTATATATACTATATAGTAATATCTTTTGTGAAATTCACACAATTTCATTAGTTTCACTGTAACTAATAAATTTCATTTGATTAAATCTTGGAAATCGATTACAATACGATTAATTTGTACCATCGAACTGATCGGTTAATGGAACCAGTAGAAAATCTTCTATACAGATTATGAATATATAGGTAAAGAGAATGATGCTCTACCTTTGTAAAATTATAATTTTACTTTGGCTTAATTATTTCACCGACATTTGTTTTAATGTAATTCTTTGAGAACATCAAAGGAACTTCAAAACAGCACCATTACCGCAAAAAGGTGAGTAATAAAAAATGATGTATCCGAAATGCAAAAAGTTGACGTGTGAAAGTTTGGTATATTACTGGAAATGGATCGTCGTTATATTAAACCGCGGGACGCCACACTCAATTTCATGAAAAAACTTATAAATGACTAAAAGTCTTGCGCGCGATGTTTGGATAAGGCATATATTTATATTATTATTATTATTTATATAAGCAAAATATATTAATAGATTGTAATACCTACTATACGATTCTCTTTCTGACAAAAAAAAAACAGTGGGATGGGATTTTTTAATATTTTTTTCAGAACTATACTGAAAATGTTCACAGCCATTATCTATAGAATAAACTATGTTACAAAGTGTTTTTTTTTATTAGACTCCCCTCTCACAATATTATAAAAGTATTATTAATGATACATTTGCTAATAATATAACAGTTGCTATTCAATACTTGTGACACATTAACTCAAAATATACACAAATTAAATATAATTACTTCAATTCTATGACATTGTTATAAAAAATATTTACATTAAAATAAGAAAAAAATAATTTCTTTACAAAAAAATATGCCGCATCCACACCAATACCGCTGAAAGTACAGATAGGAGAAACTTTTTGACGCAGTCATGGTAAAGAGGCTCTTTGTATAAGAGTGCTCTTTTTACAAAGTTATGGCTTCTGGATTAAATTCGCTTTTCTTTAACACCACTTCTACGCAACTTTATTGAAGGGTATACAAACAAACTTCAGTTATTTGATCTTTCACAGCTTGTGACACACTCTTTTTTTTTGAGAAATTTACCGATATTTCAGGATTCCGTACCTCAAAAACAAAAAAAAGGACCCTTAGATTACTTCGTTGTTCTTCGGTCTGCCTGTCAAGACGCTTTATCTCAGGAACGCGTAGAGGTATCAAATTCAAATTAATATTATTATCTGCAATCCGTTGGAGCTGCGAAAAAATTAAACTTCTAAGACAACGCAATCAGTCGTTGATTATACACTTTTTTTAATGTTTCATGCTACGAAACCCTCGGTGTACGTCACACTGGAACTTGTCCGATTTTATTTAAATATGTATTCTCAAAACTACAACATCAAACATAAGTATATATTCTTTTATATTAATTGGTTAATATTAGTTTTAAATAAAACATTTTCTTGTCATTAGTTTAAGGGTATAGTAATAAACTAATATCCTCCAAAAATATAAATTTATAATAACTTCATTATATAAAATACTCTTATTAGCTCTTTTATTTATACGCATTTATTATATAAAAAAACTTAAATATTTATTTATACAAAGAACAGTCTATGTATAGGTTTACCTATGATATTTTTGCGGGTTTTAGAAAAAGTCAAAATTTACATATATCGATTAAGAAAAAAAAACAACTACTCTAAATCTAAATAAAATAAGAGTGAAAAAAGTAGCAATTTTTACGTAGAAAATAAAAATAATCTCTCTTTGACACAATACAGATAACACATATTCCATTTGGCTTAATTAACAAAGAGCTTAGTCTAAGTCTTAGCTAAGACCTTAGTCACAGACCGTAGCAAATTAAAAAAAATAGCCGCGCGAAACCGAAGCATGTAACTAGTATATAAAAGACAGGACATAAAATCAAGCTGGAAAATGTCCTTTTCAAGAAATCACTTCAAAGTACATACCTACAGTGTGACCGGAAAAGTTAAAAAGATTTAAAAACGTTGCGACCGAGTCCTCAACGCCTTTCATGGCGGTGCAAAAACAATAAAAATAAACCTCAATGTACGGACAGACGCTCACCATTAGCTTTATTAAGCCACAGGTTAAAAATAAATCTAATGTGTTCCGAATGCATAAAGCTTATTGTTTTCCATTAAGTAAAAATAAAACGTATGAAGCTTCTTCCTCTCGTCAGAATTAATAAACAAAACGATATATCTCTCTCTATATCTTACTAATATTATAAATATACAAGTTTAGATGTTTGGATGGATGTTTGTTATTCAATTACGGCTGAATGGATCTGGATGAAATTTGGCACAGAGATAGATTATAGTCTGGAATAGCACATAGGCTACTTTTTATCCCGGAAAATTGTACGGTTCCCATGAGTTAGATTTGTTTTTGTTTTTTAGAGACGAACCTGAGCGAAACAAGGGTGACCCGCTTGGTCTATCTATATATTATGTATATATAAAAGCCAATGTATGTATGTTCCCTATGGACTCCAAAACGGCTGGAGCGATTTTGGTGAAATTTTCAGGCAATCTTCAAATTAGCCCATCGGGTGATGATGATGGTTTAGTATCGATCAAAAGTTTGAACACGGGTGAAGCCGCGGGTACTGCTAGTACGTCATATATTGTCTTTTTGTAGGCATTTACTGACAACTACAAAAGTTTGAAAAATTCTTTGAATAATTGAAAGATAGATAGATTAGAAAGATTTTTTATTAACATACATGAGAAAATGAAATTACTAAAAGTTTGTAAGTACATATATGTACGTGTGCGTATGTTTGTTACTCATTCAGGCTGAAACCGCTGGGTAGATTTGAATGAAATTTAGTACACATCTATATATACGTATGTACTATATGTAACGATATAATCTATATTATATCCACTATATAGGTAGTATACTATGACAGATATGACCTGGAGGAATACCTAGGCAGTAGGCTAGCTATCGTTAGGCACCTGACGCAGTACAGACGTTTAAGTTAATACGAGTATGTTTGGTAGCTCTAATTAAAATGGAGTTTCATGATACTGTTTTCATATAGGTATTTGTGGAAAGTACTAAAATGACAAGAAGATAGCAAAGTGACTCTCATTTCCATGAATAATTGATATAAAGATGCAGTATATTATAGACAAATATTTTGTTTAGGTGTCGAATAATTAAAATTTGATTTATTTATATATGTATAACCAAGTATGATTATGCTAAAAATGTACACAATTTAAATTAATTATACTACAGTGATGCGGCAAGTCAGGCCTGTTTCAAAGTCAAAGCATTAATTAGTGGCAGTAATTAATTCTTATTAACTCAGACATAGCGGCTAACGAGAAAACATGAATTGTGTTAACAATTCGTTACCTTTCTAAGATAAAATATTTACTGTTTTAATACAAATTACTAAACTGATAAATGCAATAGTGTAGTAGTTGATTTGTCACAGCCTCTTTTTTACGTATTTTACCCAACTGCCGAAGAAAAGTAATGTTTTTCGGAACAAGTATCTTCTTTGGAACGCTCTTAAAGGCTTCTCTCCCGTGATTATGATCGGTGTAAAGCATTCGAAACGTCGGGAACCAAAAATCTAAATAAATTCGCCAAAATATTCGAAAAGATAATTATTTAAAATATACTAGCATTGCCCGTGGCACCGCCCGCGTTCAGATGACTAAAAACCAAATTCTTAGGTTTTACACTTATAATACTCTTATGATGCAGTTTTTGCATTTTTTCTTAGAAATGCGATATTTTCCTGCGGTAAAAAGTATCCTATATGTTGACCCGGATAACCAGCTATCATCATACCAAATTTCATTAAAATCTGTCCAGTGGTTTTTTCGTGATGCGGTAACAGACAGACAGACAGACAAAAATTCTAAAAACTATAGATTCGGACGCTGTATCGATAATAATGTCTATTTCAATTAGATTTTCCAAAAAATATTTAATGTACAGATTCGACTTAGTTACAATTTTATTATATATATAGATATAATTTCCTTTATTGTAACTGATATGAATTGTTATTTGTCAAATGGAAAACCAAAATCTTAGGTTTGATTATAGGTACTAATTAAGTAGACGTACCTACATATGTACGTATAAACATTACTTATATTCTAAACATACGTACAAATTATATTATAAAGTTCTAATATCCAAACTTTTACTATATAACATAAAATATACTATTCTATGCAACATATAAGAGAAATCACAAGACTGAATAGTGTTACAACACTAGTGATAAGGATAAATGAGTGATGTGATTACTCTGAACGAGGCCGAGCCGCGGGGCGCTATTATATTTATTATTTAAACCACATCCACTGCAGCAGGATTGTTTCGTTGTTTATTTAACAAAATTGTTTTCATTTCTCTTTCTAAAGTACCTCTGTAGTATAGTTTGGTAGCTTAAATATGAGTATAATTTGTGGACAGTGGTATAGAAATCTTACTTAATATTATTAATATAAAAATTTAGATGTTTGGATGGATGTTTGTTACTCAATCACGCCAGAACGACAGAACGGATATGGATGAAATTTCGCACAGATATAGATCATAATCTGGACTGGGTGTGCTATACATAGGCTACTTTTTATGCCGGAAAAATATAGGGTTCCCGTGAGATAGATTTGTTTTGTTTTTCTAGAGATGAAGCGAGAGTGAGCCCCTAGTAACTAATAATTATTTCACTGTTTACTTACGTTGAATCTTAATATTTTACAATACGTGAATTTTAGATGTTTGGATGGATCTTGTTACTCAATCACGCCAAAATAGCTGAACAGATCTGGATGACATGTTGCACAGAGATAGATTAAAGTCTGAAATAGCACATAGTCTATTTCAGACTATAATCATTTTATCTCGGAAAAATATACAGGTCCGGTGGGATAGATATGTTTTTGTTCTTCTAGAAGCATACTATTACATACTAGCGGCAAACCCTAGCTTCGCTCGGGTTTGCCGCTAGTATGTAATACTTTAATATTATAATACTGACTGTGAATAGAATTAATTTCTAAATAGTTTAAAATTTGTTAATATATATTTAAAAGTTTCTTATTTATGAATGATACTTGATGTGGTGTTATTATGTTACAACATGAAATGCGGTTAGAAACTTTCAATTATAGAAAGTCCGTACGGAAATTTAACAAATGTAAATTGTTTTAAAATGCGGTTTGAGCTTGATGTTTAAGCAAGAATTTTGTTTTTACAAATAAAATATTTCTAGCTTTGTCACTATTTTTTTATATAAAATAAATTTTAATGTAAATAAAAATAGATATTGTTGATAAAGAAATAAAATTTAGTTTTGTTATATAAAACTCGTATTCATCCAGCGGTAACAGTTCAACAATAATCATTACTGAAAATTTGGGGTAAACATACTATACATTAATGTAATTATGTAATTTACCTAACTATACCTATAAAAAAAACCGTTTCTAATTTTTTTAATTAATTAACTAAAACTCGCCAATAGCTATTTAATAAAGCAAAATCGGTTAACAAAGAAAGGAGAAAAAGGTACAGAACTGTTTTGTCTTTGTCTGTTTACATATGTATATATAGATAAGTATTATTTTAAAAATCATTAAGCCATATTCAATACGCAATTGATGAAAATTTAAAAGACTTTAATATCGTTTTTTTTTTTGTAATTTAGCATTATTCAGCCACTACCAATTTGACTTTGTTTGAAAGTAGCGACGCGCGATAAATAAAACGAAACAAAAAGAATGAACAATATGGTGTCCTACAGTGTCACGTTTCTGAGATACTAAGTATAAAGTTAACATAACGTTAAACGTATCATGAAACTTGTATCAGCATGCGTTCTAGAAAGTTTGGAGAAAAATCAAAAGAACGTTAATTAGCAATGACCCAAACACTCTATTCTATTTAAAATTACTATATATTTTACGTGAAAGAATATAAATATGAGCAAAACAGTGTATACTTTTCATCAATTATTAGTAATATCAATTATTGTAGTAAATTGTGGTTTGTATCTTGACCGTAAACTGCATTACATATCAAAGTAATGGAGTTAATATTGAATGCTTTAATTATACGGGATTAGGTCGAGGCATTTGAGATGCTGAGAAATTATATGATGCTTTGTCAATGATTATTTACATTTTGATATGCTTTTTAGTGCTAGATTGTATTACTTACTAGCGACTCACCCTCGTTTCGCTCGAGTTCGTCCCTAGGTTGATTCTCCATTCAAACTTTCATCCTCATTTTCATCCCCTTAAGGTATGATTTTCGGAAATAAAAGTATTCTATGTCCTTTCCAGGGTCTTAAACTATCTTCTTAGCAAATTTCATCTAAATTGGTTCAGTAGATCCAGAGATTACCCCCTACAACATCACAAACTCACAATCTCACAAACTTTACCTCTTTATAATATTAGTATAGATATAACTCAGTGGCAAAGCAAATGATTGGGAAACTAAATGAAGCGGGTTAAATCCCGGGACCTCGGACCTCTAATATTCTCTGATGTAATAAAATGTACATTTGTTTTGTATATATAATTAGGTATTTTTGTAATTTCAATGTATTTCTTTTATTTCAAATAAATTTTACTTTATGCAAATCGTTTTCAACACAATTTTCACTTCCATTAAACTAAACGAAGTAAACCTCGTGTAGATATATATAAGAGAACTTAGCAAGACAAGACCTCCTCTTACTGAAGATAAGCCAATGCCCAGCAATGGGACGTTAAAAAAGAGCTGAATACAAATTGACAATTACCAAAGTGTTCTGATATTATTAAATCAATCGAGTATCAAGTTTAGATTTGCATAACATACATATCTACCTGTCGGCGACGGAAAACCTATCTTCGAGTAACGTGTGTATTAATATAGGGACAATGTCATTTTAGCGTATTATGAATAATTGTTGTAAATATGAAATCTCATTCTTATTAGATTTATTATGTTAAAATAAGTTCTAATTAGTGTAATAAGGTTAGTTTAGAGTATTTTTTGCTTATTTGAATCATATAAGAATATTTAACATTAATTTGAAAGGAATAGGTACGTAAGTAAAATGTTAGCATATAATTACGTAACTTGAAAATGAGATTTTTTGTTTCTTGCAATAGCATAATAGTTTATATTTTAAATAATAGATTTTATTATAAAACTTATAATAAAACAAGAATTAGGTCGATAGGACTATCAGTTCAAAAGTTATAAGGGAAAATGTATAGTAAAAATGTAGCAACCTAGAAAGTTAGATAATTTTGTTTTAAGACTTTTTAATTAATTATTATATATTGAATATTATGTTTTAATATTGTATAATAGTATGTAAGGCATGTAAATAAATAAATATGTGTAAGGTGTTATACTGAAAACATAAAATAAAAGGACTCTCAAGGTTTCGGTTTAGGGAAATTTTACTCGAAAAATGAGCTCAAAGTACGCGGCTCTCTGTAAGGTATTAACGGGCCAAATAAAAGGCGAGCCATTTCTCGATTCAAGTCAGTCGCAAGACAGCCACCGAAGAGGCAACAACTAAAAGGAAAAGGAAGAACCGAAACCAAGAAAGAAAAAAGGAAAAATTGTGTTTTTATTTCATCGCCTCTAAGTATAGTCTCCTGTCAACGAAGAAACCCTAGTGGATCGGGACCCAAGCTACGCATTCAGGGGTGCGTGGTGGCGTACATTACCAGCGAACGGACATACTGCCGTGTACGCCAAGAACGTCTGGGAGATTGTCCCAGGTCGACCTCCGGGTACTAGACATACCCTGGTTCTGGTCGTCCGAAACAGTTGGTCCTTCGAGCCGGATCCCTGCTAGAAGAAGTTCAGAAGAAACAGAAGATTGCGTTCAAGATGCCGGTAACCAGGTCGCAGAAGGATGCCCCCTCACGTCCCGGGTCCCGTCCTTCAGATAGGGACGCGACAGATGGAACGTCGGGATCAGAAGGGGTCACGTCAGCGTCGGCGTCATCGGGAACTGCAACTACATCGAACACTTCTTCGGGTACCACGACCACGGAGGGCACCACAGTGACGGAGACTACGGTTACGACTGCAATTACGGCGGCGTCTATGGAAGGCAACAAAGAAGATGCTGCACAGAGGAGGACCAGGAAGAGCCAAGAAGATGTACCTGGAAAGGATGCTCAAGGCTCCTCCAAGACCCTGAAACCGATGGGGGTCAGTCGTCGCGCCAGGTCCACGAAGACCACGAGTTCCTCGGCCAGAAGACGCGAGCTAGAAGCAAAGGAAGAGTTGGCACGCCTGGAGTTGAAGCAAGCACAGGCTGAAACTAAGCTAGCCCGTGTCAGATTGGAGATGGCACAGTGTGAAGAAGAGGACTCCGTGGATGAAGACCTGGAAGACAGAACAGCACAGGTGCAGAACTGGATCGAGACGTCTGTGCTAGAGGATGGCAACAAAGTTCAACCAGAGATGCGAGGTCCACACCCCTTGGAAGAGCCACAGAAGATGAAGCCTGAAGAGAACTCCTCAACGAGAGGAGCTACGATTGAAATTCAAGCACTGACGGCAGCATTGAAGGAAGCTCTTACCACGCGAGGACCAGCAGGACAGCCAACCTACATTCACGAGTTACCCTACTTCGACGGCAACAGCAGCGAGTGGATGGCCTTCAAGGTTGTCTATGAAGATACAGCACCGATGTTCAACAACGTCCAGAATATGGCTCGGCTAAGAAGAGCACTGAAGGGCAACGCAAGAGAAGCTATCAAGAGTCTGCTGTACTCCGAAGCCTCTCCGATGGAAGTGATTCAAGCCCTCAGAAGAAGATATGGAAGACCAGATGCACTGGTGCTGGCAGAGTTGGACAAGGTCAAAACGTTGCCGAAGATTTCTGAAAACCCAAGGGACATATGCCTCTTCGCGAGCCAGATCAGCAACAGCGTAGCGGCAATAAAAGGATTGAAGAAACCACAGTACCTGCATTCACCTGAGATGGTGAAACAAATTATTGAGAAGATACCTACGATCCTCAAGTTCCGATGGTACGACTTCATTGAAACAACAGAAGAAGGCGAGTTCTCCGACCTAACACTGGTGTCCAAGTTCCTGAACAGAGAAGCAGACAAGTGTGGAGCCTATGCATCAACAGAAGAGAAGAGCGGGTTCAGACGGACTCATCGACAAGCAACGCATTCAACTAAGGAAAAGGACTTCAAAGAAAAGGTTTCAAGATCAGAGAAGACTTGCCCCATGTGTGAGGGTGAACACTTCCTCGTCGGGTGTCAGAAGTTCCTGAAGGCGTCTGTGCAAGATCGATGGGCAATAGTGAAGAACAGCCGCGTTTGCTTCAAGTGTTTACAAGGGACACATCGGAAGGAGAGCTGCAAGAAGCCGTCGTGCAAGGAATGCAAGAGGTGGCATCATCATCTGCTGCACGTCGAGACAGAGAAAAGTTCCTCGGAAGAACAGAAGAACAAACCACAAGAAGTGGCGAGCATCATGGCATCGGTGAATGCGGTCAACAACGCAAGGGCATACCTGAAGATAATTCCGATAGAAATGTTCGGGTCAAAAGGATCAAAGAAGATATTGGCCCTCATGGATGAAGGGTCAACAGTGTCGCTGCTAGACCAGAAGGTAGCAGAAGAAATCGGCGCTCAAGGAAGAAAGGAGGAACTGGTCATCGAGACTGTTGGAGGCAGGCTGATAAGGAAGGAAGACTCTCAGATGCTGGACCTTACGGTGAAGGGGATTCATCAGAAGACCAAGAAGACCTTGAGAAGAGTCCGGACCATCGACGAGTTGAAGCTTGCACCGCAGTTCCTAGAAAAGAAAAGGATAGAAGAGTGTCAACACTTGAAGAAGATTGCTGACTCTCTATATTATAAGGGGGAGTCACCACAGCTGCTCATCGGTCAAGACAACTGGGAGCTAATCGTGACTCAAGAAGTAAGAAGAGGGAAACCAGGACAACCAGTCGCTTCAAGAACAGGACTTGGATGGGTGCTCCACGGGTCAGACACTGGAGGCGCGAAAGTGGTGCACTTCTTAAACACGTGTCTACATGTCAGCACGCCAGAAGAAGAGATGCATCAAGCCATCAAGGATCACTTCGCAATCGAAGCACTTGGAGTACTACCAAGAAGACCCACTACGGATTCAGAAGGAAGAGCACTCACCATCCTAGAGAAGACCTGCAGAAGACTAGAAGATGGTCGATTTGAAGCTGGACTTCTATGGAAAAATGAAGATGAACAGATGCCTGAAAGCTACACGTCTGCCAAGAACCGATTGTTCAACATTGAAAAGAAGATAGACAAAGACCCTCAGCTGAAGGCAGAATACAATAAGCAGATCCAGCATCTAATCGACAGCAAGTATGCAGAAGAAGCACCTGGTGGACAAGAAGATTCAAAGAAGACATGGTACCTCCCTCATTTCTCCGTGGTACATCCATTGAAGAAGAAAATAAGGATCGTCTTCGACGCTGCAGCCAAGTCTAAAGGGAGAAGCCTCAACGACGCTTTACTACCGGGACCAGACCTACTGCAATCGCTCTTCGGGGTATTACTGAGGTTCCGGCAAGGCCCGTTTGCAGTGGCAGCCGACATAAAGGAAATGTTCCTGCAGTTCGCATCCGGCCAGAAGATAGAAACAGCTTGAAGTTCCTGTGGCGAGGGGATCGTCGTGACGTAGCACCGAAGGAGTACAGAATGACATCAGTCATCTTCGGCGCGACATCATCTCCTAGCACAGCGATCTACGTGAAGAACCGGAACGCGGCGGACTACAAGAAGCAGTACCCAGAGGCAGCAAAGGCAATCGAGCTGAACCATTACATGGATGACTACCTGCACAGCTTCCATTCAAAAGAGGACTTCAAGAGAATTACAGCGCAGGTGGACTTCATTCACAAAAAGGCGGGCTTCGAACTCCGAGGATGGGCGTCAAACCACTCCGACCTGCTGCAAGACGTGAAGACTGAGTCATTTGAGAAGACAGAGGTGGACCTTGGTGAGAAGGAAGAGAAGACACTGGGACTACGCTGGTTTACAGAAAGGGACTCCATAGGCTTTAGGGCGAACCTTCGGAACACGCCAGATGAAGTGGCACAAGGACTCAAGGTACCTACGAAGAGAGAAGTCACCAGCGCCGTGATGTCGACCTTCGATCCACTAGGGCTAGCATCACCAATTCTCATCCAAGGCAAAAGGCTGCTCCAGAACATATGGCGAAGTGGCGTCGGTTGGGATGAAGAGATAGAAGAAAAGGAGTACGAGTCATGGAAGACTTACCTGGAGAAGATGAAGCTGCTCCAAGACCTTCAGATCCCGAGATGTCTGGCACCACGTCGCACCGAGGGGGAGCTGCACACGTTCACGGATGCAAGCGAAATGGCGTATGCAGCTACGGTATATTGGAGAACTGAAAATCAAAATGGGACTTATGACGTCAGCTTAGTAGCAGCAAAAGCAAGAATCGGCAGCTTCGAGGACAACGAGCTTGTGGGCAGACACACCTGGAAGGCTACGCAGCGACTTGCCGATCACTTCTGGCAACGTTGGCTGAGAGAGTATTTGCCCACTCTACTACCAAGGAAGACCAAAGGAAGAGTCAGCGCCACAGATTTGCAAGTCGGAGACATCGTACTGATCGTCGATCACAGCCTACCAAGATGCATCTGGCCACGCGGAAGAATCCTGCATGTGTATCCTGGACCAGACGGGCGGACCAGAGTCGTCGACGTCGAGACCAGAGGAGGTGTTCTACGGAGGCCCAATTCGAGAGTGGTGCTGTTGGTGCCGGGAGCGTCGCCGAGTCCAGGAGTTGGTGCAAAGCACGAGGGGGAGAATGTCGGCGACGGAAAACCTATCTTCGAGTAACGTGTGTATTAATATAGGGACAATGTCATTTTAGCGTATTATGAATAATTGTTGTAAATATGAAATCTCATTCTTATTAGATTTATTATGTTAAAATAAGTTCTAATTAGTGTAATAAGGTTAGTTTAGAGTATTTTTTGCTTATTTGAATCATATAAGAATATTTAACATTAATTTGAAAGGAATAGGTACGTAAGTAAAATGTTAGCATATAATTACGTAACTTGAAAATGAGATTTTTTGTTTCTTGCAATAGCATAATAGTTTATGTTTTAAATAATAGATTTTATTATAAAACTTATAATAAAACAAGAATTAGGTCGATAGGACTATCAGTTCAAAAGTTATAAGGGAAAATGTATAGTAAAAATGTAGCAACCTAGAAAGTTAGATAATTTTGTTTTAAGACTTTTTAATTAATTATTATATATTGAATATTATGTTTTAATATTGTATAATAGTATGTAAGGCATGTAAATAAATAAATATGTGTAAGGTGTTATACTGAAAACATAAAATAAAAGGACTCTCAAGGTTTCGGTTTAGGGAAATTTTACTCGAAAAATGAGCTCAAAGTACGCGGCTCTCTGTAAGGTATTAACGGGCCAAATAAAAGGCGAGCCATTTCTCGATTCAAGTCAGTCGCAAGACAGCCACCGAAGAGGCAACAACTAAAAGGAAAAGGAAGAACCGAAACCAAGAAAGAAAAAAGGAAAAATTGTGTTTTTATTTCATCGCCTCTAAGTATAGTCTCCTGTCAACGAAGAAACCCTAGTGGATCGGGACCCAAGCTACGCATTCAGGGGTGCGTGGTGGCGTACATTACCAGCGAACGGACATACTGCCGTGTACGCCAAGAACGTCTGGGAGATTGTCCCAGGTCGACCTCCGGGTACTAGACATACCCTGGTTCTGGTCGTCCGAAACACTACCAGAAAGAAAAATATATTTCGGTAACATAATATCATATTTTTAGTACTCTATAAAATTAGCAGTAGCGAATATATCAATTCAAGCTTTAGATTCTATAAAACTCCATAAGATCAATGCGATAATCAAACCTGCGATCTTCGACATATTCGTAGCATACGACAGATAGCTACAGAGCTCCAAATCAACCTCATTCGCCTTAGATTTTAGCTAATAAATGCGACAATATACCAAAATAATGGTTCATTATATATGGCTATTACAAAAAATGTTGTACAATCAAGGAAATTAAACGGTGTCAACCGGATGAGGTGTCATTACATAAAACCCGACATAAGATAAATGTTTATTGGGTGTTAGGTATTCCGAGTAATATTTTTTTTACTAAATAAGTACAAGGTCGAATTTACAATCACTTTAAAATTCATTATGTCGATTAAAATTCATTATACATTTTAAATACTAATCATGCAAATCGCTTTATAATTGTTTGCAAAGTAATCGTTTAAGATACACACATACACCCGAATGATATACTTCTTCTTACTCGCTGCTAATGATATGATGAATCGTCTGTTTTGTAATTTCAAAATAACAGTATTTTACTTAGTGCATGTGAAATGATATAGATACGGTACTTATAAGAAAAACACTTTTTTTGGCTGTCTGTCTGTTTTTTCAGACTAATATCCAAAACGGCTTGACCGATTTTGACGGGACTTTAGGCGTAATTAGGAGTAACTTAGGCTACTTTTATTTTAGAAAAAGAGTTAGGGTTCTGCTCAAATAAATTAAAACGTACCTAGGTAAGTCGCTACTCGCTAGGATTATAAATAAGAGTGTGTTCTTGTTGTCTTTCCTTGTGTCAATGTAGGAATAAAGTAAGAGATTTCCGTGGATTTTGCATAAAAATAGTTTATAAAAGTAAAAATCTATTTATTAATTGCAACATAGCAATATCTTCCACGAAACTAGTATGTGAAGTCTACTTTAGCACAATCTAAATAACTCATTTTAGATATTAATACAACATGTAGCAAAATCATTGGCAAAGCTATTTGTAGGTTGACTTCCACCGCTTTATGTTACAAATTATTAGAAACCCCAAATTGTTAGGAACTGAATACAATAATCTAGAGTTTAATACCATTAACGGTTGTGTGACGATAAACAAGCGATGACAATGCAGGGCAAATCCACTCAACTAAATTAACTCGACTCGCTACTGCATTACACCGCCTGTTAGAAGGATGTGTACTTTGAAATTAACATAGTAAAATTTATATATATTTTTTATATTTACTGAGACAATTTATTTTTAATTTACCTGCAAAGTCGCAATTGTCTTGAAATGCAGAAATTTTCAAAGCTTTTGTTGTTGATTTTACACTTTACGTTATACTGGGATGTTGAATCTCGAGTCGAAAAATACAACATCGATGTAAAAATTTTTTACGAAAATGGTAGCTTAATTTCTTTTTTTTTTATTAACACACAGACCATTTAGTTCTTTGGTAAGCTACGAGGCTTGTGTTATGGATACTAGATAGTTGATACCCTACATACTTTAAATACATACAAGTTATAAATATGTAAATTAAAAAAATTATATTATGTAAATTCGTATTGAAAGTAAAAAAAATAATAAATACTGCTAGATATATATAGGTACCTATTGTTTCATGAAAAAGTAATATTTCCGAAATATTTACGTCATATTTTTTTTTAAATTCGTAAATTTTCGCAACGGTGTGACAGCTGGCCACATATTTTATTTGTATTTCGTATGGGGAAATCCGATACGGCTCTAGTGCGAACCGACAAATGTATTGGATCCTTTGAGCGTGGTTAAGTATTAGAAATAGCGTGAAAAATTGAACACGGCCAAAGAAGTAGATAATTTTACGTGATTTTCAACCGACTTCAAAAAGGAGGAGGTTCTCAATTCGACTGTATGTTTTTTTTTTATGTTTGTTACCTCAGAACTCTGTCATTTATAAACCGATTTGGACAATTTTTGTTTTGTTTGAAAGGGTATACTTCCAGATTGGTCCCATTTAAATTTCAAAAAAAAAAACACCACCCCTAAGGGTGGAAAAACAACTAATGATGAATTTAACCTACTTCTAATTGTCATATTGACTTGAAACTTTGCAAGTATTTCTATTTCCGTTGATAGTACACTGGTTCGGTGTTGTTGACCTGATCTGATGGCAAGGCCAGAAGATGGATAGGTGGAACTCTTCAACGGCTAATAGTAGATACTTTGAGTTTGGGCTTATTTTGTTTGATTTGACAAGCCTAACACGTTAGAGTCCTTACTTTGCTACTACTGTCTACACTAAAAAGGGAAAAATAAAAACTTTTTAACAAAATAATAAAAACCGACTTCAAACAAAAGCACTAAAAAGTGAAAAATAACTGATTGGTAGTTTTCATTTACTATACATACCTAATCAAATATTTTCGAAGTCGGTGTGCTTTGCTTTGTATGGGCTGGGACCGATTTCAAAAATATTTGATTAGGTATGTATTTAATAGGTAGGCTTTAATTACTTAGCCAAAGCACACCGACTTCGAAAATATTTGATTAGGTATGTATAGTAAATGAAAACTACCAATCAGTTATTTTTCACTTTTTAGTGCTTTTGTTTGAAGTCGGTTTTCATTTTTTTGTTAAAAAGTTTTTATTTGAATTACTAAAATAAAAAGTAAAATTTTATTTATAATAAAATCAGTAAGGATATAAAATAATCTATTTTTTCATCTAATGGTCACCTAGTGGTCGAAAATTAACCATCATCATTATTAAAAATTTTAAAAGAACTTATATGACTAGAATTTACCTATCTCGTATCTATATTAAAAAAAAAGTAATGCTTCCAAATGTTTTTATTGATAACCCTTAAGCTCATCCGTAGCTACTATAATAAAGTAATTATAATACAACATGTCCATGGAAGAAAAAAAATTGTTTTATATTTTTCGATTTGATGAAGATGCACCCATCCTGTATAAGTCCGTATCTGCAATATCTCATTTTTGTCTTTTTAAACTTTGCGGAATCAAGCGTGGCTATCGCGTTTCTAAATGTGAGACGTTGGTCACCCTAACTTTATTCTATCTCCGAATGTCCGAAAAGATTTAAGATTTAAAATGTCAATTATTCGCGTAAATCTAAGAAAGTATGATACAGTTTTCGTAGCCGAAGATTACTGAGTGTAACTAAAAAGTTAGTTACAGATTTTGCTTGATTTAGCCACTACAAATGATTCCTTATATACCCGAGAAAAAAAAATTATCGGAACTGAATACCGAATATCGTATTTTCTGAACACCTACACTATAACACATTATGGTAATTTGGAAACATGGCACATTTAATATAAATTTCATACATTTAAAAATAAACTGTTATCTTTAACGTACTAAATCAATTAAAGTTAAAGCCATCTTAAGAAAGAAATTTCTTTAATTAAAAATTTGAATATACCGATTTAATTTTTATTAACACTTGTCACATACCCGTATATTATCCACGATAAAGTGTAAGTAAAGTTTTTCTAACTTTAACTTACTTGTTTTAAACTTAACGTTTTTAAATAACGTAATTGTTCATTTTGTATTCATTTTCTAGCGACTGTCTAGTTTACACTCAGCTTTGCAATCATCATAAAAACAAAGTGAGTGTGCACTCGCAAATAGGGACCACTAGCGATCTCAACAAAAAAACGGGTTAGTACATGTTTATATTTGGAAAAGGTGTTAACGTATCATTACTAGAAACAAACATCATCTCGAGTGCATCATTTGAATGGGTGACGGTTTATCCTTTCAGTGAACGCTTTCGTATTTAAAGATGCTAAGTCAAGCATTCAGTTCCGGTTGCTACAGATTGACAGAAGTTATTCAATCATGTCTTGGGCGACCTGATTAAATTAAATACGAAATAACGTGCCTAAGTTATTTGACTTACTGATTATTTCGTAGTACAGTAGAGAACATCATTAATTTGACGTTTAGACAAGATGTCATTCCACACTCGGGATAGAATAAAACTATTTTAAAAAAACCGACTTCCAGGCACTAAAATGTAAAAAATAACTAACGGGGGTCTTCATTTAGAATAGATACCTAAAGATATTTTCGAAGTCGGTGCCAGCCGATGCAAAGCAAATCTAATATATTTCGATATGTAAAACTTGAAAAAAACCGACTTCCATGCACTGAAATGTAAAAAATAACTAAACGGGGGTTTTCATTTAGAATAGATACCTAATAAGATATTTTCGAAGTCGGTGCCAGCCGACAATAATTTTAGAAATGAATATCTAATAGGTAAATATGACTAGGTATGAACTCTAATTATAGTTAAATATTATACATCAATTTGTGATGTATTTTACGTATCGGAATATATTAGATTTGCTTTGCGTCGGCTGGCACCGACTTCGGAAATATCTGATTAGGTATCTATTCTAATTTTCTTACATTTTAGTGCCTGGAAGGCGCTTTTATTTTTTCATTTTTAGTGTAGACGTAATAATCAGATAATTTGTAAGAAGAAAGTTTTTTAATGCCATATTCGATTACGCAATTTATTTAAAAAAATATATTTGTTGATTTTTAAAAAACCGCTCGACCGATTTTGGTAAAATTTAAATGGGATGACCTAGGAAATATACCCTTCGAAACAAAAACAAAAATCCTAATCGGTTCAGGCGTTCTCGAGTAATCGGTGAACATACATAAAAAAAGATTCCGACCAATTGAGAATCTCCTCCTTTTTGGAAATGGGTTTTTAATAAAAAGTTACATTGAAATTACAACTTTAATAGCTATGTTACATAATCATATCATAGAGATAAAAATACAATTTTTAAATAACACATAAAACCAGTAAAATAATAAGTATTTTATACATAAACTTCAAATATTACCAGATTTTTTTTTATTTAAAGTCATACAACTTTTTGCATTTTTTTATCTCATTCGATTTTATTTATTAAACGAACTTGTAACCTAAATCAAAGTTCACCAAACTTCTGTCAGATAGCCAGAAGCCGGCGCCGCTAAGTCGCGACACACTGTCTCACTTGACTTTGACAATTATATTTAACTTACGTATATTTGGCGATTAAATAATGGTATCATATTAAAAAGCTAGCATTTGATTTGTAACTGTATCGACTTTAAAGTCACGATATATTTATTCCAGACTATAAAGTGGAATTTTTATTCAAAATTTAAAGAAAATTGATTTTTCAAAAAAAGATCATTGAAATCGATTCACAATTATTGTAGAAATGATGACAATTGTAGAATGAAATCGATTCACAAACTATCACAAAAATTACATCCGATTAAAGTTCCTCCTCCTTTTTTGAGGTCGGATAATGCAATTATGTCGTCTAAATTTTAAATTATAATGAAGATATTATATTTATTATTTTAATCTATATGGTAGTATAACTTGACATCCTACTAATATTATAAATGCGAATGTTTGTGAGGATGTATGGATGTATAGATGTATGGATGTTTGTTACTCTTTCACGCAAAAACTACTGAACGGATTTTAATGAAACTTTACAATAATATAGCTCATACAACAAAATAACATATATGTAGGCTACTTTTTATCCCCGAAAAATGAATGGATAGATTTGCTTTTGCTTGTTGTTTTTTATTTATTTATTGAATACGTTATTTTTATTTATTGAACAACATACTAACACTATAACATTACTGTTAAAAATAATTTTCCATTAATAGTCTGAAAATAACAACTAACTTATCAGTTTGTAGATACACCCACATCCGGCAAAGAACGAGCTTTGTCTACGAACCGCTGTTAACTTCCGGTTTGAATGCGTAGTCTTTTAACGACTTTCCATTTTACTCCAATTTGAGCCTTATAACTAATACATAAATATTAATTTGGCTTGAACATATGTTTCTAGATTTATGCCTTCGCAAATGTACTGTTCACAATACTTTTCTGTTATGTAAAAGTTGCCTTTAATGAGCCATTTGTTATTTTGTTACGATGGAATATGAAATTGAATATTGCTTTGGGGATGTAAAAAAGAAAAATGTGATTTATTTTTTTCTTTCTATATTTAGACAGTTGTTTCTCTGAAGTCTTCGCATTTGACTAAGCTTTTTTTATTTTTAATAGGAAAAGTTTCTAAATTTCTTTTTCTTCGTGCTCTGTAGGGCTTAATTTTTATATAAGCTCCATGTGCCACACGTTAAATACAAATTGTAAAAAAAATATGTGTTCATCTGACGATTTCCTCTAAATCATCGTTAAATAATGAACAATATCGCCGACATCACTCAAACATTTAAACTATGTGCTTATCGTAGGAAAGAATACGTGTATTAATTACACTGTATGATGTATAATCATATTAAATGTATATTTTGAAATATTTTATTTTGCCATTATTTTTACGGAGGAGCAAATATAGTATTAGGAGGAAAAAATGACGACTTAAGTTTTTGACAAGTTGTTATATTTGAGTTATTATCTTATAAATATCATCTAAAGAAGCATAAATCAATGTATACGTGCAGTAAATGTCCATAGAGTAATACTCGTAACGATCACCGAGGAAGACTTTCTGGCGCCCGACTAACTGGCGCCGAGGGAGACCAGTGACGATTGATTTCGACTTCAGAGGGTGAAGTATCTAAAGTGCATGTCGAAATAATTTGAAAAAATGAAATACTTAATCTATGTTTTAATAATAAAATACGCTTTAAAGGTCATAGAGAGAATAAATTATTTCCAAAAGCTGGAATTTAAAATAATAATATTAGTCCCGCTTGGTTTCTTTCACCAGTTCTTAAGTCTAAGGCTTTTTCTATCCGAATTGGTAGTAGACTCATGATAATTAGTAAAAAATATAATCATTTAATGCTCAATAAAATATTTTGAATGTGAATTTTGATTATTCCCAAACACAACTCCGCATTGTAAATTTATTTTTCATTCAAAATTATATGTGAATAATAAAATATAAATAATTCAAAAACATTTTACTAGATATCTTCTAGTGCCAATAAGACGACTATCATAAATAAATTGTAACTGCTTACTAGTAAGAGCAAGTAAACGGATGCAGACAACCCGACGCCCGCCAGAGCGGTGCCGAGGGTGCCAAATAGATATACCGAGGGTGGCGAAACGAGAATAAAAGTTTACAACCCTTATGACCCTGTTTTGTTTGGTTTATTTTGAATATTCGAATTTTTCATTTTGAAATTACTTCTATAAGTTGAGTTTTATACCTATCTCTTGCGACGTCACAAAAAGCAAATCGACACTTTGAGTAGAGTTTGCTTAGGAATATAAAACAATGCGGGCTATTATTCTATTAATAACTAGCATTGCCCGCGGCTCCGCTCGCGTTCAGATGACTAAAAAACCAAATTCTTAGGTTCTACATATTAGTTTACTCTTACATTGCAGTTTTTGTATTTTTTCTCAGAAATGAGATATTTTTTCGCGGCAAAAAGTATCCTATATGTTGACCCGGATAACCAGCTATCATCATACCAAATTTCATCAAAATCCCTCCAGTGGTTTTTCCGTGATGCGGTAACAGATAGACAGACAGACAGACAAAAAGATAGACAGACAGACAGACAAAAATTCTAAAATCTATAGATTCGGCCTCTGTATCGATAATAATGTCTATTTCAAAAAGATTTCCAAAAAATATCTAATGTACAGATTCGGCTTCATTACAATTTTATTATATGTATAGGTAACGTTTAATAAATCATGTTTGTGCGTCTGATCATTTAACTTCTGTTTAACTAATCGTGGTATTATTAAATAATCGGTATACTATTATAAATGCGAAAGTATTAGGCTTTCACGCTAAAACGGCTGGCCTGATTTGGATGAAATTTGGTAGGTATGTAGATGAGACTATGGGTCTGGATTAACACATAAGCTACTTGGCACCTAGAAAAACACGTCGTTAAATCGCTAATATGATATATAATATATATTTCGCCCTTGGTTCCTAGATATGCTAGGTCTGGTTGCGGTAAACCACAGGCATACAGATATTAATAATTATTATTAATTATTGTATTTCGTAAATTACTCAACATTTTCCGATGTAACTATAAACTAACTAGCAGCGATATGAATATAAATTGTATCTTTAAAAAAATGGTATAACCGTATATCTTTAGGAAAGGAAAATTTTCTGTTATCTAAAAATTCACTCAATCACGTCTCACCTGAAAAAACAATGCGTATAATAACAATTGCAATTTATTACGAACTTTGCAAAAACGGGGCTAAAGGCCTATCATTAAAAGCACAGATAAGCTAACTACCAACAAGGGCCATAAAGCAGGATCCTCCAAAGAAAGTCTTATCTTAGAACCCACAATCTGAGATACGGTAATTCTGGATAATTACTGTTTCTTTATTATATAAATAACTTTCTTTTTTTCGTATAAAATATAATGATTTCACAGAAACTATTTGCAGTATAAAATTATTTGTTTGGCTAGAATGAAAAATCTATACATATAATAAAATTGCAAAAGCCGAATCTGTACATTACATATTTTTTGGAAAATCTTATTGAAATACACTTTATTTTCAATACAGAGGCCGAATCTATAGTTGCGTGTGTTTTAACCAACTTTAAAAAATTGTAGTTGAACTGAATTCAAAAGATAGTGTGTTTTATGTTCGTCTTTATTTGCTATGTAACTTAGACCTGACGACGTTGCCCTGAATACGAGTATAAATAATTTCAATGAAATACAAGAAACAATTAAACATGCTTCTTAAACTGTATATCTATACATATAATAAAATAGTAACTTATCGAAATATGTACAGGAAATATTTTATACGGACAGACTGTTACATAACCTAAAACAATAGTTTTTAATTTGTTGTTTGTTTTAGGACACCATTTATTACAGGAAAATCTTTTACTCTTACAGGAAAACACAATAACTGGTTCCGTAGATTTTTCCTTAGAAATTTACTTGTCTAATGTTGACTAAACTTTAGGAGATACATCAAAACAATGTACTAAAAAATTAAAGGTCTTAAAAAGGCCAACAGAAAAGTACACTATACCATAATCTCCTAAGGTACACTCGCAATTACTATTTTTATTTATTTAAAATGTACTTAGGGACGTAACCAAGCGAAGTGAGGGCAAGTCTCTAGCAAATAAATAACAAATTTCACTAACAAAGTTGAAAACTAACAAGTTGTGAAGAAAACGAATTGAGTTAACCAATGCAGAACTTGAACGATGAAGAACTCTTGTTGAAACACAAATATTAGGTCTAGCTGGCATATAGGTATATAGCTCACATAATATAATGTGTTGTTGAAATAAAATATGTAACTTGGACTGATATATGTAGTTATATATCTTGTAAGTTAAAATTAAAATCTTTATTTACATAAATGACACAATGCTTTTTCTTATATTTGCCTTAATTTCACAATTTTATGCATATATACATTATAAATAGGCAAGAACAATAACAGTTCAGCACCTTCAGACGACACGTTTGGCTCAGTTTGTAGTGACCCTAGTTTCTGTGCCAGCGGTCGCGAGTTCGAGTCCCGCTGAGAGCATTTATTTGTATGATGAGCACGAGTGTTTGTATTCCAATTATTGGTGTTTATATTTATAATATGTATATATTTAAAGTTATATATGTGTATTGTATCAACTATCTGGTATCCATAACACGTGCCTCGTAGCTTACAATGAAACTAGATGGTGCTATGTGTTAATGAACCAAGATATTTATATTATATAATTTATATTTTTCTCCTCTGTCAACCGTTTATTTTTGCTTGGCAACTAGTGACGAGCTTTACTATAATCAATAATAAAAATTATTATAGTTAAATTTCGAACACTAACCCTAGCTAAACTTTTATGGTAATTTGTTTCAGATGTAAAGCTCCAAATGCAGGGGACAGTGTGACGGCATCTTCACGATGCAGCAATGTTTATTTACGCTGGCACTACTCTGTATAACTGTCAAAGGTAATTAATTGTATTTTGTTAATTAACATATATACAATATACTGGTAGAATTGAATTCACATATGTAACTGAATAAATTCAATCGAGGAGTAAGTCGTGTTATGATGCTAAGGACTAATTTGAACGAAATATAATTATCTATATAATACAAAACTTCAATGTTCGCTTGTGAAATTCAAAAAGTTTTTGTCATTTCTATCCCAAACAAATTGGCGAGCAGAGTATAGTTTATAATAATACTAGCGACACACTCTCGCTTCGCTCGGGTTCGTCCCTAGCTTGCTTCCCAATACAACCTTTCATCCCCATTTTCACCGCCTTAAGGAACGATTACCGGGATAAAAAGTATTCTATGTCCTTTCCACGGTCTCAAGCTATCTTCTTACCAAATTTCATCTAAATCGGTTTCGTAGATCTAGAGATCACAACCTCACAAACTCACAAACTTTACCTCTTTATAATATTATATATACACGCAATGTAGTAATATAGTATATACAGTATAGATATCAATATAATCTATTAGATATTGGTATTTTTTTTATAAATAATAAAATCTGTGATAAAAAAACAAAAAACATTAATTAGAAATCTATGTAGATAAATAAAATTGAAGTGTCTGTTTGTAATGTCAAAATAACAGGGTTTTACTAAATGCATATGAAATTATATATGGTACTTAATATAAAAACAATTTTTTTTAATTTTTGTCTGTCTGTCTGTCTATCTGCTTGTTCCGGATAATCTCTGAAAAGGCTGGGCTGGTTTTGACGAGACTTTCACTAGAAGATATTACGTATATTATTTTGATAGATAAAACGTACCTAAGGACGTACCCGAGCGAAGCGAGGGTGAGTATTAATATATATAGTATCATTTTATACTTAAAATTCCTCATTATTATTTATCAAATGGTAGATTCATTATTGCTAGTTTACTTTATACTTTATATATACATTTTAAGATTTTACAGCACTTTACACGTTATTAATGTATGTACATATATTCTTATTTTTATATGACATGGTATATATGCACTTAATATATGTATTATAACCATATCTTACTCTTTTCCAGATATATCAGGTAGCTGGGAAGAATGGTGGACGTACGACGGTATATCAGGTACATATATTAATATTAATTCTTACAATAATTTTATTGATAAACCATACCAGACCAGAATAAACGTTAGATCTACATTTTATACTAAGAGTTGGAGATACAAAAAAGTCTATGATAAAAGTATTTTTTGTTATTAAATAATGTAATTTAACAAGGTATCTACCAACATATGTGTATTCAGCCTTTTTTAACGTCCCAATGCTTAGCACGGGCCTCTCTTCAATACGACGGGGGTAAGGCCATAGTCCACCACGCTGGCCAAGTGCGGGTTGGCAGACTTCACAGGTCTTTCGAAAACTTGCTAGGTTCTCTCAGACATGCAGGTTTCCTCACGATGTTTTCCTTCACCGTAAAACAACTGGTAATCATGTTGGAAATGATTCGCACAGGAAAATATCAGAAGTGTGAGATCCGGGATTTGAAAGCGCTTCATTCGGTATTCCAAGGGAGCTCGTTACCACTGGGCTACCACCGCCTCATTTAATGAATTATGAAACTAAATAAAATATTGATCAATGTTTATAGGTACATAAATTCATATAAAACTGACAAGTGTTAAATATAACGTAATAGTATAATTATTCTAGTTACTATATCGTCTATTATGCTATTTATTAATTACTAACTTACTCACCCTCGCTTTGCTCTTATTTGTTATTAATTAGTAGGTATGACAATAAATCGTAAAGTATGTTTTACCCTTCTACTTCCCCCCCCCCCCCCCCCCCCATTTTTTAAGTAACTAGGAGCGAACCCGAACGGAGCCAGGGTGAGTCTCTAGTTAACATATAAATACAAATTTAGAGGCAGAATTTTTTTAGACATCAAATCTCACGCAGAACTCTAAAACCTCAATTTTTACGAAAGTTTTCTACAATCTATACACTATCATAGTCGTAAAAAATTGTTTGTAAAGCTCCTCGAAAAACCGATCTACAACTAGGTAATGACACTGCAGTGATACTGATACCATCTTAATGATACGCTCGCCCGTATCATTATATAGAATAGAATACTACGTCAATGTTTCGACCCAACTTTAGTTTCTTTTTCTTATAATATAAAAATAAACTCTTTTATTCTTTTACATGGTTTTGATAGCTTTATTTATAATGTGCAATGTAATCAAATCTTAGACATCGATTTAAACTGATTTAGTCATTTTAAATAAAACTATCTTTCGGATTTTTTCGCGAATTTATTTTGATTTTTGGTTCCCGACATTTCGAAAGCTTAACAGCAATCATGGTCATTGGGTAGCCATCTACTAAAGTAACAAATTATAAGTTTTCATAATTATAATATACTTTATTTCTAAACCTAAACCTATCATTAAAAAAATACATTTCTGTAACTTATTTCTTTACATGTGTCACTTTACATCTGGACAAAACTGAGGCTGTGTTGCTATTTAAAAATATTTTGAAATTATAATAATTGAATCAGTCAATAATAAATAATATGCAATTTCACATAATGGCTTAATCAAAATAGTTGAACTTTATTATAACAACCAATACTCATTATGTTGAATGACAAAAATTCGGCTAATGTAATGGTAATGGCCGGCCGGGCATATCCGATAGTGTTCACCAATGGTCCCCTAACATTACGTTATGAGCACGTTTCCATTATTTCCCGGCTATTTTGCACAGTATAACTGGGCATGAGCCTTTCTTCAATACGAGGGGGATCAGGTCATTGTCTCTACTAGTGCGGGTTTGCGGACTTCACATGTCTTTCGATAACTTGAGAAACTTGAGAACCTAGGTTCTCTCAGACATGCAGATTTCCTTACCATATTATCTTTCAAAACAAGTGTTAATAATGTTGGAAATGATTCGCACATGAAAATATCAGATGAGAATTAAAATAATCATGAGAATATATAAAGTTTGAATGGTCGTTTATACAATAATGAGACTTGCATAGGAGCAAAATACACTATTATGTGTTACTACTATAAATAAAAAAATTAAAATAGATTTTTTATAACAACTATTTTAATTTTGTCATAAAATCTAATAATTTTAATGTCTGTAACAGTGACATGGCTAAAAGTTTAGCCATTTTATAGCTATGTTACTATTTCAGGTATTTTATACTAAAGGAAATTCAGATACTCAATTTTGAAACGGATCCGTTAAAAAATTAATATTACAAAACCAAAAATCCATATTCATCCATTCTCAAATAAAATAACGTAAATAACTGTTTAAATATTCTCGTCACAATATAAATATGTCATAATAAACGCCAGCCTAAAACCCAACCTTTAGGGTGCTATACTTTTGACAGCGGCGGAACAACGTTTTTCTTATGTTCGTTCTTTTTTTTTAATATTTTTTAATATTTCCAATTATTATGTTAAAAATACAGCAACAGACCCACGATAAGATAAATAACTCAATGTCTATTCAATAATGATGGTAATAAAGAGATTCTACACTTAAAAGTCTACATATCTATTTAAAGTCATCCGACATTAAATGCCGTTCCAAAGCAGCGGTACAATGGAAACGAACGCCAACATTACATTACGCACGACTCAGTGCGCTGTGATGGGCAAATTTTGCGGTATCCCAAACTCCCATTCAATACTATCACTGAGAGTATTCAATAGCCTTTTATATTTGAGTAACGAGAATTTCGACTCGTCATCGCTTAAAACTATCGATATAGTGAGTTACCCGACTATGAAATTTGATACGTATTGTATGCCATATTGAATGACATTTAACTAGATACCTGATATAAGATTAAATAATCGTTTAGATATAGCTAACATTAACATTAAGCCCTAGATATTTTAAGAGATATTGTTAGAACTTAGAATTAGTAGAAATACAGAATGAATGATTTCTATAGTAATTTATATATATATATATATATATATATATATATATATATATATATATATATATATATATATATTCTTTATTGCACTAAAAAAAGTAATAAAAAAAAATACATAGAAAATGATGTGGACAAAGGTGGACTTATCTCTATAAGAGATCTCTTCCAATCAACCCATGTATGTGGGAAATAGTGTTAAGTAGCGGGACAGAAAGAGAAAGTGCAAAGAAAAGAAAAGAAAATAAATAAGAATAAGCATAATATGTAAAACAAAATGAATACAATATATAAACATACACATATATGTACACACTATATTTCCATATATGATATATAAGCATAAATACATAAATACAAATACACTAATATAAAGAGGTAAAGTTTGTAAGTTTGAATTAAGGGGTGATCTCTGAAACTAATTATGTGATTCTCAAAATTCTTTCATTAATAGAAAGCTACATTACCGTCGAGTGCTATAGGTTATTTTTTTATTTCGATAAAAATATGTTTGGTTAGAGTCAAAAATCATAATAACTATAATATAGTTAAAGTCGGAAAAAAACTGGCCGTTGAGTTGCTTACCTAATCGGCGTGTGTTACCTAATCTATACTAATATTATAAAGAGGTAAAGTTTGTGAGGTTGTAGGGGGACGGTATCTCTGGATCTACTGAACCGATTTCGAAGAAATTTGGTAATTTGGTACTTTTTATCCCGGAAATCATCCCTTAAAGGGATGAAACTGAGGATGAAAGTTTGTATGGCGAAACAACCTAGGGATGAACCCGAGCGTAGCGAGAGTGAGTCGCTAGTACTTTTAAATAAAACTATGATATGTGGAAAAAAAGTAACTAGCACTAGGCGAAATCACGGTAAGTCACTAGTATTTTGTTTAAATATGTAAACTTATGAGTAAGTAAGCATGTTAGTTGGTTACTTCTTCACGCTGTAACGGAAATTCGGGTTTGAGTAAAATTTAAAAAAAAGGTAATATATATCTTGCTATAATACAGGCTATATTTCTATCGATCTAACCTACCACGAAGGAATGAAGTCAGTTACATAAAAAATAGATACTCAATTTACTTTTTTGTGGCCCAAATTACGATATCTTCGCCAATTCTAAAGCGATTTACATAATTCTTTTGACCATATGTACTACCTTAAGGGTGAAAAAACACCTCCAAGATTGGAATGATTACTTATAATTGTTTATACACTATTTAAATTCTACATTTCTAACGATTTTCTATACTAGAGTGTCTAATGAATTATTAACAGAGCGATAGCGTCAGTGTATCATCAAGTGTCATGTTAATACCATACTAATGATTGTGCTGGTAAGATTTTATCACAATCATTACTCAGTCGTTGACTAACGACCTCACTTCACACACCATTTGTTATTATCTATGTCATTATACTAATGTATCGGTTATATATTTACAATGTAATATACTGCGGTTTCGTCTGCAAGAGATCTTATTTAAAACTAGACACTTATTCTTGCCTCGTTCGATATCTCTAGATGCTTAACATAATATTCTATTTGTTTAGTTAATTTCACCTAAATCCGTCCTGACCCTTAAGACTAAAGGAGTAACAAATATATACACACTCATACACATAAAGTTTTATATTTACAATAGTTGTATGTTTAGCATGGTATATTTTTAAATGATTTTTATCCGTCCGCTTATGTTTTAAAGACACTGATAGAAATATCCTAAATGTCAAATCAGGAATAAACCCGATTTCAAACATTGAACGATGCGTGTTCAAACAAAACTGACATTTTCGTGCGATTAAGTAAAGAACATAATATGGCCCAATGGTACCCAACCCGTTGCATGGAAAACCAAAGGAAGCGGGTTCAAATCTCGGGTATCGCACCTCGAAAATTTCCAATCATTTCCAACGTGATCACGTATTGAAGGAGTTTTTGCGAGGAAACCTGCATTTTTTCGAAAGACATTATTACATATGTAAAGTCAGCCAGCCAGCACCTTAGCTAGCGTAATTTCCCGCGTATTGAAAGGAGGTCCGTACTCAGCAGTGGGACGTTAAAACGGTTGAATACATACTCCCACTAATACCACCCACCAATATCCAAGCTTTAAATAAGGAAATCTGCTCTACAGGTCCTGGTTTTTGGGGTCTAATCAACCCACAATGGAGCATGTGCAACAAAGGTCGCCGACAGAGCCCGGTCAACATCGAACCAGACAAACTTCTGTTTGACCCGTGGCTGCGAGACATACAATTTGACAAACATAAGGTAAATTACAATAATCCAAATAATTTTTTTTTCGTGTTTGACAACTTGCTCTTACAGCGTTCGTTAGACCTCGATATCTAGGGCTCATAAAGTAGTCTTATGGAAATAAAAGTATTAAGTGCATATTATATTTGTCACTGTGTATACAATTATATTTTTAATATAGTTATAACTATAAACAGTTTTAAATTTTGTAAAAAAAACACAAAAACAAAAAAAAACACTAACAGAAAGCATCTTTTCCGGCAATTAATAAGAAAATAACCTGTATGGATTTTTATATAAATAATATATTATTATTTAAAACAATAACTAAGCATACGTATATTCTAAAACATTGAAACAAATAAATTTAACAATATATTGTTTTTGTTCGCGGTGTTCAGAACGAGTAACGAATTAACATTGCAACTGCCGTTATAATCCCGCCGTAGCGTTGTAAGCTGCGATAGTCTACGCTTTATGTGACAACTTTGCATACATAAATGCACTTTATTATGATAACGAAACCGTTATCGTAACAATCGATGTTAAAAGTGTTTAAAGCAATTTTACTTCTAATTTAATAATTGATTTTACACCTTTACTTGTGGATGTACATGTGCTTAAATATATGCATGTCCATGGATAATTAATATGTATATAGTATGTACAGATAGTATACGAGAGTAATATAATAACTTTAATTTTATATTTTATTTTATGATCTAAGTGGGTTAGATTGTATTTTTAGTATTTTAGTTTAGTTGTCGTTAATGACAGATTGCAACAAGGCCTGTTAAGCCGAGGTGATTTTTATTAATCACTAGCGACTCACCCTCGCTCTGCTCGGGTTCATCCCTACCTACGTTTTGAAGTTTAGTATAGATTTCTCAGAGATGAGATATTTTCCCGCAGTAAAAAGTATCCTATATGTTGACCCGGATAACCAGCTATCATCATACACAATTTTATCAAAATCCCTCCAGTTTTCCCGTGATGCGGTAACAGACAGACAGACTGACAGACAGACAAAAATTCTTAAAACTATAGATTCGGCCTCTGTATCGATAATAAAATCTAATTCAATAAGATTTTCCAAAAAATATTCAATGTACAGATTCAGCTTGGTTACGATTTTATTATATGTATAGATAAAGATTTATATAAATTCCATATCGTTCCCAAGGGCGGCGGCAGAATTATTTCCAGGGGGATGCATCTGCTTCTTCTAATTAAACTACTAACTAATCTTTAAACGATAACTTTATAATATTTTTTCATATCTTATTTTGCATCTTTTTTCCGCTTACATCTAAATTTAAACAGGTATTTCACTAATTCAATTTTATTTCTTTAACCTTTTCTAAATAATTTTCTTCAGGGCAGGGGGGTGCAAGTACATTTTCGCAGCAAAGTACATTTTCGCATTTCAAATATTAGTACAGTACATAAAGAAAACTGACATACACCACCAGAAGTACATATAATAAATAGCTACATTTAGAATTTAGTAATGCGATAAACAAATGTAAAGCCACAACACTAACGGAGTCGCAAAAAGTAACCGGACGTAGATAACCTATCGCGGAATATATTACGTAGCGTTCAGGCTAAATGAATTTACATGGTCATAATATTCATATTATGAACTTTAGATTTAAAACTAAGAGTTTAGAATATAATTTACGTTAAACTCAAATTTTTGTCCTTTCTTGTTTTAATGAGATTTTAATGAAATAGGGCTGTAACGTTTTGGGTATTTATTCTGTTTATATTAGAGTTGAATCAATTAAAATTATTATCGATTTTGTTTCTTTTTACTGATTTTAAATAAGAGCATGTGTTTTTTGTATGTTTTTTTTGGATGTTGGTCAATTTTCCTGATTATTTATTTAATTTATGGGTTCAAGAATTGTTCCACATAGTATTTTAAAAAAGTAATTAATATTTCTAATATATTCTGTTTTATTTTAATAATTATAAATGTAATGCATGAAACGTTATGCACTAGGAAAATGCATCTTTATGTTTTATTGTAAAACTTCATTACATAGTTTTTCGTTAAATCAGCGTGAAGGTCTAACAAAAATAAACAACTATTGAAGGAAGTAATTTTACGATTTCGTAACATCTCTACTATCTAGTTAGACTAATGTAGTATCTGTTATCAACAATGTGAAACATAAACAGTTTCAGAGTTACACAAGGGCACCGCGCCTATTCTAACAACACGCATATAAAAGTCATAGAAATGGCAAAACATTTACCAATTATATTATTTTTCAATATTACGTCACACAATCATTCATTCACAAACTGAATTTACAGCAACAATTTCATTTTCGTTCTACGTAGAGAGTTAAAAAGTCTAAAATTGAAGGCAAGGTTTTAGATTAGAAGATAAGCTTTCGCCACATTAAGTGATTTTAAAAGTTTTAATTCCTTTTTATATTACTTTCTTAGATTTACGCGAATATTTGACATTTAAAAAATACTATGCTTTTGGATTTTTTCACCGATTTAATTCGATTTTTAAGACCATCCTAATGGTCTCTTCCGTGGCCAAGTTTGCTGTAAAAAGCATCCGAAAGGTCGAATCCGAAAAGTATTATTTAATGTATACTAATATTATAAAGAGGTAAAGTTTGTGAGATTGTGACATTGTAGGGGGTAATCTCTGGATCTACTGAACCGATTTAGATGAAATTTGGTAAGAAGATAATTTGAGACCCTGAGAAGGACAAAGAATACTTTTTATCCCGGAAATCATCCTTTAAGGGAGTGAAAATGAGGATGAAAGTTTGCATGGAGAATCAAGCTAGGGACGAACCCGAGTGAAGCGAGGGTAAGTCGCTAGTTACTTATATTTTCATGAAAATATGTTTGTAAGATTTGATTTTATAGACGACATAATACTCAATTCCTCATATATTTCCTAATTTTATAAGACGTTATGTAAATTTCTATTACGGTTTTCATGTAAACATTAGTCCCTCGTCACTTCTAGCCAATAATACTTCACAAAACCCACGCGTCGCGTGTTATCAGGCAATATGTCATCTCGTTCAAAGCGCAAAAGTTGCCAGGTTTTAATCAAGGCGTGCCCATTGATTGATAGGATCTCCCAGCGAGGGGTGGCAATCTCGATACAAATTCAATTTTATTATGGATAGAAATTATAGATTGTACCGACTTAAAATACATTTTGAATTCATGCCAACCACTTTTGACCAACTTTAAAAAAAAAGGATGTACTCAATTCGTGTGTGAGTGGTTTTTTGTATGTATGTTTTGCATTATCTTCATCTTGTTATGATTTTTTAATTAATAGTTTATGACTCAAGAGTAGTACATACATACATTATATTTAAAAAAACATATTCCCAGCCCAACGGTGGGATAATTACTTTTAAAGTGACCTACTTTAAAATCCTAGAGTCGCCATTAAAAATATTTGCAGAAGTTGAAGCGGTCCTATGACTAAGTAAATAAGTACTGGCACTCAATCACCAACTAAATGTAAACAGAAATTCAATTATTAGTAGTCCAATGAATAGGTATAGTTTAAATAGAATAAAAAAATGTTTTTATGCAACTGTAACTCTGTACTCGAAAGTTTTTACTAGTTGCCAACCATTAAAGAATTTCACTTTCCACCTTCCATCATCAGATCATTTACATATATGTATTTCTAGTATCAAGTTATTCTATTGTCATTTGGAGTTCAAATATTTAAAAAATTTCAAATCCATAAACAGCATCAAAAAAAGTGCGTTAATTTACTAGTCTATACAGAATAATAAAATTGAAATGTCTGCTTGGTTTTTGTCTGTCTGTGTGTCTGTCTGTTTATTCCATTTAATCTCCGAAACGGCTGACTGATTTCGACGGGACTTTCACTGGCAGATAGCTGATGTTATAAGGAATAACTTAGGCTACTTTTATTTTAGAAAAAGAAGAAAATAAAATGATAAATTACCTATTTTATAAATCTCTACAAACAGGTCAGTGGGGTTCTCCAGAACACTGGTCAGTCACTAGTCTTCCGTGTAGAGAAGGACAGCAAGCACCAAGTCAACATCAGTGGCGGTCCGCTCTCTTATAGATACCAGTTTGAAGAAATATACTTTCACTACGGATTAGATGACAATAGAGGATCTGAACATCAAATTGACCATCATACGTTTCCTGGCGAAGTAAGTACTTTTGTACCATTTATCTTTGGTATTCATTGTGCAATTATAATAATTTTTACATAATACTTTCTTAGATTTACGCTAATATTTGACATTTTAAATAAAACTATCATTTCTCTCTTTTAAATAAAACTATCTTTTTTGGGGGAGACTCCCGTGACCATGATTGCTATAAAGCATTCGAAACATCAGGAACCAAACATCCAAATAAATCCGCGAAAAACATAGTTTTATTCAAAATATTTTTTACGCTTTTAGCAGTGTAAAATGTATAAGACGCATTAAAACACATAAGAATATATATATATATATATATATATATATAGAATAGAATAGAATAGATGCTTTATTGTACACCACAAATAAATATACAAAAGAAGATATAAACAATAGATGATGCACAGTAGGCGGCCTTATCGCTATAAGCGATCTCTTCCAGGCAACCTTAGGGCGTAGGAGAAATTATATGAAATGGTAGGCGGTGTACTTACTACACACAATTGCATATCCTAAATACAGATATACAGATATGCATACATACATACATATATACATACATACATTCATACACACACACACACATACATACATACATACATACATACATACATACATACATACATACATACATACATACATACATACATACATACATACATACATACATACATACATACATACATACATACATACATATATACATACATACATAAATGCATAAATACAATGCATACGTACATAAATGTAGATCAGATGAAAAAGTATAAAAAGTTCAATATAAGATACTATAGAGACAAATAATATGATTTTAACTGTACCTTAAAATTATCAAAACTTTTGGCACGCCTGATGTCTATTGGAAGATTATTCCATAAGCGTGCAGCCTTTACTGTGAAGGAGTTGGTAAGGAAACAGGAGGAGTGAGAAGGAATTTTAAGCAACAACGTTTCACTAGAGCGAAGTGGAAGAGTATGGGTATCACTCAAAAACTGGAAACGCTCTCTAAGGTAGAAAGGAGAAGAAGGGTAGAACAGCACGCAGTAGAGAAGATGAAGTACATGAGTATTCCTGCGAAGGCGGATTGGGAGCCACTTGAGCTTTTTGCGAAATTCTGAAACATGGTCATATTTACGAAGGCCAGATATAAACCGAATACAAAGATTTTGAAGCCGCTCAAGTCTATTTAGATGCTCCTCTTTAACGTCAAGATAGCAAGTATCAGCGTAATCAAGAATTGGTAGAAGGAGTGAATTTGCTAGTGCAATTTTGGTTGATATGGGCAAAAAGTTTCGCAACCTCCGAAGAGCGGAAACTGCACCAAACATCTTTCGGCTCAGTTCACTTACCTGTGGTGCCCAGGATAAATATTGATCAAAAATAATCCCCAGGTTCTTTACCTTATCAGTATACTGAATTTCGACACCATTCAATATAACCGGTGGCGTCCCAGATCGTGAAATTTTTGATAGTAACCTCTGGCTGCCTATTATAATTGCTTGTGATTTAGAAGGATTAATATCAAGGCCATAAGATTCACTCCATGCTGAAATACAGGACAGATCTCTATTAATTAAACTAATTGCATGAGGTAAGTCTGGCACAGATGACGATGTGTAAATTTGTAAGTCGTCCGCATATAGGTGGTAGAGAGAAGAGATATGATGGGGAATAGAATTAATGAAAATCGAAAATAAGAGAGGAGACAACACGCCACCTTGTGGTACACCGGCTTTAACCATAGACCAATCAGAGGAAAAGATCTTCAATTCGTATGCGTTGCCGGCGCCCGCACAAGTAACTACGAAACCAATCAATCACCTCAGGAGATATGTTAAGAGAAGATAATATGGCAAGTAGGATATCAAAATCTACAGTATTGAAGGCATTACTGAAATCCAATAATGTCAATATGGTAACTTTCTGGCTGTTCATACCTTCTCTAATATCATCTGCAATTTTGACCAAGGCAGTAGTCGTACTATGACCGATGCGGAAACCGGATTGAAAGGGATTTAACAATTTGTGATTGTAAAGAAAAGTACTTAGCTGTCGGTGCACAAGTCGCTCCAGCACTTTCGACAAGAAAGGGAGAATAGAAATTGGACGATAATCGGAAAAAGAAGAAGGATTAGATTTTTTCGGTATAGGAATTATTTGTCCATCTTTCCAGGAAGTAGGAAATTTATGGGAGCATAAGGAAAAATTTAAAATTGAAGTGATTGTAGGAGCTATTATTTCAAGGACGGGAACGATCATTTTACGACTAATGCAGTCGGCCCCAACAGCATTGGATTTTATAGACAAAATATTTCTCTTAACATCACTTATGGAGAATTGACTAAATTGAAAATGCGGAATATCAGGAGTAGGTGAAGCTGAAAGATGATTTATTGTGGTAACCTTTTTTGTACTATCAATAGTACCTGAAAGTGAGAAGTGCTGATTTAACAGATTTAAATCGATATTATGAGGATTAATATTATTTTGTGTCTTCCCTACTCCAATAGATTTGAGAAAATTCCAGATTTTATCTGAATCTTCTTCTTCAATCACAGATTTATAGATATGGCGTCGTTGGCTATCTCTACACACCATATTGCAACGATTACGCGCCTTGATATATTTTCTTTTGTTATTGTCATTGGGATTTGCAGCATATTTCGATTTAGCCATATATTTTTTGTTTTGCAGTTTTTTAATCTCCGGGGTAAGCCATGGAGCCGGAAGATGCTTCATTCGGACAGGTCGAACAGGAGCGTGAATGTCAAAAAGCCCAATTAGAAGTGAAGTAAATATTGATATTTGCTCATCAATGGTTTCCGCCTTTGAAACCACCCCCCAGTCAATCCGTTCAGCGTCTTCTCGCAAACGTTCCACGTCCATACTACCAAAATTGCGCTGCAGAAGAATTCTTGATTAGCTTTTGGCGGCTTTAATTTATAAGATAGAAAAATAAGGTCATGAAAGGAAAACTCTGGAGCAGAGCACTGACCATGCTTAGCAACATGATCAGTGGAAGAAACAATTATAAGATCAAGGAGCGAGGGACTGCAATTTGGGAAGTAATGGGTAGCGTCTAATGGAAGAATATTTAAATTCGCTCCATCAACTAAGCAACGGAGCCGATTAGCTCGGTGATCGTTCTTTAGAAGACAAGTATTGAAATCACCCATAATCACGGCATGATCATAGAGAGGCCTATACTTGTCTAACAGGATTTCAAATGAGGAGAAATAATCAATCGTGAGACTGGGATTATAAAATACTCCCAAAAATATTTTAATATTAGAGAAAATAATCTCAATAAACATGTGTTCCGCCTCTACGTTACCCTGTGACTGAGACATGTCTATAATGGAAAAGGGAATATGGGAACGCAGGTAGATGGCAACACCTCCGCCGCCTCTTCCAATGCGATCATTTCTAATCAAATGAAATCCTGGGAGCCCATACGAGCTTGATGGGAGACATGGCTTAAGCCACGACTCAGAGACTAAAACCGCGTGTATGTTTTTATTGTTAAGACAAGATAACATATCGGAATAATGTGCTGGAATACTCTGTGCATTAATATGAATTAGATTAAAATTTTTCAAGACATCTGAGAAGTGCAAATCGAGAGTTTCATTCAGGGTTAGGATACTATGAAAACTGTCGTTGCTGCTAGCACCTTCAGAGGGGGAGGGAAAGGACATAAAAGATTCATTTACACTGTAATCATTTATCATTTTATATGTATGTTCTAAATAATAAATAAATATAATATACTAAAACAATATCCAATATATGTTTTTAAATAATAATACAAAGAATAAAAGTCAAATACGTACCAAAGATATCAAAAATATAAATATGTATATATATATATTAATTTATATAAAAATAATAATGATAGTATAAAATAAGAAAAAATAAATAAATAAATAAATAATAATAATATTATATAATAAAAATTAAATTTGCAAGTATACTTTCGTACCTACTCACCCGCCAGTTGCAAGAGAAAAGAATCGACACTTTACTAACAAAATTTAAATCAAGTCGGCAGAATACAAAAATACAATTTTAAAAATTAAATTAAATAAATATAACGAAGAAAAGTTTTAAAACAACAAATAATATCTATACGAGGCAACCATTAAATTATCATAGACAATAAAAACTATAAAGAAATGTTGTCTATTGACACTTATGATATAATCTGTGAAAATAACAGTGGTCAGTGACAGATCACAGACTGCAACAAGTAACAAACATAATTATATTTATATAACTTAACATAAACAAATAGTACACATTTACAGAAAACTAAAAAAGAAAGAAAGTATTGTTATGTATTATTTTTTTACAGTGCGTTTTATTCGTGAAACTGTCACTTTGTCCGTCGTATGCTTAGAAGCGGCTGTGGTTTGCGGAGGTGATTTAGAAGCGAGGGGAATCAAGTTAAGATCCCCTTTGCATTCTACTCGATGTCGAGATCCATCAGGAGCAATAACATGAATGTATCCATCGCGTGTCCAGCACTTACCAATACCGAAACGTTGCCGCGCCTCCAAAAATGTGTTATGCCTGCTCTTTGTGAGGAACTCCGACTGTGTTATACCAGTGCCTTTGAGTTTAGTTTTGCTAAACCACACCTTGTTACGCACCGCAACATCAGAGAATTTCACGACTATCGGTCTAGGTTTGTCGGAGGAACGACCTAAACGATAAGAGTGTTTGATGCTTGCCGAGGAGAAATTAGTCAAATCAAGATGTTCGACGACTAAGCTTGTGACTCTTGCAGTAGTGTCTTCAGCACTTTTTTCTGGTACACCATGAAAAGGATCATTTTGTGACGCCTTCTCATTTCTTGGCGATCAATCTCCAACGCTAGACATTCAACCTGCCGCTGCAACGTGTTCAACACCGAAAGAATAAAACTTCTGAAGCTACTGAATTCAGCAGGCAAAGCATGATTTGTAACAGGTGTTGAACTCTTATTTAGGTCTTGCTGAAAATCATTCATCCTGGTATTGAACAAATCAGTGAGTGCAGACAGTGATTCTTTGATAGACTCCATATTAGTGAAATTAGTGCAAATTGAAAGGAGATTAAAGAAGGATAACTCTTGCTGGTAGGTGGCTTTACTCACAAAAGCATAATATGTCGCGAAAACAATCCAAAAATAATTTTAAACAATTTTACAATAAACAGCTGTTAAAATATAGTGTGTCGCGTTTCACTCCTACCCTCGGAAAAAGAAACCCTATATATATATATATATATATATATATATATATATATATATATATATAGTAGATTTACTAAAGTAATATATTTTTTCTATTCATTGATAATATTAGTTGTAAATCAATTCTTGAATATATTTTGATAGTCACTGTTTGTTAGGCATTTATTTAAACTCAAATACGTCTAAGGAAATTGATAAGATGTTAATTTCACCCAAGACATTGTTCGGCTCAAGATTAAACAAAATGCTAAAACTTCACCACTTAGATAATTCTATTTCAACTTGGACGAGAGCGATAAAAATAATATATTTATTCAATTAATCAATTAAAGATTAGTAAAGATTAATGTTCCAACCCGCACTTGGCCAGCGTGGGCTATGGTCTGATCCCCCTCGTACTAAAGGGAGGCCCACGCCCAGCAGTGGGACGTCAAAAAGGGCTGTATACTAAAGGTTAATGCTATTTCCTTTTTCACAATAATAAATTCAGAAAAAGCTAAAACAAATCCCATAATCGATTTTGTCGCAAATTAACACTTCAAAGTCGCTATCATTATCAAGCCGTTATTGGTCCCGTGGGGAAAACTTGAGAAATACGAGTAACTCTATACAAACAAACTTGTTTCACAATTGCTCTTGAGTAATCTAATTTTAGATACGTTTAAGTTACATTGTTATAATGTATAATAATGTTAGTAAATTATTTAGAAAATAACATAAAGTAAGTAAACATTAGGGGAGATTCAAAGTAAATATCTATACATAACAAGCGAATAGAAAATATTGAATAAAATAATAAACTACGTCATTTATTGTTATTATCTATACATAGTTTTTTTATATATGATACTTATATTAGTATAAACTATTTATTGTTGCTATCTCTTTTCCTTTAATCGCTTTAAATACTAAACGCTTTTTCCATCAAGCCGCTTAAAGGCGCTTAAAATGCTCTGAAATCAATAGCGATACATATAGACATTCATACTTGTATACAAAAATATTTCTGTCCTAAGAAACTTGGCTAAAAGTTTCATTAACAATAAAATATGAGCACCAACATTTTATATAATCATAACAAAAGTATTTAATTAAAGCATTTTTTGCGTTATTATTTAGTTTTTTCCGACGTTTCGCAGTCTAACTCGTATCAATCAAACTATTAATTTGCTATAGTATGCTCTGTCAGGACGTTCTCCACTAGTAAACACAGATTTTTATTCGAATGCAGGATGAATTTTACAATATTTACCATACGTAGCTTGCACATATTTATTAAATAAAACAGTTTAACTATTTGCAAATCAACGACATCTATTATCTATTCAAGCAAACAAAAATAGACCGAAGAAGAGCCCAAATTAGCGCTGTCCAATTTCTTTGTATAAGATGAGGGCATCTGTACTAGTATAGTATTATGTGATCTGTGCTAAATTATTAAAATTTCCTATACAGATTCAATTATACGGTTTCAACAAAGAACTGTACCATAACATGTCTGAAGCACAACATAAATCACAAGGCGTCGTGGGCATCTCACTAATGGTCCAAGTAAGTTACTGTCCATTTAACTTTCTGCTTAGTTTTATTGCAAATTTATACTTAATCATAGTTATTTCTTATTCATTTATAACTAGTGATCCGTTTTAGCTTTGCCCTTTGTTACATTATTAACCGACTTCAAAAAAAGAGGTACTCAATTCGCCTGTATTTTTGTGTATGCTACGAGATACCCTAAATAATTTAAAAATCGAAATTTATATTTTTTTAATAGATTAAAAAAGGTCAAATATAAATCTTTAACATAAAATCACAACTAAGGGTGGCATTACAATACTTTTAAGAGATTTGAAAGTCGGTGTATATTTATTAGAACAAAATATAAGTATATAAAATTATAACTATAATACATTTTCTATATAAATCTTTATATATATAATTCTTCTGTGAGTGTGTATGTCACTGAACTTCTCTCAAACGACTGGACCGATTTTGATGAAATTTTTTGTGTGTGTTCAAGGGGATCTGGGAATGGTTTAGATTCACAATTTTGTCCAAAAAGTTTGAAATTTTAAAATTAAAGACGTGTAGACAGGACAACGTCTGTCGGGTCCGCTAGTAATCTATAATACAAAAAGTTTATTTAATGTGCATAGTTTATATGGCGTAAATATTGCCTTATCTTCTTAGATTGGAGAGCCAACAAACAAAGACTTAAGACTTATTACGAGCGCCTTCAACAAAGTTATGTACCGAGGTAATAATAATATTTAATTACGAATTGTATTACTAATACATTAATTCACACAAAAATCATTGTTGATTAATATTCATTATTGCCTAATGCTGCTCATCTAGCTGAAAGGATTTGAATAAATTTTCAACTTAATGTCCTAAAATAATTATGCATAACATGTTATTCTAAAAAGTTTATTATCAAATATGCTATAGGTATATATATATATATATATATATATATATATATATATATATATATATATATATATATATATATATATATTTAATTTTGTAGGATTCGTAAATATTTACGGTATCTCTAAGTATTTATTTATTCTACGTAAAGAACGACACGTCAAGCAGTTTGTAATGACCCTACTTGCTGCGCCAGCGGTCGTGGGTTCGAGTCCCGCTGGGGGGCATTCATTTGTGTGATGAGCACGAATGTTTGTACTCCAGCCATGGATGTTTATATTTATAATATGTATGTATTTAAAAAAAAGTTATATATGTATAATGTATCAACTATCTGGTATCCATAACACAAGCGTCGTAGCTTACCATGAAACTAGATGGTGTTGTGTGTTAATGTCCTGACATATAAATATATATATATATATATATATATATATATATATATATATATATATATATATATATATATATATATATATATAGACGAATAATTACTATAACGTCATGCTAATTTTTACGTACATATATAAATGAAATTCAAACTCGATTGTTTTCCTGAATTATTTTTTTTCACAGGCAGTTCCTATCCCATAAAACATCTACCCCTAAGCTCTTTGTTGCCCAACACTCAGCAGTACTTGACGTACGAAGGCTCCACCACCCACCCAGGCTGTTGGGAAACAGCCGTCTGGATTATATTCAATAAGCCCATCTATATATCAAAACAAGAGGTTTGTATTGTAAATATATAGATCCTTTTTATAATTCAAAAGGTCAAGGTTTGCACAACAATTTTAACTTTAATAAACACTTTGAAATGTTTATATTTTCTATTACACTCGAACTTTACAAAAGTAGAATAATATTTATTATAATAAATGTAAATTAAATCGATTATTAATTTAACGTAGATGTACGCGATACGTCGTTTGATGCAAGGTTCGCAGTTAACGCCAAAAGCGCCCCTCGGGAACAACGCCCGTCCCGTACAACCTCTTCACCACCGCACTGTGCGAACTAACATCAACTTTAACAAACAAGGGCTACCGGTTAGTATCTATAATTTATTTCTTACTAGGTTGTTCACGCGGCTTCGTCTACGTGAAAAAAAATATCTTAATTAGGTATAGTTCTTGGGTGGGCTACACCATCGCAATGAACACCATGCAATGAATGGTTTAAAAATATAAAATAACATTAGAATATTACTGCACTAGAATAACGTATTATAGCGTATTGAAATGAAACTTAACTGTTTATATTTATTATGTTATATATAAAATTTCCATGTCACAATGTTTGTTACCGCACTCCTCCGAAACGGCTTTACCGATTTTTACCAAATTTTATATGCGTATTCAGTAGGTCTGAGAATCGGCTACTATCTATTTTTCATACCCCTAAGTGATAAGGATAAGGGTGGTCCTCCCAGACCCCACCCCAGGGACGAACCCGAGCGGAGCGAGGGTGAGTCGCTAGTAATATCTAAAATAAGAAAAAGTCATTAAATCTATTCAAGACAATCTTTGTGCTGTTTTGATTTCTAATATATGCTCAGCGTTCACAAAACAAATTTTGTCCAACTCACGCCATTACTAAAAAAATATCTTTACATGTAAAACTATTATAAACCACATTTCTTTAATGTTATCTTTTATTTTATAATATAATATTAAAGAAATGTGGTCTCATTGTATGTCTTTGTTACAATAACATGTAAGAAATAACAATATGTTATGTAAATTTTTATTTTTATTTCAGAAAACCGATATAATATATTAGACATGTTTTAACATTTTATTATTCAAAGGTTACTTAGTACTTACCCAGTAAAATTTCTTTTCAAATAATATCTATATTATTCCTCGAAACTATTTGAAATTTTGCTATTTCAATATTATACAAATAACATGAACTAAGATATGATATTTGAAAATAATAAAATAATAACAAGTTGATATACATACTAATATTATAAATGTGAAAGTGTTGGTTTGTTTGTCCTTCTTTCACGTCAAAACGGAGTGACGGATTGGCATGATTTTTTGGGTGGAGATAGTTGGAGAGCTGGAGAGTGACTTAGGCTAGTTTTTATCGCGGGAGACGATCTCTTTCCAATGGAAAAACACGTTATGATACAATCCAAAAAAATATTTATGATCAGAATTAATTGAAACTATACCGCATCACAGAAAAACTACTGGAGGAATTTTGATGAAATTTGCTATAACATATAGGATACTTTTTACCGCGGGAAAATATCTAATTTCGGAGAAAAAATACAAAAACTGTAATGTAAGAGTATACTAATGTGTAAAACCTAAGAATTTAGTTTTTGGTCATTTGAACGCGGGCGGAGCCGTGGGCAATGCTAGTTCTCATATATGTATTTACATAAATGTTAAAAAATAAATACTAAATAGTTACATATTATTACTACATATATCTTTAAAACTTCACAAACTTTCATTGCAAAGTTTCTTACATTTAATCCATTCAAGCCGTATCAAGTTTGTATTGCCTCCACACTACACGGCTTCGTTGTTTATAAGATTGATGGACCATAAAAACTTCTTGCCTTATCAGTTGAATAGAGCGAGAATCTAAGCTTTGTGTTTATTCGAGCTTATTTACACCTCCAATGGTTGATAACAACGCGGTTTTGAAATTATATGGAGTTCAGAAAGCTATCGCAGTCAATAAATTTACTAAATTAAGCATGTATGGGTATAGTTAAAATCTATGCATACGGTTTATAATATAAAATACAAGTTAAATTGTTTGTTATGTATGTTCAAATATTTTTTTTATGTTGTTAGAATATACAAAGCAGATGTATAAATTTGAAGGAAAAGATAATCTTAATATATTTTTCCTGTATATACTAAAGTTCTTGTATTATTTTCAGCCGAACACTTTCATTTACCGATAGGGTGAAAGTGTCGTATGTACGACCTATGCATGTCGTAGATACCGCGAGTACCTTTTAACTTCTACGTGATAAAAAGTTACGTCAAAATGTCATACTCACTCGAATTCTCAATTTACCAGTAAAAGTCCCGGTGAAATCAATTAACACGATGACAAACAATTTAAATCAATGGAAAATTATTTCATTAAAAGCTTATCTTTTAATCATTACGTTCAAACTTATTATAAACACATTTACATGTTAAATTAAAAATTTCACTTACTTTTAATACATAAACTACAATGGTTTCCTATTTATATTAGTAAACTAGCATTGCCCGCGTTCAGATGACCAAAAACCAAATTCTTAGGTTTTACATATTTATTATACTCTTAAATTGAAGTTTTTGTATTTTTTCTTAGAAATCAGATATTTTGCCGCGGTAAAAAAAATCCTATATATTGACCCAGATAACCAGCTATTACCATACCAAATTTCATTAAAATCCCTCCAGTGGTTTTTCTGTGATGCGGTAACAGACAGATAAAAATTCTAAAAACTATAGATTCGGCCTCTATATCGATAGTAATGTCTACTATTTTAATAAGATTTTCCAAAAAATATTTAATCTACTGATTCGGCTTAGTTACAATTTTATTATATGTATAGATTACTATACATGGTCAAATATAAAATTAAGCGAAACACATGAAATTAATATTTTTATAAGGAATAAGTAGAAACATTATTCAGACAATTTAAAGGTTATTATACTCGTATACATATACTTAATAATTACTTATTCACTACTATTTTGAATTATGGCAATTCCTTAAGACATAATCTTTAAAACAAAACGCCTTACTTTAAAAAAATATCACGTAACACCAAATACACCAAAAAATTTACATTCCAAATATCTTTTTTTTTTGAAATCAGTTAAAATTCATATCAAAGCAATACGTGCGCTTATCTGAAAATGGCGATTTAAATACAATATTCTCTTTAGCAATCACAATAAAATACAAATATCTTGAAGCTCTCGAGCCTTAGTAGTCACAATACAAAATATAATTTAGGTGACTCCATTAATTAATTTAACACGGCGCTGTGCGGTTTCAGCAGCTATCTATTGAAGTAGAAGTACAGAATTATTTGCATTCTACTTGTATTCGCCTGATATTTTGTTTTAATTATTTATACAATGAAAGCTCTAGTTTACTGATATGTTTGTTTGTATAACTTTTACAATTAATATTAAAAATAACCCTAAAAGATATACAAATGTTATATATTTAGAAAAATATTTGGTAAATTTTACTTTTTACTTTCACTTGTTATGTATTCAAATACCGCGAAATAAATTATACAATTTCTTATCAAAGAATTGTAATAAAGAAAAAAAAACGCTTTATGATTGTCTGATGTCTATATATCTATGGCTTTCGAGTAATTGTTGCGTCGGTAAGGAGTAGCCTATCTCTAATTAAAATGTCAAATCTGTGAAGCTGTAAGCGTAAAGAAGAAAAAGAACACATACACTCAATCTCTTACTTCGTATTTATAATATTAGCTATCAAATGGGCCTCAAACCCACCGCTGACATAAAAGGTACCCAGGCTAATTAAAATAAATAAACTTTAACAGAAAAGGACAGCTTTAAGTTTCATAAAAATTGTTTTAATAATATATTTTTTTCAGGTATCGAGCAACTGTCCAGATATGTACCGCAATATGCACTATACAGGTACACTAGAGAATTTAATAAAACCTCTATCATATCAAAAAAGCATGTCCTCAATATCAAATTTGCAACTGGAATGTTTAGTTTTTAAACAAAAAATTATCGCACAGATATTTTAATAAATACAGATTAAAAATAATTATCTGTTGTATTTTATATCTATGTATGTCTTAAAAGGTTTTATCTTTCAGCACGTTATTCCCGCAAAGCACGTTCGAAAAAAAGTATTGCATGCAAACGAAAGGATGTATCAAAGAAAGCATGTCACAAAAATAGGTGAAAGCATGCTACGATATTTTCGGTGAACGTGTACCTGTTTGTTACAATACCTGTTAGCTTCAATTTTTTATAAGCTGCTTAACCTGAGATTGCTTGTGAGATATGTATATGTATTATAAGACTTTTACCTTGTTCGAATGAGAATCGACATCGAAAAATATGCAAACGAATAGAATTATCAAAACCTTATCTTTATTAAAGATCCGGTTAAAAAATAAGTTTAAAATATACAATAAGTATGTCCACAATCGCCTGTGGTACTCCGGTATAATGTCAATTAATGAAAGGATTGTTAGTCGGTTCTCATTTCCATAGATTATTCTCTTCATATAAAGATTCAAATAGTTAAAAACAAATATTATTTAAGATATATGTATAATGTATATATCTGTGCTGCCTTTTCGCTTTAGATGTGCTATCATAATAAATTGTAGATACTCGTATTAGTTAAATAGACTGTTCATAAAATATGTAAATGTAAGTTATAATATATTATGTTCATTGATTTTCCATTTATTTATATATTTTTGTTATTTTACTATAATAATTGTACGCACTGCATGATAGGTAAGTGTTTATGATAATCTACGAATAAATAATAAGATGATAATATACGTTACTTGTGTGACTTTAGCTTTACAATTGCTATTCGACGACTGTTGATTGAACGAACCAAACCAACAAGAACCACGAAACCAACAGTTTGTATAAGAACTTTGAACTTTCATAGTCACTGACAATATTATTTTGATGCAAAACGGGATATTATCCATTCCATTCGGCACTGTTGCAAGGTCGAAGAGATACTGATGACTTTGTGGGTAGATTTAAAACTTTTTATTGGCAGTCATATCTGTCTACCCTTTTTCTAAATCATTTTGTACATTCTTTACCATTTTTTTTATGTTTGGTACTGCCTGTAGTATGTACCTATACAGGTGGTTATGTGGGCTCACCGGCTAGAAAAGCCAGTACTACCCAGTAAAACTCAACATACCTCCCCCATCTTAATGGGGCGTCCCAGGATCACTCACGCAATCTACCACGACACCTCGATGGCAGGAAAAATAAACAGACCACAAGAACCATGGGGTTCCTCCAACAGTCCACTCTGCTATCAGAGAAGTAAGAGGAGCAGCCCACATGGTACACCGCACCCACATCACAATTATATAGTATAAGAAGTCTAGTTTATTGTATTTTCTATTACCCCTGTGTATGTATATGTGTATATATATATAAAAGATAGAGAAAACGAAAAATACTCATATAGCATAGATAAATTTCGCAGCAATATGTTAAATTTCGCATACAATATTTTCCTACTATTAATTAATCTGGCCGCCGATACAGTAATCCTTTGTTTTGTTTAATTTAATGAACAATTATATAGGCTTACTTTAATATTACTTGTCAGCTTTGCTTTTTGACCAAAATTGTCGCGCCTGACAAAATAAAATTACACGTCGAAAATATACACTGGATATTTAGAAATTGTTTTAAAATATTAGTATTTGCTTCAGTATTTAGTTATTATAATTTTTATACTCGTAGATTTAATTTAAAAAAAACGGATAACCTTTATCCTAAAATAATATTTTATTTTTACAGCAACTCAGTGGCCAAGAGAGCACAGTATGCGGTACAGAAGCACTGAAGACCTAGCGATGCTCTCTCTAAACTAACGCTTGATGTTCAAATAGAAAGTTACCTTCTTCTAACTAAATAACAAATGCTTCAAGCTTATTGTACAAGAATAACTGGCCAACTTCCACGTTTTAACTTAAACTGTATTTCTAAACGTTTTAATAAAAAACGTCATTGTTATATAAATACATTTTGTTTATAAATTAATTTGTTTATAATAGTTTATATTATATGGAACGAAAGAACTGTTGAGTATTGTAGAGTTTGCTGGTTCGATTCTGGGTCTTGGTATTTTTTAAATAAAATCATAATATTACGGAACAATTAGGTACATATATTTTTTACATGCTCAATGAAGGAAAATGTAACTGCGCTCTAATTACCTATTACGAAAAAAAAAGATTATTTAATATTATACTCTTAATTAAATAATTTAACATTAATTAACCTAATAGAAGAATTAATTTATATTACTAAAACAAAAATATTTGTAGCTCTATACATTTTTGATGCCTGTTATAACCTATAGATTGCTTTCGAGTAGATATAAAAGGTCAATTGTCTAGACAATATCTTTCTAATTAAATGTGTATAGTACCTAATTTTCATTTTCCATTCATTTAATATTTCAAATTAAGCTTAAAAAAATAAAATTTTGCTTAATATGTAATATAATCAATAGTTTAATGTTACCATAAAAATGTATATAGGTGTAAAATATAGATTAAAATATATAAAATATAGATTAAATAGAAAAATAATATCGTGATTCGTCCACTTGGAATGTATTTATCGCATCATAGCTGTTAAATTAATCTTACAATTAAAAAAAAAAACTTTGAAATTAAGCTAGTACTAGGTGTTAAAAGTTTCTTAAGCCCATAGTTCTAATAGTATACGTAAATTAAATATATACATATAAAATAGTATGTAGTTTCACAATGTTTATATTTGGTCAATTGATTAAGCAATTATAATTAAAATAGGCATGAAAGTATACAAAAAGCTTATGAATATACGACATTATAATAAATTACTATTTATTTCAAAACTCCGGTGAAAAATGGGAATTTTATGGCATTATTTGTAAAGTTTATAAATAAAAAGCTTTGATCGTATACATAATATGTATATTAGTGAATGTACTTACTGTAATGTACTTACGGAATTTCATGTTATAGTAAATAGACGTTGTTTTATCACCATGTATAACGTTGTGAAAATAAAATATTTATCAGACTTGGATTTTTATTTATTTCCTTATACAGGCTGGTCGGAACGTTGACGTCCAAAAATAAAATTTAGGTCCCTCGTATCGTAGGATATCCGAATCACCCCCATGTATATTACGCGACTTTACATAGTTTATGAGTTATGATTTTTTTCTGAATTTTTGAGGGTTTTCGACCTGACCAACTTAAAAAATTTGTAAATAAAATAGAAGAAATTGTCGAGATTTGTTTTTTGAAATTGAATCTTCATAAGTAGTACTTTTATGAATGAAATAATCAGCTTCGTAACTGTGATGAAAGTTATGAAAAAGTTGGTCTTAAGTGAAAAATTTACGTTCGGTCAATTATGACTTAAATTTTCAACTTTAATTAAAAATCTAAACAGGTGACTTCATGGTTCCTAAGTAGACTTAAAAATGCTCCAGACTCTCAGCTTTTACAATCATTAAAAAAGTAGTACTTAATTATAGTAGTAGGTACTTTGGCTAAAATCGGCCTTCAAAGACAGCACGGTGGAAAATTCTTAAAATTAGTCATTTAATTAAAAAAAAAAATTTTTGGTCATTTATATTTATATTAGTATAATAAAAGAAAAATTTGGAAAAAAAATCTCACTACTGGGAATACTGAGTAATTTAGGTAGACATACATACATACATACCGTATGTACGAGAATATCACTTTGTAACGTATTCAAACAGCTATCCAGTTAAGAAAATGACTCAAACTTAAAAATATTTAATGCTAGGAAACAAAATCAATAAATCTAAATATAGTAAGTGGTGGTAGTAATATAGAAATACGGAATATAACTGTGATTTAAATAAAGGTGATTTTTTTTTATAAACTTCATTGCTTTTTTAAGCCTATATCAATATTATTAATGTAATTTCTTTTTTATTAAGAAAATAATTATTAAAAAGTGCAAATATAGGTGGGAAATTTAAAGTAGTTTCAAACGCACGCCATTGGTCAGACCGAATTAGACGTCAAAGTATTATAATAACAGAACGATTAGCAATTTTATCGCTACAAACTAAAGTCGTCATTTTTCTATGTATAATACTTTGACGGCACGCCAAGTGTGCGAAATGGCGGGTATTAAAAAGTATCCGTGTATATATTTTTTATATTAAATTTTATTTTTTTGGAGCTAGATATATATTTTAGATAGATAGATATTTTTTTACAATTATATAACGATGTTAGCTAATGTATAAAAAATTTAAAAAAAACATCAATATATATTATATATATTGATGTTTTTTTTTATATTTTGACTCTTTTGTTTTCTAAAAATAATTTTTATATATTTGGACTCCCTATTAGCTGCCCTATCCAGAAATACCACCCACTCCGCCAGGGGCCGGGTCCCCAATTCTAAACTTGTGCCTATATATATATATATATATATATATATATATATATATATATATATATATATATATATATATATATATATATATATATATATACAACTTTGCTGCGTTTTATATTAGATTGCATTTTTATTATTGGAATCACATTCAAATTACATTCTACAATTAATGGTGATCCGACCGAAGTGATCCGACCACGTCATATCATAGTTTACATACACTTTTTTAACTGTTTGATCGGCCGCTTTGGTCACCACACAATGGTCGAGCCATCGCTTAGTACCATTGATCTCTACAAAAGTAATAAATATCTTGATCATTACAAAAGTAATAAATAGTGTAAAACAAAATATTCTCTTATAAAATTTCATTTAAACTTAAAATTATTAAAACAACTGAAATTAAAAATAAATTAATAGGAAAAAAGCCCTTGTCAATGGAAATAACAATGTAAAAATAACAATGTACGTGTGATTAAAAACAAGCTTTTATTTGAATGATCTAAAAAGAAGAAAATAAACTTTAAATTAAATCAAACTCAACAATTTAAGGGCTACTTATTAACTTTAGTTTTTACTGATGCCCTTTTTTATACTTACGAAGTAATTAAAAAAATAACATATGACGTCATTGTCTTATATAACATGCCAGTGAAGGTAAGCGTATGTTTCTCTTTTTGACTTGTCCTGAACTAGAACGAAATAAAAAATTAAAATCTTTAAAAAAATAATAATATGCTGGAAATATTATTATACTTCATTCATGTAATGAGTATAATAAAAAAATTACAAGTATAGATATATTTTCGAATTCACTTACAGGTTTTAAAAATGGTGTTAATCACTTATTTTTTAATTGATAATTTTGTGTTTTATGTATTTAATGTGTTTCCTTATTTTTTTAATATTAATGTTAATCATTGTTTCTTTTTCTTTTTGTTTTTTTTTTTATTTTCACTGTGTTCTACTTCTTATTTGTATTTTTAATATGTGGAAACATCATTGGTTTATGTGTTATTCCATTATTATTTATGAAATATTGTACTGTTTGTTTACCTAAAATAAATAAATAAAATGTTATATAGCTTTTTCAATATAAAAAAATACTGTTATCAATAGGTATGCATATGATAAATTTATTATCATTCGAAGTGTATTAAGACGCAACTGCGTTGTAGATTCGAGCGTATCTACGCCGTAGTGTGAAGCGTAGTTCCGAAGGAAACCGTAGACCATGGCCGAAAGCATCCGGCTGAGCCTTCCAACGCGTACATTGTATGAATTATTACTACAGATACACAAATAACAATAAAATATAGTGCAATATCACGAAGGAACTGTAAGTGAATTGGTAAAATTATTATAGGTTATAAAATGTAAAAGATGTAGGTAGTTTTTAGTAGAAACCTTATCTATTTTATAAATTATAAAGTAGATTTTTTTGTTTTTTAATACAATATATATATATATATATATATATATATATATATATATATATATATATATATATATAACTAAGATTTTTAATGAAGATTACGTCAACTTCAAAATAATTCAAAAATAAATCGATCCTTAGTTGAAAAAACCGCGTTGTATAAATCTATTCTTTCAAAAATAGAATCTACTTTTGAAATTCTGTTCACAATCAACGCAATTATCGTATGAAATATATGTACATTGTACAGTGTACACAATAAAAATATACTCCAGAATTGTGTACCTCTTCCTTAGTAAAGTTGGTAAAGTATTTACTATTTTAAAATTAGGTTTAATAACGAATAATTAATAGATAATATTATGAAAAGCATGTTGATGTAACAGGATGAGATGTACATACATAACAAGGACATATGTATATAGTTATCGGCTTCCGCCTGCACTTCACCTTACGATAAGGTAATATCATACAATAAATGAAGGTTTAAAAAACTAATAAACACGCTTTAATATGAACGGAACTAAAAAGTAAAAAATAATTTTTAGTATAAGATAATGATTAGTATAAAGCTATTAATGAGAAAATTTTATGTTATAGAGAAAAACGTGGGGTGCTTTGTACACGTACAATATTTTTATACTAACTCTACTTTTAGAAATCGTACCAATGGAATATTTATAGCAACTGATAACGAGCTTTCTAACATGATTACCACTGCCTTACGGTGAAGGAAAACATCGTGAGGAAACCTGCATATCTGAGAGAACTTAGCAAGTTTTCGAAAGACGTGTGAAGTCCGCCAACTCGCACTTGGCCAGCGTGGTGGACTATGGCCTGATTCCCCTCGTACTGAAGGGAGGCCCGTGCCCAGCAGTGGGACGATAAAAAGGGCTGAATACATAACGAGCACCCCACGTTTTTTTGTAGTAATTAATAATTTGTATGATACATACATATTCTTGTGTCATGGTCATTGGTCATGCGGGCATACGTTTATTTCTGTCAGTATGCGTTTATGCCTCCGTACTATCAAACTCTAGTGCGTTTAAAAAGTCATGGAACTAAACCTTCAATTTACATTTACTACGTTGCAAGTTATATTTAACCCCCCCTTACATTCATCTCGTTCATAAATGAAACCCGCAATCCTTTGTTAAAAAGATAGCTCATGCACCATAGCTTTTCATAGATCATGGTCACAAGTTCGATTATCTAACCTCTTTAAATAAGCAACCCACATAAAAGCCTACACATAAAAGTTGTTAAAATATATTGTTTACAACAAACCAATGTATAGCAATAAATAAATATGTCAGGACATTAACACACAACACCACCTAGTTCCATGGTAAGCTACGAGGCTTGTGTTATGAATACCAGATAGTTGATACACTACACATATAATATAACTTTGAATACATAATTATAAATATAAACACCCATGACTGGAGTACAAACATTCGTGCTCATCACACAAATGGATAACCCCAGTAGGACTCGAACTCGCGACCGCTGACACAGCAAGTAGGGTCACTACAAACTGAGCCAAACGAGCGATAGGCTAAAACAGTAAAATAAAGGCGAAAATATTAAAGAAATACCCTCATAAATTATAAAATCAAAGCGTAACTCATCATGGCTGCTTAATACATTTAGTAGGCAACTACAATATCTTATGTTGCATTATTGGAGTTTAGCAAGCAGTTTATTTATTAAAATATGCACATAAATTTGACTCAGCTGACTTTGTAGTGGCCTGGCATACATTTATTTTCTAGTTCGCATATAGATTTATGTTTGGAAACTAATATTTATAATATAAGTTTATGTTAAGTAATTAAGGATGACGACACGTTTGGCTCAGTTTGTAGTTTGTACTTGCTGTGCCAGTGGTCGCGGGTTCGAGTCACGCTGGGGGGCATTCATAAGTGTGATGAGCACGGATGTTTGTACTCCAGTCATGGGTATTTACTAATATTTATATTTATAATATGTATGTACTTAAAGTTATATATGTGTAGTGCATCAACTATCTGGTATCCATATTACAACCCTCCTAGCTTACCATGGAACTAGATGGTGCTGTGTGTTAATGTCCTAAGATATTTATCTATTACTAGCCACTCACCCTTGCTTCGCTCGGGTTCGCCCCTAAGTTGATATCATATACAAATTTTCATCCCCATTTTCACCCCCTTAAGGGATAATTTCGGGGATAAAAAGTATTCTATGTCCTTGCCAGGACCTCAAACTATATTCTTTCCTCATCTAAATCGGTTCAGTAGATCCAGAGATTACTCCCTACAGCGTCACAGAGTTAGCAACAAACCCACAAACTCACAAACTTTACCTCTTTATAATATTAGTATAGATTATTTATAACTTTCGCCCATGGGTCCGCTCACAAATATAAATAGGTTTTATATGAAAAGAAATTACTAGTAGGGATTTGTAAACTAGGAAGACTTCAATCCACCTGTATTTTTGTGTGTATGTTACGCAATATCTTCGCCAATTCTGAATCGATTTTAATTTATAAGGGAGATGTAATTTACACTAACTACTAATAATTTAAAAATAAAGTATATTGTACACTTATAGTTCTTATTATACTTTTTTTTTAAATTCTATCAAGAAGAATCATAAATTAAGGATTAATCTAAGGATAGCCGGAAATAGATTCACTTTGCCCTTTTTAAACTGTCCACGACACTGAGACAGGAAGCTCAACAGCGGAAGTGGCCGGCAGCCATGTTGTCTACGGCCAAACTTCCGTTTCAGAGTTCCTGCATGTAAACACTTTAACATATTTAAAACATGAAATTTGGACTTTGATAGCTGTTACAAATGCCTACACATAAACAAAACTAAAACAAGCAATAACATTTTTATTTATAGAATCCAAAAAATGTACTTGTCTAAATAAGTACTAAGATTTAAAAAAAACGCGTAAATCTAAGAAAGTATTATAGGTGCAAAAAATTTAAAGTATTTATAACTAGGGTGTTTATTTATTAATTACTACTTACTACATAAATATTAAACTTCCATAGAAACTTTCATTTCCTATTTAATTCTTCAAGGGGATAAATTTTAATTTTTTTTTTCTATTCTCCTTTAACTTATCAAGAATTAGACATTTCAAATACCTTTGTTTTATATTTTATGCCTCTAGACTTAGGCTGTATGTTTTTCATTGTAAGAGTTAATGAAGAAAATTATAACTAGAGAGCCTAATTATTAGTTTTTTTTAATTATTCTAACGTCTTAAAGTCCATCTAGGGCTTAAAATCTACGCTGCTACGTTAAAAGATGACAAACCAACTACGCTTACAGATTTATGTTAAGTATATACAAACCTTCTAAAAATACAAATACTATTAAGAGACTATAAAAAGTCTTTAAAAATACCAGACTAGAAATAGATTCACTTTGCCATTTTTAAACTGTCTCGCATTGAGACAGGAAACTCGGTGGCGGATGTGGCCAGCAGGCATGTTGTCTGCAGCCGAACTTCCGTTTCCCAGTTCCTATTCTGTGGACACTTTAACATATTTTAAAACATGGTTATTTTGGCTAATTAAGTTAAATTATTCATTATAATGTTAAATTGTTTGGATTGTGATATTATATAATACATTCTAAGATGTACTTGAATATTGGATATTTTAATTAAAACTATCTTTACGAATTAACTAATACGCATGAAGCAATATATTATTATATTGTTGATACGTATTTTAGCATTTTTCGAAATTCATTCCAAAAGGGGATAAAATAGGGGATGAAAATTTGTATGAAATCTACCTTTTTAAATTATTTTTTATAGATTTAGTACAAGCGAAGCAGCGGGTTCTGCTAGTGAACATATCATTTAACCCAAAAAAAACTAATTTTCCTAATAAGTATTAATATTGTTTCATTTTAACATGCTATACATAAGAATACATACCATCATAATACATATTATGTACAAGAATATATTTGACCATAGAATATTACCGAATAACAGTCTAAAGTTGTGAACTCTCTATATAGATAAACTTCGTTACCTATCATTGACAGCGTAATGCACTGCACCACTTACTGTTCATATGACTGGGTTAGTTACTAACTATTAATATGACAAAGATTCCAGACGAAATTGTTTGTTCTTGGTGTTTTAAAAATAAGAATTAAGAAGAACTGATAATTATAAAACTAACGTTTTCAATATTTAAAAGATTATGTTATTACAGTAGATATAATATAATTTTTATATTAAAAAAATCAGGAAATGCATTTTAGACTCGCGCAACGACGATTCAGGCATTACAAATTGTGTACGACTTACATAATAAAAATATACATGGAGTACAAGCATTCGTGCTCATCACACAAATATATGCCCCTAGCGGGACTCGAATCCGTGACCGCTGGCACAGCAAGTAGAATCACTACAAACTGATCTAAAGCTAAATATTAATTAATATTATATAAAAAAAGTAAATATAAACAGCGACAAGAAAAAATATTGAGTAATAAGAATTCAGGCCAGAGAATATAACATATTGGGTTCTAAGCTACCGACAATACTACAATATTCATTTATTCTTTGCAAAATGAATATATCTATATATATATATATAAAAGAAAGTCGTGTTAGTTACACTATTTATAACTCAACAACGGCTGAACCGATTTGGCTGAAAATTGGTAGGGAAGTAGCTTAGAACCAGGAGACGGACATGGGATACTTTTTATCCCGTTCGATTGCGTTCCCCTGTGACGTGACATAAAACTCAAGAACGGCTGGACCAATTTTTATTATATTTGAATTTTTGGATTTCTATTAGTCCGGAATAGGATAATAAGTATTAAAACATCAGAAAAATTAACGAAAATTATATGGCTAGCGCTGGCTAATAACTATTTATCTCTATTTAAAACGTACCTAGCGACGAACCCGAGCGAAGCGAGGGTGAGCCGCTAGTTGAGTTATAAATCTAATATGTACTCTACAGTATTCTTAGCATTCTGCGAGTTCAATAAAAGCTTGGTAGGTGCAATATATTTATATAGCAGATATAAAACAGTAATAAAAAAACTAAAATAACAAACATATTGAAAAATGAAATTAGTTTTTCAGGTGGTATCTCTTGCAGAAAAAATGGAAGGATAGGACATAGTCTATTCCAGAACATTCGTAATTTAGAGAGACTGAATGCTTTGTATGCCACGATAGACCAATTAGTTTGCTCTACAATATACATACATTTATCTTCTTGCCACTAGGGCTAACATGTGCGGCTGTAGATCTAGAGATCCTGGGTTCCAGTTCCGTGTCGACCAAGGTTAGTTATTGAGTTTTTCTGTTAAAAAATTCTCAGTAACAACCCAATGTTGGGAAGTGAGCAGTACCAACCCTGCGGTCTCAGAGAGTTGTACCAGTGGCATAAGAGAGTGATAGGAACAGTGTGCACTATTTCATATCTTTACATTATTACCATTTACCACTTTAAATGATACATCTAATAACAATTTATTTATATAAGTTTGTATTAAATAGTATTTGAAACAATAATATCGTCCATCTTTCTTGGTTCTATACACCAAAGCCACGACGCTACATCTTCGCATCGCTAAAGCGACCGCAAACCACTAATTAGGTGGTAAATCACTAGAACGACTAAATCCAAGTCCTCCTATTCACAGTGATTTACATTGCAAGAAAACATAATTATTGTAAAACAATTACAATGCAAATCCTATTTTATTTTATTATTACTTAGCCAAGTCTTTGTGGGTTGAATGTATCCAGCTAAATAGAAAAAGCTTAAGATATATCAGGTGTAAGGCATAAAAATTTAAAATCTTATAATAAATAAATAAAATAACCAGGCAAATTGCATTGATACATATAAATATATGTAAACCTTATTAAAAAACATACATCCATGTGTGTATGTACATGTCTTTTAAATCTGGCAACGTTATACTTATTCGAGTAGTGCATTGAAATAAACTTCCTTATGTACAACCCTCGGCACCCGCTCAATGAAAACCGGCGCCCGGCAAATGGAATTGGAACGGTGACGATGTACGTTTTTCTTTTACACGCTGCGATTTGATTGAGTTCATCTACACCTTTGTGTTGGTTTTAAAACG